>JANUWF010001016.1:1587500-2787500 GCA_026120185.1 Voacanga thouarsii | reverse complement strand
CTATAATTATAGGTCAACAAATACATACATATGCATGCAAACATATAGTGCAAAGATAACATATATATCTTTTTCTCACTCATTGAACATATAGGAGTATTTTTGAAAAAAAAGTGAAATACAAAAATGTTTTATTCAAAATAAATCATACTTTAACATAATAAAATTGGATATCATAGATGATATCTCTATAGGAATCAAATACTCATAAGTAAGAAAGTAAATAAATCCATAATCTCAATAAACAAATTCTCTACTCATTAAATTGCATCACCAATCTTTAAGGCTTCTCGTTGTTCTAGTCGTCACTTGAGTAGTCGGAAACAGGGACTTCGAGCCATCCTTCTCTAATCTTCTAGAAGTCTAATCCCAATCCAGACCTAAGTATACTACCATCATTTCCAGTCCTTCTATGACTCTCATCTATCTTCCCTTTTCCCTTATCTTTCACCCCTAAGACTAACTCCCTAAGTGCCTTCATACTTGGGGTAAGTCTATCTCTTTGACTATGTCCCTCATCACTGGACTCCTTAAAGTCAACGCCAAATGGGGTGATATCAAACTCTCCTATTGGTGGAGTTCGAGAAGGCACAACCGCCTCCTCTTCCTTCTCATCAGGCTCTTCCGTCCCCCTTTCTACTTCACTATCAATGTCATCCATATTTTCTCTTCGCTCATCATCAGCATCACTCAGTTCCTCACCTCCCTCGCTATCAGTATCACCCATCTCATCTCCTCCTGCACCACCTAAGTCAAGATCAGAAGCTTTTTCCTCAACCTCTTTATCTGAGACCAAATTAACCACTGGTATGGGAGGGTCCACTACTTGCACATCTTCAACACCTCCCTCCTGCTTGGATAACTCTAGTTCAGCAACCTCTATCTTGTTTTCTTTACCATCATTAGGCACAATAGGGTTCGAAACCCCAATCTCCATCGCACCGTCGCTACTTTCTAACTCAAACCAATCCAACCTAAGTTTGGGTTCCGTGACAGAGGAGAATAGGTCTACTACAGAAAATGGAGTAGGTGTTCTACCACACATGAAAGGCCAATCTCAAGCAACGGGCACAAATCTTCTAACCATCCTACAAACAGAACATATAGATTAGCATTAGAGATTACAAAATTTAATGTAATAAATCCAAATATTGTCAATAATTACCTAAATCCTAGGCTCTGATACCACTTATAACACCCCACTACCTACGTACCCAAAAAAGGACGGGGATGTCGCCCGTCCTTAAGACAATAGGTCTTTATAACTAGGTAATAGAAAATATAGAAGGAAATAACTTAATAATAAACTTATTATAATCCCAAATCAGTACTTATACAAGGTAACTAAAATCTCTAACGAATAAATACATCAAAATAAATCTTCCAAGCTCATGGAAACATAAGTAAATTAACCTTTGAAGTAGGATTAACCTGAAGACATGATATAAAAATGTGGTGAGAAACATTTCATAGTAAGTCCTACGTGTGCTTATAACAACTTAAGAAAATATTTCATGTATGCAAATTTTGAACAAGTCACAACAAAAAGTCTGCAAAATCAGAAATTTATCTTTGAATGTTGAGTGGTGTTTTATCAGCATTTGTAAGATAAAAATGCTAAATTGCTAAAGAAATAAACCACTCAAATAAAGTTGACTATGAAACCTTGCATCACAGTTATGGCCATGAAACCCTACATCAAGACTGTGTACTGTGAAACCTTGCATCACAATACAAGCGGGTGATCGGTCCATTGGGTGAAATACCCCACCACCTCTACACCCAAACTTACCAGTTGTCTACTCTGAAAATAAACAATCCAATTAAAGTGTACTTCTAGCTTGGACCGGCCTGAGCAACCAAAACTGACGTCTTTTTCACCCCTCAGAGGTGGCCATCTACTGAGAGACTTACCCCGACCCTTCAAAGATAACAATTGAGCAAAGAAGTTTGCAACTTGTCAAATTAAGTGCAATAGAGATGAGTAAGGGATATATAGTGGTTTGATCTTCAAGGATCTACATCCACCACCTTAAGCTCACACTTAAAGATTTTAAACCAGATTTCTATAAAGTCAGCCAACTCAATGGTGTCTATCTACACCAATTACACAAGAGGATCACTACATTTAGTTTTACCAAAACCTCTCAATCAACTACAAATTAAGGCTCACCCCAAATGGGTTTTACACCACAACCTTAATATTCAAAAAGAATTATAGAAATGAAATATAGATAGCTCACACTTTTGAGCAAATGTACAAAACAAATCTGCACCAACTGCCTTTACCTTTTGAAACAATTAAATTTTACTTTGAAGCACTAATGAAAAGGTAGATTTTTGTATTCTAAAATATAAGAGTGTTTTTGAGAAAGATAGGACTAAAATTTGCTTTAAAATTGAGTTTTGAATGCTTTTATTGAAGCACGAAGTAAGATACCAATGGCTAGAAATGGCTAGTTTCTTACTGTCAGAATTTTCGGAGTTTTAGACTCAAGGATCGGATAAGGGTATATCCAAAAGGTGAGTCTAAAGTGTCACTTTTCTATGCAGAAATATTTTGATACTGTTCATAGAGTTTTGGAGGAAGTTTGTGGATGCAGAGCCATCCAAATTACTCAATCTAAAATTCTGATGACTTCATACTTTGAAATCTTTTTGCTTGTGTGCTTCAAGGTAGAAATAAATTGAATCATAAAGTAAAGAGACATAGGAATTTTACAAGTAATACCTTAACAAAGTAATACCTTAACAATGATTCCTAGTCTAAAGTTCTTTCATAAGGACTTTTTGGTATACAATCTCATAAGCTTATCTTCTTCTTGATCGCTCATTCTTAGATTCAATTGTTCAAGAGTTACTTAACAATCTTATTTGTACATCTTGAAAGAATTGAGGTCAAACATATCCTATAATATGTAGATCAAATAAGTTAGTCATCATCAATGTTTGTCATAAGTTAAAATATAGGAGAATGCCCTTAGGGTTAACACATACCTCATTAGAAGTTCGACTGTATAAATATAGATTTTGTAACTAGTTTACCTATGAGTAAAAATCAAAGGAATGTGATATGGGTGATTATGGACCGATTGACCAAGACAACCCACTTTGTTTTGGTAAATATGAAATATTCCATGAAAATGTTAACTTAAGTTTATACCCAAGAAATTGTGAGATTACATGACGTACCCTAAAGTATTATTTTAGATCAAGGTCCAAGATTTACTTCTAGATTTGGGGTAAATTGCAAGAATCTTTTGGGACAACATTAAATTTTAGTACTATTGCACATCCACAAACAGACAGACAATTAGAAAGGGTGATACGACTTTTGGAGGATATGTTGTGAGTTTTTGTGCTAGACTTTGAAAATCAATGGGTAGAAAACCTCCATTTGCAAACTAGTCTATAATAACAGTTATCATGTATCCATAGGTATGACACTATTTGAAGCATTGTATAGGTGAAAGTGTCAATTACTATTATGGTCGAACTAACTGTGATGGAGCAATAAGAGCAAAATTGGTGCAAGAAAAGTTGAGAGTTGCACAAAGTCGGCAAAAGAACTACGCTGATAATAGGATTTCAAGTGGGATAATTAGTATTTTTTAAATTGGCATCTAGTAGAGGAGTTGAAAAGCAGTTGAAAGGTAAAAAATTGAGCCAGCAGTATATAAGACCTTTCTTGATCCTTTAATTGATTAGACCTGTAGCTTACAAGTTGGAGTTTTTTGATGGTTTGACTGGGATACATAATTTGTTTTATGTGTCGTAACTTAAGAAATACAATCCTAATCCTATGCATATATTGAATAACTACAATTACATCCGAATATAAGCTATGAGGAGAAAAAAATGAAGATTTTGGAAAGGAGTGTAAAGGAATTAAAAAATAAAAAGATTTCTACGGTCAAAGTATTATCAAAATATCACAAAGTGTAAGATGAAAATTGGAAAATTGAAGAAAGAGTAAAAGAAGATATATTCAGAGTTGTTTTAGAGTATGATGCCAGCAATTTTGAGAACGTTTTTTTTTTTTTTTAAGAAAGGGAGAATATAATACCCCTCCATAGGAGAAGTATTAGTGAAGTATGGAGGTTGACTTGGTGAAAACTTAGAACATTGTGTGTCTAAATACTCATTATTTGCAAATGTTCTTTTGTTATGTTGCTTTGCACAAATAAATTCCCAGCTATGCTATTTAGCTCAGCAAACTTATTTCAATAGTGTATGATGATATATTTAATGCATGAGTAGGTTGTTAATAATATTTATTAGTAATGGGCTTTAGTTAATACGGAGAAAAAACCCACTAAATTAATTAGAGGTGACCCATAACATTAGTGAATTTTAGATAGTGGTGGCCTAAAACATTAATAAAGTTTAGATGGAGGTGGCCTACAAAATTAATGGAGATTATATGATTGATGACCATGCAAGTTCTTACAAGTTCTATAATCTTCCTACAATTTCCATAAGCTTCCTATATATTATACTAGTCTCTAAAAGCTTCTACTTTATTCTATTAATTACTTATAGCTTATACTTGATTCTATTAGTTTCCTAAAGCTTCTATTTTATTCTATAAGTTTCCTAAAGCTTCTACTTTTTTCTATTAGTTTTTTAAAACTTCTAAAGTCTTTTATTTCCTTCCATTTTTTTCTACTATATATATATAAAGCCTTCTACTCTTTCCTATTGTTTGCTAATTGACACAAGAAACAAAAAAAAAAAAAAAAGGATAAAAAGGAAAAGAAACAAGAAGAAAACGAAATAAAGGGAGAAAGAGAGAGAGAGACCGAGAGAAAGAAAGAGAGAGCTAAAAGAAGAAGACAATTAGCAACTTAAAACGCTTGGTTTGCTCACGTAAGAAGGTAAAAACATTTCCCTTCTTGAATTAAAGTTATTCTAGTTAAAAAGAGGTTAGAGAGAGAAGCTCTCAACTCCACCCCTTGGAGCACCCCTTGGCGCAATTCACTACTGTTAATTCTTTTAGGATTTCTCCATGGATTCACATGGCTGCTAACCGAGTTAGTTCATCTCATGCCCGTTGCTTAGATTGGCCTAGTTAGTAGCTACTATCCAACTGGTTTGCTTGCTGTTTCATGATTTTGGTTTTTAGTTACTGTTCACCATCCCAATTGTTACTCGTCAGGCCATTACCTTGGCCGTGGCGTGGCACTGCTCGGTTTCATAGCAATCGCTAGGTGGCTTTCCTCGGTTTCCATATTCGCAGCTCCGGTTTTGCTTTTTTATTTTTTTTATCTAGTAATCAGTTTAGCTATTGGTCTGCATAGCTTTGGCTGGCCGAGTGTTTTATTGATTTTCAGAGTACTTTAAATCTTGTCTTAGTTCCCTAGCTCTTTACTGTGTCCATTACCTAGCTTCATATCATGGTTCTTTGATTTTTTGCCAACAAGATGATGTTTCTTGTTTCTTAATCCAGCTAAATCAGTATTGACTTGCCCATACCAGTTTGTGTTGCTAGAAGCTGGTTTTTGGTCTGCACGTTTGGGTCCCGTACTTGGCACTAGATTTTCAAATTCAAGCTTCCAAATTCCTTTTGCCTTTACCCACGCAAGTACCTCAACTGTGGCCCCAGGTCGTGCACACTGCACATGCATAGCTCGAGCCCTCTGGGGCGGCTATCTCTTCAACCCTTTGGACTGTTGGGAAATATGCCCTCTTAGACTAGGTTTCTAATGTAAATATCGAATGTTTTAATAAAAGAATTTATTTTCAGAAATTATTTGTGAATTTACATTTTTATTTGTGCACAATTACATTTGGAAAAGACCCATTGTGTTTAAGTAAGTGGTCCATGTGAATGGAGGTCTTTCACAGTAAGGTATGGACCACGGATTACTTAACACAAACGTTCGTTTTTAACTGATTGATGAGAATGAGAATCTCATCATGTCTAGGTTATTATGTTATGAATTCCAAATGGGAAATGGCTTACCTTTAGCTAGTGAGTAGTCCACTCAGTTCATGACATAAGCGTATTTCGAATACGTAGAACAGGACCTGTAGCAGTGGTTTCTTAAAAGTACTATATGGTAGAAACCTAGACTACTATTGCTACAGCGTGAACTAGTACTCTATGACTTGAGTATGAGTTGGTGGTATGACGAAGTTGGAAGCATGTACTTTGATATGCTATAGTTGAGGTTTTATCGTAAGGCCAATATACTTGCATGTTGTGTATGTGTGACTAGTTAATTAAGACAGACTTATACAAGATAGTTTCTATATTATGTCACCTCTTTTGGTTGTCTGAATGATTTAAATATCCAAGGCCCTGAGAAACATGACTTGGATGTTTGCTTTAGGGTAGCTCCCTTGGAAAGCAAAAATAATCTAGGAAGTCGTGGATCATTAGACTAGAAGCCTAAGGATGGTAGATGTCATTTAGAGAGGCGTTAGTACACTTCTTCCTCTGTAAATGTACGACGATGTATAAAGGGGTATTTCAGTCATTACACCTGTAGGTCGGAGACTTTGCTAACGCAGCATTGTCCTTGGGGTCAATATTTTCTTATGGTAATATTAGGAAATATTTAAAATACAAAATACAACTATTTATATGACAAGGGTATTTTGGTCATTTTAGTAGCTAAGGCGGTGTGTCTTTTGGTCCCCAGTATAGACCGTGAGTCCTAATTAAATACGGGCTAAGGAATTGATCTTAAATTAAATGGAATTTAAATTATTTAAGTAGCTTGATATAATTATTAGACTAGAATAAAATAAAGGTCCATGGAGAGAGAGAATTAAATTAGTTTGGTGGATTAATTAATTATTCAGGGCTTTGGCCCAATTTGAATAATTAGGGATTAACCTGTGGCTGAACTAATATAGGCTTGTTAATTGGACTAATTTATTTGTGCTCGGAAAATTAATTATTTGTTGGGCTATTAAGTTGGTTCTAATTAGAATAATTAATTTAGTGCAAAAGGTTAAACTAAGAGTCCAATGGCCTAGTCCAGTTTAACCTAAGGTTTTATTTAGGTTAAACAGGAGGATTGGAGATTATCGTTGTTTTTTACAGACTCTTCTCTGTGAAAAAAAGAACCACACGTCTCTCTTTCTCTCTCTCCATAAAATATTCTTCAATTCTATTAGTTCTTCACCAAATGGAATTAGGCAGGCCATATACTAGAAGATCGAGAGTTTGACATTCACTTACATGCAAAGACGGAGTAGGAGGCTTGCAGGCATCGCACCAGAGGTTTCTACCAGCGCACCTATCCTGGTTGCACACATTTCGGTCCAGTGAATTCTTAGAATAAGGAAATGAGGTAAGAAATTTTTAACCTCGGAGTCTGTTCATAGTGCAACTGGCACCGACTAGGGCTGCCGGAGCTGGCTCCAGCTCTGTTCAGTTCCCCTGTTCTTCAATTTTTCCAGTTTTTTTTGCTTTCGCTTCTGCTCCATGCTCTGTGTTTTCCTTTCTTAAGCCTTCATAGGCTAGGAACCCATACTCCCCTGGGCTTTTGCCACTATCTATCCCCGCCCTTTTTAAGCAGCTCCTTGTCTTTTCTTTAGTCTACCCAAGTCATATGGCCCAGACTAGGAGAAAAAGGCCCCTTCCTAAAGCCTTCACATCTAAAGCATCTGCATCTCATTCCATGAACCCAGAGTCAGCCAATGGGTCTGACCTACCAAGCCAGACTCTAACCTAACTCACGATCAATCGGTTGACCCCCTTCTACCTGACCTGCCCATTCTAGTACCAAATGGCCCACAACTTGAGCCCATTCCCTCACATAGTTCCCATGAAACGTCATCCTCCTTCATACCTGAAACTCTTCCCATGCATAAGGAGCCAGGTGACAATGCTAATAGGCAGAACAACCAGGCAAGGTCTTGGGCAAACATAGTCAAAGGCAACAGGGAACTGGGTAATGGATTGAAGCTCCATCATATCCCAAGCACAGGGGACTGTATTGACAACGATGAGACTAATTTTAAAGAGGTTAAACTAAAGCTTGGCTTCTGCTTAGTGGGTATTTTTGCTGGTCACTTCTCGAGCCTCAGAGCTGTTACAAACTTGACCAAGCAGTGGCTAGTACCATCGCGTGTTTACCCTCATTCTTCTGGTTAGATCATCTATAGATTCAACACCGACGAAGACCGTCAGCTGGTTCTCCATGGTGGCCTGTATGGAGCTTATAGCTGCTTACGTATGTTGAAGGTGATGCCTTTGGAGTTTGATTTCTCCCTTTGATGAAGTCAGTGTGATGCCAGTCTAGGTGACATTTCCAGGCCTCCCACTAGGTTGCTAGAACCAATTAGCCTTGAGTAAGATTAAATTAGGGGTGGGTATTCCCATTATGATTGACATTCTGACTGCTCGCCTTGAGAGGCTTTCTTCTGCCAGGGTCTTAGTGTTAGTGTTGTACCCTAGAGGTAATTATTTGTACATTGTATATAACATATTTAATTTAAATAAAAGGCATTATTTATCTTACAATTTCTTTTGTTTACTTTTAAGTAATATAACTGTTCGATGAAGTCCCTAGTACAACACTGTGTTAAGGAAATCATAATATGAGATTCCTGCTACACTGTACAGTGTTGGAATTTAAATAGTCCATAGTTATAGTATTAATGAGATAGAACATCATTAATGCGTTAAGACTAGCATGTATTAGACTTCCTAATTTGATCAGGTGGTGGTTCTCATATCCGTGAGTATTGAGATACTTAAAGTTAACACATGGATGCTTGTTAATAGAACAAGTTTATTCGATGACCTAGCTATGAAATAATCACACGGATAACTATTTAGTGCCATTGATATAATCTCAATATAGTAAACGTGTAAGTATCTTTAGACTTGAGATCTCTAAGGTACTTTGTTTGCTGAGCATTATACTTTGATTCTAATCTCTGGAGCTCGATTGAGGGCCGCCTATGGGATAGATATTGGATACATTGAGAGGTAAACAAAAGTAGTTGTGATGGTCAATAAAGAATTCACCACTTCTAATAGCAGGGGTAAATATCTCACGGCCACTTGTAGGAATTAGTACTCGAGAGGTCCTTGGCCAAGGCGATTGTGTATCGAAAATTGTTCCAATTGATATACATCTAGAGTAGTGGGTTCTTGGTAAAAGTACTATTGTATTCGGGCCAGAATTAATTCTGGAGGGAGTTGGCACTAATTCCATACTCCAAACCGAATGAAATATTATATGGTGAAATGAGTTGATTACACTGTGGTTTGTTATTGAAAGGTTCATGTCAAGCCACTTGACTTCCTGGACTCTTGGGTAGTCGTGATGTGTTGCTAGATACTACACATGATCTGGGAATATAGGTTTATTAATTGATGAATTAATAAACCAATCATGATTAGAATTAATATGATTAATTCTAATTAATTATGGATTATTAATCTCATAGACGTTTGGATTAATTTATGTTCGCTATCAGTTGACTGGAAAACCTAATAGGTCACACACAATAGAGGATTATATACTCAATATGTTATTTGATAACATAGTGGGTTTAATTGCGTGAAAGAGAAGTTGTTGCGGATAAATTATAATTAGTTATAATTTATGGTCTAAAATTGTAATTGTGAGAATTTGATGTTTCCAATTACAATTAGGGAATTTTAATAGGATTAGAATTCTCAATTTTAGTAGGTTTTTTTTATTATTTGTATGTATGACATGCTCGAAACCTAACAGAGGTTGGATTCACGAAAAACCCTAGAGACACACGACAACCTTCTTCTTCTTCTTCTTCTTCTCTCTCTCTCTCTCTCTCATTTTTTTGAAAATGTGAAGAACCCTAGTCACCTTATTTTTCTGCTAGCATAGAAATGTTTTTGTGCTTGAGTGTATCCTCTGTGTGGACTACTGTTAGAGATAATCACACACTGTGATTATAGTGGTTGGACATTTAACTGTCGTGGAGTTTAATTAAGAGGATTGCTGGATCGCGCCTCAACTTGAAGAAGAAAATTTTTGTTCTTCGTACGATCATAGAAAGGTAAAAGTTGTTACCTTTGTTTTCTTTATGTCTTATTTTTCACACATATGCAGATCCTAGGATGGTATTTCGTTTTATTTTTCGTTGCGCCATATACGATATGCATGAGAGATACCCAACACTTAATGGAAGTCGACATGGCCAAGCCTTTGGTTAAAACAGTCCCGATTCGACTACCATATGGGAAAACCAAGGAGCAGCCAGTATGGTTTGAGTTTGAGCCAACATTTTGTTCTAAATGCCACATTTTTTGCCACTTACTGCAGGATTGTTTGGGGGACAAACGTCAATACCGAGAGAGCACTTTTCTGAACAAAGCAGCACCATCAGGTAAGTCACCCTAACTAGCCCGTAGGCCGAAGCGGCCATCATCTACACCGGCGCCCCCGCATAGCCCAAGACTGGATAAGGGCAAGACACTGATGGCAACACAACCAGAACATGAGCCTACTCGCAACCCAGCACCTGCCCCTATCCATGGGCTAAGTTGTCCACAAGCAACCATGCTCACAACCAGCCAAGTCAGAAATACCTGCCCCAAAGGTAGTTCACTTCCAGCATCCGATGCTCGTAGAGGAAATTGGGGTCCAAAGCCAGAGAGACAGGGCTCCAGGCAGACTAGGGGCCAATCATGAGGTAGAAGGTGGAACCACACCAGGTTACAATCCTAGGCCAGGGAAATAGAGAACCAGCAGTGAGAGGTTGCCCCAATGGTGATCTTAGTATGCATACCCAATACCGCTGTCAAGGCAGGGCAAGTAACAATGCAGGCGACAAAGATTTTGCTCATTGCTTGGAACAAATACACCAAGATTCATCCTAGTTTAGGTGGTGCCTCCAATGCACTACTGCTATCCTAATGATTGTAGGTTGCTGGAATATAAGAGGGTTCCATAAGACCCTCAAACAGCAAGGAATAAAGGATTTCATTAACAAATATACTGTAGATGTTTTTGGAGTTTTGGAGACAAAAATAACTGATATTATTATGCTACCTACCATAAGGTACTGGTTCTCGAGTTGGTCTTTTGCTCACACTTTTACTTTAGATGTGAATGGGAGGATCCTGCTTCTGCGGGACCGCCGTTTTCGCTACCAGATACGGGACCTAAAAGCATTTTCTCAAAATTAGTTTTGAGACAAACAATTTTATTTTTCAAAATAGTGATTTTGAAAATTTAAAATTAATGTATGTTTCTAAAATATTGATTTTAGAATTTCTTTTATTTTTCCAAAATATTAATTTTGGAATAATAAAAATTATATGTTTATTTTGTTTAAACATAATTAATGGCATGGTGGATGGTTATGGACTAAAACAAATTATATCTGTTTATGCATTTTATAGTTTTGGTTTTTTTTATGAAATTAGGCTTGCGTGTCCTGCCTTCTCTGGAATTCTTGTGTAATTCTCTTCTCATCTAACTTCCCTCGAATGTAACTCGAGGTTTTCTCTCTTTAAGAAATTTTGTAATTAGTTTACATAGGTTAGATAGGAGTAGAATTATTTTAATTTTGGAGATGGCAACCAAAACAATGTGAGAAGGTAAGTCATTCTACTTAAATCATGCATGAACACATAGGGTTAACTATATTAATTTCTTTTATGGCTCAAGGAAATTAATTTAGGGTAAAATCCATAACCATACCACGTAATTGCTTTATTACCATGATTATTAATTATGTGATTTATTGATTTTTATGCATGTCATTCAATGAAATCACTAAAAGGAACAAATCGCTCACTTAATATTAAACCTAATTCCTTCCATTAATATAGTAAGAATGAGAGTCCTTTTTTGAGACCAGGTTGTTGGGCAAACCCAATCTTACTTGACATCGGGCATGTTCAAGCTATGGAGTTAAATTCCTATGGAATTAAATTCCTGATTAATGGGTCGAGTTTAACTAAATTCTTTATCCCGGTTGGACAAACTCTAGCATAAAGAAATTTAGAGGAAAGATTGGGGTAGCCAAAAAGGCTTTAAGGTTCAAAGTTGTTAATCACCTAATGATTCGGTAGTTACATACGATGTAATTGGTATTGGATAGCTACCAATGAACTTACGGGTGGCTTGTTGGGCAAACCCAAGGTTATTCCAGAGGAATTTGGATATCGGCGCAAGCTTCCAATGGGCTTTCCCAAATCAATAGTAGGAGCTATTAGTTTGAGTAAAATAGTGGAGTAAAAATGCGTTTAATTAAAGTCCTAATTATTTTCATATCATATGCATATATAAGTTGCTAATGCTCTCTATCTTTACGTCTAGGTCACTTGCATTATGTCTACAAACTTAAACCTACGTAGCATCTTAGAAAGCAACAAGTTAACCGAATCAAACTATCTCGACTAGTATAGAAATTTGAGAATCATTCTCAAATCGAAAAAGTTGCTCTACATGCTAGATGCTCCTATTCCGCCACCACCAGCTTAAGATGCTGATGCTGATGAGCATGCTATCCATAGAAGGCACAAGAAGGATAGTGATACAGTATCATGTATTATATTGGCATCCATGACTCCGAAACTTGCAAAAACAGCACGAGCATATGGATGCTCAATCGAACATTCTACATCTTCGAGAGCTGTTTGATGCCCAAGTTAGAACTAAGAGATATGAGATCTCGAAGCAACTATTTCGTTGCAAAATGGCAGAGGGTTTTTCTATGGCCACTTATGGGCTGAAGATGCTGGGCTTGATAGAGAAGCTTGGATCTCTCGGGTTTGCAATGGATCAAGACTTATGTGTTAACTTAATTCTGCAATCTTTGCCTAATAGTTTCTCACAGTTTGTGATTAACTATTGGATGAACAAGATTGAGTGCATCATTCCTGAGTTGATCAATCTTCTCAAAACTGTGGAGTCCTCCATGAAGAAGGATTCCAATGTAGTTTTAATTTTAGAATCTTCCTTTTCAGAGAAGAAAGTTCAAAAGAAGAAGAAGAAGGCTCCTATGAAGCCCAAAGGTGGTGTGAACAAGAAGGACGCAGATACCAAGGGCCCATGTCATCATTGTGGGAAGATAGGCTATTGAAGGTGCAACTGCAAAACCTACTTGGAGACCATTAAGGATAAGAAGTAGAAGGAGAAGCTTACAAGCACTTCTACTTCTACTCCGGGTATGATTATTATGGAGATAAATACTACATTTAGAAATGAGATTTGGGTATTAGATACCGGATGTGGATCTCATTTATGTAATAACTTACACGGACTAAAGAGCAGTAGAAGGCTAGAGAAAGGCGATGTGGACCTACGTACTAGAAATGGGGCAAAGGTTGCTGCACATGTTGTGGGGACATACGAGCTGAACCTGCATTCGGGATTAATTCTAAAACTGCAAAATTGTTATTTTTTACCATTTTTAATGAAAAATATTATCTCAGTTGCGTGTTTAGACTTATATGGATTTCATTTGATATTTAAGAATAAATGTTGTTATTTTTCATTGAATGATATTTATTATGGTTCATCAACGCTGGTTAATGGTTTATATGTTCTAGACTTGGATAAAAAAATCTCAGTAAGTTCGTGTGTGCTTTGCGTGTTTGGTGAAAGTAGTTCGTGTATGCAAGGTGTAAGAATTTCATAAGAAAAAGTACTGGCAAGCAATAAACAATATTAAAAATCAACAATGGCGTTTTGGCTTTTCCAACCATACATGTACAATAAAATCAACCATTCAAAAGGACGGCCATGGGTTACCACACGTTGGCCCCCATAACCATACAACGGCCAAAATGTCACACTTTGTACAGACTGACAAAAGGTAGGTGATCGGCCTACCAGGTAAGATACTTCTCCTTTTCTACACCCAAACAAAATTGGTTTTCCATTCTGGCAACACACAGTCCACATGACTGAAACTTTCTAGATCGGACCGGCATGACTAAGTAGTACTGTCATTTTTCCAAGTTGAGTTCATCTTCTAAAGGTGGCCTCTTGCCAGAAGACTCACTCTTACTCTTCAAAATTAGTACTACTAGCCTACCCTTATTGAGTACTTAACGTAGTTTATCCCACTTAGGAGAAAACTAATAAAACATATCTTCACTTAAAAATGGCAATTAAGGGTTCCTAAAGTCCGTGTCAAAATTAGTTTTAGAAATAGTTTTGTGTTTGAGTAAAACTGCTTGTTGATTTTCAAATAATTAGTTTGACTGAAATAAGTAAGGAAACAGTCCTTAATTGCCTTTACCAAATCAGTGTTCACATACTTCGTGTTTAGCTTGCCATAGTAACCTTTTACAACAAACAAGTTATGCATGAGCTTACTTGATCCTTTGCTCAAGATAAATCAAAGATCTCCAAAAGCTAACCTAACCCCGCTTGGTGTAAGCACAAGCCATCATCAAACTCAAGCTAAAATTTGCTTTCACAAATAATCCTAGCTCAACTTACAACAATCATGACCCTAATGTCCCAAACTTTAAGGCTATATGATAAAAAGAATTTTATAAAATAAATCTATCTTGATAATAAAATAACTAGGCTTTGTGAAATAGTTTCTAATAAGTTGTAGGTCTAAATCTTGTTATAAATAAATTAGGATTTATTTGATGAAGGGTCCTAGGCCCTAGATGATATTATTTAAAACAATGATCTTTTAATAATTAATAGTTAGAAAATAATTGGTAAATAAAATTAATAGTAAGTAAATTTTAATATGTTTTGATTAAAAGATAATAAATAAATTTTATTAGTATTTATGAACATATGACTTACAAGATTAATATTTTACCTATTATGATTATTTATATAAAAGGCTTTATTTAATATTATTATTATATATAATATTTTTATACTTTAATTTTAACAAAAGATATCATTTATTTGGTTAAAATATCATTATTTCATATAACAATCTAAATCCACATTTTCCTAGGGTTTTCTAAATCTCTAGAAGAAAATATAGCATTAATTTTTATTAACGAAATAAACTTGGCTACCTTAAATAGATTAAGAACATCAAGGTCATGATCATAGTTCCTATTGCTAACCATGAACATACACTCTACACCAATCAACAAACCATCCAAATCATGAATAAAAGCATAGATACATAACTACCAACCCATGATCCAAACTCCACTAAACATAATCATTTTCATGGCTTCTACAAGGACACAAGAACATAAAATCCTATTCACCAAAGGTGACATAATATCTATCATGCTTAATCATTCATACTACTCATGATATGAAGGCATGCAACAAACCTTAAAACATCATAAGATTCAACCAAGACAAATCATCCTCATGCATCAATCCCAACTTCATCATATAAACACATTCATCCGCATACTTCAATCTCAACTCTATCATATAAACACATGCTCAATCTCCAAACATAATCCATCATTTTCCAACAACATCAAAAAAACATGAATCTAGAATTTAAAAAGAAGATTGAAGAGGCTTACTTGAATGATGACTACCTTGAAGACGTTTCAAGAGAATCCTCATGCTTGGAAGGCTTGATCCGTCCAAGGAGGAAGAAGAAAAATGGCCATGGTTGGAGTGACCATTTCGGCCAAGAGAGAGAGAGAGAGAGAGAGAGAGAGGGAGAGAGAGAGAGAGAGAAAGAGAAGAGAGAGTTTATTAGTTTATTTCATTAAAGGTTGAAGAGGAAAGGAGATGGAGATAATCGATCATGTTTACCTTGAGAGTGTTTTTGAGACTTCAAGAAAATTCTGGTTTTTTATCCGAAAGTGAAACCTTGATTTCAGTGTTTGATGTTATAAATTGCAGAAATGGATTCAAGAGAGTGAGTAGATGTGATTTGGAGTTTTTGGAGAAGATTGAAGGGGTTTAGAGTGGTCTTAGGCTTGGAGAATGGTGGTGTGTGTTCTTGGAGGTTTGGAGACAATGGAGAGAATGGAGGAAAGCTGGCCGAAATTTTGCTTGGAAAGGGTGGCTAAATGGATTGGAGAATTTTGGTGATTGAATTTTCAGATTTGGGAGAAAAAGGAAAGTTAGTTGTTTGAAATTCAAAAGGATTAATTTAGGGAGTGAAATGGTAGCAAATATGGTAAGAATATCTTGGTTGAAAGAGGTCTTTTGAGCTTCAATGGCCAACTGGTTTGGCTGGAATTTTGCTAAGATGAATGATTTTTGAATGAGCTTTGGGGTGGCTGAATTATGGAGTGCAATGGTGAGGGAATTTTCTGGATGGTTGAGGCTTAATCTATGGATGTTTGATGAAATAATTTGCTAGAATTTTGGACTCCAATTGAAGGCTTGATTGCAGTGATTGATGGAGTGATTCAAGGGGTAGCCATGGAGCTCTTTTTGTGCAGAACAATGGTGGAGATGATGAAGTTTAGTTCATGGTTGACTAAGGTTGGTTTTACAGAAAAATGGTGAGAGTATCGGACAAAGGTGAGAAGGAAACAAAGCAGGAATTTCTGGTTGCTTCCTCGAAGGTTTTGCTGGAAATTTCGTGCAGATTTTTCTGCCATGCTCCATCCAATTTGCAGCAGGTTTGAAGGGGTATTGGAGGGTACTGTAAGGCTGGTTTCCAACCTTCTTTATGGAGAAAAGTCAGAGATGGAATACTGGTTTGAAGTCCAGAAGAAACAGCTTGGTTTTTGGACTATTAAGCTGCGAATTCTACCTAGAATTTTTCTCTGGTTTGCACAGCTTTGTGTAGTCCGAATTTTGGCCAAAGTTTTCAGTCTTCAAGCTGAGTAAATTGGTTATTTTTCTGGCAGTATTTGAGACAGAAAGATGGCTAAAGATTTTGACAATTGGACTGATCAAGAAGCTGGAAAAATATTCCAGATTACTACATGAAGAAGAAAAATACACATAGGTTGGAGTTTGAAGGTTCAACCATGGAGATTAATTCTCTTGGAAACCTTCCATAACTCTTCCCCATTTTTAGTTAAAATTCCATCCTCCAAGAGGCATTTTTGAAGCTTCAAAATCACAGAACCCTGCTGGAATTTTCTTTAAATAAAATGGCTTGGATAAATTAAGCAACTTATTTGATCAAGAATTAAGGTAAGCTAAAGAACAAAAATGGTATGAATCCCTTAGGAATTTTTGTAGGGTACAAGAGTAGGATTAGGACATTCCTTTCATGTCTGCCCTAGGATAACATTCCTACTCCTCCCTAAGGCATGCAAGGGCAAAAAATAGCCTACCTATCTAAAATAAAATTTAATCATGCTAAAACTCAAATGATGGAATTTGAACTCAAGACCTCAAGAATTTATTCCAAAGCTCTAACCACTAAACCACAAAAACTCTTGTTTTTATTTTCTCTCCCAAATATTTTTCCTATTTAATCCTCAAGCTATCTCCCTATTTCCACCTCAAGCAAAATTTCCATTTTGCCCTTCTTACTCAATAATCACAATTAAGCCTTCTAGACTATAAATCACATATCCAAAGCACATAAAATTATACAAATTTATTTATGCATGCAAAAAAATATGATATGCATACTGACCCCCTTATTTTAGGTTGGTTATAATTGGGGTTTCACAATCTACCTAATCATCTCCAAGGTACTAGCTAACCGGCTACGTACTATATTGCCATCCTTAGTTGATTCTACTCAGTTAGCTTTCATAGAAGATAGACTCATGGTCGATAATATCTTTTTAGTCCAGGAACTCTTGAGAATGTATAGAAGAAAGCGGACGTTCCCCCGCTGCTCTATCAAAGTGGATTTGTGCAAGGCATATGATTTTATTGACTGGGTATTCAAACAAGATCTCCTAGCCGAGCTGGGTTTCCCGGAGGAGTTTTCCCGATGGATCATGTAGTGCATCACTACGACATTATATTCTATTATCATTAACGGGAGGATCCATGATTTTTTCAGGGGCAAGCTGGGGTTAAGATAAGGGGACCCCATTTTCGCAGTCATTTTTGTATTATGCATGGAATATCTCTCCTGGACCATCAAACTTGCGACACTGGGGACTGGATTCAATTATCACCCAAAGTGTGACAAATTAGGCATCACACAACTAGCCTTTGCGGACGACCTAATGCTCTTTTCACGAGCTAACTCGGTATCAGTAAGAGCTCTGCTCAGCTATTTAGAAGAATTTAGGGGCTACTCTATTCTATGGGTAAACAAGCACAAGTCCCACCTATACTTTGCCGGCCTATCAGAGTTAGATAAGGAAGTAATAGCCAATGAATGCAGCATCCCACTGGACATATTTCTTTTCTGGTACCTCAGAGTACCCATCTTGTTTGATAAGACATGCCTCAACAACTATAAGCCCTTACTAGATAAAATAGGTTCTTACATTAGATGATGGTCGACACAGTCACTTTCATATGTTGGACAAGTACAACTCATTCGGGCAGTTCTCTAGGGAGTTGAGTACTTCTAGTTATCTATTTTGCCATATGGCCAGGGAATTTCTTTGGGACTTAAAGAACTCCAAGGTTGTATGATACAACCTATGCGCACCAAAAATTGAAGGAGGCCTAGGACTGATGGACCTTCACCTGTGGAACAATGCATTGCTTGCTCACATGCAATGGATTATCCAATTGGAAAAATAGACATTGTGGGTAAGGTAGGTATCCTACTACTATCTAAAAGGCCAATCTCTATGGGATGTATAGCCAAGCTTTGCCCAGTCCCTTTTATTCAGAAGGCTCCTATTCATTTGGGACGAGATCGCAAACAATAAATGGGACCAGCAGTGCACCGTAAGTGCCTTACAATTATGGGCTATCAAAACTAAGCTATGCACCTAACGAGCATATGATTACTTCTGTTCCCACAAGATGAAAGTTCTATGGGCATATATTGTTTGGAAGCAGGGACTCACACCAAAAGCATTTATTCACGGTATAGCTATACCTGCAGGGCAAACTTAACACAAAGGACACCCTGCCATTTCACGTGGATGATATCCTGTGTCCTTTATGCCAAGCAGAACTAGAAATTACTAGACACTTATTCTTTACGTGCGCATTTTCGCGAGAAGTATGGACCGACATTCAAACATGGTTACAGTTGCCACAGGCTATGTACTCCATAACCGGATGCCTAAAATGGTTCAAGCGACATAACCACGGGATGAGCTTGGTGGCTAAGGTAAAGTCCACAGCCCTTTGCGCTACGTTTTACTACATATGGACAACTCAGAATCGTGTGCTGTTTGAAAGCCACCAGTGCCAACCGAGGGAGGTAGCTACTAGTATCAAGACCTATATGTATAGAGTAGTTTTTATCTTGTACCCTCATGTTTTGAACCTTTTTGAAAACTATGTAAACTGAACTAGTTACAACCAATGCTTGGATGGAAATAGCCGAAATCATTGTACATATTCTTTTTTATGTTTAATACACTTTTACATTTCCATAAAAAAAAAAAACGTTATTCTAAGCATGATAAGGATTATTTTTATGTACATATTAGTGGGTGAAATGTTTGAAAACTTGAGGGGTTGTGGTGAAAGCGGTTGCTAGTTCAAATTTGAAAATTTCTATAAATGACTTTGCTATATTTTGATTCTATACGATTGTACCATGTTTGCAGATTATTTTTCATTTTGAATTAAGTTAAAAGCTCGCTTGGTTGATTTTATATAATTTTTCAAATGTACCCTGTACAGTGAACCCTAAGATCTGATTTTGCTGAAAGATTAGAACCCGAATTTTATCCATTCCCTTTTGAATTTTTATCTAATTTTTTTTTTCAAAAAACTAGGATGTTAAAGGAAGATTTTTTCACTGAAATTACTTAATTTAGACATGTATTTTAATTTCTATGATTTTTCTAAAATTAGTGCCATAGAAGTTATTGTAGCATTACTGTTAGTTTGAACAATTAGTTACCCTACAAAAGAACTTGGATTGGCCTGAAATTTTTAAAATAGTTCATATACATGTCTTAGTTAACCTCTAAAAAAATTTATTGTATTTTGAGATGTTTTGCTATGTGATTTGATTTGCAAAAAATGCACTTTATTTTGCCTTATTATTGATAAAGCACAACTTTGATCAAATTATAACTAGACCATGTTTTACCGACATAAACCCTTCTAAATTGATTTGATTATCTTGTGTACTTATATGTTCCATGAATTTAGGTGAATGTACAGAGTGCAACTATGTTCTAAATATTTGTTGTACAAGTTTGTATGATGTGATTGAATGATTGATTGATTGGGAAATGGGTGAGAGTTAGTAGTAAGCTTATGACCACTTAAGATTCAAATCAATTGGAGGAATTATATTAAGTTTTGCAATTTAATATTGAAAATTAATGATTACTTATTTTAATGCTAGAATTTATTGGAGGACAAGGTGTAACCTACAAGGTTAACGTTGGATATTTGCTAGGACTCAAGTTAAGTCCCGGCATCTTAAAATTGTTTTCATGTGTAGGATGAATTTTATAAAGCTAGTTTTATCTACACATGAAAGTTGTTATTCATGAGATGAACCTTTTATGCAAAAAATATTTTATAATCATAAGAATAATGAAAGCGTGTTGGTTATTGAAAAACTTATAGTGAACTACATAGCTATGATATATGAAAACATGCTTCATTACTGGTTTTGGAAATAATATATTTATGATGGAATGAGTATAAAATCTTGCATTGTGTTTAGCAAGGATTTCAAATTGAAATGATCATGCAAAAAAGAAAGCTCATACCATGAATTTGAAAGTTATAAATTACAACGATTGAAACACTTATAACGATATTTTAATTATATTGGAATATGTATGTGTGTGTGTGTGTGTGTGTGTGTGTGTGTGTGTGTGTGTGCGTGCGTAGTATATGCGTCTAGTGTTTTTAGAAAATGAATATTTTGAAAAAGAAGCTATTAAGTGTATGAAGCTGCTTCTGAGAAGAGAATACTACAACAATCTCTTGTGGATGGTGTATATGAGTCCTTGAGTACTCAAAGAGGTGAAACCCTTGTACTAGTTTTCATTATAGATAGACAAACCCAAGTAACCTGATCAGTTCTACGATTTATTCTACTCCAGACATGGCATCAGTACTTAGGAGTTGAGCTAGTTTTTAGCTAGCTCCAGGATTTTAATCCTAACAGTGGGGTTTCTGCCATAAATTGAGGGTTTTAACCCGAATAGTGTAAAAAGTAGGGTTTTTACCAAAAGCACAGGGTTTTGTCCCAAAAAGTGCGAAGAGTGGAGTTTCTACATAAATAGAGGATTTCGACATTAAGAGTGTGAATGTTGGGGTTTCTACCTCGATGTTTCATAGGTGAAAGAGTTAAATTGGGAATTTGTATTTTCCGATATTTGTGAATATGGTTCAAGGCTCAAAATTCAATTTCACCAAAGATTTTTATTTATGAGTCTTTTACTGATATGTGATCCTAAAAGGTTATCTTATTGTAATTCCAAGAGGATATTATGATTTCTCCCAAAAGCTTCATTAAGTAAATATTTAAAGGTATAATTTGAACACTTATATTTATTACAAGAGAAATGTTATCATGCATCATGAAATTATTATAGTTAAAATCTTTACATGGCACATTACGGGACTTACTAAGATTATATCTCACATAGATTTATTTATACTTTTTAGGTAGACTTGTTTAAATCCCAAACTTGTATAGACTCAAGACTCGAAGAGGATAGTTGATATATTTTTTGGATACTTTATGTTTTGTAGTAGGGTTTTACGTCTAGAACTTTATGTCCTAAAAGACTTGTAATGACTTATGTTTTAAGCTTATAAAGCTTTCCAAATTTATTTATTCATTTTTTATAGTGTCCCCTTATCTAAGAGATCAGACGGAGCGACATACCACGAAAATAAGACCTACCATGACATGGAAATGTGGGGTGTTACAACCAAAGTCATGTAAGAAATCTTTAATCATCTCTACAAGATTACCACAGGGAGATAGATCAACAGTCTTTGAATTCACATTCCAACAGTCTATCTTGAACAAAACCACTTTATAGATATGAAGGGCAGCAAATCTGTAACACCCCATATTTTTACCTTGTCGTAATGGGTTGGGTTCAAGAGGGATGTCGCCCCATCTAACGTCTCAGACTAGGGGTCTTTACAACGATGTAACTTATAGTAAGCAGGTAAAGTCAAAACTTAAGTAAACAAAGGAAACATGCTTTTTATTTATGTAACATATGAGTCATGATCGGTACATTGTCATAGTTCCCAAAATACATAAGTTGAACCACCTCATAGTCTATCTACAATGTTCCATATACAATGTTCACTTTAAAAGATTAACTATCCAGTGCTAGGGAAGAAGTCTAGGTAGTATTGTTATTAGTCTTCAACTCCAGCTCCTAAAAAAAAAGAACAAACATACGTGTGAGTAGTATACTCAGTGAGTCCCGTGTATGCTAGTGTTTTGGTTAGAAGATAAAGTTGGTTTTCATTTTCTTTGTGGAAATAAATTTCGTAACCTGATAAAGACAATGATTGACAAATTTAAATTCAATTTATTATGTATTTCTGTAAAACAATGGCTTCCAAACACATGGCCCCTAATTCAAGAAATGTGGGTTCTTCCATATCTAGAAGTGCGACCCGTATGAAAAGTTCAAAGAACTTCGCCTTCGGCTACACGGTCTCTTGTGCCAGGGACTGCGCCTTACAGCACGTCACCCGTGTTATGCAGGAAGGGTGAGCAGTGTACCAATGTACCTCAACATGCACTTAGGGATCTTTTACTTGCCACCATAAGCCAAGGGTTCCAATTCTGACGTCAATCACCATCGAGGTGGCAAGGGGTTGAACACACCGAGTGTCCCCGCTCGGTCACATGTGAACAACCCACAATTACATTCAATAGGCAATTTCCAGGCTCACAACGGCTAGCCAGGGATGGCTAATTCCATTGTTCTGTCGCCCCGTTCAGAGTAAGATAAGCCTAATAACTGGACCAGGTTATTTAGGTTCATCTATCTCTAACGAAAGCTAGTACAAAGGTCAAAGCCCATACTGAGTACTCAACATCACCACTAATTCACATAATCAATATACTCCTCTGAAAGGAGTCTGCTCTCCCTGAAAGGAATTCAAAACAACTCATTCTATGGGCCAAAAATCATTTTCTAAAATTTTGCATCACCCAAGTGGGTATTTTCATGAGCTAGCAAAGTTGTATAAATCTCATCTTGGAAGCCATTAAGCATAAAGAAAGCTTATTTTAAGCATAAAGAAAGCTCATTGAAACATTTCATTCATCTCGGAAGTCTTTAAGCATAAAGGAAGCTCATTGAGACATTTCGTAAATATCAATTAGACTGGATTCATAGGCTTCAATCATATCAAGAAGACATAGTTTATATCAGAGAAACATTAAACTTTGTCAGAAAAACACATAGCAAATGGTGGTTTTAAAATCAAGGGACTCGCCTTGTATTGACCTAAAAGATGTTCTCTTGACTTGATTCACCTACACCATTGGTATATCCCTTTGTCATTACTCAATGGTTTCAAATGCTTAATGGTTTGATTAAGGTTTCTATAATTTTCTTAAAGAAATAAATGGATTAGTGCTTTGGATGGTTTTATGGTTTTACAGCTTTACCACCCTCCACCATTCTTCACACAATTTATTCAATATAGGTCCAAATAGGGTGAAGATACTTCCATAATATTCCTAAGATATCCCTTTATCAATTCCAGGTCATGAGTCATGCAAACTCTATCCCATTTTGTACAATTTTCCAGTTAATTCCACTGTTCCGAGTTTGGAGTTCAGTTTCGTCACCTACTAGTATTTTGTTCATAACTCTTCCAATTCAGGTCCAAATGAGATGAAACCACTTCCTAAATACTCCTAGGATATTTCTATATCAATTTCGGGGCATGGAGGTATTCAAACCTCTCTCCATTTTCATTCAGTTTTTCAGCTAAACTTGCTGCTCCGAGTTGGGTGGTTCAGAATTACAGTTTAGGAACCTAACTTGTTTTAACTTATTCCCCTAGTTTCTTCAACATACCCTACCTCATTTAAACTCTTTAATACTTCATTTAACATCCCAATATCAGTATTCTAATAGGTTTTCATATCCAACACTTCTCTTTTATCCAAATGAATTAATTATTCCAAGCTTATCAAACCAGTAAATTTTGGCAGTTTACATTATTCTTGCTATTTCTGATCTCTTAGTCATCCAAACCCACCTCACCTGATCCAAATCCTTTCTACCTTGTCTAGGACAGGCTTAGGATTATTCATGTTCAAATTCCAGCAAACCATCACTCTAAAATGGACTGAAAATCAAGTCTACTTCATCACTCATCCAACTGGTTAATCAACCATCACAAAATCAACATATTTTCATTACTTCACTTCAACAATATTCATATGCAGCTAGCTTCCAACGTCTAGTATCATTTTATTAGCTTTGAGAAGTGATCTCTTACCTTTCCAAGAAGAAGGCAAGCTGTAACTCTCCCTCATTTTCTTCCTTTTCCTTTCCTCCTTCTTGCTGCCGGTTCTTCTCTTCTTTCTCTTGGTACCGAAAATCTCTCTCTCTCTCTCTCTTCTAGTCTTTCTTTTGTTTTCTCTTCCTCACTTCCCTGTTTTTCTTTTCTTCTTGCTGCTCTCTCTCTTGGCCGAAATCCTCCCCCTTGATCCTATTTATATAGCTTGTTCCCCTTGGTCTTATTTTGGACTTTACAAAAGATCTAGGGTGAGTTGGGAATTTTTAGAAGTCTTGAGACTTCTCTAGGTTTTTCAAGAGAATTGTGGATTGTCCTAGAATATTGTAGGGTCCTCTAGAAATTTGAAGAAATTCTTAAAATCTCCTAGGACTAATATATGCTTAATCAAGATTAACTTATCCTAACCTCACTTAGCTTAATTAAGCTTAATTAGAGGAAGTCTACTAATGGTCAAATTTAGTCAACAATGTCATGCTTGTAGGCTACCTTTATTTAATTTTTGTGGGCCCCCTAAAATATCCTTGTGGGTCCCCTAAAATATCTTTCCATATAATATATTATAACCTAAGATATTTATAGGATTAGGTATAATATATGCATATCTATACATATATAAATGATGATAAGAATAATACAATAATTCAATATAATTATTTAATTTTATTAATACTATAATTTAATATTGCCAAGAGATTTTGGTATTAGATAATAATATAAAATAGCAATAATGGATAACAGTAATGATGGAATAAAATGTATCATAAATTCTTTTTTATATTTTATCTTCTCTCGTTTTTTTTTTCACATAGGTCCTCCCTATGCAAGTCCTTAATATAAAGCGGGTTATTGCAATCTTCCATCCTAAATGGAATTTCGTCCTCAAAATAATGACTCACCTTCAAAAGAGTTCTGGATAAAGTTTATACATTTCTGCTTCTGCCTCCCATGTAGCATCCTCCATAGGATGATGGCTCCATAACACCTTTACAAGTGGGATTCGCTTCTGCCGCAACTTCTTTTCGGTGTGCTCTAAGATTTTAACTGGCCTTTCTGCATAATTTAAATTCGGTGATAATTCTATGGCATCCTTATTCAAAATATGACTGGGATCAGCTATATATCACCTAAGTTGGGATACATGGAATACATCTTGGATGCCTTGAAGTTTCGATGGTAATACTAATCTATAAGCTTCTTTTCCCACTTTCTCAGTGATGGGAAAGGGTCCAATATACCATGGAGCTAGCTTCTTCCTTCATGTCCCCTTACCCCGTCGGGGTGTTAACCTTAAGAATACTAAATCTCCAATACAAAAATTTACATCCTTCCGATAGCGATCTGCATAACTTTTCTGCCTACTCTGGGCAATCTCCAATTTCTCCTTGATTTGCAACATCTTTTGTCGTGTCCTTTCCATATCTAAGATATCATATTGCTCCTATTGTCATCCTAAGGTTTCCCAACATAGAGGAGATCCGCATTTTCATCCATACAGGGCTTCAAATGGTGCCATTCCGATCGAGGATTGATAACTATTATTGTAGGCAAATTCTGCATAGGCCAAATTATCAACCCATCTATTCCCAAAGTCCAATGCACATGCTATCAACATGTCTTCCAAAATTTGGATTACTCGCTCTGTCTACCTATCGGTTTGAGGGTGTGCTGTGGTGCTAAATTTTAGAGTAGTTCTATATAGTTGTTGCACTTTCCTCCAAAATTGAGAAGTGAACCTGGGGTCTCTGTTAGATAAATACTGGAAGGTACTCTGTGAAGTCTAATTACTTCCTCCATATAAATCTTACTTAATTTCTCAAAAGATGATTTGCCAAGAGGAACTACTTGCTATGAGGTAGCTTCATATTTTGGCAAAATTCATAAAATAGCATCAGCATCATTTTGTAGAGCCCAAGCAAAAAGCAAGCCATCATCAGCAAAAAAGCAAGTCTGAGGCTCAAGGCCCACGTACTCCAATTTGCACACCTTACAAAGTCCTAAAATCTTCCTCCTGCCTTACCCAAAAAAAAAAAAAACCATCAGAACATATAATAATAATAATAATAATAATAATAATAATAATAATAATAATAATAATAATAATAATAATAATAATAATAATAATAATAATAATAATAATAATAATAATAATAACAATCACCTTGTCGGATACATCTACAAGGCTTGAAAGATGGTGAAGGAACACCATTAACTAGAACTAAAAATGATACTGAAGTAATACATAACATAATCAAGTGCACAATGTGGATAGGAAAATTCATCAGAAGTAACATGATCTCTAAGAAGTGCCATTCAACTCGATCAAACACCTTTTACATGTATAGTTTTAGAGCAAATGAGCCATCAACAAATTGAACAAAGGATTTAAGATTCTAGAATGCTTTAAATGCTACTGCAATATTATTTGTATTAATTGATTGGGTACAAATGCTGATTGAGTATTGAAGCATTGTGGAAAAATAAAAACTGCAACGAAAACATATAATTTAAATTTTTTTCCGTTCTACAGTCTATGAATACTTACTTTTAGAGTGCTTACATTTAACAAATAGAAGAATTGGGTTTGATAGAACATCTTCCTATATCACGATCACTTGTTCCGCGGGAATCCCAACTTAGTGACGACTCATTCGCATCAAACATGTGCACCAAGATCACTATCTTTCAATCTTCCATAGTATGCTTGAGCCTCTTACGGACTATCTACCATTGACAATAGAAATAGGATGAAGAATTGGAAGAACATGCGAGAGCTAACTAGAAGGAAAAATACCAAAGGAAAAAATGAAGGAAGAACGGTGGTGTAAAGGAAAAACAAGCTGTTTCCTTTTTGTTTCTTCTGTGAATAGTGGCAGCACCAAGGATGGAGGCACATGTAACACCAAACCAATAGACTTCCAATTTTTGCTTTGTTTTTCTTTTTTCACAACCATACCTTTTCTTTCTTTTTTCCTTTTCCTATCTTTGAGGTGGTAGCCTAGGTTTCTAGAAACCTCCTTGCTGTCTCAACTTTCCTAGTAGAGTAGGTTTTTTTCTAAGTTAGCTTAAGACTAATTAAATGGCTCTCATATTAATTAACTGATCCATTTAGGCCCAATATAAAATTGCACATGACAATTAATTAATAAATTAATTTAATTAAATTGACCCAATAAATTTTCTATCCTAGAAAAATAATTATTGGACTCCTAGAATAAGTTTTCGAATACTAATTTAATCCAATAAGGTCATTAGTAAATAAATTCACTAAGTTACTTGGGCTATTCTAGGGACCAAAAAATATATTAGTCTTTGCTACTAAAATGACCAAAATATACATAGTGACAAATAGTTGTATTTTATCATTTAAATATTTTATCACAATATAAAAATATTGACCCCAAGAATAATACTGCAAGTGCAATGTCTTGGACCTATAAGTGTAATAACGAAAATATCCTTCTATGTAACACCCATCATTGAGATAGAAAAATTATATTAACACATTTTTCAATAATATCTACCATCCTTTGATAACTAGTTCGATAATCTATGACTCCTACAATGTACTCAGTTATCTCAAGAAGCTACCTAAAAGCATACATACTTAGTCATATTTTCCAGGGCCCTGGATTATTTAGATTATCTCGAACAATCACAAGAGGGTGATTCCTTCACAAAGTGAAGTATAGAAACTTTGTTGTATAAGTCTGCCTTAATTAATTAGGGTCATATGCCCAATGCACATGGTTATTAGCCTTGTGATAAGACCTTGCCCATTATACATCAAAGTGTACAAGTCTAGCTTCACTAGATGACCAATTTATACTCAATTCTTAAGGCACTCGTCCATGCAGTAGCAGCAATAGTTCAATCTTTATTTATTATAGTACTTTTATAAAGATTGCTATTGTGTGGTCTAGTTCTACGTATTCCAAATACTCTCACACTATTAGCATCAAAGGACTACTTACTGATTAAAGGTAAACTATTCTCTATTTAAAAATCATAGTATAGTGATCTAAACCGTGACAAAGTGCCTAAGTTTATCAATTGACCGAGAACATTTTAGCTTATATGTTGGTAGCCCATGATCTATGTCTTACTACGAAAGCAAAACCCAGTCATGTAGATTATTTACTAACATGTTTGTGTTAGTGTTGTGCCCTAAAGGCAATCACCTGTACGTTGTACATGACACAATTTATTTCATAAAAGGCATTATTTATCTTACAATTTCATTTGATTAATTTTAGGTAATAAAGTTGTTAGATAAAGTCCTTAGTACAACACTGTGTTAAGGAAATTATGATAGAAATCATGATATGAGATTCCTACTACACTGTATAGTGTTAGTACTTAAATAGTCCCTAGTTATAGTATTAATGAGATAGAACATCATTAATGCGTTAAGACTAGCATGTGTTAAGACTTCCTGATTTGATCAGGTAGTGGTTCTTATAGCCGTGAGTATTGAGATACTCAAAGTTAACACGTGGATGCTTGTTAGTGGAACAAGTTCATTGGATGACCTAACTATGAGATATTCACATGGATAACTATTTAGTACCAGTGATATAACCTCAATATAGCAAATGTGCAAGTATCCTTAGACTTGAGATCTCCAAGGTACTTTGTTTGCTGAGCTTTGTGCTTTGATTCTAATCTCCATAGCTTGATCGAGGGCCGCCTATGAGATGGATATTGGATACATTGTAAGGTAAATGAAAGTAGTTGAGAGGGTCAATAAAGGATTCACCACTCCTGATAGTAAGGGTGAATATCTCACGGCCACTTGTAGGAATTACGACTCAAGAAGTCCTTGGCCAAGGCGTATGTGTATTGGAAACAGTTCTAATTGATACGCATCTAGAGTAGTGGATTCCTTGTACAAGTATAATTATATTTGGGCCAGAATTATATATATTCTGGAGGGAGTTGGCACTAATTTTGTACTCTAGACTAATGAGATATTGTATGGTGAAAGTAGTTAAGTGCACTGTAGTTTGCTATTGAATGATTCATGTCAAGCCACTTGACTTCCTGGATTCTTAGGTGGTCATGATGTGTTGCTAGATACCACTCATGATCTGGGAATATGGGTTTATTAAATGATGAATTAATAAACCAATCCTAATTAGAATTAATAAGATTAATTCTAATTAATTATGGATTATTAATCTCAAAGACGTTTGAATTAATGCATGTTCTCTACTAATTGACTGGGAAACCTAATAGGTCACACACAATAGAGGATTGTATACTCAAGATTTTATTTGATAACATAGTGGAGTTTATTGCAAGAAAAAGAAGTTGATGTGGCTAAATTATAATTAGTTATAATTTATGGGCCAATTTGTAAGTTTGAGAATTTGATGGGTTCCAATTGCAATTGGAGAATTGAAATTGTTTGTTTGGAATTCTCAGATGTGGTTGTTTTTGTTGAGCTTTTCGGGTGACTTCAAGGGTCACATGAAATGACTCTAAAAAAACATAAAACCAAGCATCACTAGAAGCCTTATATATACATGATGTTCTCTTCTCTCTCTCTCATGGATGCGTGAGTCTCTCCAAGACAACACCAAGACTTTTCTACTTCTTCTTCTTCATTCTTTGGTTTTGCTGAACAAGAAGAACAAGGAAGAAAACCCCAGCCACCGTTGTTGTTTTCTGATAGCACATAAAATCTTGGTGCTTGAGTGTATCCTCTGTGTGGATTACTATTAGAGATAATCACACACTGTAATTGTAGTGGTTGGATATACAACTCTCGTGGTGATTCTTCAAGTGGATTGTTGGATCGTACCACAATTATGAAACTTGAAAAAGGAATGTTTTGTTTTCCACACAAACAAAGAAAGGTAAAAACTGTTATCTTTGTTTCTTTGTTTTCCATGTATATGTCTTGTTTTCCACATATATGTGGATCCTAGGATGGTATCTCGTTCTTATTCTTCCGCTGCGCCGTATATGATACGTGAGAGATACCCAATAGCTTGGACCTTAATGTTTAAATATATATATATATATATAAACAAATAACCATTAATGAATGAAATACTTTTCTTACTTACCAAAATACAGAAATACATAGTCTATTTTGGGCATACATACAACAAGTATTGCTAATAATAGATGGAAAAGCATACATAATTTTATTCACCAAAGTTTAAGAAATCAATTTGTAAACAATATTGCACAAACTTATAGGGTGAAAATCCTGCATCCTTGAAGCATTTTAAACCTTCAATACAAGGACAAGATAAGTGTGATTAAGATCATGCAAATCAGCATTACCAGATAGGAAGCGAAGGATAAAACTGGAAGTCTCAGTACCAATAATGCTCCAAATTTTTTTTAGAAACACGCCATACATTCCATCTAGCCTAGGGGCTTTAGTGTTTAGAAGTTGTGAAATGGCAATGTTAATATCTTCTTGAGTAAAAATCTGTCCTATTGCTGAGCATCGAGTAGCACTGAGCCGCTGGATTGGAAGATGATCAAATCATCAAAAGTAACATTAGCCGAAAAAGAGAAAAGAGAAATAAAATAATCATTGACTATATAATGAAACTCATTCATAGAAGTGCAAACCTTCCCAGTGGCAGAGAGCAATTTAGAAATGGTATTTTTATCACCTTAAATGCTGGCTTCCCCATAACAGAAAGCTATATTTTGGTCTCCATTAAATAGCCACTCAACTCTACTCCATTACGTCCAGTAAGCTTCTTCCATACTAATAAATGCATACTCTCACATTTCTTTGTTTTTCACTTGGCAATGTATTTAAATACTTTAATTGTTCTTAAAAGGTTGAACACTAATTAGTTCATGTATTAAATTTACTCTTGATTTGTTGGATTTCAATTTCTATTAAATGATTACTTGATTTTATTATGTTGGATCCATTGTTTAGGTTACTCTTTTCTAATGAATTCGAGAGGCGGGGTTAGGAGCTGAGTTCCAATCAATTGGGTTCAATATTTGTTTTTCTTTGGTGAACTTGAGAAAGGATTTGGGGGATTAGAATTTGGTAATCATTGAGAATTTGATATCACCTAGAAATAAGGGTGTTGGGTTCTTCTAGAATATTAGGATGTTTTGTAGTAAATACCTTTTGGGTTTAATTGCGAGATACCCTTTAATTAGCCAAAGAATAGAAAATCCATCTCTCGAGAGAATGTGTGGGTTTTAATTAGAATTGGAATTTGGCTATTTTGGTTTTAGTTTAGTACTTGGTTGATTTTAGGGGATTCTTGATAGGTACAAGTCTTATACTTTATTTCTCATCCTTGATTTTGTCATGGTGAATCTTGTGTGAGGTACTGATTCTCTAGGTCTGCCCATTATAATTAATTTATTCCCATTGTAATTAATTTGTTAAGCTAAATAATAGAAGAAGAGTTAGTAGTGGTACATTTATCCTTTCCCAAGGATCATTGATATTTGCCATTAAAATCCATACTTCACGATAGGTATACTTACCCAATTTTGTGTTTTGAGTGTTTTGACATTTTAATTAAAATTTGATTTTGTGTGTGTTTATTGGTAATATTTTTCGCACTTAAAATCACACGACCAGTTTTTGGCACCGTTGCAGAGGAACAAGGAATATATCAAGACAACTTAGATTTTGTTGATTTAGCCTTGTAAATATTTGTGAATATTGAAAATTCTTTTATGGAAACACTTGTTCTTCTATTTGCAAATACTAACCTTTACTTGTATATAAATTTCTTCTTCTTTCTGTGCCTTATTGATAATTATTCATTATATCCATATTTTAAATATCATTTGTGCTTTATATTCTTGAAATTTTGATATAGATTTCTACTTATCCCCTATTTTCTCCATGTTTGATGTAAGTTGAAATGATTGAAAATTAAAACTAAAATCTAGGAGAAAAAGACAGAAAAAGAGAATAAGTAAAGCTACACGTCACCAGGCAAGTCACACTGCATGTTGTCCTGCAGCATCTGAGCTTCAGAAGTCAAGATATTGGAAGTCCATGGCACCATACCTATATCTTCCACAGCTCCGTGCATCATCAGGGATTCAAAAATAGCAAACATTCTAGGAGTCAACGGTGTCGTGCACCTCCACTGTACCGTCACCGTGCATAATTCTAGCACACAAACAATTCAAGTGTTACAATATCGTTTTAAGCCAAATGAAGTAAAAGAAAGCTTACACAATGACATGCAGAACACCTTCCACATCATTGTATTGTACATCACCGTGCAACATCACAGATTAACCCTAGTTTTACAATTTTTAGGGTTTTTTTTAATAGAAGAACCTATAAATACTCTCCATTTGGGTCATTTGCAAGAGAGTCACATGCAATACAGTTGAGAGAAACCTTTGAAAACTTCAAAAAGGGCTTGGAAAATATCAAGGCAAGATTAGAGAAGAAGAGGAGTACCTCAAAAGAAATTCCAAGTAGAAGAAGGGCACTTGTCCATCTTCTTCTATTTTATATTTTTTATTTGGGGACGTTAATATTACATGGATTTATTTGTAACTAAAGGGTTGTGCCATATTTTGATTGTGTACTGGATTATTGTTTAATTTATTGATTTCTATTTGAGTATTCTATCACTTGGATTTGATTGATTAGGCCATCATCTTATATTAAAATTGAGAAATGATGTATGAGATGGATACCCATTTATATTACTTCAATAGATTAGTTTTCCCTAGACACACTTGAGAAAGGATTTGAAGGAATATAACTTTGTGATAAATGGGATCATTGGGTCACCTAGAGATAGGGATTTGGCACATTTTGGCTTAAGATTTGGGTATCTTTAACTTATATGCATCCTTATGTTTGATTTGTATGACAGAGATATCTATAGATTAGGCTCAAGGATAAGGAACTAATTACTTGAGAAAGAGTGAGTTTTATAATATTAAGGGGCCCTTGCCAATGTTTGAATTTAGATTCAATTAATAGAGTAATATTTGATACATAATCATTATTTGGGGGAATTCACCTTGATTATGTATTTAATCTCATTTTCTTACTTGTATGTTAACCTTGTAATCTTCTAGACTCTACCTTTTGATTATTGGTGCATTTTTATTGTGCTCCTCATTGATAGTTAGTCATAATTAGTAGTAGCTACTAACTAATTTTCCTATTTTAGTTGATTGAACAATTAAACAAAGGTAGAAGTAGGGGTAGTCATACAGTTCCTACGGATTCTTCAATACTTATCAACTAAACTCTATGCTACATGATGGCTATACTTGCCCAAATATGTGTATTTGAGTTGAATTGGTATGTTAAATTAAAACTTGATTAAGCATTAAACACAATTCTATATCACATAGGATATGCACAAATGCACGCACAACAAGTTTTTTTTGGCACCGTTGTCAGGGATTGTGCTTTAATATCCTAAAAACGCTTGAGTTTTGTTGATTCAATCTTTAGTTTAGTTTGTTAATATCTTTTTTTTTTTTTTTACTTTTCTTAGGTAGTAGACATATTCATTTTATAGAGAAATTTGATTTTAGATTTTCTTTAACAATTTTTTGTTTTATTGGGCTTTTGTGAATATTTGTTAGAATTCTTTACTTTAGTTTTGATTTATTTTTTCATTCTTTTATTATACTGCACTTGTTTCCTTTAATGTGAATATTTTATTTAGCAATACAAGTAGTTAAGTTTTTCTTTACTTTATTTTGTAGGAAAATTATTCTTGTATATGTACAGAAAAGATTGTGGCAAAAAATTGGCTCAATTTAATAGTAAGATAGAAAATATTTTTCAAAGATTATGTAAAGAGCAAAAACAAAAGGCTTTAAATTTTTTTGAAAACCCATGAATTTCATGTGAAATTTGAGTAAAGATGGAGGTTAATCAATAAGGCAATGTCAATGGTAATAAGAGAAGGATAATTAGTGATTCTACTAGACCTACTTTTTCAACCAATTCATGTATTGTGAGGCCTAGAGTTGATGCGAACAATTTTAAGATCAACTCTAATTTTATTAAAATAATTCATCAAATAATTCAATTTGATGAATTACTAGATGAGGATCCTAATGCTCATTTGGCAGTGTTGTAGAAGATTTATGACATTAAAAATGTAGTTATTTAAACAGAGTCGTCATACACCTAGCAAAAAGAAATTTACAAACCCTTCTCCATAAGATATAACATAGTATAGTTGTGAGTAAGGTGTCGAACTCACAAGGAACTCGGGAGAAGTATACACTTATATTTACTCATTACTTTAATCTTATCAACAATTCTTGTTAGTAGTTAACTTGAATGAATCTTATGATGTCTTCAACATAATATAAATAGGGGAAAACAATTTAGAAATTACAAAATCTAAAATATGCAAGAAATAGGAAACAACTAACTCTAGAACATAAATAAATAAGAAAACAACTAAGAAATAAAAAACAAATCCAAGCCAATTAGGAAACCACTTGTTTTAGGAACATGTTTTGAGATCAAATTAGGAAACTCATCATAGATAGGATTACATTGAGTAGCTGATTTTAGAACCCATACAAAACTAACAAAAATTTCTATCCTTGCCTAGATGGATTAATCTTTGTCAAACACCCCAAACAAATCCCTAAACCTATTCATAATCTAGTCTGAATCGATTTATTTTTTCTTAAAGACATTACTACTTCAATTAATTAATTGTAATAGACTAATCATGAGATTGATAACCCTATCAAGGCATACCTATAACACCGCACTACCTAAGCCCAATAGGGCCAGGGATGTCGCCCCGTCCAAAGGATAAGGGGTCTTTATAACTAGGTCACACAATCAAAATAAAATAATACTTCAAAATTTAAAACTTATTACAATCTAAAAATTCAAGACAAATCCAAAATAAAAATTGTTCACTCTCAACTCCCAAAGCATTACATAAATTAAATAACAAAATATCTTCCAAGGCAGGCAACAACTAGCTACTCATTCCCACAGCAGGATCGACCTGAAATCATGGTAAAAAGGGTGATGAGATAAAAATCTCAGTAAGTCTGTGTGTGCTTTGGGTGTTCCGTGAAAACAGTTCATGAATGCAAGGTGTAAGAACTTCATAAGAAAAATACTGGCAAGCAATAAACAATATTCAAAATCAAGAGTGGCGTTTTGGCTTTTCCAACCATACATGAACAATAAAATCAACCACTCAAAAGGGCGGCTATGGGTTACCACACATTGGGCCCCATAACCATACAACGGTCAGAATGCTACATTTTGTGCAGACTGATAAAAGGTAGGCGATCGGCCTACCGGGTAAGATTCTCCTCCTTCTCTACACCCAAACAAAACTGGTTGTCCACTCTGGCAACACACAGTTCACATGACTGAAACCTACTAGCTCGGACCGGCATGACTAAGTAGTACTGACGTTTTTCTAAGTTGAGTTCATCTTCTAGAGTTGGCCTCCTGCTAGAAGACTCACTCTTGCTCTTCAAAAATAGTACTACTAGCCTACCCATATTGAGTACTCAACGTGGTTCATCCCACTTGGGAGAAAACTAATAAAACATAGCTTCACTTGAAAATGGCAATCAAGGGTTTCCAAAGTCTTTGTCAAAATTAGTTTTAGAAACAGTTTAGTGTTTGAATAAAACTGGTTGTTGTTTTTCAAATAATTGGTTTGACTGAAACAAGAAAGAAAACAGTCCCTAATTGCTTTTACCAAGTCAATGTTCACAAACTTCATGTTTAGCTTGCCATAACAACATTTGCAACAAATAGGTTTTATGCATGAGCTTACCTAATCCTTTGCTTGAGATAGAATAAAGATCTCCAAAAGCTTACCTAACCCCGCCTGGGATAAACATAAGCCATAATTAAACTCAAGCCAAAATTTTCTTTCACAAATAATCCTAGTTCAACTTACCACAATCATGACCCTAGTGTCCCAAGCTTTAAGGCTAGATAACAATTAAAGGGTTTACAAAATAAATCTAGCTTGATTTTAAAATAACTAAGGTTTGTGAATTAGATACTAATAAGTTGTAGGTTTAAATATTGCTATAAATAAATTAGGGTTTATTTGATGAAGGGTCCTATGCCCTATATGATATTATTTAAAATAATGATTTATAATAACTAATGGTTAGGAAATAATTGGAAAATAAAATTAATAATAAGTAAATTTTAATATGCCTTGACTAAAAGATAATAAATAAATTTTAATAGTATTTATTACTATAAGACCTACAAAATTAATATTTTACCTATTATAATTATTTATATAAAAGGCTTTATTTTATATTATTATTTTATATAATATCTATCTATTTTATTTCTTTAATAAAGGTTATCATTTATTTGACTAAAATGTCATTATTTTATATAATAGTCCAAATCCACATTTCCCTAGGGTTTTCGAAATCACTAGAAGAAATTATAGTATTAATCATTTTATTGATGAAATAAAATTAGCTTAGGGACAACAAGGTCATGATCATAATTCCTATTACTAACCATAATCATTAACATACACTCTACACCAATCAACAAAACATCCAAGTCATGAATAAAAACATAGATCCAAATCTACCAACACATGATCGAAACTCCACTAACATAATCATAATCATGGCCTTAACAAGAATACATGAACATAAAATCCTATTCACCAAAGGTGACATAATCTCTAACATGCTTGATCATTCATACTATTCAAGACATGAAGACATGCAACAAACCCTAAAAACGCCATACATTCAACTAAGACAAATCATCTCATTCATCAATCCCATCTCCATCATACAAACACATTCATTCTCATGCTTCAATCCCAACTCCATCACAAAACATATAATCAATCTCCAAATATATCCCATCCTCGTCCAACTACATCCAAGAGACATGAATCTAGGATTTAAAGAGAAGATGGAAGAAGCTTACTTGAATGATGACTACCTTGAAGTCGTTTCAAGAGAATCCTCTCGCTAGGAATGCTTGATCCATCCAATGAGAAGAAGAAAAATAGCCATAGTGGAAGTAACCATTCAGCCGAGAGAGAGAGAGAGAGAGAGAGAGAGAGAGAGAGAGAGAGAGAGAGAAAGAGGAAAAGAGAGTTTATTAGTATATACTCGTCAAGGTTGAAGATGGAAGAAGATGGAGATGATTTTTCATGCTTACCTTGAAGGTGTTCTTGAGCCTTCAAGAAAATTCTGGTTTTTGATCCGAAAGTGAGACTTTGATTTCAGTGTTTGATGTTAAAAATTGTAGGAGTGGATTCATGAGAATGAGTAGGTATAATCTGGAGTTTTTGAAGAAGATTGAAGTGGTTTTGAATGGCCTTAGGCGTGAGAATGGTAGTAGGTGTTCTTGGAGGTTTGGAGAGAATAGAGAGATTGGATGAAGGCTGCCCAAAATTCTATAGGGAAAGGGTGGCCGACTGGTTTGGGGATTTTTGGTAATTGGATTTTCAGATTTGGGAGGAAAAGGAAAGCTGATTCAAAAAGCATAATTTAGGAATATTTTGTGGTAGCAAATATGGTAAGTAGATCTTTGTTGTTGGAGCTTCTTTGGAAGCTTCAATGGCCGACTGAATTGCTGGAATTTCTGCTGAGATGAATGCTGTTCGAATGAGCTTAAGGGTGGCCAAAATATGGTGTGCAATGGTGATGGAATTTTTTGGTTGTTTGAGGGGTAATCTATGGTAGTTTGCTGAATATTTTGCTGGAATTTTGGACTTCAATTATTGCCTTGATTGGAGTGATTGATGGAGAGATTTTAGGAGCAGCCATAAAGCTCTTTTTCATGTAGAACACTGGAAAAGATGATGAAGCTTAGTTCATGGCTGTTCAAGGTGAGTTTGTATAGAAAAATAGAGAAAGTTTCGGACAAGGGTGAAGAAGGAACAAAGCTAGAAATTCTGATTAGCTTTTCGCAAGCTTGCTGGAAATTTCTGGGCAAATTTTTCTGCCATGGTTCATCCGATTTGCTGCAGGTTTGAAGGGATATTGGGAGGTCTTCTAAGGCTAGTTTCCAGCATTCTTTATGAAGGAAGGATAAGGTTGAATTGTTGGTTGAAAAACTGGAAGAAACAGCTTGGTTTTTGGCTCACCAAGCTACAAAACTATCCAAGAAATTTTCCTAGTTTGCACAACTTTTGTGTAGCTCGGTTTTGGCTAGAATTTTTAGTCCTCAAGTTAAGTGAAATTGTCATTTTTCTGGTAGCATTTGAGAGAGAAAGATGGCTGAAAATTTTGACAATTGGACTGATCAAGAAACTGGAAAAATTTCCAGTTTACTATATGAAGAAGATGAACACACCTAGGTTGGAGTTTTGAAGGCTCAACCATGGAGATTAATTCTCTTAGGAACCTTCCATAAATCTTCCCCATTTTCGGTCAACAAGAAACCCCACACTTAGATATTTTTGAAACTTCAAAGCCACAGAACTTTGCTGGAATTTTCTAGAAATAAAATTGGCTTAGATAAATTGAACAACCTAATTGATTAAGAATTAAGGGAAGCTGGAGATCAAGAAGAGTATGAATCCCTTCGAAATTTTTGTAGGGTACAAGAGTAGGATTAGAACATTCCTATCATGTCTCCCCTTGGACAACACTCCTACTCTTCCCTAAGGCATGCAAAGGCTAAAATATAGCCTACCTAAACAAAAATAAAATTTAATCATGCCAAAACTCAAATGATAGAATTTGAACTCAAGACCTCAAGGATTTATTCCAAAGCTCTAACCACTAAGTCACATCAACTCTTGTTCTTATTTTCTCTTTCAAATATTTTTTCTATTTAATCCTCAAGCTATCTCCCTATTTCCTCTTCAAGCAAAATTACCATTTTGCCCTTCTTACTCAACAAACATAAATAAGCCATCTAGACTACAAATCACATATCTAAAGCACATAAAATCATATAAAAATATATTTATACATGCAAGAAAATATGATATGCATCCCGACCCCCTTACACTAAGGTTAGTTTTAGTTAGGGTTTCACAATACCAATATCAAGATAGAAAATATTCAAAAAACTTGCAAACATATGCAACTTAAATCTTGCAATTCTCTTTGAATCCGAATTAAGTCCAAAAACATGCAACTAAATCAAGACAAATAGATGTTACTAGAAAATTACCAGAGATAAACCATAAAAAGTATATTAATAGTTTAACATTCCTAGAAATTCAATTATGCAAGTAAAATATATTGATCAAGTATAAAAACTTAACACAACTGATAAGAAAAGAAATCTAGAATTAAACAAATACTCAAGAGGTAATCTTTATAATATTAAAGATAGAATCTTTCATACATGAATCTTGATTGTCTTGAATGTTAAAAAATAGAATCTTTAATACATAGAATATTAAATGCATAGAATGCTTAATGTCTAATGTAAGAATCTTTCATACATAGAATATTAAATATCCTCAAAATGCATCATAAACACAAAATAAAATGTTAAAAAAAAAAAATACAACCGAAAGCAAGAAAGAAATAAGTGAAAGTTTAAATGACATAGCTTGGCAAGCTCCCAATCCCAAGTTCTTCTTACCTCCGGACTCCTTACCTCTTCTTAATCTATCTTTGCCAAAAAAAGATGAAAGAATTATAATATGTGATGAATTGTTAGAGTATCTTCTGAATTTGGACGTCCTTTATCTTTATATAGAGTCCCTAAACCACCATTTATAGGATTTAGGAAGTTTAAAGTACATTTGAACTTGTTTAAGACTTTCTAAAACCTTCAGGAATGTTGCACGGCCTATATGCATAGACGTGCAATTAGTTGTCTATAAAATCTGTCCAAAATATGACAATGTTAAGCCTAACAAATATGCCCACACTTCACTTTTTACACGTTCTTGAGCAAAACAATTTTTCCAAAAGGATTTAAGACATGAAATTTCAATTTCCAAAAAGATATGGTGGAGACCTAATCTTTTCCTTTTCCAACAAAAACAACTTAACACTTACTGTTTGAAGAGGACCACGACATAAAATATAGGTTTATCAAAAATACATTCGTCATGCACCAACAAATTTTAAACCCTATTCCTAAAGATACGAATTAGCATAGTGGATAGTAAGATATCGAATTGCACAAAGAACAAGAGAGGTATAATCTATAAGAAAACGTCACTTACTTTATGCACATGTAAAATCATTTTGTGAACATATAGCTAAACTAATTCTAATGATGACCTATTTATATGTATGCACAAATAAGGGGGAAAATTGAATTAATAAACTTCCTAAAACTAATCCTAAACAAAGTAGAAAACCAAAATTAAATAGGAAACAAATTCAAATTAGGAAATAAAAAAAATATAAGAAACATCCAAACCGATTAAGAATTAGTATGCTTGGGCCAATATAGTGTGATCAAATTATGACATTCATTATGGATAGTATTACTTAGAGCAATTAGTTTTAGAGAGCTTCCTTAGCAAATTAAATATCCTATTCTTGTAAAAGTGGATTAACCCTTAGTTAGCCTATAAGTTAAAATCCCTAACTTTATTCTTCAATTTACTCCAAATTGATTAACCTTTTCTTAAAGACATTAATATTTCAATTAATCAATTATCATAAACAAAGAACAAAGTTGATAAGCATACAAAACATCACTAATACCAATTTAGATACCTAGTTAGTCTTGAAAATACATAAATTGATTATCATGTAATTCTCTATAACTTAACCATGCTAGTTAGCCTAGAAACTCAACTAAGTATAGTTGCTACTTATACAAATCAATCAAAAGCTCAGATTATCTTAGATTACTCAATCATGTGAATCAAGAGGTTGTTACCCAAACATAATTAACTCAACACAATTCATAAGAATAAAACCTAGAATTGCACAAATACTTAAAAGGTATCTCAATTATATTAAAGATAGGATTTTCAACATCTATGAATTGCCAAATATCAAAATCTAATAACAAACATAGCCTTAAAAAATATATGAAACTTGAATTATTTTGAATTACAAAGAAACTAAAAACAAACAAACTTGGAAACAAGAAAGAACAAGACAAAGAGTGAAAGATTTAAACTTGGGAAGCCCAAAATCTCAAGTCTTGTTGCCTATTTACATTCTCCTCCCATTCTTGGCTTTCTTGGATGCCTGTCCCTCAAAGAATTATGTTTTTTTGAAGAAGTATCTTCAAGAATATCAAGCCCTCTAGACCGTCCTTGGTTGGATTTGGGAATTTTAAACCATTTTTTAATCAATTCAGAAACTCCTAAAGCTCATTATGATACTTGCACAACATGTATGCATGGCTGTAGATCACGGTTGTGCACAAAAATCTTTCAAATTCTTCGTATGTGGCATGGTATCATTGCATAGCCATGCATTGTGGCCATGCAAAGTGCATGGCAACCTGTACTGTGAAACCCCAGTCAAAACCAACCTTAGACTAAGGGGATTAGGATGCATATCATGTTTTATTGCATGTTTAAATATATTTTTACATGATTTTATATGCTTTAGATTTGTGTTTTATAGTCTAGAGGGCTTGGTTATGATTATTGAGAAAGAATGTCAAAATGGTAATTTTTGCCTAAGAAGAAAATAGGAAGATAGCTTGAGGATTAAATAGGAAAAATATTTTATAGAGAAAATAAGAACAAGAGTTATTGTGGTTTAGTGGTTAGAGCTTTGGAATTAATTCTTGTGGTCATGGGTTCAAATTCCATCATTAGAGCTTTAGCATGATTAAATTTTATTTTTGCTTGGGAAGGTCGTACTTTCAGCCTTAAGAGCTTTACGGTAGAGTAGAGATGTTGTCCTAGGGGAGATATGATAGGAGCACTCTAATCCTATTCTTTTACCCTACACAAAAATTCCTAAGGGAATTCATTTCTTCTTGATCTTTAATTTCTCCTAATTCTCAATTCATTAGGTTGGTCAAATTTGTTCTGGCCAATTTCATTCCAGAAAATTCAGTGAAGTTCTGTGGCTTTGAAGGTTCAAAATGTCTTAGTGAAAGACATCTTATGGTCCGAAAATGTGGAAGGGATAGGGAAGGATACAAGAGAATTAATTCCCCTAGTGAACCTTTTAAAACTTCACTTTAGCTAGGTACATTTTCCTTCATGTCATCAACTAAAATTTTCATAGCTTCTTGTGCCTTCAAAGTGTCAAAATTCTCAGCAATTATTCCCTCCCAAATGCTGCCAGAAAATGGCCCTTTTGAACAGGTTGAAACTTGGAATTTTCTGGACATTTTCGGCCTGCACAAATACTATGCAAAACCAGAAAAATTTCTAGGCAAAATCACAGCATAGGTGCCCCTAAACCAAGCAGATTTCTTCCAGTTTTCTCCCAGCTCCTTAGCCATGTTTTTCCTCCATGAAGAGGGCTGGAAACCAGTCATGACAGACCCCTGGAATCTCCTTCAAACTCCCTGCAAGTTGACTAAAAAATGGCAGCCGAAACTACCCAGAAAAATTCCAGCAATCAGCGAAAATCCTGTGCAGAATTTTCCAGCCTTGTTTCCTTATTCAGCCCTGGCCGAAACTCCTCCATTTTTCTGCATAAACTTCTCTTGAACAACCATGAACTGAACTCCATTGTCTTCTCTAGAATTCTACACGAAAATCAGACATGGCTGCCTGAAAATATCTCTAGCAAATCACTGCAATCCTGCTTTGATTGGATACCAAAATTTCAGCCATATTAATTTAGCAACCTTCCATAAAATGTCCCTCAAACAACCAAAACTTTCCTTCATCATTGTACTCCCCCTTTTCAGCCACTATTGCCCTCCTTCAACCACCTTTCATCCAGCAGAAATCCTAGCTAGCAGTCGACCATAATAGCTTCCAAAAAGCTTCCATTGATCAAGATATTCTTGCTATATTTTGTTTCCAAAAATATTCTTTTAGGATTTCAACAACCAGCATTTCCTTTTTCCTTTCAAACCAGAAAATCATCTACCTAAAACACTCTAGAAATTTGATCACCCTCCCCCTTAGAATTTCGGCCAGTATTAACCAAAATTCCTCCATTCTCTTCAACCTTCAAGCACACGTAGAACACCAAGAACACCTACTCATTTCTTTCACCTAATACCTCTCCAAATCACTTCCAACTTCTTCTAAAAATTTCAGATTTCATCTACTCACTGTCGTGAATCCATCCATACCATTTTTAACATCAAACTCCAAAATCCAACTTGCTTTTGTGGATAAAAAATCAGAAATTTTGTGAAGGCTCAGGAACACCTTCAAGGTAGGTTGTTCAAACAACTTTATCTTCTCTAATCTTTCATCTCTAATGAATATATATATGAATAATCATGCTAATGGACTCTTTTCTTCTCTTTTCTCTCTCTCCCTCTCTCTCTCTCTCTCTCTCTCTTGGCCGAACCTCTCTCCTTCTTGGACGAATGGCTCTTCACCAATGGCCATGCTTTCTTCATATCTCTTGGACAAATCTAGGCATCTAGGAGTTGAGATCCATTCAAAACTCCTTCAAGGTACTCACCAATCAAGTAAGTCCCCTCAACCCTCTTTTTTTTTTTAGACTTTAGATTCATGTCTCTGGAGTGATATTAGAAGGAAATGGGCTATGACTGTGGTTTAAGCATGTGTTGTTGTGATGAGTTGAATTCGAAGCATGGATGGATGTGTGTATATGATGGAGTTGGGGTTGATGCATGTGATGATTTATCTTGGATGATATTATGATGTTTTTAGGGTTTAATGCATGTCTCCATGTCTTTGTGATCAAGTATGCTAGAGATTATGTCACCTATGGTGAATAGGATTTATATTCGTGTATGGTCATTAAAGCCATGATTATGTTTATGCTAGTGGAGGTTGGATCATGCATTAGTAAATTTAGATGTATGCCTATATGCATGATTTGTATGATTTGAATAATTGAAGGGGTGTATGTGTTCATGATTGTGGTTAGCAATATAATTATTATCATGATCTAGTTGTCCATAAACTAAATTTTATTTTTTCAATAAAATGTTTAATATTATGAATTTTGCTAGTAATTTCGAAAAACCCTAAGAAGGGTAGATTTGGATTATTATATATAATAATAAGGATATTTTAGTCAAATAAATAATAGCTTTACTAGAAAATAAAATATATATGTAAATATTATATAAAATGATAATATGAAATAAAGCCTTTTATGAAAATAATCATAATAAGTAAAATATTTATTTAAGTATTATCTTTTAGCCAAAACCTATTAAAATTTATTTATTATCTTTCAATCAAGATTCATTAAAATTTATTTTCAACTAATTTTAATTATCAATTATTTTCTAGCAATTAATTATTAATAAATTATTATTTTACCTAATACCACCTAGGACCCTTTTATCAAATAAACTCTAAATTATTCTTAGCAATAATTAAACCTTCAACTTATTAGTATATATTTCCCAAAACACTAATTATTTTAAATATCAAATTAGACTTAGTTTATATACCTTTTATTTATTATTTGGCCCTAAAGCTTGGGACACTAGGATCATGGTAGTTGTGAGTTGAGTTAGTCTTATTTGTGAATGTAGAATTTGGCTGGAGTTTTATTGTGATTTATATTTACCCTAGGCGGGGTTGGGTCAGCAATCGAAAATCTTTATTTTATCTAGAGCTAAGGATTAGGTAAGCTTCTGCATAAAACCCGATTGATGTAAAATGTTTATTATGGCAAGCCAAATGTAGAATGCATGGACACTCATTTCTGTAAAGGCAATTGAGGATTGACTTCTTTCTTATTTCAGACAAATGAATTATTTGAAAACTAATAAGCAGATTTACTTAAACTCAAAACTCTTTCTAAAACTGATTTTGGCAAAGACTTTGGATACCCTTAATTTCCATTTTCAAGTGAAACTATGTTTTGTTCGTTTTTCCCAAGTGGGATATGTTACGTTGAGTACTCAATAAGGGTGGACTGCTAGGACTAGTCTTTGAGGGGTTAGGGTAAGTCTCTTAGTAGGTGGCCACCTCTGAGGAGTGAGTCTTGCCCAGATAAGATGTCAGTCCAGTCGGTTGTGCCGGTCCAAGCTAGCAGTTTATTTTTTAGTCAAGTGACTTTGTTTTGCCAGAATGGACACCGATTGTTATTTGGGTATAGAGAATAAGGAGTATCGTGCCCGGTAGGCCGATCACCTACTTCTTTGTCAGTCTGCACAAAGTGTTGGCATTCTGACCGTTTGTGTGGCCCAACGTGTGGTAACCCGTGATCATTTCTTTTGAGTGGTTGATTTTAATAATTATGTATGGCTGGAAGCCAAAGCGCCACTCTTGATTTTAACTAATGTTTATTGCTTGACAGTAATTCTCTTATAAAGATTTTATACTTTGCATTCACGAGCTGTTTTTACTCGACACTCAAAGCATGCACGGACTTACTGAGATTTTTATCTCATCACCATTTTTACCATGATTTCAGGTCGATCCTGCTGTGAGGATGAGTAGCTAGATACTATATGTATTGGAAGATTTTTGCTGATAATTTATTTTGTGTAAATTTTATTATGGATTTATTTTTGGTATTCTTGGATTTATTCTTTGGTTGTAATAAATTTTAAGTTAAACTATTATTTTTATTCTGTAATTTTGTTTTTGTGACCTAGTTATAAAGACCCCTTGTCCTTTAGACGGGGCGACATCCCCGGCCCTGGCGAGCCTAGGTAGTAGGGTGTTACAAGTGGTATCAGAGACTAGGTTATAGGCAAATATTGATAGTATATATGTTATTTATTTAAGTTTAAATCTTTATCTAACCTATCTTGTTGATGCTGTAGGATGGTTAGGATGCTTAGGACCGCGAGGAAAGGGCAGCAGTGGCACCCGCCTATCCCCATTTACCCAGAAGACCTTCTAGTTTCCCATCATGCCCCTCAGCCAGATATCCCTATGGAGGATAGCAGTGATGATGAGGTCCAGATTCCTGAGCCACCCCCAATCCCGGTGATAGATATAAGCTCTGACAATGATGATAAGATGATAGCAATGGATCATGTACCTCACCCTCCTAGTCCTGTAGTGGACTTAGCAACGTACAGTGATGACCCGGGGGAGATAGACTATGAGTCTCCACCTAAGCCTTCTTTTATTCCTTCTTCTAGCCGAGTTGAGCCCGGGGAGAGTTCTAGGCACCTGGGGAAGGACCCAATGGAGGGGTTTGCCAGTGGGGTTGGGGTAGATTTTTCCAAGAATTCTGGGGGTTGGTTGTATGAGGCTGATGATTAGGGTTCTGATGAGGACTAGAGGACTAGGAGTTATTTTAAATTGGATGTTTATTTATTTTTTATTTTTTGAGAACTTTTATGTAAAAAAATTTCAATTCTGGTTTTAGTCAAAATTTTGGATTTATGCAAATTAATTTTGAAGGAGAATTTATTGGTAAATCTTTGGAACAAATTTGCATTTGATTTTTTTTTTTTTACTTATATCTATCTGTGAATGCATGCGCACCTAAAATGACTTGATTCTTGAATGCATACACTTATCATTTAGGTGTGGTTTAGAATGGCACCCAAGCGTCATGCTGCTTCATCAGGCAGGAGGTTTTTGGAAGCCGATCATGAGGCACTGGAAGTCGAGACAGTTCAGATGCAATCACCCAACCAGGGTGATAGGAATGGTCTGGATATGGAAGTGAGGTCTGATATTTCGATTGATGTGACAATGGGCCAAGCATTCAGTAAGATGGAAAAGATACTGCAGACTTTGACCGAGCGAAGGAACCCTAGGGGTGAAGATGAGGCCTTAGAGAGGTTTTTGAAATTTCAACCACCCATCTTCCTGGGCGAAGGGGAGCAAGATCAGAAGGTAGAACAGTGGGTTGAGTAGATGGAGGACATATTCGCAACGCTACAGTACTCTAAGGAGCGGATGGTTAAGTTTGTGGCTTTCCGGTTGAGAGGACCAGCTCGGGCATGGTGGCAGAGAGTTCAAGGTGACTGGGAAATGAGCAAACAGGAATGGATATGGTCCAACTTTGTTGAAGTCTTCTGAGCTGAGTACATCCCTCAGTGGATCGTGGAAAAACAGGATGATGAATTTCAGAATTTGAAGCAGGGGAGCATGTCAGTGGCTCAGTATGCGGCGTGATTCACCTAGCTATCAAAATACTGCCAGAGATTAGTGGATACTGAGCAGAATAGGACGAGGCAGTTCGTTAAAGGGTTGAGGCTGGAATTGAGGAAGGCGTTGGCACCTTCTCTGCTAACGACTTATTCGGGGGCAGTGGACGCAACTACCCGAAAGGAAAATAAGGACCGCAGCAGGATGGTGACAAGGCCTTTCTAGCCGCTAAGGCAGCCGCAAGGGCACTTCCAAGGACAGCAATCTAACAAACGCCCCGCCAATCAACAGTGGCAGAACCGGGGGAAGCAAGCCCGGACAGCACCAGTGGGTCTGCCAAAAACCTTCCAACATGTCGGTAGTATGGAAAGAAAGGCCACATTAAGAAGAATTGTTGGTCCAAGGGTGGTGAGAGGAAATGTTATCACTGCGGCGACCTGAACCACCTGAGGAACACTTGTCCTATGTTGCATCGAGCCGGGCAAGGAAATCCAGTGCAAAATCCGGGGCCGAATAGAGCCAACACTATGGGAGCATCCGAGAGTGGAGCGCCAAAATCGCAAGTGATGGCCAAAGTATTCGCCCTCAATGGAAAGGAAGTTGGGACCGATGCAGCGGTTGTGGAAGGTACGTTCACTATCCAAGGACGACCCGTTAATGCATTAATTGACCCTGGCTCTACTCATTCCTATTTAAACAAGAATTGTGCATGTCATTTGGGTTGGACTGCAGTAGAGCTACCTTTTACTTTAGTGGTAAGCACACATTTGGGAAAAATGGTGCAAGCAGACCGATATGTGAAAAATTGTAAAATTGATGTGGGGAAAGAAAGTCTGGAAGGAGACCTGATAGCGTTGGACATTGAGGAGTATGATTTGATATTGGAGATGGACTGGTTAGCCAAGCATGAGGCTAGGGTAGATTATAAGAATAAGTCGGTCCAGTTCGTTAGACCGGGTTGTGATGTATTGGAGTTCGATGGCAAGAAGGTAAAAGAATTAAAGTATTTGATCACGGGGGGCTAATGCCCGGAAGTTGCTGATGCAAGGTTGTCAAGGGTATATGGCTTACGTGATAAACAAGCCGAATGACCAGTGCACTCTGGAGGACACTGAAGTAGTGAAAGATTTTCCTGATGTGTTCCCAGTGGAGCTTGATTCTTTACCTCCTAGCCGAGAGGTGGAATTTACCATCGACTTATTTCTGGGAGAGGAACCAGTATCGTGGACCTCGTACCGGATGGCACCAGCAGAACTGAAAGAGTTGAAGGAACAGTTGGGAAGAGTTAGTGAGTCAAGGTTATATCAGACTGAGCACGTCGCCTTGGGGAGCGCCTGTGCTATTTGTAAAGAAGAAGGACGAAACTCTGAGACTATGCATTAACTATCGGGGTTTGAACAACTTGACGATCAAGAACAAGTATCCCCTACCGTTGATTGATGAACTGTTCGATCAATTGTAAGGGTCCAGTTGCTACTCTAAGTTGGATCTGAGGCAAGGGTACTACCAAGTACGGATAAAAGAGAAGGATATCCCCAAGACTGCTTTCAACACCAGATATGGATATTATGAGTTCGTGGTGATGCCGTTTGGGGTGACCAATGCCCCAGCAGTATTTATAGACCTGATGCACTGAGTGTTCTGACCCTATCTAGAAAAGTTTATAGTGGTCTTTATCGACGACATTTTGATTTACTCCAAGAGTCTAGAGGAGCATGCAGAGCATCTGAAGCTCGTATTGGAGAGGCTTCGTGAGCATAAGTTGTACGCCAAGTTCAGCAAGTGCGAATTCTGGTTGGATGGTGTGGCATTCCTTAGCCATGTGGTTACCAAAGAGGGAATCAAGGTAGACCAGGCAAAGGTCGAAGCAGTGTCAGACTGGAAGAAGCCGGAGAATATCACCGAGATCTGAAATTTCTTGGGACTGGCTGGTTACTACCGAAGATTCATCAAGGGATTCTCAACGCTCGCATCGCCAATTACCTGATTGTTGAGAAAGGATGTTCCATTTATGTGGAAAGAGAAATGCGAGAAAAGCTTTCAAGAACTGAAGCGAAGACTAATGATAGCACCAGTATTGAGTCTGCCAAAGGAAGGGAAGCCATACACGCTATATACTGACGCCTCGAATGAAGGACTAAGAGCAGTTCTGATGCAAGACTGGAAGGTGATCGCTTACGCTTCTCGAAAGCTGAGACCCCATGAAGTCAACTATCCTACTCATGATCTAGAACTGGCAGCTATCGTGTTTACCTTGAAAAAATGGCGACACTACCTGTACGAAGCCGAATATGAGGTGTTCACAAATCACAAGAGTCTGAAGTATACCTTCACTCAGAAGGATCTGAACTTGTGGCAATGAAGGTGGATGGAATTTCTGGAAGAATACCATTGCCCGATTAACTACCATCCCGAGAAAGCCACCGTCGTGGCAGACGCCCTAAGTAGAAAAGTTGGAATGGCCAGACTAAAAGTGCAAGAAATTCAAGTGGTTCAGGATGTGTTAGACAGAAGGACGGAAGTGCAAGACCAAAGAATAGTCGTCAGCAATTTGAAGTTGGTGCCGGATTTAAGACGGGAAATCATGGAAGATCAGCACAGCAATGCCGAGTTTCAGCTTTTCAAGGACAAGGAACTCAAGCGGCCAAGCAGTGACTTCCATCAAGATGAAGAAGGAGTTTTACATTTTAGGGATCGGTGGTGTGTACCCGGGGAGCAGCAATTGAAGGACAGAATCTTGGAAGAGGCGCACAAGAGCAAGTACGCCATTTATCTGGGGGAAGTCAAGATGTATCAGGACCTGAAGAGAGCCTATTGGTGGCCTAGACTGAAGCGGGATGTGGTAAAGTATGTCTCGACCTGTCTCACTTGCCAGAAAGTCAAAGTGGAGCACAAGAAGTCAGCGGGACTATTGCAGCCATTGCCAGTACCGGAATGGAAGTGGGAGGAGGTGACTATGGATTTTGTCACCGGACTTCCCATGTCAAAGACGCAAAAGAACACCATATGGGTAGTGGTGGATCGACTGACCAAGTCGGCCCATTTCATGCCAGTGAATGTAAGGGACTCAATGGAGAAGTTGGCTCAGACTTATATTCGAGAAATAGTCCGACTGCATGGAGTGCTTTCGAGTATTATGTCCGACCAAGACCCGAGGTTCACATCTCGTTTTTAGGGAAAGTTTCAAGAATCGATGGGGTCGAGTCTGAAATTTAGTATGACGGCGCATCCACAGATCGATAGGCATTCAGAAAGGGTTATACAAATATTAGAAGATATGCTGAGAGCTTGTGTTCTGGATTTCGGAGACAAGTGGATAGAGTGCGTACCGTACTCGGAGCTGTCATACAAAAACAGCTATCAAGCTTCAATTGGGATGGCACCGTATGAGACTTTGTATAGACACAAGTGTCAAGTACCGTTGTGTTGGAGTTGGTCAGAAGATGGTCACGTGAGCAGAACCACAGAAGTCTATGTCCAAGAAATGTTGGATAAGGTGAAATTGATCAGGGAAAGGTTGAAGGTGGCTCAGAGCCGACAGAAGAGCTATGCGGACAACTGGTGGCGAGAACTGGAGTTTCAAGTCGGGGACAGCGTATTTTTGAGATTGACGCCAAATAGGAGAATCCTGAAGCATCCAAAGGGTGGAAAGTTGAATCCGAGGTATTTGGGGCCATTTTCGATTAAGGGAAGAATTGGACCGGTAGCTTACAGATTGGACCTGCAAGATAGGTTGACAGGAATTCACGATGTGTTTCATGTGTCTCAATTGAAGAAGTACAATGCTGATCCCGGTCACGTTCTGAATGACGAGCCATTGGTGTTGTAACCCAATATGAGCTATGTGGAGAAGCCTGTGAAAATATTGGACCGCAGTATCAAGAGTCTTTGGAACAAGCAGATACCGATAGTCAAGGTTCAATGGGAGAACCATGGCACGCAGGATGCCACATGGGAATCGGAAGAGTGGGTAAAGCGGAAGTATACTGATCTGAAATAGAGGTATGCTTTGATTTCGAAACGAAATTCTCCTAAGGAGGGGAGGATGTGAAACCCCAGTCGAAACCAACATTAGAGTAAGGGGGTTGGGATGCATATCATGTTTTATTACATTTTTAAATATATTTTTATATGATTTTATGCACTTTGGATTTGTGTTTTATAGTCTAGAGGGCTTGGTTATGATTATTGAGAAAGAAGGGCAAAATGGTAATTTTTGCCTGAGGAGAAAATAGGGAGATGGCCTGAGGATTAAATAGGAAAAATATTTTAGAGAGAAAATAAGAACAACAGTTGTTATGGTTTAGTGGTTAGAGCTTTGGAATTAATTCTTGAGGTCATGGGTTCAAATTCCATCATTAGAGCTTTAGCATGATTAAATTTTATTTTTCCTTGGGAAGGTTGTACTTTCGGCCTTAAGAGCTTTAGGGTAGAGTAGAGATGTTGTCCTAGGGGAGACATGATGGGAGCACTCTAATTCTATTCTTTTACCCTACACAAAAATTCCTATGGGAATTCATTTCTTCTTGATCTTTAATTTCTCCTAATTCTCAATTCATTAGGTTGGTCAAATTTGTTCTAGCCAATTTCATTCCAGAAAATTCAGTGAAGTTCTGTGGCTTTGAAGGTTCAAAATCTCTTAGTGAAAGACATCTTAGGGACCGAAAATGTGGAAGGGATAGGGAAGGATACAAGAGAATTAATTCCCCTAGTGAACCTTCTAAAACTTCACTCTAGGTAGGTTCATTTTCCTTTATGTCATCAACTGAAGTTTTCACAGCTTCTTGTGCCTTGAAAGTGTCGAATTTCTAAGCCATTATTCCCTCCCAAATGATGCCAAAAAATGGCCCTTTTGAACAACTTGAAACCTATAATTTTTTTGCCATTTTCGAACTGCACAAATGCTGTGCAAAACCAGAAAAATTTCTGGGCAAAATCGCAGCATAGGTGCCCCTAAACCAAGCTAATTTCTTCCAGTTTTCTCCCAGCTCCTTAGCCATTTATTTCCTCCATGAAGAAGGCTGGAAACCAGCCATGAAAAACCCCTGGAATCTCCTTCAAACTCTCTGCAAGTTGACTGGAAAATGGCAGCCGAAATTGCCCAGAAAAATTCCCGCATTCAATGAAAATTCTGTGCAGAATTTTCCAACCTTGTTTCCTTATTCAGCCTTGGCCGAAACTCCTCCATTTTTTTGCATAAACATCTCTTTAACAGCCGTGAACTGAACTCCATTGTCTTCTCCAACATTCTACTCGAAAATCAGACATGGCTGCCCGAAAATATCTCTAGCAAATCACTGTAATCCTAGCTTGATTGGATACCAAAATTCCAGCCATATTAATTTAGCAACCTTCCATAAAATGTCCCTCAAACAACCAGAACTTTCCTTCACCATTGTACCCCATCTATTCAGCCACCATAACCCTCCTTCAATCGGCTTTCGTCCAGCAGAAATCCTAGCTAGCAGTCGACCATAACAGCTTCCAAAAAGCTTCCATTGAACAAGATATTCTTGCTATATTTTGTTTCCAAAAATATTCTTTTAGGATTTCAACAACCAGTGTTTCCTTTTTCCTTTCAAACCAGAAAATGATCTACCTAAAACACTCTAGCAATTCGGTCACTCTCCCCCTCAGAATTTCGGCCAGCATTAACCAAAATTCCTCCATTCTTTTCAACCTTCAAGCACACATAGAACACCAAGAACACCTACTCCTTTCTTTCGCCTAATACCTCTTTAAATCACTTCAAACTTCTTCCAAAAATTCCATATTTCATTTACTCACTACCGTGAGTCCATCCATACCATTTTTAACATCAAAATCCAAAATTCAACTTGCTCTTGTGGATAAAAAATCAGAAATTTTGTGAAGGCTCAAGAACATCTTCAAGATAGGTTGTTCAAACAACTTCATCTTCTCTAATCTTTGATCTCTAATGAATATATATATATATATATATATATATATGAATAATCATGCTAATAGACTCTCTTCTTCTCTTCTCTTCTCTTTTCTCTTTCTCTCTCTCTCTCTCTCTTGGCTGAACCTCTCTCTTTCTTGGCCAAATGGCTCTTCACTAATTGCCATGCTTTCTTCATCTCTCTTGGACGAATCTAGGCATCTAGGAGTTGAGATCCATTCGAAACTCCTTCAAGGTACTAACCAATCAAGTAAGTCCCCTCAACCTTCTTTTTTTTTTTTTAGACTCTAGATTCATGTCTCTAGAGTGAGATTAGAAGGAGATGGGCTATGATTATGGTTCAAGCATGTGTTGTTGTGATGAGTTGAATTCGAAGCATGGATGGATGTGTGTATATGATGGAGTTGGGATTGATGCATGTGATGATTTATCTTGGATGATATTATGATGTTTTTAGGATTTAATGCATGTCTCCATGTCTTTGTGATCAAGTATGTTGGAGATTATGTCACCTATGGTGAATAGGAATTATATTCGTGTATGATCATTAAAGCTATGATTTTGTTTATGCTAGTAGAGGTTGGATCATGCCTTAGTAAATTTAGATCTATGCATATATGCATGATTTGGATGATTTGATGAATTGAAGGGGTGTATGTGTTCATGATTGTGGTTAGCAATAGAATTATGATCATGATCTAGTTGTCCCTAAGTTAAATTTTATTTCTTCAACAAAATGTTTACTATTATGAATTTTGCTAGTAATTTTGAATAACCCTAGGAAGGGTAGATTTGGATTACTATATATATAATAAGGACATTTTAGTCAAATAAATAATAGCTTTACTAGAAAATAAAATATATATAAATATTATATGAAATGATAATATGAAATAAAGCCTTTTATGAAAATAATCATAATAAATAAAATATTTATTTAATTATTATCTTTTAGCCAAAACCTATTAAAATTTATTTACTATCTTTCAATCAAGATTCATTAAAATTTATTTTCAACTAACTTTATTTATCAATTATTTTCTAGAAATTAATTATTAATAAATTATTATTTTACCTAATACCACATAGGACCCTTTTATCAAATAAACTCTAAATTATTCTCAGCAATAATTAAACCTTCAACTTATTAGTATATATTTCCCAAAACACTAATTATTTTAAATATCAAATTAGACTTAGTTTATAAACCTTTTATTTATTATTTGACGTTAAAGCTTGGGACACTAGAATCATGGTAGTAGTGAGTTGAGTTAGTCTTATTTGTGAAAGTAGAATTTGGCTGGAGTCTGATTGTGATTTATATTTACTCCAGGCAGGGATGGGTCAGCGATCGAAGATCTTTATTTTATCTCGAGCTAAGGATCAGTTAAGCTCTTGCATAAAACCCGATTGATGTAAAATGTTTATTATGGTAAGCCAAATGTAGAGTGTATGGACACTCATTTTTGTAAAGGCAATTGAGGATTGACTTCTTTCTTATTTTAGATAAATGAATTATTTAAAAACCAATAAGCAGATTTACTCAAACTCAAAACTATCTCTATAACTGATTTTGACAAAGAATTGAGAAACCCTTAATTGCCATTTTCAAGTGGAACTGTGTTTTGTTTGTTTTTCCCAAGTGTGATACGTTACGTTGAGTACTCAATAAGGGTGGAATGCTAGGGCTAGTCTTTGAGGGATTAGGGTAAGTCTCTCAGTAGGTGGCCACCTCTGAGGGGTAAGTCGTGCCCGAATAAGAAGTCAGTCCAGTAGGTCGTGCCGGTCTGAGCTAGCAGTTTATTTTTCAGTCAAATGACTGTGTTTTGCCGAAATGGACACCCATTGTTATTTGGGTATAGAGAAGGATGAGTATCTTGCCCAGTATGCCGATCACCTACTTCTTTGTCAGTCTGCACAAAGTGTTGGCATTCTGACCGATTATGGGGCCCAACGTGTGGTAACCCATGATCCTTTCTTTTAAGTGGTTGATTTTAATAATTTTGTATGGCTAGAAGCCAAAAAGCCACTCTTGATTTTAACTAATGTTTATTGCATGCCAATAATTCTCTTATAAAGATTTTATACTTTGCATTCACAAGCTGTTTTTACTCGACACTCAAAGCACACACAGACTTACTGAGATTTTTATCTCATCACCATTTTTACCATGATTTCAGGTTGATCCTGCTGTGGGGATGAGTAGCTAGATATTGTCTACATTGGAAGATTTTTGCTGATAATTTATTTTGTGTAATTCTTTGAGGAGATAAGAGTGGATAAATTTTATTATGGATTTGTTTTTGGTATTCTTGGATTTATTCCTAGGGTATAATACATTTTAAGTTAAAGTTTTATTTTTATTCCGCAATTTTGTTTTTGTGACCTTGTTATAAAGACCCCTTGTCCTTTGGACGGGGCGATATCCCCGGCCCTAGTGGGCCTAGGTAGTGGGGTGTTACATGTACGATCGTGCCTCTGGCTGTAACACCCCTACTAAAAGTAATAGCGGAAGCATATCAAAATTGGGTGTTGCCTTATCTTGTTACCTTGACAAGGGATCTTCGTAATGAAGAACCAAAATAATAACCAAGGCCCAGACTGATAGAGCTAACTCATATTGATGTTCATATACATATATAACAAAGAGTCTCAAACATGTAATCTCTATACTACGTTAGTAATAAAGTACATATACAAAAGAGCCAGCATCCGGACCTAGACTGTTGTCACTGTAGTACTGTCTTTTTATCCATAGGTCTGCTCAATTCTAGATCCAACAAAATAGTAAGATAAAAGACATGTGTGAGTGAAAAATCACCCAGTGAGTCCCGTGTGTACTAGTACTTTACAAAAACAGATAAAATAAAGCAATATTACTTTTGTGTCCCCAAAAAAGGCTTTACAAAAATGGTTTCCTTTCCTTTTTCCACTGAAAGTAATTTCAAAACTATCTAAAGGAGAGTTTATTAAAAACTCAATTATTTTTGAAAAACTATTTTTCAATTTCAAATCATTGCCCAATTCCCAAATCATAGGCATTTCTCCAATAAAAGGACGACCTGCTTGCAAAGCTCTTAAGGCTTTGCCTTCTGTGCCAAGTCTTATTGTGCTAAGAACATAGCCCACAATACTCAAATGTGCATTGCTAGAGGGTAAGTGAACCGCAGCGTACTACTGAGAATGAATAACAAGTATACCGTAACATACTAAGTGTACCATAGTATACTAAATATTTTACTTGCTACCTAAGCCAAAAGGTCCCAATCCTGACGTCATTCACTATCAAGGCAGCAAGGGGTTGAACAATACCTGATAGGGGCTAAACTAGTCATGTTTTTCCTAGTTATTTGAGGTTCATTTGTAATACATTTTGTTCAATAACTAGTCATATTCCTTCATATTTGAGATTTTATCCTTGGAAAGGTATTTTTTTTCTTTTTTTCAGATTTTTAGGGTAAAATAAAACAAAAACGTCGCAAAACAGATGAGAGGCGGTGCCGGCTAGGGCCCTAGAACTGGCGTCGACCATGCATTGTTGAAACGAACTTCGAATCAACGGAAAAATTGGTGAAACATAGTAGAACAGAACCAAGGCGGCGCTGGCTACATTTTGGAACACATTGTGCAAAATCCAGAAAAAACATCGGAAAACGAGAGGAGGAACAGAACACAACCGGCGCCGGCTCCGAGAGTCAAGGCGGCGCTGGCTGTGCCCTGAAGCCAAGGCGGTGCTGTGATTTTTCTACGCGGTTTTTGGTAATCTGAGGAGTTTTAGTATCTTCCAACTTGTACTCGGCTAAGAACTTTGTACCTACAAGTTTAGGCACTTCCTAAGCCTAGAAATAGATGGAAAACACAAGGAAAAATGAGAGAATTCATTGATCATCACAGAAAATTACTCAATCAAAGGACTAATTCTTCAATTCAAGGAGGGTTGTACAAGAAGGTCTTCAAAGGAAGAAGAATGAGACTTGTCTATGAGTGCTTTCTTTTACTTTGTTTTCTTTTTCTTGACAATGATGTTTTAATTGTTTTATTATAATTTGACATTGGTTTAGATATTCATGGTTTTTTAGAGTTATTTGATCTTTTGATTAATTGATTGTTATTCTTGGTATTTAATTACTCGTGCCTATTACAAGATTAATTAATTGTGGCTTTCCATTAACTTGCTTGAAAATAGGGTTAATGGTAGTTTAATTGATTAATTTCATATTTGTTGTCTTTTAACTTGGCTAAAAATAGAGTTAATTGCTAAGAACAGAGTAATTAAAGGTTAATTGATGTCTGCCAGAGTATAGATTCAATTGGTTAATTTCATGGGTTAAGTTTGCCTGAGAATGGGACTTAATCAGCGAATTGTGTTTAATGCATCTTTTGGGTAAGACTGGTTGAGACAGAGTATGTGATACTAAGTTACCTAGAAGATAGGGATTCATAGATTGGGAAAGAAGTGAGTCTACTTTAATTCTCCATGATGCCAAGAGAATAATTATTTATGATAATGGTTGGATACTTCAAGATCATGTTTATCTAACCAATGGCTCGAGTTACATAAATCTACATCCTTGATATGTAGATATTTTTATTTTATTTTTCTTTTATTTATTTTTCACTTTATCGAGTCGGTTAAACAATGAAAGAAAGGTGATTAATGTCTACTTGTTCCTTGAAGATCGACACTCGTTTGAACCCTATGCTCGGTTAATGATGAGTATGCTTGCTCATATGTGTGATTTGGATTGAACGTTTTAATTTAAACTTGATTGAGAATGCGCTTAGTTTTTGTATGATTTTTACACCCAAGTCCGGACACATCAATGCCCAGTGTCCAGCCCAGCCCGTGAACAACGCAAATCAAAGTGCACACAAGGCACAGTAATTGCTAGGCACTAGACGGCTAGCCAAGACATCTCACCTCAATGTCCTGTCACAGTGTTTGGAGTAAGATAATCCCTAGAACTAGCTAGGTTACTTGGGATCGTCTATCTCTAAAATGAGTTAGTACAAAGATCAAATTCCTTGTTAAGTACTCAATGTTCTAATCCCAATCCCTATTGGCTAATCAGGCCATAGGGTTATTTGTTCCTGCAGGACTTTCAAATCAAACATTTTTTGGGCCAAAATATCATTTTCCAGAAATTGCCCACTAACTTACAAGTCAGATAATTATTCCCATAGGCTCCATGGGCTAATCAGTTCATTCCATAGGCACATTAGGCCAATAAAGTAGTTTTTGAGATTAAAATGTCGTTTTTCAAAAGTCAATCTCATACCGAGAGATTATTTTCCAAAACCATATCAAAATAGGGTGAAGAGTTCTTTTTACACATTAAAACAAGTTTCCAAGAGTATTTAGGTCATTTTACCCATACTTGATCACAAAAGTTATTTCTAAGGGTATTCGGGTCATTTTTTCATACCCGATCACAAAAGTCATTCAAATGGTATTCGGGTCATTTTTTCCATACCTGATCACAAAAGTCATTTCTGAGGGTATTTAGGAGGTCACTTTACCCTTACCTGATTTGAAAAGTGTTTAGAAAATTTCCAATAAGGATATTTCGATCATTTACCAAAAGCTTCTATAGAACATTCCAATAAGGATATTTGGATCATTTTCCAAAGACCCAATTTCAAAAGGAACTTATTTAAAGAAATCCAGAATTCTACTCCTAAAAGAGGATTAAATTCAAAGTTTCCCATCATGTTTCCATAAAATATTTCAATAAGGGCATTCTAGTCAATTTGTGAATAGTTGTTTCCAAAAATTACCATTTTCCAAAAATTTCAAGTATTTAATTCAAAAAGGACTAAATTCACAAAATTTGAGCTTTAGTTATCCGTTAAGATTTTCAAGCTAATTATGATATTCATTCAAGCCCAAAATGGCATAAAAATAAATCTTTCTCAGATAAACCTTAAATATATTTAGAGATTTCCAAAACTGTATAAAACGTAGAATTTCATGAAAAACTAAAGCATACTAGCTTTTAAATGGTTTTAGAAGTTAAAGGGACTCACATCATGTCCTAAATAAGCTTTTATCGTTACGCTGTTTGACTACCATTTTCACCGTTTCCAACGTGTTGTTGGTCATTCATCGGCAAACCTACATCAAACATCATTTTTAATACTTAGTTGGGTTTGGTTGAAAAGTAGCCGACAATTAGCCAACTGCCTGACGGTTTGCCGACGTGCCCGACAGTTAGCTGACGTTTAAGAAAATGCGCAACGGTTGTTCATGTCATTTTTTCATCGTTTGTTCAATTCTTCCATTTTTCTTTTTCCATATCCTTCCTCTCTTCATGAACAAGGAATTATCTTCATGTTTCTCATTCATTTCATCCTAAAATCATACGATTAATCATTCTTAACTTCATTCATTTGCTAAAGGAAATTCTGAAATTTTCTTTCTTCACACACGATTTTTTTTTTTTTTTTTTTTTGCTCAAACATTCAATCCACAACTTCGATTGGATTCTATGATATATCAAAACAATTGTATAACTGTTAACTTCAATTTTCTATAAGCCTCATCCTGATTTCAGATTTCCATGACACAATATAGAGGCAAAAATAGCCCCAATAGTTTGTCCTAACTCAACCATTCAAGTTATTCTTTGATTTCCTTTAACCTCTAACACCTTGAGAACATTAAATTCATTCAATTTTCCCTTCAAATCATCTTTGATCCTTTAATTTGCAGATTCCAACAACTCATAAAAGTCGTGTTTATTCAACACAAACTCACTTCCTTCAATCAAAAGATAGCACAATTCATCCTTCTAACCAATTAACTTCCATTTTCATTCCACTTTGATCATCATCTCATCAACCAAGATCAACTCTTCGAACAATCATGAATATTCATTCCTTCATCACATAAAACAAAATCAATAAATCCCCTAAGAAGTCAGCACACATAATCACACACAAATTTCACAAACAAAGCTTATGTACCTTAGCTTTTGATCCAAAATCAAGACATGAAAATCATATTTTCATGTTAAAATTAGCATCAGCATAATCATCATTCACCGAACAACAACTTTAATTCTAGTAAGGTAGGGTTTTACCTTGCATATAGAGAGCTCTTTAGTGTGATTTGCTCCAAGAATCTCTCATGAACACACACACTACACCAAGAGCACATGCTATTCAACTTTTTTTCTCTCTTTTTGCTAATTTCTTTTAATTTCTTGTTCTCTATTTTTCTCCTCCAAGGCTGCCAAAATTATGGCTGTTTTTCAGCCTTCTCACCACCATAATTTATCAGAATTTTGACTAACTAATTTTCAATTCAATTAATGGTATGTTGGTTTTCATGTAGGTGTGTTCCAATCACAAAATTACACACCATTTTCCTTAATTTTCTTCCTTAAATTTTCTCTTCTCTTCTTTCTTGTGGCTGCCAATTTTTCTAGCTATTTTTCCAGCCAGTCCACTACCTCTACATGGAAAAATATTGGCCAAATAAATTGAGCAAGGTATTAATTAAATGGCTCCACACACGATGTGTTCCAATCACAATTAAACATATCATTCTTTTATTTATTTTGTAATTTCTTGATTCCATATGTCTTGCATGAATTCTTCATGCAACCTCTTATAAGTTGACACATGTTCATGGGCTACCAATCACAAAATCCCACATGTACCATTTCTAACCGCGATTTCACCTTTTCTCCGAAATAATCAAAATTCAGGTCCGAAATGAAAAAAATATTATATTTTACCATTATACTCTAAAAATCCCATTGACAATTGGTAATACTGAAATTCTTCAATTCTTTCTCAGTTTGGTCAAAATCACAGGCACAGTCAAAATGATGAAAATGCCCTTGATAACCCGAATAGCTTAATTCACACCAAAATGTGCGTTCCAAAGCACTGATCAAATAAAATTCTCAGCGTACCCTCAAATTCTTCTTTTACAAATAGTTGTAGCCTTCTAAAGATTTAGGGTATTAGTAGAACAAATCTAATAATTACATCCCGGTCCCGACAAAATGCTATTATACCAAAATATTAGCTTAATTATACTGATCACTTTTTGTTTTGGCCATTAATACAAATTGTCATCCTATTACAAGCAGTAGCTAATCGAAGGTTAAAATACAGGGTATTACACTAGCTGTGCAGGTGGAAAAACTACTTTTTCCTCATTTTCTGCAAACTTCTAGGGGAAACATTTCATCCTCTATTATGCATAGCATCATGCACGACCGTACACTAGGCTATGCATGCCTTCTGAGGTCTATTCTATTTTGCAGGGTTTGATGCATGGTCGTGCATCATTTCGTGCACCTAAAAAACACTTAGAGAAATTGTGAAATATGTCTTCCAAGTCCTCAAATGCACATATATTTATTCACATCATAAAAAGACATTATTTTAGCCCTAATTCTACTCATTTTTCATCAAGAGTCTTTATGATCTATTAAAACACATTTTGGGTATAAAACCATTGTTTTTCTTATAAAAGCATGCTAAAAAGTTAATAAAAAGTGCTACAAAAGTGTGATTATTTCATGCCTAACAAATACCCCCACTTATCTTTTTACACGTCCTCGCGCAAAACAATCATTTAAAAAGGATTAAGTCATTGAAACATCAAAAAGAATATGGTGAAGATGATGCTAACTTTTCTTTTCACAATGAACATCATTCTAACATTTATTTGATCAGGAAGATTTGAACAAACTAACATATTAGGTCAATTATACCTAAGGCCATTGAAGTTAGCTTCGATAAGTTTATCTCTATTCAATGCATTCCACTCCCTTCCTTGCTCTTAACATATGAATCATGCAAATCATATAAGTAAAGTCTAAAGAACCAATTTAAAGTTGTGTATTTTGTATATGTCTAAACTACTACAAATTGAGTAGTAAATTAGGACCTATTTTTTCAAAATTTGTTTTTCTTTTGCAAGCTTTTCTTGGAATTAATAGCCTCAAGTGAGTGTGTTTTGCACCATTTCACCGTACTAGCCCCCTATTTAGTCTTTTTCTTTTCGAAGTTTTCTTTTCTTTTGTTTTCTATTTTTTTCACACGTTATTTTTTGCCAAAGGGCATGCACTTTACATTCCTGGATCTTTTTTCTCCTCACTATTTCCTATATATTTAAACCTAAATTTAGGACTTGTTTAGATAAATTTCACCCAAAAATTAGCTCATAAACCTACTTATATTTCAACATCAACTTCTATAGGTTAAAAGCTTCATACATCTAATAAGAAATCAACAAGGTTAAACTAAATTCACAAGACTTAGTTATTTTCAACAAAATGTGAAAATTTAACAAAAATCAATGTGACAAAATAAATATCAAAAATATTTTCCAAAGTCAAAAGAAAAGATTTTAACTCCAACAATTTTGCTTTGTAAAAACTCAAGAATTGTTATTGTCCTAAAATGAGGCAAAAAATCAAAAATCTGTCCTTGAAAGAAAAGTGGGAAAATTTTATTTTTCTACCCCCACACTTACATCGGACGTTGCATCGAATGGACTAAAAAGAAATAAAACTAGAAAGCATAACCAATAAGACAAAAGAAAACCAAAAGGGGAAAAGAAAACAAACCTCCTTACATAGAATCCAAGTGGCAAAGAGAATAGCTCTGAAGTTGCAAAATATGTCCATAGCAAAGCATCCAAGAACAAAGTTAGATTGTTAGGTACAAGCCAAAAGGAAATAAAAATGCAAAATAAAACAAAATGAAAGCTCAAAATGAGAAAACACAAGATGAAAGCATATAGAGACTAAGTAAACTAAAACTTCCGAGGGTTGCCTCACATAAGCGCTTTTTTTTTAACGTCGTTGGCTCGATGAAACACTCCATCCTTAAGAAATATGGGGGGGATCCTCAAGGGGGGAAAGTGTAAGTGGAATAAACCTAAGCTCCCTCATAGAATTGTTTCAACCCATGACTATTTACCTTGAAGGTCTTACGGGTATCAAGACTTTGAATTTAAATGGCACAATGCGAAAGAATGTGAGTAACCATAAAAGGACCATGCTATCAAGAAGTAAGCTTACTGGGAAAGAACTGGAGACGAGAAATGTAGAGCAAAACTTGGTCTCGTACATGAAAAGTCTTTTAGGAGATGAATTTATCATGATAAAGCTTAGATTTCTCCTTATAAATTAAGGCATTCGCATAAGCATCACTTCGGATTTCCCTAATTCTTGAATTTCTGACTTATGATGACCAAGAGAATCTTGAAGATTTAAGTTACATTATTTAATAGCCCAAAATGCTTTATATTCTAACTTAACCGAAATGTGACATACTTTGCCAAACACAAGCTTATATGGGGACATCCCTATGGGTATCTTCAAGGCTATTCTATATGTCCATAATGTATCTTCCAACTGAGCACTCTAATCTTTTCTATTAGGGATCACAACATTTTAAGAATAGTCTTAATCTACCTATTGGAGATCTTGGCTTAGCCTTTGTGTAGGGATGATATGCAGTCAAAATATTATGATGCACTTTGTATTTCATGAAGAAGGCCTTAGTGATTTTATTTCAAAAATGTGTTCCTTTATCACTAATGATTGCCTAAGGAACCCCAAATCTATTAAAAATGTGATCCCTAACGAAGTCTACCACTACATTTGCCTGATTAGTGCATGTAGCCTTTGCTTCCATCCATTTAGAAACATAATCTACATCCAACAAACTATATGAATTGCCAAAAGAATTAGCAAATGGCCTCGTAAAGTCAATTCCCCAAACTACAAAGATTGTACAAGCTAAAACATATCTAGGGCATCTCATCTTTTCTAGATAATTTCCCAATCCTTTGACACCCATTGCAAGTTTTACAAATAAATATGCATCCTTATACAAGCTAGGCCAAAAGAACCCATATTCAAGAACTTTGTGTGTAGTACGTTGTGGACTAAAATTACCCCTACATTCGAATTTATGGAAAAATGCAACGATGAATTAAATTCATTTTTAGGCCCACATTTTTGCATGACATTATCAGCACAAATTTTAAACAAATAAGGATCATCCCAAATATAAAGCTTAGCATCATGTTTGATCATTTCCCTTTGAGCCCTAGTAAAATCCGTGGGTAGTTCCCTAGTGACCAAATAATTAACAATACCAGTATACCAAGGAGAACTACCATGCAACAAATGTAGATGCTTTTTAGGAAACAATTCAGAGATAGATAATACTTCCCTATCATAGGTGAGCCTACTCAAACGGTCTGCTACATAATTCTCCGCCTCTCTTTTATCACGAATTTCAATATCAAAATCTTAGAACAAAAGAACCCATCTCAAGAGTCTAGGCTTATACTTATTTTTCTTGAGCAAGTGCCTCAAAGCTACATGATTAGAGAAAATAATTACCTTAATTCCTAATAAGTATGAACGAAAATTTTCTAATGCACAAATAATAGTATAAAGTTCCTTTTTAATGGTGGTGTAATTGCATTGTGAAAGGTTTAACATGTGAGAAGAATAATGAATTACATGTGGAACCTTATCGACCTTTTACCCGAAAATTGCACCTACCAAGTTGTCACTTGCATCACACATAATTTGAAGAGGTAAATCCTAATTTCATGGTTGGATAATAGGTGTAGAAATCAATCTTTCCATAACTAAATTAAAAGCCTTTTTCACAATTTTTGTCAAAGTTAAAAGTTGTTTCCTTTTGCAAGAAATGACACAAAGGTTGTGCAATTTTTGAAAAATCTCAGACGAACCATCTATAAAACCCCTTATGACCTAGAAATGATGCTATTCCATTCATATTAGAAGCATAAGAAAGAGATTTGATGACATCAATTTTTGCTTTATCAACTTCAATTCCTTTTACCGAAACAATATGCCCTAAAATTATCCTATGAGTAACCATGAAGTGATATTTTTCATAATTCAACACAAGGTTGGTCTCAGTGCACATTTTAAGAATGAGCTCCAAAATTTCCAGGCATGTATCAAAGGAATCTCCATACATAATAAAATCATCCATGAAAACTTCAATATTATGTGTAACATACTAAAAAAAAATGAAAAGTATGTATCTTTGGAAAGTATCAGGACCATTACAAAGATTGAAAGGCATTGTCCTATATTCCAAAGTTCTAAAAAGACATGTGAATCTCGTCATTTCTTGGTCCTTAGGGGTAATAGCAATTCAGAAATATTCAAAAAACCCATCTAAAAACCAAAATGCGAAGAGCCAGTAAGCCTCTCTAATATATGGTCTATAAAAAGTAAGAGGAAATGTTCCTTCCTATAGCTAACATTTAATGTTCTATAGTCAGTGCACACTCTCCAACCATTTTGGAGTCTAGCGGGGACCTATTCTACTTTCTTATTCTCTATGATAGTGATTCCAATTTTCTTAAGAACTATATGAATTGGACTTACCCACCTAGAATTAGTGATAGGAAAAATGATACCAACTTTTAGCAATTTTAAAACCTCATTTTTCACTACTTCCATCATTGGAGGGTTCAATCTTCTTTGGGGTTCTTTAGATATTTTAGTCTTATCTTCTAAAATGATACGATGCATACAAATAGGTGGACTAATCCCCTTTATGTCAGATATGGTCCAACTTAGTATGATTTCATGGTCCCTAAGTACGAAAATTAATTTTTCTTCTTGAGAAGTTGGAAGAGTGTTAGCAACAATCATAGGTAATGTTTCTCCTTCACCTAAATATGCATATTTAAGGTGAGATGGTAATGGTTTTAATTCAACTGAATGGGGACTCACAATATATGGTGACATACTTTTATGAAAACTAGGCAACTCAACTATATGCTCAAAAATAAGACATGCTACCTCTTCTTTTACCAAGTTAATTGTATCAACATTAAAATCCAATGGCAAAGAGTTTAGCAAATGCTTATTAAAACTCCAGTCCAAGCTAGATTGTATCATGTTCCTATACGTTTGCTCAAGCATTTCATCAACAGGAGGATTAATAATATCAATTAAGGAAAGATTAGAAAACTCATCACATGGAAATTTCATGGCATCAAATATATTAAAACTAAGTTTCTCCCCATCAAATTCCATGGAGAATGTGCCATTGTGAACATCAATTTATGTCCTAGCCATTTGTCAAAATTTGTGGACTCCTAAAAGCAGAAAACATCAATGAATCCCTTTTGAGGATTCAAGTAAACAATTAAGAAGATCTAAGGTTTACAGAATTACTTCTCTTCGGCGTAATCAAGATCCTTCAATTCTGATTTTGCTCCCGTACGTGCAATCCAAACGATCACCAGATGCTGTAGTGTACGAATGTCCTCTATAGATACATACGGCGAACTGACTCGTTACCCCAAGAGTGCTAGTGCCTAGGGTTTGAGAGTTTTTTTCTGGTAAATAGAGGCACAAAATTTTTCAACAGAATAGGACTGTTGAAAAGACCGCTAGAGTTTTTCTTAAAAAGCCCCGAATCTCTTAAAGTCCAAATCTGATAATATCTTATCATATTTTAATTTAAATTCAAATTAAATTAAAAACTTATATGATAAGATCCTGCCATTATCTCAGTAATTTAACTAATTAATTTAGCGAGTCAAATTCTTATAATCTGGACATCATCCAAATACATCGAATGTGGACATATTTCCAGATTCATTGTATCTGGTAAATTTTCTAGGTTCAATTAACTTAGACATATTTCTAGATTCATCGAATCTGGTTACCAGAAAAATAACCTAACAAGTTCGCTTATTGTGTGACCCTATATGTTCATTTAACATTGGCAATGTGCCTAAATCATATTTAAATGGCCCACAAGTCATAAGCGGTTTCTAGCAAAATATTATAACTATCCAAGTTAAATGAAGATCAGTGATCTCTTTGAACCAAACCACAATTTTATATTTAGTCATTTTGTCACATGATATCCAAATTAAGCATAAGGCACGGAACATGTCATCCTTATTAAGCTTAATCAATTATTTCTTGATTTCATAGTAGACTGTTCAAACAAATGATATTAATATCTTAGATTGATATACTTGAGCACGACCATGCATTTTAACAATCTAACTTATCAAGGGGCCCATGGATATCTCTCCCATAATTGAGAGGGACAAATTCCTTCACTATCAATTATATTCCTCTCCTTGATTTATTCTATATCCAACAGTAGTCTAATTTATTATCTGGCTAAAGATAATTTTAGACAACATCAAAATATAGAATTTATCAAGTTGGAAACTATAAAGAATTTAGGTCGAATGACTTTTAATATCATTATAGCTAGAAAGTATTTATGACATGTTCCATGAAGTACTCTCACAGTAGGTCATGTCCAATACAATGTTCTCTAACATTTATTTATATTTTGACTTGATATCACAAATATCCATGACTAGTAAAACATAGCTATCTAGTCACAAACATAATAATCTTAATTTATTATTGTTCCAATAATAATAATTGATCAGGGACTATTTTATAATAGTCATTGTATTTATTGTTGGGTTTTACTATCAAGTCACATACTTGATGACCACAAAATAAAATGCACTATTCATGAAAAGGAAAGCCTCATATTATTATATAAAACATAACGACAATAGTATAAGTACAAATTAACTCTAGGGCATATCCGTAACACCATTTTCAAGAATGGTCTCCCTAGAAGAATGGGGGATGAAGTAGAAAAGATTAGCCTATCCTCCATTTTAAGGACATAGAAATCTGCGGGGAACAATGGAAGTAGGTCAATATTAGTATTATTCCAATAATGACCTTGAGACTCAGTGGCGTGCCCTAGTCTATATCTTTGCTTTCAATATCTATCCCAAAGCTAGTGGCTTTAATGAATCTAGGATACTTGACCTTTATATTCTAGACAAGATGAGGAATCGTGAGCCTATTTCCCTTGCTCCTATTACTATTAACCCCATGATAGAGGTTGTGGCCTCTAACATTATAGCCAAAGCCCTCAAATTCCCTTGGGTTATTATGCATATTTTGACGGACTTTGGAGTACGACTAGATAGAGAGTTAAGTGAGCTCACTACTGACCGTGACCTTGTGATATAGGATACTTTAGTTCAGTGTAGGTATCGCAATGATGCGAGAGCAAAAAGGTGGAAGAGGCCATATAAGGTGCAATACCCCAGAAGGGAAGAGCTTTCCCTTGATGAGGAGTAGGAAGAGGTGCCACGTGCTAGACCAACCCCCCATGCCATTAGCTCTTATACACACACTAATTTTAAGGCACGCATGGAGGCCTAGATGGAGAGCCAAATGACTATCCCCCTCTAGCTTTGTGATTCTATTGTCGACTTTCGACACCGCTAGGATGTCCAAGATCAAAAGCTGGCCACTTTAATCCAACATATTACCAGTGCATCTTCCAATCGCAGAGCTGACGATGATAACCATGATGATAATGAGGATGATTCTTGACTCACTCTTGCGTATTTTATTTTCTATTATTTCTTTTTTTTTTAATTTTAATAACCTTTACTAGCTTCTAGGTGTCTTTTTTGTTCTTTTCTTTTTCATATATCTTACTTTTATGTTCTTTTTCTAAATTTATATTTTATTTCTTTTGTTTCTTTTCTTTTAGTAAGTACTCTTGTAATGATCCTTTCTTGAGGTGGACTAAAACCTGGTAGCAAGACAATGTAATGGAAGTATTTTCTTCATTCTTCTTTTATAATCATCTTGGTCATCTTGGTTGTACTTCTATTATTCTATCTTTGGCCGTTGAGGACAATGTCCAGTTTAAGTGTAGGGGGTGAATAAAGGTTGAAGAAGTACTTTTCCATATTATTTGATGAATATAGTTTATGTTTGTGATAATTTTTTTTTTCAAAAATTTCAGTAGTTTCATTGCTAAGCAAGGTTGTAATTCTTTTTCTTACTTGGATATGAGTTTTGTCATTCATTAGATGGAGTTTGATGAAATTGTTTAATTGAAAAAGTTATTTGTCAAAACTTGAGAATTTTGATTAATCTTATTTATTCATTAGTATTTGAATGTTATTTGACTTATCTAGTTGAAATATAGAAGAGATGATGATTATGGGAAGAGTTATTGGCTAACTTTTGTATTATGAGTTTGAATTTTGCTAGTTTTGAGTTATGATAAAAAAAAAATGTGAGTTAAAAAAAAGATCATTGAGAGGAAAAATTGTGGAGGATGTTGAAAAATTTTTTATTTAAGTTGAAAAAAAAAATAGTGAGTGGAAATAACACTATTGTTGATGTGAATTTGAGAAAAGGCTTTTATTGAAGATCTTTGAAAACCTGTAGCTGAAAATGGGGTAAATATGAGGAGAAGTAGCAAGTGCATTCGGTGCACTCTCTTGAGGCTATCCCAAAGGCAAAAAGGCAAGCAAGAGCATAGAAAAAAGAATTGTGGAAAAAATGATGAGTGATGACTGCAAAGGGGGCCAATATGGTGTGTGAAGAAAAATCCATGCACTTAAGACTATCAATTCCCTAAGTCATTAAAAAACATTTTGATGGAAAAAAATTTGAGTTCTTTCCTCACATCATAACTTAAGTGTGCAATTTTGGATTTACAATGCTTGAGTTGGTTGATAGCTTGACCTATGTGATTCATGTTATCTCTATTTTTACTTGAAGAGTGAAATAATTTTCTTAGACTAAGGTATGCCCTTGATTAATTTGACTTCAAGAATTTTGTGATGTTTTGGCTAATGTTTCAAAGTTTGAAATTGTTTTCAAATGGTATGAATGACAACGGTTGTATCTAAAGTTTGAAAGGAAGGCATGATATTTGCTATAATAAAGAAACTTTTGAATGAGAAAAAAACTTGTGTTGTCTTGATAATTTTTCTTTGACTATAGTGTTTTGCTTGAGGACAAGCAAATGTTCAAGTGTGGGGGTATGTGATAGGGGTTAAAATTACCATTCTTTTCCTAGTTATTTGAGGTTCTTTTAAGATACATTTGTTATAATAACTAGGTATATTCCTTCCTATTTGATATTTTGCTTGTAAAAAGTGTTTTTGGCAAATATGTGCAGATTTAAGTTAAAATCGAGAAGAAAGTGTACAGAAATAGAATGTAACTGGCGCCAGGCCCAGCTTGTGGACCAGGCGGTAGGTCCATTCTATCTAGCAGCAGAGTTTGAGCAAGCTTTAGGGATTCTTAAAGAACAGACCTAGCACCAGGTCTGGAAGTGTACCAGCGTTGGGTCCATTTTGCCTGCTAAGGAGAGACAGCCAAAAATAGAGTAAAAATAGGGAAAGAACAAAGTGTACTCGGTGCCAGGTAGGTTCTGGAGGTGAAAATTCTGTACGCGGAATTAGGGCTTATCTAAGGATTTTGGTATTTTCTTATTCCTACTCGGCCAAGACTGCCTCAGCCACGAAATTGGCATCCAAGAGGCCTATAAAGGCGTAAGAGAACAGAAGGGTTTGAGATATACAACTAAATTAAAGGGTGGAAATTTTGATTCTATCATTTAAGGAGGAATTCACCTAGGCAAGGAGGATTATTCAAATGGAGTCTTCGAAGAAGAAGAAAGAGGCTTGTCTGTGAGTGCTTTCTTTTCTCTTGGTCTTCTTTTTCTTTAGCAATGATGTATTCAATATTTTCATTGTAATTTAACATGATTTTAGGATTCATAATTTTGTGTTAATTTAGTTATTTAATCAATTCTTTGTCATCTTTGGTTTTTGATTACTTGATTTTATTGGTTATTGATACGAGTTCTTATAATTGACTTTGACACAACGATGTAAGGAGTTTCATTGTCTTGATTTCATAATTGTTAAATCTTGATGGATTTGAATGATAAAGTTAGGATTTGAGAACTAAGTGATCAAAGGTTATGTTAATTTCACCTTGACATAGGGTTATTAGCTAATTTCATATTTATAAGGAATTGAGCCTAAGGCATGTTTTGGTTATGTTAGCTTGATTAATAAATCTATTAATATGAATAAAAAATATAGGATTCCATACATTGACAAACGAAGTGGAATTTACCTAAGTAAAATCATGACTTGTGAGATGATTAAGTTTTACTTTATATTCCTTCATGATGCCAAGATGAGAATTAGTGATGCATTAATTTTGGGCATCTAAAATCATCAATTTTAAATCCATCCCTTAATCAAGTTTTAATTAAAACATTAATCCCAAAATACACATGTGAGCAAGTATATTCATTGCAAGTATAGTACAAGAAATTAACGAGTATTGTTCCTCAAATGAACAAGTACACACTAATTACTTTTCATTCATTGTTTAACCGACCCAAATAAAGTAGTAAAGAAATCAAACTAAAAATATAAAATAAAAATTATATATATATATATATATATATATATATATATAACTCATGGAGAGATAAACATGTAAATAAATAATTATTCTCAAAAGCATGACATGAATCATCTATTACTTATCATAACTAATTATTTTCTTAGCATCGTGAAGGAATATAAAGTAAAATTTAATAATTTCTCAAGTCATGAATCTACTTATATAAAGTCCACTTCTTTCCCATCTGGCCAAAAGCTGAAGCATGTCATGTTAAAACAAAAGTACAGCAAAATTGTTGGACAACATCCAAAGAAGGGTGCCAATACTAAGCCTATGACTATCCTTATTTCATGAGATATGGCACATAACAACCGTTGAATGATGACCTCTTCTGCCAACATTTATTCTTGATGACACAATCTTATTCTTGTAAAATTTCCTACTCACCACACTATATTTTTCATGAACTCTTTTATCTTAGTCCTGGACTGATATTCTTGCTAGTTTACTACTCCTTCTTATTGGCTGATACTGCTTACTGCCTACTGCTTATTGTTATTGTCAATATTATTTATTGTTAGCCCTGTTCTGGGCATTCTTCTGATATTACTGTCAAAGTACTATTGATTTCTTCTCTTCTTCTTATTGTTCTTATTATTTTTTGATTGATGACAAAGGGGGAGAAAATAAGGATTGACTGCATATCATCCCTATGAGTGCTTTCTTTTAACTTTGTTTTCTTTTTCTTGAACAATGATGTGTTACTTATTTTGTTGTAATTTAATATTATTTCAGGTATTCATGATTGATAGAGTTACTTTGATCTTTTGATTAATTGATTGTATTTTTGGTATTTAATTACTTGTGCTGATTACGAGATTAGTTGGTTGTTTCTTTCCATCAACTTGCTTGGAAAAGGTGTTGATGGTGGTTTCAACTCATTAATTTCATATTTCTTGTCTCTTAACTTGCTTGGAAAAGGATTTAATTGCTAAGAATAGGGTAATTAAAGGTTAATTGATGTCTGCCAGTATATTGATTCATTGATTAATTTCATGTTTTAAGTTTGCTAGGATATTTTATCAAGGATTGTGTTTAATACATCTTTTGAGTGAATTAGTTGAGACAAGATATGTAATGCTAATTTGTCAGTGATTTCATGAATTGGAAAAGAAGTGAATCTATATTAATCTATCATGATGCCAAGAGAATGATTAGTTGTGATAATGATTCAGTACTTTAAGATCTTGTTTGTCAGAATAATGGTTTGAGTTACATAATTCTCCATCCTTGACATGTATATATTATTTTATTTTATTTTATTTTCCTTTTTATTCTTTTCCACTTTATTGAGTTGGTTAAACAATGAAAGAAAAGTGATTAATGCATACTTGTTCCTAGAGGATCGACACTCATTTGAACGCTATGATACGCTTAATAATGAATACAGTTACTCATATGTGTAATTTGGGGTTAACATTTTAATTTAAACTTGATTGGGAATGTGCTTATTTTTATATTATTTTTATACTCCAATCCATACACATCAAGTTTTTGGCGCCATTGCTGGGGAACAATATCATAAAAGCTTGGATTTTGTTGATTTAACCATGTAAATATGTAAATAGGTAAGTATGTAAATATGTATATATGTTCTTTGTGTAAATCGGTGTTATATCTTATTTTTTGTAACATTGTGTGACTTAATTAACTAACATACTTCATGTTGTACTGTAAATACCACTGACTTTTGTATGTAAATAGTTTGGGAATGCATATGTTGTTCTTTTCTTTATTTTTATATTATTTGTTTTTACCTTTTGTTTTTCTTAATTATTTTTTTTATTTTTATTTTCGATTTGATTTTTGTTTTTCTTTGAGCTCGAGATTGACATCATCATGGACAACTACTTTTGGACACAAGATTAAATGAGCTACAATGATGAGAATTTGTCAAAGTTGCAATCTCGGATTGATGCTTTTTGTGAGACGTCACTTGAAGCCTCAATGCATTCTTTTGTTGCCAATTCAAATTCCTCCATTAAGTGGCATAAAAAACTATTCCAACGATTGAGCTATCAAAGAACACAACTAGCCAAGTTGGTTGAGGATGCCATAAAGGCCCATATGCTTGAACAAGAGACTCTCCAAGGAAAGAAGAGAGGATATGAGGACCAATTGTCCAATCTGGAAAGGGAGGTATTCAATTCTACTCTACTTGCTAATAATTCTAATATCTCTTTATCACATGATTTTTTTTAGGTTCCTCTCAATTCTTAGAGAACAAGGGTCCAAATGATGATGTGTTAAATTTATCATGCCTCAAGGAGTTGGATCTTTCAACGCTACTTCATAAGAAGTCCTTGGAGGATAGTGATAATTTCTACCCTTCACCCCATTCAAAGGGAGGTAACTTGGTATTTGTAGATATATTTAAAAAAAGAAAAGGATTTCGTGATCTTATCTTTAAGAACTCACAATACTACGTTTAAAGGGGAATTTTAATTATGAACATTCTTTGGAAAGGTAAATTGGTGATTTCAAAGTTGATGCATCCGTTAGATACCATGTGCACTCCTATGTTGAAAAAGATATTTATGTGTCTAAAGGAATGTTAGAGATTGAGGTTCATGTGTTTTGCTTTGCTGAGACAAATCGTTTTCCCGAACCTTCCATTTTTCAAAATCCTCCATTCTTTCTACATTCATTATACCTACTTGGAGCCTTAATCTCTTTTCCAAAAGGTTTGAAAGGGAAGCATGATGAGTGTAAAGATTTTTGTTTTTTTTATTTTTTTTATTTTAGTTTGTTTTCTTTTATTTAGGTTTGTTTTGTTTTATAATTATTTTTCTTGTGCTATTATTTGTGTTTTGTTTTATAGGAATAAAGTCCTCTTGGACAAGCCCTTCTATTTACCTCAAGTTTGGATACCTATTGGAACATTATTGCATTTGTGAAGTATTACTTAAACTTTCTAACCCATTATTATTTTTAGTCCCTTCGGAGATGCTTTCTTGTGCTTATTTTTTGCCAATGCGGACATTGTACAATTTTAGTGTGGGGGAGTAGTTTGGTGATATACCTGGTCTAAGTTTTTATCAATTATCTTGGTGTTTTCTTAGTATTGAGCTACTTTGAAATATTTTGAAATTGAGAAATAATTTTATTTTGAGAACAAAGAATGGGAGACTTTTCTTTCTTATCTTTTCCCCTTTATTTTTGGTCCCATGGCAATATTTTCTTGCTCTATTTGTTTAGCCATTCAGGACAATGTCCAGTTTAAGTATGGGGGAGTGGTGAGAGTTGGAACTCTTTTATTCTTCTTGAAATTCCTCTTTGAACCTTTTGAGAAAAATTTTCAAAAATTTATCTGATTTTGTGAGCTTTCAAGATGTATTTTTAATGGATGTCTTTGTACTAGATCATAGGGTAAATGTTCTATATCATTTATGGCTTATGCATGACTTTTTGCACGCACTTGGTCTAAGTAGTTCTTGATCAAATACTTTACATTATTCTTAAACCTGTTTTTATGTTAAAATTCATTGAACATTCTAGAACTTACTTGAATACCTCTCAAGGCAAAATAAGAAAAACAATCATGATTTAACTTAGGGATGACGGTAATAGGCCTTCTTTGGATAGTTTGAGCTTTTCAAGCCTACCTATTTTATATTATCCTTAGTGCTTATTTTGAGCCTAAATTGTCAATTTCTTTCTTAAAATCCATTATCATACTTTGTCCATTACTTCTTTCTGAGAGTTTGATAATTCTTCCAAATCTTTGATTGCTCTTGATGGATAAAAGTAGAAGTAAAAGAGTTATGAGGAAGAAAGCATGTGTAAATGTCATGACTTGTTACTTTCAGTCATGTAGAATTGTTGAGTGGAGTTGAGAAAATAAAGGAAAGACAAAGGAAAGAAAGCTTGAGAAAACAAGAAAGTTGCTAGGAAAGGTTGAAAAAGAAAAGAAAACTGAAAGACAAACAAAAGCAGCATTTGGAAGGAAAAAAAAAAAGAAAACCTGAAAGAGAAAAAGAAGAAGAGCATAGGAAGAGAGCTGGAATAAGACTTGCGGAAATTTTTGATACTCTTGTGCAAAAGGAATAATGAGTTAAGAATTATAGAGAAAAAAGAATGCAAGTTTTGCTTGAACTGCTACAATTGCTATACAAGGTTATGGGTTTTGATTGATTTTGGAATAGGAGAGCAAGAAGAGTTTGGAATTTTTTTGGTACATTTGGTTTATCCTTTTCTTGCAAACTCTCATCCTCTTTGATATTTGATTTTCCTATATCCTTCATTTGAAAGCTACATTACAAACCCTTTAGCCTTACATTACAAGCTTAAAAGTCCTACTTGACCTAAGTAGAATCATGATATGTCTCAGATTAGTGGAGGGAGTGTATGGAAAGTAAGCTTATGGAATGCATATTCTTTTTGAACTAAATTCTTTCCAATGGTTTGAGAATATTGTTAAGTATTGAGATGGTACTACTAGTCACCACTCACTTACACAAATCTTGCATTTGTTATGAAAGGTATCGTAGCATATGTTTTGTTGTCTTGAATAAAGAAAGCATTAGAGATATTATTTTGATAGTAATTGAGTGATTTTGTGAAAGCTTGTGTTTTTCCTACTTGTCTTTAATACTTTCCTTAAGGACAAGCAAAAAGCTAAGTATGGGAGAATGTGATAGGGCCTAAATTAGTCATATATTTCCTAGTTATTTAAGGCTATTTTGTAATACATTTTGTTCAATAGCTAGTCATATTCCTTCATATTTGAGATCTTACCCTTGAAAAGGTATTTTGTGCATTATTTCAGATTTCAGTGGTAAAATAAGACAAAAATGTCACTAAACAAACCAAAGGCGGCGCCGGAAAGGATAGGGGAACCGACACCGGCCACGTGCTACTGGCATGTACTTCGAGATAACAAAAAACCAGTGAAATAGAGCAGAACAGAACTAAACCAGCATTGGCTGGGAGGCTAGAGGCAGCGCCGGCTGCACTCTAGAAGGATTGGAGCGAAAATCAAGAAAAATTGGCGAACGATTGGAGAGACAGACACAACCAGCACAAGCTAAGAGGCCAGAGGCGGTGCCAGCTATGCCCTGATGCTGAGGCAGTACCTCGATTTTTGTAAGCAATTTTTGTTAATTTGCGAAGTTTTAGTATTTTCCTACTTCTAGTCGACCAGAAACGCTAGAGGAATGAATTTAGGCACTTCAAAAGCTTATAAATAGAGGGGAAACATAAAGAAACTGAGAGGATTCATGGATCAAAACAAAAAATCACTCAAAATAAAAGGAGGAATTCTTCAAATCAAGGAGGATTGTACAAGAAGGTCTACGAAGGAAGAAGAAGGTGGCTTGTCTATGAGTGCTTTCTTTTAACTTTGTTTTCTTTTTCTTGAACAATGATGTGTTAATTGTTTTATTGTAATTTTACATTATTTTAGGTATTCATGATTGTTAGAGTTACTTTGATATTTTGATTAATTGATTGTTATTATTAGTATTTAATTACTTATGCTGATTACGAGATTAGTTAATTGTTTCTTTCCCTTAACTTGCTTGGAAAAGGGGTTGATGGTGGTTTCAATTCATTAATTTCATATTTATTGTCTCTTAACTTGCTTGGAAAAGGGTTTAATTGCTAAGAACAGGGTAATTAAAGGTTAGTTGATGTCTGCTAGGATATGGATTCATTGGTTAATTTCATGTTTTAAGTTTGCTAGGATATTTAATCAAGGACTGTGTTTAATACATCTTTTGAGTGAATTAGTTGAGACAAGATATGTGATGCTAATTTGTCTAGAAGATAGTGATTTCATGAATTGGAAAAGAAGTGAATCTATATTAATCTATCATGATGCCAAGAGAATGATTAGTTGTGATAATGATTCAGTACTTTAAGATCTTGTTTGTCAGAATAATGGTTTGAGTTACATAATTCTCCATCCTTGACATGTATATATTCTTCTATGTTATTTTATTTTCCTTTTTATTTTTTTCCACTTTATTGCGTCGGTTAAATAATGAAAGAAAAGTGACTAATGCATACTTGTTCTTGGAGGATCGACACTCGTTTGAACCCTATGCTATGCTTAATGATGAGTACATTTGCTCATATGTGTAATTTGGGATTAAAATTTTAATTTAACCTTGATTTGGAATGTGATTTTTTTTATATGATTTTTGTACCCAAATCCATACACATCAATGAGGTATGAGTCTAATGCATCTTTTAGTGGATTTGGTTTGATTGGGAAATCTGCTAAATTAATCAAATGATAGTGATTCCATGGATTGGGAAAGAAGTGAAATCTACATAAGTTCATGACTTGGGAAAGGATTGAATTTTACTTAATTTCCTTCATAATACCAAGTTGGCCAAGATTTTACTTATTTCCCTCGAATAAGGAAAATATTTTTCATCTTAAGTATGAGGGAGTAAGTCATGTCTTTATTTACTTTCTTAGGATTTTTTTCGTATTTTTATTTAGTTTTTTTTCTTTTAATTAGGTATGTATAGGTAGTAAGTTCATTGTGTTTTGTTTTATAGGTAGGAATAAAGTCCTATTGAACAAGCTTTTCTCTGTATTTTCAGTTTTGAATAGTAAGCTTTAATTAGGTATGTATAGGTAGTATGGGGGACTTTATTCCTACCTATACAGAGAAAAGCTTTTTCTGTGCTTTTTTTTGTGTTTTGTTTTATAGGTAGGAATAAAGTCCTCTTGAACAAGATTTTCTCTATATTTTCAGTTTTGATATCTATTGCCATTTTATTGCACTTGGGAAGTATTTTTTAAACTTTCTACCCCTTTATTATTTCTGGACCATTTGGAGATGCTTTCTTGTGTTATGTTTTGGCCAATGAGAACATTATGCAGTTTATGTGTTGGGGAGTGGTTTGGTAATACTTTTTGTCCAAGTTTTTATCAATTATATTGGTATTTTCTTGGTATTGGGCTACTTTGAAAAATTTTCATCTAAAATATTTTGATTGAAAAACAACTTTGATGAAAGTTCCTTGAAGAGAAAAACAAAAAGTGGAAACAACACTATTGTTGGTGTGAATTGGAAAAAATGATCTATTTTTAATATCTTTGAACACCTTTTGCTGAAAAGGGGATTAATATGGGGAGAAGTAGCAAGTGTATTCAGTGCACTCTCCTGAGGCTATCCTGAAGGCAAAAAGTCAAGAAAGAGCAAAGAAAGAAAAAAACAATTGGTGAAAAAAAAAAAAGATATGTGATGACAGAAGAGGGGGTCAATACGGTGTGTGAAGAGAAATCCATGCACTTCAGGCTATCAATTCCCTAAGTTAATAAAAAACTTTGAGAGAAAAAAAATTAGAGTGCTATCCTCACATCATAACTTGAGTGTGCAATTTTTTGGATTTATAATACTTGAGTTTATAGATGGATTGACTTATGTGATTCATGTTATCTATATTTTTACTTGAAGAGTGAAATAATTTTCTTACACTAAGGTATACACTTGATTAATTTGACTTCAAGAGTTTTGTGATATCTTGTCCAATGTTTCAAAGTTTGAAATTGTTTTCAAAGGGTATGAATAATGAAAAGTTGTATCTAAAGTTTGAAAGGAAGATAAGATCTTTGCTATGGTAAAGACATTTTTGAAGGAGAAAGAACTTGTGTTTTCCTAATGAATTGTTTTGGACCAAAGTGTTTTGCTTGAGGACAAACAAACGTTCAAGTGTGGGGGAAATGATAGGGGCTAAAATTACCATTCTTTTCCCAGTTGTTTGAGGCTGTGTTAAGATATATTTGTTGAAGTAACTAGGTATATTCCTTCCAATTGGACATTTTGCTTGTAAAAGGTACTTTGGCCAAATATGTGGGGAATTAAGTTAAAATTGAGCAGAAAGTGCACAGTACTGGAATGTGCCTGGCTTTGCTCTAGCAACAGAAATTGATCAAGGTTTAGGGTTTCCAAAGCAGACCTGACGCCTGGTCTGGAAAGTGCCCCTCACACTAGGTACATTTAATTGCCAAGGAGAATGGACAAAAAACAAAGCAAAAATAGAGAAAGAACATAGTGCACCTGGTGCTCGGTGGGTCGAAGTTACCGGGCGCCAGGTATACTCTCGAGGCAAAAATTCTGTATGCGGAATTAGGACTTATCTAATGATTTTGGTATTTTCCTACTCCTACTCGACTAAAACTTCCTCAACCACGAATTTAACATCCAGGAGCCATATAAAAGCACAAGAAAACACAAGAGAAATGTGTGATTTGAAGGATCCAAGCTTGCTACTCAATCACCACTCAAATGAGCAATGTTCAAATGAGGTTTTCAAGAGAAGAAGAAGGGCTTGTCTATAAGTTTTATCTTTCATCCTTTGTTTAGTTTTCTTTAACAATAATGTGCTTAATGTTTTGATTGTAATTAGATATTATTTTGGAGATTTTGATTTTAAGATAATTGGAATTTTTATTAATATATTGTTATCTTTGGTATTTGATTGCTTGTTATCATTGGTTATTGATACGGGTTCTTCTAATTGACTTGGAAAATGATGTTGGGAGTTTATTTGCATTAATTTCGTATGTGTCAAATCTTATTGGACTTGGGAAATGAAGTTAAGATTAAAGGACTAAAGCTATCGAAGATTGGTTGATTTCACCTAGAGCATAGGGTTATTAGCTAATTTCACGTTTATAAGGTATGATTTTAATGCTTCTTTCAGTTGCTTTGGTTTGATTATTAAATCTGCTAAATTAATCAAATGATAGTGGTTCCATGGATTGCGAAAGAAGTGAAATCTACATAAGTAAATTCATGACTGGGGAAATGATTGAATTTTACTTAATTTCCTTCATGATTTAAATATGGCAATTTATTGTGATGAATGCTAATTGATTCAATCTTGTATTTTCAAGATAATTTTCTTGTTACATGACATTGCATACCAGAGTTATATCTATTTTTATCTTTATTTATTTTTCTTTTAATTCTCTTCTTATTTTATTGGTTAAACAATAAATATTTAGATAAAGTAAGGTGGGGGGCTAACTTCTTGTGGATTCGATACTTGGTAATCCCTATACTATATGATGGGTATACTTGCCTGTATGTGTGGTTTTCGTGGTTGGCATTTTAATTAAAGCTTGATTAATTGTGTTATTTGTTGATAATATTTTCTACACTAAAAAACATGAATCCAGTTTTTGGCACCGTTGCCGAGGACGGGCTCAATCAGAAACACTCGAATTTTGTTCATTTAGCATTTGTTGTATTTGTAAATATTACTAACTATTGTATTTAATTAGTTTGTGAACATTTCTGATATGTGTAGTTTTTTATCTTTTCTTTTCTATTATTTTTTATTTATTTTATTTTTCTTTTCCATTTGAACTTTGTTTTCTGTGAGTACGGGGTTAAAATCATCGTCATGGACAACCACCAATGGGGACATATGTGGCCATGGACCTACATTCAAAGGAGTAACAATGAAGTTAGATTGACAACATTACAAGATCATATTAATTCTTTTAGTGAGATGTCATTAGAAGCATCAATAAATTCTTTTATGGCCAATTCCAATTCATCCTTTAAGTGGCATTAAGAAGCTTTCCAACAATTAAGCCATCGACGAACACAACTTGCCAAGTTGGTTGAGGATGCCGTAACGGCCCATACACTTGAGCAAGAGGACCTCCAAATAAAAGAGAGGGGATATGAGGGGCAATTGCACAATGTTGCAAGAGAAGTATTTGATTCTACTCTATGTGTTTATAATTCTAATTTCTCTTTGTCACATGATTTCTTAGGTTCCACTCACCTCTTGGAGAATAATAATCCTAATGATGATGTGTTGAATTTACCATGCCTCAAGGAGGTAGCTCTTTCAATGCTACATCATAAGAAGTCTTTAGAGGATAGTAGTAATCTCTACCTTTCACCCCAATTTCAGGGAGGTAACTTAGGTTTTGTAGACCATGCATTGAAAAAAGTAATGATTTCTTCAACCTATCTTTAAAATATGCATTAGTAGGTCTAAATGGGAATTTTTATTGTGACACATATTTTAAAAGGATAAGTGGTGATTCTAATATTTATACACTTTTTAGACATAATTTACATCTTTGTGGTGGGAACGTGATTTGTATGCCTAAAAAGGTGCTACGGACAGGGGGCCATGCATTTACATTCATTACAACTAATATTTTCCATGGACCCTCCATTTTTCAAAATCATCTCTTATTTTTACGTTCATCATGCCTACCTTTTTCAATGACCATTAATTTCTTTTACAAATGTTTGATGAGGAAGCATGACAAGCGGAAAGAGTGTTTTTTTTTTCTTTTTCTATATCTTTTAGTTTTGTTTGGAATTTGGGTTTCTTTAGGTCTTTTGGTCATTCTTTTGTTTTATCTAAGTTCCATTTTTAGTTGTTAGTTATTTCCATCAAATAAGGAAAATATTTTTCATTTTAAATGTGGGGGAGTAAGTCGTGTCATTATTTGCTTTCTTAGGATTTTTTATAGTTTTCTTCTTTAGTTTATTTTCTAGTAATTAGGTGTGTCTTTTATTTTGTTATAATTTTCCTTATGTTTTTATTTGTGTTTTATTTTATAGGTAGGAATAAAGTTCTCTTAAACAAGCACTTATCTCTATATTTAGTTTTGATATCTATTGGCACTTTTTTGCACTTGGAAAGTTTTGCTTAAACTTTTTACCCCTTTATTATTCTTGGTCCATTTGGAGTTTCTTTCTAGTGTTATGTTTTTTTTAATGAGGATATTATCCAATTTAAGTATAGGGGAGTGGTTTAGTAATATTCTTTGTCCAAGTTTTTATCAATTATCTTGGTATTGAGCAACTTTGGAAAAATTTTATTTAAAAGATTTTGGTTGAAAAACAACTTTGGCGTAAGTTCCTTGAAAGTTTTGAAAATTTGAAGATTTAAAAGTTTGGAACTTTTGGAGCTAATTCGCAATGGAAGTACTCTTTTTTCTTTCTTTTTCCTCTTTATTTATTTTGGTTTTCTTGGCTGCACTTTAAGTGTTCAGTCTTTAGCCGTTGAGGACAATATCCAGTTTAAGTGTGGGGGGAAGAATGAGGTTGAAGAAGTATTTTTCATATCATTTTTTTGAAAATTTTTCAAAAAAATCAGTGGTTTTCATTGATTAGCAAGGTTGTAATTCCTTTTCTTACTTGGATATGAGTTTTGTCATTCATTAGGTGAATTTTTTGTGAAATTGTTTTACTGGATAAGATATTTTGCAAGACTTGAGAATTTTGATTAATCTAGTTTATGCATTGACGTTTGAATATTATTAGATTCATCTAGTTAAAATATGGAGCATATAAGGAATATGAGAAGAGTTTATTGGCTAACTCTTATATTATAAGTTTAAATTTTGCTAGTTTTGCGTTATAAAGAAAAATTTGAGTTGATAAAAGATCATTGAGAGGAAAGATTGAGGAAAATTATGAAAATTTTGATTTGAATTGGAGAGAAAAACAATGAGTGGAATCAACACTATTGTTGGTATGAATTGGAAAAAATGCTCTATTTTTAATATCTTTGAACACCTTTAGCTGAAAAGGGGGTTAATATGGGGATAAGTAACTAGTGTATTCGGTGCACTCTTCTGAGGCTATCCCAAAGGCAAAAAGTCAAGAATGAGCAAAGAAAGAAAAAAAGAATTGGTGAAAACAAAAGATATGTGATGACTAAAGAGGGGGCCAATACAGTGTGTGAAGAGAAATCCATACACTTCAGGCTATCAATTCCCTAAGTCATTGAAAAACTTTGATAGAAAAAAAAATTATAGTGCTTTCCTCACATCATAACTTGAGTGTGCAATTTTTTGGAATTATAATGCTTGAGTTAGTATATGGATAAACTTATGTGATTCATGTTATCTATATTTTTACTTGAAGAGTGAAATAATTTTCTTACACTAAGGTATACACTTGATTAATTTAATTTCAAGAGTTTTGTGATGTCTTCTCCAATGTTTCAAAGTTTGAAATTGTTTTCAAAGGGTATAAATGATGAAAAGTTGTATCTAAAGTTTGAAAGGAAGATATGATCTTTGCTATGGTAAAGACAATTTGAAGGAGAAAGAACTTGTATTTTCTTAATGAATTTTCTTAGACCAAAGTGTTTTGCTTGAGGACAAACAAGCATTCAAGTGTAGGGGAATTGATAGGGGCTAAAATCACCATTCTTTTCCTAGTTGTTTGAGGTTGTCTTAAGATATATTTGTTGAAATAACTAAACATATTCCTTCATAATAGATATTTTGCTTGTAAAAGGTGTTTTTTCTAAATATGTGCAGAATTAAGTTAAAATCAAGCAAAAAGTGCACAATAATGTAATGTACCTAGCGCTAGGCCCATCTAGTGGACCAGGTGCTAGGGCTTGGCTCTACTCTAGTAGCAAAAATTGAGCAAGCTTTAGGGGATTTCCATAGTAGACTTGGTGCCAGGTCTGGCAAGTGCACCTAGCGCCGGGCACATTCTGACTGCCAAGGAGAAAGAACCAAAAATAGAGCAAAAATAGTGGAAGAATATAGTGCACCTAGCGCCAGGTGGGTCGAAGTTACCCGGTGTCAGGTATGCTTTGGAGGCAAAAATTTTGTAAGCGGAATTAGGACTTATCCAATGATTTTGGTATTTTTTTTTTTACTCCTACTAGACCAAGACTTCTTCAACTAAGAAATTAGCATCCAAGAGGCCTATACAAGCCCATGAAAACAAAAGAGAAATGTGTGATTTGAAGGATCCAAGCTAGCTACTCAATCGCCACTCAAATGTGCAATGTTCAAAGGAGGTTTTCAAGAGAAGAAGAAGGGCTTGTCTATGAGTTTTATCTTTCATCCTATGTTTACTTTTCTTTAACAATTATGTGCTTAATGTTTTGATTGTAATTGGATATTATTTTGGAGATTTTGATTTTAAGGTAATTGGAATTTTTTATCAATATATTGTTATTTTTTGTATTTGATTACTTATTATCATTGGTTATTGATGAGAGTTCTTCTAATTAACTTGGGAAACCATGTTGGGAGTTTATTGCATTGATTTTGTATGTGTCAAATCTTAATGGACATGGGAAATGAAGGTAAGATTAAAGGACTAAAGTTATCAAAGATTAGTTGATTTCACATAGAGTATAGAGTTATTGACTAATTTTAAGTTTATGAGGTATGAGTTTAATGTAACTTTTGGTTGCTTTGGTTTGATTTGGAAGTCTTCTAAATTAATCAAATGATAGTGATTCCATGGATTGGGAAAGAAGTGAAATCTACATAAGTAAGTTCATGACTTGGGAAATGATTGAATTTTACTTAAGTTCATTCATGATTCCAAGAGGGCAATTTATTGTGATGAATGTTAATTGATTCAATCTTGTGTTTTCAAAATAATTTTCTAGTTACATGACTTTGCATCCTAGAGTTATATCTATTTTTATTTTTATTTATTTTTCTTTTTATTCTCTTCTTATTTTATTGGCTAAACAATAAAGATTTGCATAAAGTAAGGTGGGAGCCTAAGTTCTCATAGATTCGATACTTGCTATTCTCTATACTATATGATGGGTATACTTGTCCGTATGTGTGATTTTAGTGGTTGGCATTTTAATTAAAGCATGATTAATTGTGTTATTTGTTCGTAATATTTTTTACACTGAAAAACAAGAACAAAGTTTTTGGCGCCGTTGCCAGAAAGAGGCACTATAAAAAACATTAGAATTTTGTTGATTTAGCATTTGTTGTATTTGTAAATATTACTAACTTGTGTATTTAGTTAGTTTGTGAATATTTCTGATTTGTGTAGTATTTTTCCTTTATTTTCTATTATTTATTATTTATTTTATTTTTCTTTTTGATTTGATCTTTGTTTTCTTTGAGTACGGGGTTAAAATCATCATGATGGACAACCACTAATGGGGACACATGTGGCCATGGACCCATATTCAAAGGAGTAACAATGATGATAGATTGGCAACGTTACAAGCTCGGACTAATGCTTTTAGTGAGATATCATTAGAAGCATCAATAAATTCTTTTATGGCCAATTCAAATTCATCCATTAAGTTGTATTAAGAAGTTTCCTAACGATTAAGCCATCAACGAACACAACTAGCTAAGTTGGTTGAGGATGCCATAAAGGCCCATACACTTGAATAAGAAGACCTCCAAATAAAGGAGAGAGGATATGGGGGGCGATTGCATAATGTGGCAAGAGAGGTATTTAATTCTACTCTATTTGCTAATAATTTTAATTTCTTTTTGTCACATAATTTCTTAGGTTCCTCTCACCTCTCGGGGAACAATTGTCCCAATGATGATGTGGTGAATTTACCAGGCCTTCAAGAGTTAGCTCTTTCAATGCTACATCATAAGAAGTCCTTGGAGGATGGTAGAAATATCTACCCTTCACCCCAATTTCAGGGAGGTAACTTAGTTTTTGTAGACCATGCATTGAAAAGTAATAATTTTTTATCCCATCTTTAAAATCTACATTAGTAGGTCTAAAGGGAAATTTTTATTGTGACACATATTTTGAAGGGATAAGTGTTGATTCTAAGATTTATACACTTTTTAGGTATAATTTACATCTTTGTGCTGGGAACATGATTTGTATGTCTAAAAAAGTGCTACGGACAGGGGGTCATGCATTTACAATCATTGCAACTAATATTTTCCATGGACTCTCCATTTTTCAAAATCCTCTCTTATTTCTGCGTTCATCATGCCTACCTTTTTTCAATGAGCATTAATTTCTTTTACAAAGGTTTGATGAGGAAGCATGATGAGTGGAAAGAGTGTTTTTTTTTTTTTAAATGTCTTTTGGGTTTGTTTTGAATTTGGGTTTCTTTAGGACTTTTGGTCATTCTTTTGTTTTATATAAGTTTCATTTTTAGTTGTTAGGTGTTATTTCCCTCAAATATGGAAAATATTTTACATCTTACATGTGGGGGAGTAAGTCATGTCATTATTTGCTTTCTTATGATTTTTTATAGTTTTTTTCTTTAGTTTATTTTCTTTTAATTAGGTGTTTCTTTATTTTAGCTATTATTTTCCTTGTGTTTTTATTTGTGTTTTGTTTTATAGATAGGAATAAAGTTCTCTTAAATAAGCACTTGTCTCTATATTCAGTTTTGATATCTATTGGCACTTTTTTGCACTTGGGAAGTATTGCTTAAACTTTCTACCCCTTTATTATTTTTGTCCATTTGAAGTTGCTTTCTTGTGTTAAGTTTTGGCCAATGAGGACATTATCCAGTTTAGGTGTGAGGTAGTAGTTTAGTAATATTCCTTTTCGAAGTTTTTATCAATTATCTTTGTATCTTCTTGGTATTAAGCTACTTTGGAAAAATTTTGTTTAAAAGATTTTGATTGAAAAATAACTATGGTGTAAGTTCCTTGAAAGTTTTGAAAATTTGAAAATATAAAAGTTTGGAACTTTTGGAGCTAATTCGCAATGGAAGTACTTTTTTCTCTTTCTTTTTCCTCTTTATTTATTTTGGTTTTCTTGGCTATACTTTTAGTATTCATTCTTTGCCAATTGAGGACAATGTCCAGTTTAAGTGTAGGGGAAAGAATGAGGTTGAAGAAGTATTTTTCATATCATTTTTTTGAAAATTTTTCCAAAAATTCAGTGGTTTCATTGATTGGCAAGGTTGTAATTATTTTTCTTACTTAGATATGAGTTTTGTCATTCATTGGGTGGATTTTAGTGAAATTGTTTTATTAGATAAGATATTTTGCAAGACTTGGGAATTTTGATTAATCCAGTTTATACATTGAAGTTTGAATGCTATTTGACTCATCTAGTTAAAATATGGAGGATATGACGAATATGAGAAGAGTGTATTAGCTAACTCTTGTATTATGAGTTTAAATTTTTCTATCTTTGCGTTATGATGAAAATTTTGAGTTGATAAAAGATCATTGAGAGGAAATATTGAGGAAAATTATGAAAATTTTGATTTGAATTGAAGAGAAAAACAATGAGTAGAAACAATACTATTGTTGGTGTGAATTGGAAAAAATGCACTATGTTTATTATCTTTGAACACCTTTTGCTGAAAAGGGGGTTCATATAAGGAGAAGTAACAGTGTATTCAGTGCACACTCTTGAGGCTATCCCCAAGGCAAAAAGTCTAGAAAGAGAAAAGAAAGAAAGAAAGAATTGGTGAAAAAAAAAAAAGATGTGTGATGACTGAAAAGGGGGCCAATACGGTGTTTGAAGAGAAATCCATGCACTTTAGGCTATCAATTCCCTATGTCATTGAAAAACTTTGAGAGAAAAATATTGGAGTGCATTCCTCACTTCATAACTTGAGTGTGCAATTTTTTAGTTTTATAATGCTTGAGTTGGTAGATGACTTGACTTATGTGATTCATGATATCTATATTTTTAGTTGAAGAATGAAGTAATTTTCTTAGACTAAGGTATACACTTGATTATTTTGACTTCAAGAGTTTTGTGATGTCATGTCCAATGTTTCAAAGTTTGAAATTGTTTTCAAATGGTATGAATGACGAAAAATTGTATCTAAAGTTTAAAAGGAAGATATGATCTTTGCTATGGTAAAGACATTTTTGAATGAGAAAGAACTTATGTTTTCTTAATGAATTTTCTTGGACCAAAGTGTTTTGCTTGAGCACTAGCAAACGTTCAAGTGTGGGGGAATTGATAGGGGCTAAAATCACCATTCTTTTCCTAGTTGTTTGAGGTTATTTTAAGATACATTTGTTGAAATAACTAAGCATATTCCTTCCTATTTGATATTTTTCTTGCAAAAGGTGTTTTTGAAAAATATGTATAGATTTAAGTTAAAATCGAGCAAAAAGTACGCAAAACCAGAATGTAGCTGGTGCCAAGCCCAGCCAGTGGACCAGGTTCTGGGGCCTAGTGCTGAGTCCATTCTGCTCTAGCAGTAGAAATTGAGCAAGCTTCTTGGGATTTCCAGAACAAACCTAGCTCTAGGTCTGGCAAGTGCACCTGGTATCGAGTACATTCTGACTGCTAAGAAGAAAGGACCAAAAATAGAGCAAAAACAGAGTGCACCTGGCGCATGGTGGGTCGAAGGTACCTGGCGCCAGGTATGCTCTGGAGACAAAAATTATATATGTGGAATTTGGACTTATCCAATGATTTTGGTATTTTTCTACTCCTACTCGGCCAAGACTTCCTCAACCGTGAATTTAGCATCTACGAGGCCTCTAATGGAACAAGAAACAAAAGAGAAATGTGTGATTTGAGGATCAAAGCTAGCTACTAAAACACCACTCAAAGGAGAATTTATCAAAAGAGGTTTTCAAGAGAAGAAGAATGTAACACCCCACACCCTAGGTACCAAGATAGGGTAGGATGTCACCCTGTCTAAAAGACCAGGGGTATTTATAACGAGGTACAAATAGAAAAAAATTGCAAAATAAAATTAAAGGAATAATTTCATTACATCCGGAAGCAAAACCTATGCAAGTCTGGAAAATCAAAACTAACAAACATCACTTGCAATAAATTCAAAACATAAATAAATAAATAACTAGAGTTTATCTCCCTAACACTTCATCCTGCTCAGTATAAGCAATCCCCTGAAATCATGATATAAAAGGTGTGAGATTAACATCTCTGTAAGTCCCGTGTGTGCAAGTGTCAATTGAAACCATTTCGTGTATGAAGGTTTATCCAAATCACAAAATCTTGTTTGCAAGTCTATTTTATCAATAGCAGTTATACAAAGGAGCTTTGCTCAATAAATCCAAAACAGTTTATAATAAATCACCCTTTTATCATATTCATAATTCATTAAGAAGGGATTAGCAAATGATTCAACTATATAGTAACATAATCCATATCATGGATACCACCATAATAGCTTCCTAATGTATTCTTTCAACAATGGAAAGTGGGGGATCCACTCACTGGGTGAGATACTCCTCCATCTCTACACCCATTACTCCGGTTGTCCAATCCAGGTCAACAATGTCCACATGGACCAATATGCTAGTGCGGACGGCCTGACTAAGTAGTACTTTCGCCTCTCCAAGTTGAGTTTATCTTCTGAAGGTGGCCACCAGCCAAAAGACTCACTCTTACTCTTCGAAACTAGTACTACTAGTCTACCCTCGTTGAGTACTCAACGCTCTCCGATTAGGGGCAACAACATTTTCCCTTTTCCGAAAGTCTTTAATTAATTTGATTGCAAAACGTGATTTTTCGTAATAGTATTTTCAAATCGTTTGACAATGGTTTAAGAAATCATTTTTGAAGTTGAACCATTAAAATTTAGCAAATTCGTTTTGAAAATAAAACATCCACGTTTCCAATCCAAGTCTCACAACAATCCAGCATAACTCATCATTTTAGGCCAATGCTCAATCCTTGTGTCAAAACATCATATTAACATCAATTCCAAATAATATTGTAAAAATTGCATGCAAACATGCAACATTTATCAAAATGGTTATGTAGGGACTTACCTGGATATTCTCAATAATCAACCAAGGTGATGCTTGATATCTTTTTCACTTTCTTCCTTATCTAGAATAAATTATTCTATAATTAGAACCCAAATATACTATCCACGTATCTTTTCATGCATCATGGATGCCTATGATCATACTAATCATCTAATTCATCCATAACACTGAGGGACGGGAAAAACAGAGGAGCATGCACTCACGGGGAAAAAACTAGAAAAAAAAAATCGCAAGCCTTAAAGGGCACACGGAAGCGTAAAGATCATACATTTGCACACTTTAAACCTACTAGGTTGAGTAGGAGTGGATTGAACGACAGGAATCGCTTCGCCTTGCCCACTTGAAGAAGCTTCCGGTTGAAAACCCGCTAGCCTTCTACTTCGCCTTGTTTGCATGAACGCCAAGCCTTTCAGCTCTCAAAATATGCCACAACCCAACCTCTAGTCGATGAACACAACAGAGAAGAAGAATGGTCTCAAATCTCCTTGGTTCTCTTGCTATTGGTTAGCAAAGCTCCAAGAAGAAGACACAGAGGATGAAGAGACGTGAGAGAGAGAGAAAGCTGCGTGAGACACTATTTGTTAGGGAGATTAGGGTTTTTCTTCTACCAGAGACTTGTTTGTTGGTCAGCCAAAACTAAGTCTCTCATTATCTGATAAACATATCCCCAGGATATCATATATCAAAATACCCGGATGTTATCCTGAGAATAAGTTTGGCTCAACCTTAAACTCTTCTTAATCGTATCTGGAAAAAACCTTACGGTCCAAGCTATTGGGCCAAAATAATATTTATTATTTTTCTTGGACCCAAAATGCCCAAAATAATAAACATTAATTATTTATTTCCTGGGCTTATATAAATAACCCAATAAATAATTACCAAAATAATTAATCTTTAATTATTTATTTCTTGGGCTTATATAAATAACCCAATAAATAATTAAACATTAATTATTTCCCCTAGTTTAAGCCCAGGTTAATTTCCTAATTATTCATACTGGACTTAGGCCCTGAATAATTAATTAACCAATTAAACTAGATAATTAATTTCTCTCAACTCCTATTTTATTTTATTTATTTTATTTCAGTCTAATAATAAATTAGACATCCTGAATAAAATCAAATAAAATAAAATCCTCTTGAATTGAGACCAATTCCTCAATCCAAAATTAATTAGGACTTACGAGCTATTCCGAGGACAAAAAAAACACATCACCTTGGCTGCTAAAATGACCAAAATACCTCTGCTATACAAATAGCTGTATTTTGCATTTTAAATATTTCCTAATATCACCATAAGGAAATATTGACCCCAAGGATAATGCTGCATTGGCAAAGTCTCCGGCCTACAGGTAAAATGACTAAAATACCCCTCTACACATTACCGTACATTTAGAGAGGAAGAAGTGTACTAACACCCCTCTAAATGACATCTACCATCCTTCGGCTTCTAGTCCAATGATCCACGACTTCCTGGAGTGTTTCCTCTTTCTAAGGGAGCTACCCTAAAGTAAACATCCAAGTCATGTTTCCCAGGGCCTTGGACATTTTAGACCATTCGGACAACCACAAGGGGCGATATAGTGTAGAAACTATCTTGTACAAGTCTGTCTTAACTAACTAGTTACATATACCTAATACACAAGTATATTGGTTCTACTATAGAACCTCAACTATAGCATATCAAAGTATATGCTTCTAGCTTCGTCAGACCACCAACTTATACTCAAGTTATAGAGTACTAGTCCACGTTGTAGAGGTAGTAGTCTAGGTTTCTATCATATAGTACTTTTAGAAACTACTACTATAGGTCATGTCCTACGTATTCGAAATACGCTTATGTCATGAAGTGAGTGGACTACTCACTGGCTAAAGGTAAGCCATTCCCCATTTGGAATTCATAACATAACAACCTAAACATGATGAGATTCCCAGTCTCATCAATAGGTTAAGAACAAATATTTATGTGTTAAATAACCCGTGATCCATACCTTACTGTGAAAGACCACCATTCAAATGGACCACTTATTTAAACACAATGGGTCTGCTCCAAACGAAAATTGTGCATAAACAAAAAGTAAATTCACAAACAATTTTTGAAAATAAATTCTTTTATTAAAATATTTGATTTTACATCAGAAACCTATTCTAAGAGGGCATATAATCCAACAATCTCCCACTTGCACTCTAAGACTAGGTAAGTCCATAGGTGCCCACCCCTATGGCGTCTAAGTGGCTTTTGAAGACTCTCTCAGCTAAAGGCTTGGTGAATGGATCTGCTAGATTGTTTTCTGAGGCAATATGTTCTACCACGACTTACCGTCTCTGGATGAAATCCCGAATCAGATGGTACTTCCTCTCGATGTGTTTCCCTTTCTTGTGGTTCCGAGGCTTCTTAGATTGCGATATTGCTCCATTGTTATCGCAATACATCACAATCGGCCTGTCCATATGTGGTACGACTCTAAGTTCTTAAAGGAACTTCTGGAGCTAAATAGCTTCCTTAGATGCCTCTGAAGCTGCCACATACTCAGCTTCCATGGTTGAGTCTGCAATACAAGACTGCTTAATACTCCTCCATGAAATTGCTCCTCCAGACAAGGTAAAGACATATCCACTAGTGGATTTTCTCTCATCCTTATCCGCCTGGAAGTCTGAGTCTGTGTATCCTGTAGGAACTAAATCATCAACCCTGTAAACCAACATATGATCTCTCATTCTCTTGAGATACTTGAGAATATTCTTTACAACTTGCCAATGAAGCTCCCCTTGGTTTGACTGATATCTGTTAACTAAGTCCACGGCAAAGCAGATATCTGGCATAGTACACAGCATGGCATACATGAGACTTCTTACAGCCGAAGCGTAGGGAATCCTACTCATTCTGTCGTTTTCTTCTTGAGACTTAGGACAGTCCTTCGAAGAAAATGACAACCCATATCTGCAAGGGATTAGAGCTCCCTTGCATGAGTCCATGCTGTACTTGGCCAACATCTTGTCAATGTATGTTACTTGGGATAACCCTAACATTCTCTACTTCCTATTTCTAAGAAACCTAATCCCGAGAATGTAGCTGGCTTCTCCCAAGTCCTTCATACTGAATTGACTACACAGCCAAATATTTATAGATGACAATATCGCTACATCATTTCCAACGAGTAGAATGTCATCCACATACAGGACAAGAAAAACAACATTAATGCCTTCCAATTTCCTGTATACGCATGGTTCATCTTCGTTTTGAATAAAACCATAAGACTTTACAGTCTCATCAAAACGAATGTTTCATGCTCTCGATGCCTGCTTAAGTCCATAAATGGACTTCTTAAGCTTGCAAATCATATGTTCCTGGCCTTCAGCAATGGAGCCTTCTGGTTGGGACATACAGATGTCTTCGCTAAGATGGCCATTTAAGAATGTCGTCTTTATATCCATTTGCCATATCTCATAGTCATAGTGACATGCGATGGCAAGAAGGATGGGGGTGGATTTAAGCATGGCTACCGGGGAAAAGGTTTCTTCATAGTCGATACCTTCTTTCTGAGTACACCCTTTTGCCAAAAGCCTAGCTTTGAAGATTTCCACCTACCCATCTGCTCCCCTCTTTCTCTTGTACACCCACTTGCACCCAATGGGTTTTATCCCTTCAGGTGAAGCTACAAGATCCCAAACCTGATTGAGGTACATAGACTCAATCTCGGCTTTCATTTCTTCATGCCAAAGATTTGCATCGGCATCGCCAATAGCCTCCTCGTATCTAGTGGGGTCTTGTTCCTGATGGTCAGAGACCAGCTCAAAGGCTTCTCCAATCCATCTATCCAGAACCCTAGACACTCTTCTACTACGACGAGGCTCCACTTGTACAGGCTCTTGAGGCTGTGCCTCTTCTTGTTCCACAATCGGGTCAGAAGAAGTTGATTCCGTAGATAACTTCTTCTCAAATTCCAACCTCGTAGAACCTTTAGTGGAAGTACTTTGATCATCTTCCAAGTATCTAGCATTGGTACTGACTAGCACCTTCTGCTCCTTAGGATGATAAAAGTAACCTACTTTTGTCCCTTTCGGATAACCAACAAAATAGCATAATTCTGATCTTGGTTCCAACTTGTCTCCCTTAACCAGTACATAAGTTGGACAACCCCAAATCCTGAGATGATTCAGACTTGGCTTACGCACAGTTCACATCTTATAGGGAGTCCTAGGTACTGACTTGGAAGGCACCAAGTTCAGAATATATGTCGCTGTCTCCAGGGCATATCCCCAAAAGGACACTGGAAGAGTAGCGTGAGACATCATGCTTCAGACCATTTCCATCAATGTCCTGTTCCTTCTCTTAGCTACTCCATTCTGCTGGGGTGTTCCCGGCGCAGAGAGTTGGGATACTATCCTATGATGTACCATGTAGTCCTTGAATTCACCTAGGAGGTACTCTCCACCATGATCCGATCGTAAGGTTTTGATTAATTTACCTGTTCGACGCTCCACTTCAGCCTTAAACTCCTTGAACTTGTCAAAAGAGTCAGACTTGCGTCTCATCAGGTAAATGTAACCATACCTCATACAATCATCCGTGAAAGTGATGAAGTACTTAAAACCTCCTCTGGCTGGTGTAGACAACGGACCACACACACCAGTGTGAACATAACTCAATACCCTCTTGGCTCTATCCGCCTTTAGTGTAAATGACATTTTTGTCATCTTTCCTATCAGGCAGAATTTACACTGAGGCCAACTTTCCAATCTCAATGAGCCCAAAGGCCTATCATGGATGAGCCTCTGAATCCTGGTTGAGTTAATATGACCTAACCTTAGATGCCAAAGGTATGAATCATTGATATTGGTCTTTCTCTTCTTAGTTAAAGGATCAGACTAAGCGTTATTTTATTGGTTGTTAATAGGGTTTAAAAAGAACAAATTTCCATACATGTGCCCAATACACAAAATTTCTCTATCTCGATTGATAGAAATACCAGTATGGAAAGATACAGAATATCCTTGATTAATAAGTTTTGCAACTAAAATCAAATTCTAACGAAAACCAGGTACATATAAAATATCTTTTAAAACCACTATCTTATTACAATAAAAAATAAGATCCAGCTCTCCCACTGCAAAGGCCTAGACTTGTGCTCCATTACCCACTCGAAGCCCATGTTCACCCTTCTTGAGTTTTCTTATCTTTCTAAACCCCTGCAAGGAGTTACAGATATGATCAGTAGCTCCTGAATCAATAATCTAAGTGGAAGTTGATTCTACCATTGATATGGACTCTAGATAGAAAACATTACCTGTGGGGGTTTTTCTTGGTTTGAAGATCTGGACACTCATTTTTCCAGTGTCCCTTCTTCCCACATTTGAAGCACTTTCCCTTTGGTTTGTCCTTGGGCTGGGTCTTGGGCTGGGCTGCTGCATTCCCCTTCTTCCTCTTGAACTTTCTGGGTTTAGGCCCAGTTCTTGAGGAAGAAGCCTTAGCAATCATGGCCTTTGACTGTGGCTTCATGACCTTCTTCGTCATCTGGAGCTCCTTCATCAATTCAATCAAACTCATGCTCAGTTTGTTCATGTTATAGTTCAACTTGAACTGAGTGAAGGAGCCCGGTAGAGATTCGAGAACCTTGTCCACTTGGCTCTCAGGGTCAATGACAGCCCCTAAGATTTCCAGCTCCTCGAAAGCAGCAATCATCTTGAGCATATGCTCTCATACTAATGCTCCCTCAACCATCTTAGTGTTTACAATAGTTCGAAGAGCCTCCTGCCTTGCGGGCCGGCTCTTGTCCTCTAACATAGTAGCCAATGATTAACTGATGTTATATGCAGAAGCCATGTGCTCATGTTTTGACTAGAGCATATTAGACATGGAGGCTAACATATAGCAGCGTACCATTTCGTCAGCCTTCTTCCACACCTTCACAGCCTCTCGCTCTTCGGCGGTGGAACCTTCCCAGATAACAGGGCGGGTCTCGTAAAGGACATGCTTATACTCTTCGGCTATAAGTATTATGTCCACGTTCCTTTTCCAGTCCACATAGTTTGGACCCGTTAACTTATTCTCCCTTAGAATAACGGCTAATGGACTAAAAGACCCTCCAACCATTTCTGAAAATCGAAAGAAAGAACTTAGTTTGTGAAAAAAAAATAAAATTTGTGCAGTAAAAATAATTTGGCTCTTAGGAAAACTGACATAGCTTCTTGGGAAGATTAACAGTTTCCTAAGCTAAGTGTATTAACCACCACAAATTAATTTCTCTTCTAGGTAATGATCTAGAAGATAACTTCATCGTGGGATGGCCGTTTCCTCTCATTTTCTATGGACATACCTCGCACCATGACCTTCAACGTGAGCTGGCCGATCATAGTACGTGCCCCGAGTTATTAATTACATCCTTCCATTAGTTTTAGATCCTTGTGGTATCCCCATCCTATACGGTTTCACTCCCAGGGTGACGCGAGGGGACTCACGATCTCTAATGAAAATCGTGATGGAAGCCGTGGGGCCATTGGAACCCCTCTCCCACTTAGTCTTTTAAAATAAAGGTTTTCTGAAAAATATCCTTTTGAAATTTCCATTAAGTTTTTCTTAACTAAAAAATAAAATATCTAAGTCCATTAAAATCTCTATGTCAAGGCTTATATCCTTCGAGAGATTTCTCCATGGACTAATTTTATTTATGTTAAAACTTATTGATTTCAAAAATTTTCCAATTAAAACTTTCTAAACTTTGGTCTCAAGTTTACTTGACAAAACAATTTTTGTAGTCCAAAACAAAACAAAATGGCTCTCCATTTTAATTTACAAAAATATCTAAATCTAATATATTTTCTATGCCAAGGATTAAATCCTTTGAGAAAATATTCAAGGATTAATTTTTGTACAAATTAAAATAACCATTTAATTTTTGAAAAAAAAAATATTTTTCTTGTCAAAAATGTTCCCAAAGACTTTGGTCTTTGAGAAAAAGCACACGTAGGTACATAAAAAAATAGCATGCTCGAAAACAGTAAACATTTTCATGCTTTTCTATTTTTTAAACCTAAGTGCCCAAATAATAGAATTAAACACATTAATTAATTAATTAATTATCTTGTTTAATCCTAAAATCTCTTACTAATATTTTTCATGCAAATATATTCCAAGAATATAAAATATTACAAAAATATTAACTTTTCCTGATATGGGACCCAAACAGAAAAAAAATAAAAAATAAAAAATTGCAAAAAAAAAAAAAAAGCTGGCGGTCCACTCTACCGGTCGCACCGGATCCGCGCCAGAGTGGCCTGTGGTCCACTACGGCCACGGTGCACCAGCCACACCAGATCATCAGCTGCCTCAACCTGCCAAGCCGCCCGCCCACCCGAGAACCCACGCCCGAACCACCCGCTGACACGCGTGTTTATCCGAATGTGGCTCCAACCCAGCTGCATGACCCGCGCGGAAGAATTGCAATTCAATCGCAAATTTTGCAATTGAATTCGGCTTCCAATTTCATGAATCAAGCCGGCTCCAACGGCTCCAACAACATGGCTCCTCTCACAGAAACAGTTCGAGGCTCAGCTCGGGCTCGGCTTAGGCGGCGGCTTATGAACAGTGCCTCCTTCTTCGTTTTTCTTCTCTTTCGCGTGAAAATTGCAGAGCCTTCTTCTTCATTTTTTTCCCTTATTTCTTTGGCTTCCTTGGACATTTTTACTTACAAAAACTCATCCAAAACAAAAACACAACCTCCTATACCCATTTAAATTGGGTTTACACGATCAAACATCAAAGCCAAAAATTTTACAGAGATACCTATGCTTCAACGGTGAAGCTCACAGTGATGCTATCCTATACCAAAACAGCGAAGAATCACATGTATAATCATCTTCTCCATTTTTATTAACTACCATGCTCCCTATATTGATCAAAGAATCATTGGCTCTGATACCATATTGAGGGACAGGAAAAACAAAGGAGCATGCACTCATGGGAAAAAAACTAGAGAAAAAAAAAACCGCAAGCCTTAAAGGCCACACAGAAGCGTAAAGATCATACATTTGCACGCTTTAAACCTACTAGGTTGAGTATGAGTGGATTGAACGAAAGGAATCGTTTCGCCTTGCCCACTTGAAGAAGCTTCCGGTTGAAAACCCGCTAGCCTCCTACTTCGCCTTGTTTGCATGAACGCCAAGCCTTTTAGCTCTCAGAATATGCCACAGCCCAACCTCTAGTCAGTGAACACAACGAAGAAGAAGAACGGTCTTAAATCCCCTTGGTTCTCTTGCTATTGGTTAGCAAAGCTCCAAGAAGAAGACACAGAGGATGAAGAGACGTGAGAGAGAGAGAGAGAGCTACGTAAGACACTATTTGTTAGGGAGATTAGGGTTTTTTTTCTACCAGAGACTTGTTTGTTGGTCAGCCAAAACTAGGTCTCTCATTATCTGATAAACATATCCCCGGGATATCATATTTCAAAACACCCGGATGTTATCCTAAGAATAAGTTTGGCTTAACCCTAAACTCTTCTTAACCATATCTGGAAAAAACCCTACGGTCCAAGCTATTGGGCATAAATATTATTTATTATTTTTCTTGGACCTAAAAGGCCCAAAATAATAAACATTAATTATTTATTTCCCGGGCTTATATAAATAACCTAATAAATAATTAATGAGCCCAAATGAACCAAAATAATTAATCTTTAATTATTTATTTCTTGGGCTTATATAAATAACCCAATAAATAATTAAACATTAATTATTTCCCCTAGTTTAAGCCCAGGTTAATTTCCTAATTATTCATACTGGACCTAGGCCCTGAATAATTAATTAACCAATTAAACTAGATAATTAATTTCTCTCAACTCCTATTTTATTTTATTTATTTTATTTCAGTCTAATAATAAATTAGACATCCTGAATAAAATCAAATAAAATAAAATCCTCTTGAATTGAGACCAATTCCTCAATCCAAAATTAATTAGGACTTACGAGCTATTCCGAGGACCAAAAAGACACATCACCTTGGCTGCTAAAATGACCAAAATACCTCTGCTATACAAATAGCTGTATTTTGCATTTTAAATATTTCCTAATATCACCATAAGGAAATATTGACCCCAAGGACAATGCTGCATTGGCAAAGTCTCCGACCTACAGGTGAAATGACTAAAATATCCCTCTACACATTGCCGTACATTTAGAGAGGAAGAAGTGTACTAACACCTCTCTAAATGACATCTTCCATCCTTAGGCTTCTAGTCCAATGATCCACGACTTCCTGGAGTGTTTCCTCTTTCTAAGGGAGGTACCCTAAAGCAAATATCCAAGTCATGTTTCCCAGGGCCTTGGACATTTTAGACCATTCGGACAACCACAAGGGGCGATATAGTGTAGAAACTATCTTGTACAAGTCTGTCTTAACTAACTAGTTACATATACCTAATACACAAGTATATTGGTTCTACTATAGAACCTCAACTATAGCATATCAAAGTATATGCTTCCAGCTTCGTCAGACCACCAACTTATACTCAAGTCGTATAGTACAAATCCACGCTGTAGCGGTAGTAGTCTAGGTTTCTATCATATAGTACTTTTAGAAACCACTACTATAGGTCCTGTCCTACGTATTCAAAATACGCTTATGTCATGAAGTGAGTGGACTACTCACTGGCTAAAGGTAAGCAATTGCCATTTGGAATTCATAACATAATAACCTAAATATGATGAGATTTCCAGTCTCATCAATAAGTTAAGAACAAATGTTTATGTGTTAAATAACCCGTGATCCATACCTTACTGTGAAAGACCACCATTCACATGATCCACTTATTTAAACACAATGGGTCTATTCCAAATGAAAATTGTGCATAAACAAAATGTAAATTCACAAATAATTTCTAAAAATAAATTCTTTTATTAAAATATTCGATTTTACATCAGAAATCTAGTCTAAGAGGGCATACAATCCAACAAACACTTAGGTGGATTAATTCATTAAATCACCTCCATGCTTTCTCTGGTCATATATCTTACCCATGCATGCTTACACTTAGCTCACATCAACTTATATAATGATCCCCTTAATCAACTACCATCAATTCCATATATTACCGTAACTACACCAAAAGATCGCATCTTTATTCAACATACAATAGTTTTAGGTCATCATAATAATGTTTAACCATGCTTTACTCCCTATACACCTAGTTCACAATATTGCACCATCAAACGTCATCAATTCTATCTATTCATGCTTTTCATGCAAGACTTCATGAATATTAGTATCACTATAAGGTTAACCTTATTTAAATCAGTAAAATTAATCCTTAAATACCTCTTTGACGACACAACAAGAGCAAAAGTGGTGCCTTTGGTGCTTGATGGAGTTTACTTTGAAAAGAAGAGTCGAGTGGTAGCTCTTGATTTCCTTGATTCGAAGATCACGAGATGATAGGGGTAAATCAGTTCCCTTTGGTTCGAAATTTTAGAGAAAAAAAGAAGAGGAATTGAATAAAAGTTGAAGGGGTTTGAAGAGTTTCTTACCTTGCTCTTAGGGATAGATTTTGGTGGAGATTAGTGCTGCTTTGGCCAAGTTATTAGTGGGGGTTGGTGGCTGGAATTTCTGGGCGGAAGAGGATGTTTAGGGTTTAATAGAGTTTGATCTTGCTTTGGTTTCTTGATCACAAGAAGGAAAAGATGACAGCTTTTGTCCCTATTGCTATAGCTGAATTCCAGCAAGGTTTAAGGGGGTTTAGGGCTAGTTTTTGGTGGCTATTTTCTGGTTGTTATTGTGGTGACAATAAGGGAGGAAAAAGATATGAAAGAAGCTAGTTTTCTGCCTTCCTCTTGGACGAAATTGGGAGGAGGAAAGAATAGGGTTTTGCATGTAGCTTTTACCTAAGATAACAGAGAAGTTGAGAATAAGAAAAAGCTGGAATTTTCGTTATAGATAGAGAGAGAGAGAGAGAGAGAGAGAGAGAGAGAGAGAGAGAGAGTGTGTGTGTGTGTGTGTGTGTGTGTGTGTGTGTGTGAACAGTGACGAAAATTAGTGGGAAGGAGGGGAAATTTCTGGTTTTTGATTAGCTTAAAAGAACCTTGATTGATTAGGGTTACTTAGGGAAGTCCCCTCCATTATTTAGGGAACTTGAAAGGAAATAAAACTCATTAAGATGGTGGCTAGGGTTGGTTTTATTCCAGAAAATTCAGTTAATAAAAATGGTATGTTGATTCAAGAATTAATTTATTTTGGGCAAAAATAATTAATTGAGGAATAATTATATTATGTGATAAAATCTAGATTCTTGGAATAAAGCTGCAATTTCCTTTCCTTAAACACTAACTTTCGAAAATACCATAAATCTTAGGAGAATATTTATTTCCTTTAAAGCTTTGGACAAGATCTCTTTATTTCCAAATAAACTCTTTTAGAGTGAACAACTTTGGGAAACTTTCCTTATTTTGAATGCAGTAGCTATAATATGGTTTCCGAAAGAAACGTTCCTATAATCTTCTTTCCGTAATAAAACACTTGAGTAAGATCCTTGGAAAATTCTAGATGATAAAATAATTAAACTTCCTAAAAGTTTGAAATAAAATATTAATTAGAGAATATTAGGAATTTAATTTATATTAAATTCTTTTTAATAATATCCAAAATAATCAAAAACCCCTATTTTAGGAAATTGGAAAAATAAGAAGGCAGCAGCCCCTAGGCTTTTCAGCCAAGGGAAGGGAAAATAAGGGAAAATGGTTTTATCAAAAGTGAAAAGGGAAAGGGTTTGCAAGAGTTGGGATTCGAACTCAAGTCACCAAAGAATACACACCAATCTCTAACCACTATTCCACAATAATTCTTGGTAAATATTCTCCTAATAAATTTTCTTGATTCCTACTCACTTGCTCCATCCTCTTTCTAATAAATTCTCCTCAATAAAACAAAACTCAACTAACTCAAATAACATGACAATTAATTCATGCAACAATAAACTGATATTTTTATGAAAATAGTTCAAATCATTAGTATAAAACAATGTGACATGTATGACTTTTTCCCACATACTAAAGGTGGTCTAATACGGGGTATTACAAAGAAGGGGTTGTCTATGACTTTTATCTTTCATCCTTTGTTTACCTATTTTTTATCAATCTTTTGTTACCCTTGGTATTTGATTACTTGTTATCATTAGTTATTGATACGGGTTCTTCTAATTAACTTAAGAAACAATGTTAGGAGTTTATTGCATTGATTTTGTCTGTGTCAAATCTTAATGGACTAAGGAAATAAAGTTAAGATTAAAGCACTAATTTGATCAAAGATTGGTTGATTTCACCTCGAGCGTAGGGTTTTTAGCTAATTTCATGTTTAGGAGGTATGAGTTTCATGCATCTTTTGGTTGCTTTCATTTATTTGGGAAATCTGCTAAATTAATCTAAGGATAGTGATTCCATGAATTGGAAAATAAGTGGATTCTACATAAGTAAATTCATGACTTGCGAAACGATTGAATTTTACTTAAGTTCCTTCATGATGCCAAGATGGCAATTTATTATGACGAATTCTAATTGATTCAATCTTGTGTTTTCAAGATAATATTCTAGTTACATGGCTTTGTATCCTAGAGTTATATCTATTTTTATCTTGATTTATTTTTCTTTTTATTCTCTTCTTATTTTATTGGCTAAACAATAACGATTTGGGTAAAGTAAGGTGGGAGCCTAAGTTCTCGTGGATTCAATACTTGCTATTCCCTATACTATATGATGGGTATACTTGCTCGTATACGTGTTTTTAGTTGTTGGCATTTTAATTAAATCTTGATTAATTGTATTATTTGTTGATAATATGTTCTACACTAAAAAACACGCATCTATTGTCCAACGGGATCGCTTCCTGGCAACACGGAGACCAACCCACGTGACCAAGACCATGAGAAACGCTGATTTTGAACTACTTTAGTCTTTGGGACATCTTTTTAATTTTTGTTTCTCTGCATTAATTTGGTTGTTTCTTTTTAATTATTAGACTATATTCATTCCATGAGTTCATGTTCCTTTTCTTTGGTTCCATTAAATTTCATGTAAAAAAATATGATTTTTTTGCCGGAGCTGACTCGGTGTCAGGCCCAACCTTTGGCCCGAGCATCTGGTCAGCATGGCCCGACAGTGAATGCGGGCAGAACTGGATCACTGCCAAGCCTAGTCCTTGGGCCTTCTTGGCCATTCTGTTCAAAAAACTTTCATCCCTCCCAAATTTTCTCCTAGCCCATCGCTGGAATAGACTCCGTAACACTGCCGAGTCACTTTCTAAACCTCCAAAACATAAAATCCTCACTTTGTTCTTGAAATTTTGGATCAAAATAAAAAAAAAAAATTTCAATCTTTTCCTCCAAAATCCATTTTTCAATCCTTCCGTTGGGGGCATGATTTCTTCAATCTTTTTGTATAAAATCGTTGCATATACATTGGAGATCATTGTGGTATGATTTTTCTACACTTTCTATGGTTTAATTTTTTCTTATCAATTTTGGGTATTTTTCTATGCATTTTAGGTGAAAAATTCTTGAATATGTTTTTGGGTGAAGGATTTGATTGTTAATTTTACTTTTTTTTTGAGCTTTCATTAGCATGAGAATATAATTGATAATGCTTCATGATTAATGCTATTTATATTTTACATCTTTTTGGAAGTTATTGACCATGCATTCTTGGTGAGTAATTTTTGAGATATAGGATACTTATTCATCTTTAACTTAGCCTTGTGCTTATGAGCTTTACATTATGATATAAATGGTATGGTTAATTGAGCATTGTGATTCTGAGTTGTACATTGATTCATTGATAAATATTGAGCATTGTGGATTTGATCAAGAATGTTGATATTAGGTTTGGATTGGAATATGGCTATCTTTCTTGCAGGTTTGTTGGAGGAGGTTGGGTGGTGTTTTATTGACTATCTTGTGGTGTTTTGTATTGAGGTGGTAGTGATGTTGAATAGTGTTGTAATATAGTTATGGTTGAGAGTTGAGCATTGATTGTGTTTTAAAGAGTGAGTTGGGAGACTCCTATTATTTTTGTTCTATCCCTTTTTCTTCATCCTTCCATCATGTCTATGAGACCTAAAGAGTTAGCACTAGGGGCTAAAAGAGCTCGAGATGCATCTTCATCAACACCTTCCTTCGAGCCTCTACCTACTCAACCTACCCAATTCTATGATCTTATAGCAGAAAAGTGATATAAGCCTTCTTTAAACAATTCCCTAGAGCTTTCTACTCTGTTTTAGTGCCTGGGGTAGGAGCCTATCATTAGAATGGAATGTGCTTACTGTCCTATGCACGTGAGAGAGTGTTATCCCAATATAAATGATAAAAAGAAAAATAACCTCCAAGTCATCTCCACCATGGTAAATAGGATTCCTGTTGAGTTTGATAGAACTAGACCAGCTAGAATTTTGGGAGTCTCTGATGAGAGGTAGTGGACTGCTATGGACCATAATAACCAAAAGGTCATTTCTGAGCCTATATGGGATGTCAGGGCTGTAAGAAATAGTTTTCGCATGTGGAGTAAAGAGCAGATAGGGCAAAACCGTTACTACTCAAACAATGACCTTGAGGCTCAATGGCGTGTCATAGTCTATATCTTCGCTTTCAACGTCTATCCTAAGGCTAGTGGCTTCAATCAATCTAAGGTCCTTGACCTTGATATTTTGGATAAAATGAGGAAAAGTGAGCCTATTCCCCTTACTCCAATTATTATTCAATCTATGATGGAGGTTGTTTCCTCTAACATTATAGCCAAATCCCTCAAATTCCCTTTGGTTATTATGTGTATTCTAAGAGACTTTGGAGTGCAGATGGATGGAGAGTTGAGTGAGCCTAATACTGACCACAACCTAGTGATGGAGCATACTTTGGTTCAGTGTGGGTATCGCTATGATGAAAGGGCAAAGAGGTGGAAGAAGCCTTTTAAGGTGCAGACCTCCGAAGGAAGGAGCTTCCCCTTAATGAGGAAGAGGAAAAGCAGCCACCTACTAGACTTGCCCCTCATGCCACTAGCTCTCATTAGCATACTAATTTTGAGGCAAGAGTGGAGGCTCAGTTGGAGAGCCAAATGACCATCCTTCTCCAGCTTCGGAACTTTACTGCAGATATTCGTCACCACCAGGATATTTAAGATCAAAAGTTGGCCACATTGATCTAACAATCTACTGGTGCATCTTCTAGTCGCGTAGCTGATGATGATGATGGTGAGGATCATTCTTAACTTACTCTCTCGTATTTTTTTATTTTCTAATATGTTTTTCTTTAGAATTTTAATGACCTTTACTGGCTTTTAAGGATCTTTTCTTTTCTCTTACTTTTTCTAGATTTATGTTTTTTTGTTTTGTTTCTTTTAAATTAGGTACTCCTCCGACTTTTCTTGTAACTCTTCCTTGTGATGGATTAGAACCTGGTGGCAATACGATATAATAGAAGTATCTGTTTTACTTTATGCTTCCTCTGTACTATTTTTGGTCTTCTGGACTGTACTTTTATTGCTATACCTTTGGCCACCAAGGACAATGTCCAGTTTAAGTTTGGGGGAGAGAATGAGATTGAAGAAATACTCTTCTATATCATTTTTGTGAAAAGTCTTCATAATTTCAATGGTTTTGATTGATTAGCAAGGTTGAAATTCTTTTTCTTACTTGGAGATGATTTTTGCCATTCATTTGGTGGATTTTTTTGTGAAATTAGTTTTGTTGGATAGGATATTTTTCAAAACTTGAGAATTTTGATTATTCTTGTTTATGCATTATTGTTTGAATGTTATTTGACTCGTCTAGTTAAAATATAGAGGATATGAGGAATATGAGAAAAGTTTATTGGCTAACTCTCATAAGATGATTGCTTCCTGTTTGAAGTTTATTTGCTTAGCTTTGAGCTATGATGAGGAATATAAGTTAATAAAATATCGTTGAGGGGAAATATTGTGGGAAAATGGTGGAAGATTCTTGGGAGTTGAAAATTGAAAGAATAAGTTGATTGCCTCCTTTTTGAAGATGAGAAAATATTATTTTTGCTTCGTTATGGGGGCCACTATGGATAGTGAAAAGAAATCCACTTTCTTGAGGATTTGAATTTCCTAAAGCAAAAGAAAGAAAGAATTGTTTAGAGGAAAGTTGTTGAAAAAAAATAATAAGTGATGACTAAAAAGGACCAATACGGTGTGTGAAGAGAAATCTGTGTATTTGAGGCTCTCAATTCCCTAAGTCATTAAAATAAATTTTGAGAAGAAATTGGAGTGCTTTCCTTACATCATGACTTAAGTTGTGCAATTTTTGGATTTGTAATGCTTGAGTTGGTAGACAGCTTGACTTGTGCTATTCATGTTATCTATATTTTAATTTGAAGGGTGATATAATTTTCTTAGACTAAGATATACACTTGATTAATTTGACTTCCAGAGTTTTGTGATGTCTTGTCAAATGCTTCAAAGTTTGAATTATTTTCAAAGGATGTAAAAGATAAGATTTGTATCTAAAGTTTGAAGGGAAGTTATAATCCTTGGTATGTTATAAAAAGATTTTGGAATGAATAAAGACTTGTGTTTTCTTGATAATTTTCTTGGAGTAAAGTGTTTTGCTTGAGGCAAGCAAAAGTTCAAGTATGTGGATATGTGATAGGGGCTAAAATCACCATTATTTTCTTAATTATTTGAGATTATTTTGAGATACATTTGTTGTAATAATTAGGCATATTCCTTCATATTTGACATTTTGTTTGTAAAAAGTTTTTTTGGCAAAATTGTGTAGATTTAAGTTGAATTAAAGCAAAAAGTGAACAATTCCAGATGCACCTAGCACTAGGACTAGCTAAGGGACCAGGTGATGGGTCCATTCCGGTCAAGTAGTGAAAAATCGAGCAACTTTTGGGAAGAAAACAGAATAGACCTGGTGCCAGGTCTGGTAAGTGGACTAGGCACCGAGTCCATTCTATTCGGCCAGTAAAAACAGAGAAAAAATCTGGAGGAAGAATGTATTATACCTGGCACTAGGTGGGTTGAAGGTACAGGGCACCAGGCCCGATCTTGAATGAGAAAATCCTGTACATGAATTTGAAAATTTTCCAAAGATATTGGTATTTTCTAATTCTTACTCGGCTAAGATTCCTTAAGCAACTAATTTAGAATCGAAGAGGCCTATAAAAGCAAGAGAAAACACAAGAGAGAGAGAGAGAGAGAGAGAGAGAGAGAGAGAGAGAGAGAGAGAGAGAGATGGATTCAAAAGCAAAAACCAGTCACACATTGAAGGAGGAATTCACCCAATTAAGGAGGATTGCTCGAAAGAGTCTTCAAGGGTAAAGAAAGAGGCTTGTCTATAAGTGCTTTCTTTTATCTTTGTTTTATTTTCCTTTAGCAATTATGTATTCAATTTTTTTATTGTAATTTAACATTATTTTTGGGATTCATGATTTTGGGTTAATTTGGTTATTTGATCAATTCTTTATCATATTTGGTATTTGGTTACTTGTTATCATCGGTTATCAATGCAAGTTCTTCTAATTGACTTGGGATGATGATGTTAGGAGTTTTATTGCATTGATTTCGTATTTATCTAATCTTAATGGACTTCAGCGACAAAGTTAAGATTATAGGACTATGTAATCAGAGATTAGTTGATTTCACCTCGAGCAAATGGGTATTAGCTAATTTCATACTTATAAGGAATTGAGTTTAGTACATGTTTTGGTTATGTTATCTTGATTGGAAAATCTATTAATATTAATCCAAAGATAGTAATTCCATGGATTGGAAAATGAAGTGAAATTTATCTAAGTAGATTCATAACTTGGGAAACGATTGAATTTTACTTTATATTCCTTCATGATGCCAAGATGATGATTAATTGAGAGAATTGCTAGTTGGCTCTTTATCATATTTTATAGGATAATTATCTAAGTTGCATAATCCTACATACTTGAGTTGTATATATTTCTTTATTTTTTTATTATTTTCTCACTCTATTTGGGTCAGTTAAATAATAAATGAAAAATGATTAGTGTATACTTGTTTCTTTAAGGATCGATACTCGTTAATTCCCTATATTATGCTTGCATGAGTATACTTGCACGTATGTGTATTTTGGGATTAATGTTTTAATTTTGGAATTAATGTTTTAATTAAAACTTGACTAAGGGATGGATTTAAATTTGATGGTTTTTATACACCCAAAATTTACGCATCAAGTTTTTGGCGCCATTGCCGGGGAACCGATTTAACCATATTTATATGTTAATATATTTATATGTAAATATATGAGAATATATATATATATATATATTTATATGTATATATATATATATATTCCTTGTATGAGTAGGTGCCATATTTTATTTTCTTGTATACTAGTACTTTAATGTCTCTATACGTTGTAATTCCTTATAACTGCATTTGTAAATTGCCTAACTTATAAATTATATAATCTCACAATTTTCTATCTTCTGTAGTAGACCTTGCTTTTAGGAGGGATTTCTTCTTGAAATTTCCGTATTCTTGCTCCTTGATGATCTTTGTGACTTTTCTAGCATGGGTCTGATATACTCTCTACTGTAATAGTTTAGTATAGTTAGTTTTATTTACCTTATCTCTGTATTTATTTTGGCTAAACAATGAGATTAAAGCAAAGTTGTGGTAATTGATAAGTTTTCATGGATTCGATACTTGCTATTCTCTATACTATGTGATGGGTATATTGGCCATATATATGGATTTATTGCTTAGCGTTGTAAATTAAAACTTAATTTTTGTGGATTGTTTATACTTTTTACAATGCACGTAAAAAACATGCATCATTGGTGGTTTGATAAAGTTAGACTTGTGCACTTTGATGTATGATGGTTATGGTCTTAACAGGGGGAGATCTTAACACAAGGCCAATAACCTTGTATGTTGGTTGTATGACTCTAGTTAATTAACATAGACTTATAAAATAGATTTTTTATACTTCACTTAGTGAAGATATCACCCCTTTATGATTGTCTAGGATAATCAAAATAATTCAGGGTCCTAGGAAACGTGACTAAGTCTGTATACTTTTGGGTAGCTCCTGGAAATAAGTTAGTACATATTAGAAGTCATGGATTATCGGACTAGATATCAAAGGATACTAGATGTCATTGAGAAATGTATTAGTATAATTTTCCTATCTCAATAATAGGGTTTACGTAGTGGAGTATTTTCATCATTACACCTGTAGGTCGAAGGCACTGTACTCGCAATATTTTTCTTCGGGCCAGTATTTCTGTATGGTGATAAATGGAATATTTAAAATAAAAAATATGGATATTTGTTAGCAAGAGTATTTTAGTCATTTCAGTAGTGAAGAATAATGTATTTTTTGTTCCACAGAGTAGCTCAAGTAACCTAGTAAATTTTATTTACTCCATGGGTTGATTTGGTGAAATTTATAATGGAAGAAATTATTCTAAGAGTTCACTTATTTATTTATTTAGGCTAGAATAATTTATTAGGCTAATTTAATTAAATTGGTTTATTAATTAATTGTCTTGGATAATTTTATATTGGAACCAAGTATATAAACTAACTAATAATAGAGTTGTTTAATTAGTTTTGGACTAATCAGGAAAAATCCTAGCCTTCCAGGGTTGATGTGACAGCTTAGGAATTTTAGAATTCTTGGACCGTCATATATTAATATAAGGAAAAAGGAAAGAAAATAAAATGGAATATGGAGGTAGAAGAAGAAGAAGAAAAAAAAAAGGAAATGAAAGGATATTGAAATTAAAAAGAAAAAAGGAAACATAAGGCTATTTTTGAATGCTTTGTTTTAATATTGGAGACTTTTGGTCTATGATTACACGAGAATTGTGGATTCACATTTTGACCATAGTACATAGCTTTTTTTTTTTTTTTTTTTTTGCCGCCACTACTAATTGTTCCTTTTTCTTCTTCGGTTGTTCTTTTTTTTTTTTCTCAAGAATTAGCTCTTCTCAATACTTTTTTCCAAAGAACAAATTATTATTCTATCACCCTTTGTTCTACTTTCACTAGTAGATAGTCCATAGGAGGTTAGAGAATAGTTTGGAAGATTGAAAGCTAGGAATTTTGTGTTGGGAATATGCCCTAGAGTCAATTTGTACTTATACTATTGTCATTATGTTTTATATAATATGAGGCTTTCCTTTTCATGAATAGTGAGTTTTATTTTGTTGGTCATCAAGTACGTGACTTGATAGTAAAACCCTATAATGAATACAATGATTATTCTAAAACTGTCCCTGATCGATTTTTATTATTGGAATAATAATAAATTAAGATTAGTATGTTTATGACTTGATGGCTATGTTTTACTGGCCATGGATATTTGTGATATCGAGTCAAGACATAAATAAATGTTAGAGAACATTGTATTGGGCATGACCCACTGTAAGAGTACTTCATGGAATATGTCATAAGTACTTTCTAGCCATAATAATATTGAAAGTCCTTCGACCTAAATTCATCATAGTTTCCTACTTGATAAATTCTATATTTTGACATTGTCTAAAGTTGTCTTTAACCAGATAATAAATTAGAATACTGTTGGATAAAGAATAAATCAAGGAGAGGAATATGATTGATTGTGAAGGAATTTGTCCCTCTTAGTTATGGGAGAGATATTTATGGGCCCCTTGATAAGTTAGATTGCTAAAAATGCATGGCCGTGCTCAAATATATCAATCTAAGATATTGATATCATTTGTTTGAACAGTCTACTATGAAATCAAGAAATAATTGATTAATCTTAATAAGGATGACATGCTCCGTGCCTTATGCTTAATCTGGATATCGTGTGACAAAAAGACTAAATATAAAATTATGGTTTGGTTCAAAGAGATCACCGATCTTCATTTAACCTGGATAGTTATAATGTTTTGCTAGAAACCACTTATAACTTTGGGCCATTTAAATATGATTTAGGTACACTGCCAGTGTTAAATGAACCTATAGGGTCACACAATAAGCGAACTTGTTAGGTTTTTTTTTTTTTTGGTAATCAGGTTCGATGAATCTGGAAATATGTCTAAGTTAATCGTACTTAGAAAATTTACTAGATACAATGAATCTAGAAATATATCCACATTCGATGTATCTAGATGATGTCCAGATTATAAGAATCTGACTCGATAAATTAATTAGTTAAATTACCGAGATAATGGCAGAATCTTATCATATCAGTTTAAATTTAATTTGAATTTAAATTAGAATATGATAAGATATTATTAGGGTTGGACTCTAAGAGGTTCGGGGGTTTTTAAGAAAACCCTAGCCGTCTTTTCAATAGTCCAATTTTTCTCAGTTGAGAACATTCGTGCCATTCTCTACCAGAAAAGAAAAAAAAAACCTCTCAAAACCTAGGCACTAGCACTCTCCAGGTATCGAGTGAGTTCGCGGTGTGTATCCGATAGAGGACGTTTGCATACTGCAGCATCTGGTGATTGTTCGGGTTGAACGTACAACAGCGCAACCAGAATCGAAGGATTTCGATTACAGAAACCAGAGGTAATTCTTAAACCTTAGATCATCTTAATTGTTTACTTGGGTCCTCGGGAGGGATTCGTGGATGTTTTCCGCGTTTAGGAGTCCACAAATTCTAACATTTTGGTAGCACGTGTTTGATGCGAATGAGTCAACGCTTGGCTGAAATTCCTACAGAACAAATAATCATAACCAATCAAAGCGTTCCATCAAATCTAATTTCTCCAGTTATGGAAAACTTTGATATTTCTCTCTACTATGTTCATGCACTTGAATAAAGTTTTGTTCATTTTTGTTTAGCTTTTTGTTTAGTTTTAGTTTATTTAGCTTGGGGAGTTCTTTTTGATATTTAGTTTGGTTTGCTATGTTATGTTTATAGTTTATGTTATTGAAGATTATTTTGTTTGTCTTTGAATTTTGTGATTATATATAAAGGCTTTATTTACTTTAATTGTGGTATTGGCTTTTAAAAAGAGAAAAAAATATGAATTGCACCACTACACTCCAATACTACGTCGTGTGAGACTCAAAACCTAGTCCAGCGGGAGTGCAATGCACGCACTCTACCGCTTGGCCAAAATTCATGATTGGTCATATAATTTTTTTTATTTAAACTATTTGTAAAGTTCAATTTTAATTTTTTAAAAATTTTAGTATTTTAAGTTTACTATTAAAATAAATTATTCAATATAATAAGTTATTTTGTATTTTTATATAATTTTAAAATCTATATGATGTTAATTATGTCATCATTTTAAATAAATTATGTCATAAATTTTATTGAATAATTTTATACATACAAATCAATTTGAAAGAAAAAGACTCATACATTATATTTTCTAAACATATTTTCTATAAATATATATATACACATAAATACACACACACATTTACGTATATACACACATACACACACATATATTTACATCCCACCCACCCACCCACCCACCCACACACACACACACACACATACACATATATAGAGCACATATATAAATATAGCAATAAACATATATATATATATAATAAAATATAAATAATCATATAAAATTACTATCAATACATAGTATTCAATAATAAGCAATAATTTAGATATCTATGTACTTTTAGAAAATTTTAAATGGTAATTAATTTCTTTATTACCTATATATATGTATATATGTATGTACGTATATATATATATATATATATATATGTATGTATGTATACACATATATACTTATATATACACACATATATGTTAGGGAATAATTGCAAAAAGTTTTGGAGGTCATATTGTAAATATTTAGAATTTTAGTAACTAATCTAAAATTTTTTTGTGGTCATACTATAAATATTAAAAATTTAGGGACCAATTTGCAAAATATTTGGTGGCCATTTTAGAAATATTAAAAAAATTTATGGACCAATTTAATATTTTTTAGGAATTATTTTGAAAATATAAAAAATTCAAGGACCAATTCATATATTAATATATTTATATTATCGTATATACCTGTATATACATATTCATATATATATATATATATATATATATATTCCTAATCATATACACACACATATACTTATTCATATATAAATATATACATATATTCCTACAAATATATATGTACATACATATATACATATTTAAATATATTTGTGTGTTTCTATATATGTTAATATACACATATATATAATCATAAATATATATTTACATATTAATATATATACACGCGCGCACGCGCACACACACACACACACACACACATACACATACACACACATATTAATACATATTCATTTATATCAATATATATTGATATATATACACACACATATATATTAATACAAATTCGTTTTATATCAGTACAGATATTCATATATATATATATATATATATATATATATATCATGATCTAACTATTAGATGTGCTAAAATTACTAAAGTAAAAGTAATTTGACCAAATTTGATGGTATTTGGATATATTTTGCCATATAATCAAGTACAAACTCTATGAAAATGCTCGAAACTTAAAACATTTTAAAAAATAGGCATATCAAAGGATGCGTATAGATTTGGGTATAAAAATCATATAACAATAAGCACATTCCCAATCAATTTTAAATTAAAACATTAACCCTAAATTACATATATGAGCAAGTGTACTCAAAATTAAGCATAGTATAGGGTTCAAACGAGTGTCGATCCTCCAGGAACAAGTATGCATTAATCACTTTTCTTTCTTTATTTAACTGACTCAATAAAATGAAAAAGAAATAAAAAGGAAAATAAAAGAAAATAAAATAATATATACATGTCAAGGATGGAGAATTATGTAACTCAAACTATTATTTGGACAAATATGATCTTAAAGTACCCAATCATTATCTTAACTAATCATTCTCTTGGTATTATGAAGGATTAATATAGATTGACTTCTTTGGTCAATCAATGAAATCACTATCTTCTAGATAAATTAGCATCACATGGTCAGTCTCAACTAATTCACCCAAAAGATGCATTGAACACAATCATTGATTAAATTTCCGTGGTCAGGCAAACTTAAAACATGAAACTAACCAATGAATATTTGGTCTGGCAGACATTAATTAGTCTTTAATTACCCGGTTCTTAGCAATTAACCTCTTTGGTCAAGCAAGTTTAATAGACAACAAATATGAAATCAATCAATTGAAATTACTATCAATCGCTTTAGTCCAGCAAGTTAATGGAAAGAAACAACCAATTAATCTTATAATAAGCACAAGTAATTAAATACCAAGAATAACAATCAATTAATCAAAAGATCAAAGTAACTCTAAAAATCATCAATACCTAATCAATGTCAGATTACAATAAAACAATTAATACATCATTGTTCAAGAAAAATAAAACAAAAGTAAAAGAAAGTACTCATAGACAAGCCTCCTTCTTCTTCCTTTGTCGACCCTTTTGTACAATCCTCCTTGATTTATTTCTCTCAAGAAAATATTGGTGATACACTTTAAAATAAATCTAACTCTCTACATTGTGCACCTCCCTTTTCTAAGGTAAATTGGCCTTTATTTATAGGCTCACAAAGTTCCTAAAAGAATCCTAAATAAAGAAGAAGTAATTGCCTAAAAAATTCAAAACAAAAAAGGAGTTGTAAAATTCTAAAATAATAACCTAAATAAAACACTAAGGAAAAGAAGAAGTCCACCGCCTTCATGAAATTGAGTACAATTGGACTTCAATATGGACTTTTTGTCGTGTTGTGCTGGAGCTTTTCTTGTTGAATTGAAATTGCCCATGCCGTTTTCTTCAATTGAACTAGCCGAATCAGCTCAATTGAGGCCATTGAATTTCTATTTTCTTTCTCATGCTACTGCGTCAGCTCGCTAAGCCACAAATTGTCCCACCGAATTTCCTATTCTTTCTTTGTTATTGCATCGGCTCAATTGAGCCACAAATCCCCACTGAATTTGTTTTTCTTCCTTTTGTTCTTTTTCTCAGCCACTTTTGTTGACTTTTCCCTTACCTTGGCCCCACCAAAATTCCTATCTTTTCTTCTCTTGCTTTTCCTTTCTTCTTGCTGCCGGCTTTGTTGCTTTTGCTTTGTTATTAAGCCATGAGCCATGATGCCAATTACTTCCTTTTCCTTTCCAATTTCAATTGCAATTGCTTTGTTCCTTCAATTTCTCTACCTTTCTAGTGGAAGACTGGCGCCGGCTCTGCCTTCTTGGCCTAGTGCTGGTTTATGCCGTAAAATTATACAATTAGTTCTAAATTTCTCCTATTTTGTATAAAATTACAGAAAAGTATTTTTATAAGGGAAATATTAAATAGGAAGGATTATAACTAGTTATTGTATAAAAAATATCTCAAATTAACCTCAAATAATTAGAAAAATAATGATGATTTTAATCCCTATCATCAAATTAACGATCTAATTGGTAGATTTGATAACATCACTAAAACCTAATACATTACAAAAATAGGCATATCAAATTAATGATCTAACCGCTAGATTTGATAAAATGGCAAAAAAAAACGTTTTATGACCAAATTTTAATGTAATAGAATACCTTTTGATACAGAATCTAGCATAATCTCTATAGAAATACAAAAAACGTAACACATTTAGAAAGATAGGCAAATTAATTTAGAAAGTTGGAAATTTCCTATTTGGGGTTCTTAAGTAGGTGACTTGGGATAGTGTTGAGTAGTTCGTTTCGATCGTTCTGGGATAGGTTTAGTTGGCATCTGTACAATTCATAAGGTTTTGATTGTAAAATAAATATAACATATCTCAAAGCAAGTATAAAGTGGACACAGTGCAAGTAATAACATATATTCATTCCTTGTCAAACCATAAGACCAGTACAAATTTGTGTGCTTTGCATACCATCATGTCTATAATACACCGGCAGAATTGTACATATCATGCTATATACATAATATCATCCTAATTGTCCTCATCCATATCTGAAACTGGAGGTCATAAATTAGAAGAAACTACATAGGATTAAGGCGTACTAGGTCCCTCATATCCAAATGCATCAGGACCAATGCAATATCTGGGTCTCTAATGTACTCCATTGCAAGATCCTGCACCCAAACCTCCTCTGGATCTACCTCTGGCTCTACCACACGTTCTTTCTCATCAAGAACTACCTGCTCTCCATCTACCTCAACCTCTCCCAATCCGGGCATATCCCCCTCAGGCACTCTTGGGATATCTCCGCTAAAGACCTCCTTATCGTCAAAATGTCGCGACTTAATATCGTCAAGGTCACTGCCTAACTCCCTTGATCGATTGGATGGCAATAGTGTCCTCTCTTGGGGGGAAGGGGGGTCTCAGGTAGGTGTCGCTCACAAAGCAAATAAGCTCTCAGAGGGTCACAGTAGCCTACAATGTCTAGGGTTGGTTCTTGCCAATGAAAAGTAGCCAGGGGTCCACCAAGGGAAAATCTTCCTAATCTTCCCGGACTTATTCTTTACTCCCGAACTCTCACCCCACTCTATCTTCTTCTCGTTATCTCTATGATCATCTACTTGGCACTTCCCCTTGTCAACTTTACCTGTCATGCCTACCAGATAAAAAGGTTCTATCAGTTCCTATAATAATACCACAATTATATAATAACTATGCTCTAATACCAATTGTAACACCCCTACCACAAATAACAATGGAAGAATACCATAAACTAGGTGTTGCCCCGTCCAGTTGCTCGAACAAGGGGTCTTTATAATAGTAACAACTGATAAGTAAATAATGTCCAGACTGATATAATATAACCATACGGGCATAATGTAATATACCAAAAGTGAGGTCCCATAGCTCTGGTTATCAAAAGTACATTAGAAATTTAAAATACAAATGAAAAAGAGGAAGTAACCGGACTTATATTGTGGTATCACTTCAACCCATGGCAATTGCTTAGCTCTAGGTCCTAAAATAAGATAAAAGGCATGCGTGATTGAAAATCACCTAATGAGTCCCAAATGTGTGCTAGTGCTTTATAAACAAATCAACATAAGTATTTTTTGAATTTTATTTCAAAAATTCATCACAGGAAAAACATTATAATTTTCCACTGAAAATAACTCTACTGCTCACTAGGAGGGTGTTTGTTATAGTTTCAATCATATTTGGAAAAATTGTGTTTCATGTCACAGTCGTAGCCCTGATTTCTAAAATGTAGGCACTTCTCTCAACAGAATGTTGGTCTGCGTGCAAAGCTCACAAGGCTTCGCTTTCGACATCATAGTCTTATTGTACTAAGGACACAAGCCTATAGCACTCAACTGTGCATTGTTGGAAGGGTAAGTGCAAACAAGCACATTACTAAGTAATTCAGAATGTTTTACTTGCAGCCGTAAGCCGAAGGGCCCCAAAAATCGCTATCGAGATAGTGAGGGGATGAACAACACTAAGTGTTCGACCTAGCCTGTGATGTAACACCCCTACTAAGATAACAACAGAAGTATATCAACACCGGGTGTCGCCCTATCCAGTTACGCAGATAAGGGATCTTTAAAACGATGAACCAACAGAGTGTACAAGGTCTAGATCCATACAAGCATCCCACATTGACGGTCACATATATATACACTAAAGAATCTCGCACATGAAGATTTTCCATTCTACATCAGTAATAAGGTATATTACCAAAAGGGGAACGTCCGAACCTAAACTGTTGTGACTGTGGTATTTTCCTTCAATTAGTAGGTCTACTCAACTCCAAATCCTATAAAATGGTAGGATAAAAGACACATGTGAGTGAAAAAATCACCCAATGAGTCCTGTGTGTGCTAGTGCTTTAATGAAGAGACAAAGTACATAAAACCCTTGTGGGAAAAGCATTTCATTTTCCAACTGGAAACAATTCCAAAACTCTTTAAAGTAGAGTTTATTCAAAAATCAATCATTTTTTGAAAATAGTGTTTTAATTTCAAATAATTGTCCCAATTTTCAAATCACAGACACTTCTCCAATAGAAGATCGGCCTGCATGCAAAGCCCATAGTCTTTGCTTTCAGCGCCACATATCATTATGCTTAGATCGTAGCCTACAACACTCAATCGGCATGTGTTGTTTTACTTAGACTGTCGCCTACAGTACTCAAACGTGTGTCATCGGGAACAAGTACACCACAGCGTACTGCTCAACAGGTATAGCGTAGCATATCAAGTGTACCACAACTTACTCTTGCCATCATAAGCCAGAGGTCCCAATCCTGACGTTAATCACCATCGAGATGGCAAGGAGTCAAACGCACTGAGTGTCCCCACCCGGCATCCAATGAATGACTAAAAAATAATATGTGCCTGCAGTCACAATAATTGCTAGGTGCTAAACAGCTAGCTATGATGACTCATCTCAATGTTCTATCGTCGTGTTTGGTGTAAGACAATCCCCAAAACTGTTCGGGTTACTTAGGGTCGTCAATCTCTAACATAAGCTAGTTCAAATATCAAATTCCTTTTGAATACTCAACGTTACCAATATCAACCTCTTCTGACTATCAGGCTAGAGGGTTTTCTGATCCTGTAGGATTTTCAAAAACAAACATTTTTGGGAAATAAAATTTTCAGAATTTGATCTAGTGACTCGCAAGTCAGATCATAATTCCCATAGGCTTTGCAAGGCCAATTAATTTATTCCATAGGCACATCAGGCCAATAAAATAATTTTCGGGATCAAAATGTCATTTTCCAAAATTCAATCTTGTCACGAGAGATTATTTTCCAAAAATCATGTAAAAATAGGTTAAAGATCTCTTTTCAAACGCCAAAATAAGTTTCTAAGAGTATCCAGGTCATTTTGCCCATACTTAATCACAAAAGGCATTTACAAAGGTATTCAGGTTATTTTACCTATATCCGATTCCAAAACACTTTCCAAGAGTATTCGGGTTATTTTACCGTTACTTGATTTGAAAAGTGTTCACAAGAGTTCCAATAAGGATATTTCGGTCATTTATTGAACACATGATTTCAAAGATTTTCATAAAACATTCCAATAAAGACATTTGAATCATTTTCCAAATACTCGATTCTAAAAGGAACTCATTTCAAGAAATTCAAAATTCTAATCCCAAAAGAGGATGAAATAAAAAGTTTCCAAACAGATTTCAATAAAATGTTCCAATAAGAGTGTTCTAGTCAATTTATGAATGCCTATTTCCAACGATTACCATTTTTTTGAGAATCCTAGGTATTTAATCCAAAAGGACTAAATTCACAAATTCACACTTTAATCATCCATTAAAGTTTCCAAGCCAATTATGAAATTCATTTGAGCCCAAAATGACACAAAAACAAATCTTGCTTAGATAAGCCTTAAATATATTGAGGGATTTCCAAAATGGTATAAAACATAGCATTTCATAAAAAATAGGAGCATACTAGCTTACAAAAGGTTTTAGAAATCAAAAGGACTCACCTCGTGTCCTAATTAACTTTTTCTGTTCACGACTGTTCGACCACCGTTTCTTCCATTTTCGATATATGATTGGTTTTTTTCGGATAAACCTACACCAAGCATCATTTTTAGGTTAAATCATGTTTGGTCAAACAGTAGATGACTATTCACCGATGTCCAATTGACGCGCCCGATGAGTAGTCGACGTCCAACCGACGTTTAGATGACGGTTAAGGAAAACGCTCAACTTTTGTTCACGTCGCTTTTTCGTCGTTTATTCGATTTTTTCATTTTCCTTTTTCCCATATTCTTTCTCCCTTCATATAAAGGGATTCACACCATATTTCTCATTCATTTCATCCAAAATCACACAATTAAATCATCATTAAGTTTATCCATTTTTGAACTAATTTTCTGGAATTTCACTGCTTGACACATGATTTTATTTCGCACAACTTCCAATCCACAACTCCGATTTAGCTCTATGAGATAGCAAAATCACCATAAGATTCTTAACTTTAATTTTTTATGGGCTATATTTAGTGTTCTGGTTCTCATGACACAATACGGGGCATAAACAGTCCCAATAATTTTGCCTCAATTCTACTATTCATATTTTCCATTGTTTTCGTTTAGCCTATAACACCTTGGGAACATTAATTCATTCAATTTTCCTTCAAGTCACCTTTGATTCTATGATTTTCAGATTCCAATATCTCCCAAAAGTCATGCTTATTCAACAAAAATTCACTTCTTCTAAACAAAAGCTAGTATAATTCATTTTCCTTACCAAGTAACTTCCATTTTTTTACTTCTACTTTGTTCATCACCTCCTCAACCAAAAGCAATCCTTCAAACTACCATATACATTTAGTTCTTCTTTGCACAAAACTTATTCATAAAGCTTCTAGGCAGCCGATACACATAGACACATAGAGAGTTCAACAACGAAGTTTATAAACCCTAGCTTTTGATCCAAAATCAAGACATGAAATTTATGTTTTCATGTTAAAATTGATATCATAATGTTCATCATTCACCCAACAACAACTTTAATTCTAGAAATGTGAAGTTTTACCTTGTATTTAGACCTCTTTGGTGTGATTTGCTCGAAGAACCTCTCAAGAACCCACACACCACACCAAGAACACACACTAGCTACCTTTTTCTTTCTTTATGCTTTTTTCTCTTGATTTCTTTTCCTTTATTTCTCTCCCCTTGGGGCTACCAAAATTCTTCCCACCACCATTCTCGTCAAATTTTGGCCAAGAGAATAATTCAATTAATTGTACGGTGGCTAATGTATAGGTGTTTTCCAATTAAAAAATTACACAATATTTCCTTAATTTTTCTCCACAAAATTTTTCTCTTTATTTCTCTTGTATGGCTGCTAGTTTTCTTGGCCAATTTCCATCCATTCAATCACCTTCTCATGGTCCAAATATTGGCCAATCACATTTCACTAGACCTTAATTAAAGGGCCCATGAATAATGTGTTCGAATCACAAAAATTACACCTCATTCTTTATTTATTTTGTAATACTTTAATTCTATATGTCTTGCATGAACTCTTCATGCAATCTCTCTTAAATTGACAAATGTTCATGGACTACCAATCACAAAAAGCCATGCGCACCATTTTTAACGGTGATTTTTCATTTTTCTCAGAAAATGACCAAAATCGGGTTCGAAGCAGGAAAATATTTCATTTCACCATTCTGCTCCAAAAATTCCACTGTACCCATTGATAATACTTACATTCTTCATTTCCTTTTTAGTTTAGTCAAATTTGCGATCAAAGTCGCGGGCACGGTCAAAATGACGAAAATGCCTTTGATAACCCGACTAACATAATTCACACCAAAACGTGTGTTTCATCATACTGATCAATTTCTCTTCTCAGTGTACCCTCAAATTCTTATTTTATTAACAGTAGTAGCTTTTCAAAGATTTAGGGTATGGGTAGAACAAATTCAATAATTATATCCAAGTCCCGACAAAATATTATTATACCAAAATATTCGTCTCATTACACCGATCATCTTTTGTTCTGTCTATTGATATAAATTCTCGTCCTATTACAAGTTGTGGCCAATCAAAGGTAAAAGTGTGGGGTATTACATTCTCCCATCCTTACAAAAATTTTGTCCTCGGAATTGGCTTATACCTGGAATAATTCTGGATGCTTTTTCAACATCTTCACTTCCATTTTCCCAAGTTACATCTTGCACTGGATGATGATTCCACAATACTTTTACAAGTGAAATTTTCTTTATTCCACACACCCTTTTTAGTATACTCTAAGATCTTAATAGGCTTTTCCTTATACTTCAAGCTTTGAGTTATCTCAATAGGCTCCTCATTCAAAATGTATGCAGATCAACTATGTATTTTTGAAGCTGGGCAATATGGAACACATTGGGAATACTTTGAAGCTCTATTGGTAACTCTAATTGTTAAGTTACCTTCCTAATCCTCTCGACAATAGGGAATAGTCCAATATACCTAGGTGGCAGCTTCTTTCTTGGTCCTTTAATTCCTAATTGTTGTTGTGGACTCAACTTCAAGAATACACGATCACCTTCTGTAAATTCCAAATATTTCTTATGTCGATCCACATAACTTTTTTATCTACTCTGAATTGCCTCCAACTTGATTTTAATCATCTACACAGCCTGTCGAACTTTTCAAGATCGAAGGCATCTTATTCACCCGTCCTTCATCCTAGACTACATTTCCTTTTATATAGAGCTTTAAATGGGGTCATTCTAATTGTTATTGATAACTATTGGTGTATGCGAATTCTGCCTACGCTAAATTATCAATCCACTTAGCTCCAAAATCCAAAGCGCAAGCTCGCAACATTTCTTCTAAATCTCTATTCACTCGTTCTGTCTGTCTATCAGTCTATGGGTGCACTGCTGTGTGGAATTTTATTAGATTCCTATACCTCTACGGCAGTTTAGTCCAAATCTGAGGTAAGTCAAAGATCTCGATCTGACACAATACTAGAGGATACTCATGTAGTCTGATTATTTCCTCCATATAGATTTTACTTAACTTTTCTAGGGAATTCCATTAGTTAATAGGAATAAAATAAGCAGACTTAGTTAGTCGATCCACTATCACCTATATAGTATCTCGTTGTCCTACCACCATGGGTAATCCCGTAATAAAATCTATAATAATTTTATCCCATTTTCACGATGGAGTAGGTAATCGTCATAGTAACCTTCCAAGCTATTACTGGTCAGTTTTCATTTGCTAAGAAATTAAATATTGAGTTACAAAGTCTGAAATATCCTTCTTCATATGAATCTACCAATAATGCCATTTCAAATCATGATACATCTTTACTACTTCTAGATGGATAGTATACTTACTTCGACGTGCTTCTATTAAAATGCCTTACTTCATCGTAGACTATTTCGGAGTACAATACCGTCCCCGATAATTAATAATTCTATTATTGTTCTTTCGAGAACCATCTCCTCCTTTATTCAGCTCCTTTTGCACCACAATTTGCAAATCTTCATATTTATCTTGCTTTCCCTTTTACTGTTGTAGGGACACAGGTTGAATGGAGATATTACTCATCCTTATTTCTCCGACTACTGCAATTGCTTCCAGTTCTAGAATATCCGAAGAGCTGATAAATTTGCCTCCCTATTAAGGGTATCTGCTACTATGTTTGGTTTTCCAGGATGATACTTAATTAGACACTGGAATTCTTCCAAATATTCCATCCACCGGTGTTATTTTATGTCCAAATCCTTCTCGGTAAAACATACTTCAAGCTTTTGTTGTCAGTGAAGACTTTAAACTTAGCCCTATACAAATAATGTCTCCACGCCTTAAGGGCAGACACAATAGTGGCTAACTCAAAATCATGTGTAGGGTAACTTTCCTCATGGGGTTTCAAATTCCTGGAGGTATAAGTTATCACCTCTTTCTCCTGCGTCAACACTCCTCCCAATCTTTCTTTTGACATATCTGTGTACGCCTCATAAGGTTTATCCATCATTGTCAATGCTGGAAGAGGAACAGAACTTAACATTTCCTTCTGTTTTTGAAAACATTTCTCTTCCTTCTCGGTCCAAACATAAGGAATTTTTCTTTGGGTGAGTCGAGTCAACAGTGTAGCTATAAAAAAAAAAAAAATCTCTCAATAAACCTCCGATAATATTCTGCTAATCCCAAAAAAATTCGTATTTCAGTTGGAGTCTCGGGACGTTTCCATTTCATCACCACTTCAACTTTTGCAAGATCTATTGCAATCTTGTCTTTGGACATTACATATCCTAAGAACACACTTCTTGTAGCTAAAACTCATACTTACTGAAGTTTTGTATATAATTTAACCTCTCTTAACTCCTCCAATACTTTTTGAATATGTTGTTCATGTTCTTGGAGATCTTTGAAGTGCACCAGGATATCATTTATGAATATAACCACAAACTATCTAAGTAAGGTTGAAATATTCGGTGCATCAGGTCTATGAAAATAGTAGGGGTGTTAGTAGCACCAAAGGGCATCACTACAAACTCAAAAGATCTATATCGTGTGTTAAATGCAATTTTTTGTATATTTTCTTCTCGAATCTGAACTTAGTAATAGCCCTGCCTCAAGTCTAACTTTGAAAATCATTCTACTCCTTGAAACTGATTAAACAATTCATCAACCATGGGCAACGGATAGTTGCTCTTTAACATTACTGCATTTAATCCTTGATAATCTCTACACATTCGTAGTGCCTCATCTTTCTTTCTAACAAACAATACAGGTACTCCCCAAGGTGAAGTACTAGGCCGAATAAATTCTTGCTCTATTAATTCTTGTACTTGTTTCTTAACTTCTGTAATTTTGTAGGTGCTATTTTATAAGGAGTTCTTGAAATTGATTGGCACCAAATCAGTGGAAACTTCTTCTTCTCTCTCCGGTGATAACTCCTTCAATGTTATTAGAAAAACATCTAAATACTCATTTACCACAAGGGCATCTTCGGGTTTCTTAACCTCTCCAGGCTTATTAATTTCATAAGCCAAGCATCCAATAAAACATTTCCTAATCATCTTCCAGGTCTTAAGTCTCGATATGAAAGCAATACTTTTTCTTCCAACCTCACCTAACAATTTCAATATAGGTTTCCCAGGCCAATGGAATCGTACTACTTTATGTCTATAGTTAACTGGAATATGATGTTGGGATAGCTGGTCCATGCCCACGAAAGTATCATAATCCTCTGTGGGTAGACATATCAAATCTCCTCCTAAAATTTCATTCTCTACCAAAGTCTTACATTACTTATGTACTTCCTCACTATTCATTTACTTTCCCAATAGGGCACTAACAATTATTTTATAATGATGTTTCTTCCCCTTTTTATCCCTATAGTATCAGGAAATGAATTGGCGGCAAAGGAATACATAGAATAAGGATTTACTAATATTTTAGCATCATAATTCAAAATAAAGAGCGTAACTTCCACTACTGTGGCATGATTATCCATCTTTTCCAATGCAACCACTCGAATATTCACTTGTGGTTTAGCAAGTCCAGGTCTACAGATAGAAGCTTATCTTAGGTTCTCTTTTTCTAGTCCTGACCTCTGCCCCTAATTATTTCTTTTCCGATCGAGTCCATCCTCCAATCCTTCGAGGGTGAAGGCAATTGAATCTCTTATGTCCTATCTTCCCACAATCAAAGTATCTAAAAGAGGGTTGTCCTTCAATTGACTTCCCTTCCTTAACATCTTCCCTTTTCTCTGCTATCAGGGTCTCCAAATCTTTTTTGACTCATACCCTGAAGTCCATTTTAATTTCTTTTACTCATATTCTCATTTATTATAGCATTCTCATTGACTCTAGTTATAGTCTCAATCAACTGTTGAATGATATAAGCCATTTTCAAGAAAGTTTGGAACATAGGATTTTCTAAAGTTACAAGGTGGGGACCTTCCACATGCAATTCCTCCACCATTAGCTTAGTGTTATTTCGAGTAGTTTGCGTTGAACGTCCAAAAGTTCATTTAGGAGAAACATGTACAGTTCATACAGGTTTACTGGTAAAACTGTATGACATAACTTTAGAGCAGTCACAAAAGGGCTATAGTACATGTAGCCAGATCATAACATATATTCATTCTCATCAAACATAAAGCCAATACAAAATTCGTGTGCCAAGAACACAGTCATATACACTGGCCGAAATGTACAAATCCTACACAATATATCCACATCTCATCCTCCTACTTATCATCATTACTATCTAAAATGGGATGTCCTGAATTAGTAAAAACTGTGTAGGGCTCGGCTACATTAAGTTCCTCATCTCCATCCACATCAGGGTACAACCAAGCCAATATCTCTGGGTCTATCTCCAGTTCCTCCTCGAGCTCAAGCATAGGCATCACTTCCTTAGGTATCTCCTGATCCACTCCAGCTTCAATAACCTCCAAACATGGCATCTCATCTTCTCAGATTTTTTCACACCCGAATTCTCACCTATTCTTTCTTCCTGTCATTGCTACACTCATCCATTGGGCGCTTGCCCTTATCACACATATTCGTCATACCTCCATAATGAAAGAGTTCTATCAATCCCTATGATGATACCATAGCTCTATAAAAATTAGGGTCTGATACGAATTGTAACCCCCCTGCTAAGATAATAGCGAAAGCATATCAACATCGGGTGTTACCCCATCCAATTACTTAGACATGGGGTCCTTATAATGAAGAACTGACAGAGTATACAAAGTTCAGATCCATACAAATATTCCACACTGATGGTCATATATATAAACAACAGAGAATCTCATACATGAAAATTTTCCATTCTACATTAGTAACAAGGTATATTATCAAAAGGGGAACATCTAGAAGTAAACTGTTATCACTGTAGTATAGTTATTCTATCCATAGGTCTACTCGACTCCAGATCCTACAAAAAGGTTAGAAAAAAGACACGTATAAGTAAAAAATTACTCAGTTAGTCCCGTAAGTGTTAGTGCTTTAGTAAAAAGATAGAGTGTTAGTGTTGTACCCTAAAGGCAATCACTTGTACATTGGTATATGACATATTTTATTTTAATAAAAAGTATTATTTATCTTACAGTTTCTTTTGTTTACTTTTAAGTAATATAACTGTTCGATAAAGTCCCTAGTACAATACTGTGTTAAGGAAATCATGATAGAGATCATGATATGAGATTCCTACTATACTGTGTAGTGTTAGTACTTAAATAAATAGTCTCTAGTCATAGTATTAATGAGACAGGACATCATTAATGCATTAAGACTAGCATGTGTTAGACTTCTTGATTTGATCAGGCGGTGGTTCTCATATCCGTGAGTATTGAGATACTCAGAGTTAACACATAGATGCTTGTTAAGGGAATAAGTTCATTGGATGATCTAGCGTTGAGATAATCACATGGATAACTATTTAGTGCCAGTAATATAATCTCAATATAGCAAACATGCAAGTATCTTTAGACTTGAGATCTCCAAGGTACTTTGTTTGCTGGGTATTGTACTTTGATTCCAATATCCGAAGCTCGATTGAGTGTCGCCTATAGGATAGATTTTGGGTACATTGTGAGGTAAACAAAAGTAGTTGAGAAGGGCAATAAAGGATTCACCACTCCTAATAGTAGGGGCGAATATCTCACGGCCACTTATAGGAATTACTACTCCAGAAGTTCTTGACCAAGGCGATCGTGTATTGGAAATAGTTCCAATTGATACACATCTAGAGTAGTGGGTTCTTGGTATAAGTACAATTGTATTCGGGCCATAATTAATTCTGGAAGGAGTTGGCACTAATTCCGTACTCCAAACCGAATGAGATATTGTATGGTGAAGGGAGTTAATTGCACTAAAGTTTGTTATTGAAGGGTTCATGTCAAGCCACTTGACTTCCTGAACTCTTTGGTGGTCATGATGTGTTGCTAGATACCACTCATGATTTGGGAATATGAGTTTATTAATTGATAAATTAATAAACCAATCATAATTATAATTAATAGGATTATTCTTCCACTGCGCCGTATAGGATACGAGCCTGAGATACCCAACATAGAGTATATAAAACCCTTGTGGGGAAAGCATTTTATTTTCCATTCATTTTCCAACTTGAAACAATTCCAAAACTCTTTAAAAACAAGTTTATTCAAAATTCAATAATTTTAGGAAAACTGTGTTTCAATTTGAAATTATTGCCCCAATTTTCAAATCATAAACACTTCTCCAACAGAAGGTCAGCCTGTATGCAAAGCCCGTAGTTTTTGCCTTCGGCACCACGTATCATTGTGCTTAGATCGTAGCCTACAACACTCAATTGACACGTATCATTGTACTTAGACCGCAACCTATAATACTTAAACGTACATCACCAGGAATAAGTACACCGCAGTGTACTACTTAACAGGTATACCGTGTGAAACCCCAATTGGAACCAACCTTAGAGTAAGGGGATTGGAATGCATATCATACTTAATTGCATGTTTAAATATATTTTTATATGATTTTTTGTGCTTTGCGTTTATGTCTTATAGTCTAGAGGGCTTAATTATGATTATTGGGTAAGAAGGGCAAAATGGTAATTTCTGCTTAAGGAGGAAATAGGGAGATAGCTTGAGGATTAAATAGGAAAAATATTTTAGAGAGAAAATAAAAACAAGAATTGTTTTGGTTTAGTGGTTAGAGCTTTGAAATTAATTCTTGAGGTCTTAGGTTCAAATTCCATCGTGGAGCTTTAGCATGATTAAATTTTACTTTTGCTTGGGAAGGTGTATTTTCGGCCTTAAGAACCTTAGCATAGGGCAGAAGCGTTGTCCTAGGGGAAACATGATAGGAGTACTCTAATCCTATTCTTATGCCTACTCAAAATTTCCTAAGAGAATTCATTTCTTCTTGATCTTTAATTTCTCTTAATTCTCAATTCATTAGATTGGTCAAATTTGTTCTAGCTAATTTCATTCCAAAAATTTCAGTAAAGTGTTGTGGCTTTGAAGGTTCAAAATGTCTTAGTGAAAGACATCTTATGGTTTGAAAATGTGGTAGAGATGTGGGAGATTCCAAGAGAATAAATCCCTCTTGTGAACCTTCTAAAATTGCACTCTAGCTAGGTTCATTTTCTTTCAAGTCATGAACTGAAATTTTTACAGCTTCTTGTGCTTTCAAGGTGTCGAAATTCTTAGCCATTATTCCCTCCCAAATGCTGCCAGAAAATGGCCCTTTTGAACAGCTTGATACCTGGAATTTTCTGGCCATTTTCAAACTGCACAAATGCTGTGCAAAACCAGAAAAATTTCTGGGCAAAATCGCAGCATAGGTGCCCCTAAACCAAGCTGATTTCTTCCAGTTTTCTCCCAGCTCCTTAGCCATGTTTTTCCTCCATGAAGAAGGATGGAAACCATCCATGAAAGACCCCTAGAATCTCCTTCAAACTCTTTGCAAGTTGACTGGAAAATGGCAACTGAAACTGCCCAGCAAAATTCTAGCAATCAACGAAAATTCTGTGTAGAATTTTCCAGCCTTGTTTCCTAATCAGCCCTCGTTGAAACTCCTCCATTTTTCTGCACAAACTTCTCTTGAATAGCCATGAACTAAACTCCATTGTCTTCTCCAGCATTCAGCACAAAAATTAGACATGGCTGCCCGAAAATCTCTTCAGCAAATCTCTGCAATCATGCTTTGATTAGGCACTAAAATTCCAGAAACATTAATTTAGCAACCTTCCATAAAATGTTCATCAAACAACCAGACTTATTCTTCACCATTTCACTCCATATTTTTGGCCACCATTACCCCTCTTCAATCAACTTTCATCCAGCAGAAACACTGCACAACAATTCGGCCATAGTAGCTTCCCAAAAGCTCTTCAATGATCAAAGATATTGTTGCTATATTTAGTTTCCAAATTTGATTTCTTAAGATATTCTTTTAGGATTTCAACAACTAGCCTTTCTTTTTCCTTTCCAAAATAGAAAATCATCTACAAAAACCCTACAAACAATTCAGCCAACCCTAATCCCTATGAATTTCGACAGCTTCAAATCAAAACCTCTCTACTCTCTTCAACCTTCAAGAACATATAGCACACCAATAACACATACTCCTTCCTTTCGCCTAATACCCCTCCAACTCACTTCAAACTTCTTCTAAAAACTCCAAAATTCATCTACTCACTATCGTGAGTCCATCCATACCATTTTTAACATCAAACTCCAAAATCCAACTTGCTCGTTTGGATAAAAAACTAGAATTTTTGTGAAGGATCAAGAACACCTTCAAGGTAGGTTTTTTCTAACAACTTCATCTTCTCTAATCTTTGATCTCTAATGAATATGTATATGAATAAACATGCTAATGGACTCTCTCTCTTTCTTGGCCGAACCTCTCTCCTTCTTGGCCGAATGGCTTCTTCACCGATGGCCATGCTTTGTTCATCTTTCTTGGACGGATTTAGAAATCTAGGAGTTGAGATCCATTCGAAACTCCTTCAAGGTACTCATCAATCAAGTAAGTTCCTTCAACCCTTTTTTTAAGCTCTAGATTCACGTCTCTAGGTTTATATTAGAAGGAGATGGGCTATAAGTGTGTTTTAAGCATGCGTTGTTGTGATGAGTTGAGTTTGAAGCATGAATGAATGTGTATATATGATAGAGTTGGGGTTGATGCATGTGATGATTTATGTTGGATGATATTATGATGTGTTAGGGTTTAATGCATGTCTCCATGTTGAGAGTGATATATGTGATCAAGCATGTTAGAGATTATGTCACTGTTGGTGAATAGGATTTATATTCAAATATGATTGTTGAAGCCATGATTATGTTTATGCTAGTAAAGGTTGGATCATGCCTTGATAAATTTAGATCTATACTTTTATTCATGATTTTGGATGATTTGATGAATTGGAGGGAGTATATGTTCATGATTGTGGTTAGGAATAGGAATATGATCATGATCTAGTTGTCCCTAAGCTAATTTTATTCCTTTAATAAAATATTTAACATTATGATTTTTGCTAGTAATTTCGAAAAAACCCCAAGAAGGGTAGATTTAGATTATTATATATATAATAAGGATATTTTAGTCAAATAAATAATAGCTTTTGCTAGAAAAATAAAATATATAGATATTACATAAAATGATAAAGCCTTTTATGAAAATAATCATATCAAGTAAAATATTTATTATTAAAATTTAATTATTATCTTTTAACAAAAACCTATTAAAATTTATCTATTATCTTTCAATCAAGACTTGTTAAAATTTATTTTCAACTAATTTTAGTTATCAATTATTTTCTAGCAAATAATTATTAATAAATAATTATTTTACCTAATACCGCCTAGGGCTTTTCAACAAATAAACTCTAAATTTTTCTTAGTAAGATTTAAACCTTCAGCATTACCTATTTCCCAAAACAACAATTATTTTAAATATCAGATTAGCCTTAACTTATAAACCCTTTTCCTTTATTATTTGGTCTTAAAGCTTGGGATACTAGGATCATGGTAGTAGTGAGTTGAGTTAGTTTTAAATTGAGAAAGTGAATTTTGGCTTGAATTTGATTGTGGTTTATATTTACCCCATGCGGGGTTAGGTCGACTATTGGAGACCTCTTATTGTGATCAAGTAAGCTCATGCATAAAACCTGTTTGATGCAAAATATTTATTATGGCAACCCAAATATAGAGTGCATGGACACTCATTTTGTAAAGGCAATTGAGGAGTGACTTCTTTCTTATTTCAGTCAAATGAATTATTTGAAAATCAATAAGCAGATTTACTCAAACTCAAAATTCTTTCTAAAACTGAGTTTGACAAAGACTTTGGAAAACCCTTAATTGCCATTTTCAAGTGAAACTGTGTTTTGTTCATTTTTCCCAAGTGGGATACGTTCATTGAGTACTCAACATGGGTAGGCTAGTAGTATTAGTTTTGAAGAGCAAGAGTGAGTCTTCTGGCAGGAGTCCACCTTTAGAAGATAAACTCAACTTAGAGAAACATCAATACTACTTAGTCATGCCGGTCCGAGCTAGCAGTTTTTATTTCAATCAAGTGACTGTGTTTTGCCGGAATAGACACCCGGTAGTTGTTTGGATATAGAGAAGGAGGAGCATCTTTCCCGGTAGGCCGATCACTTACCTTTTGTTAGTCTGCACAAAGTGTCGGTATTCTGACTGGTTATGGGGCCCAACGTGTGGTAACCCATGACCCTTTCTTTTGAGTGGTTAATTTTAATTATTGTGTATGGCGGGAAAAGCCAAAACGCCACTCTTGGTTTTAACTAATATTTATTGCTTGCCAGTATTTCTCTTATAAAGATTTTATACTTTGCATTCACGAACTGTTTTCACTCGACACTCAAAACACACACGGACTTACTGAGATTTTTGTCTCATCACCCTTTTTACCATGATTTCAGGTCAATCCTACTGTAGGGATAAGTAGCTAGATATTGCCTACTTTGGAAGATTTTCTGATAATTTATTTTGTGTAATGCTTTGGGGAGATGAGAGTAGATAAATTTTATTATAGATTTGTTTTTGGTATTCTTGGTTTTATTGTTGGATTTATTCTGGGGTTGTAATAAATTTTAAGTTAAAATATCATTTTTATTCCGCTATTTTGATTGTGTGACCTAGTTATAAAGACCCTTTGTCCTTTGGACGGGGCGACATCCCCGACCCTGGTGGGCCTAGGTAGCGCGGTGTTACATACCGTAGCATACTAAGTGTACCACATCACACTCTTGCCACCATAAGCTGGGGTCCCAGTCCTGACGTCAATCATTATCGAGGTAACAAGGAGTCAAATGTACCAAGTATCCCCACCCAGCATCCCGCAAAATGACTCAAAAATAATATGCTCCTACAGTCGCGGCAATTGCCAGGTGCTAAATGGCTAGCCAGGACGACTCATCTTAATGTTTGTCTCCCTATTTAGAGTAAGACAATCCCCAGCACTAATCGGGTTACTTGGGATCATCTATTTCTAACATGAGCTAGTACAATGACCAAAGTCCTTGTGATTACTCAACGTTATCAATACCAACCCCTGCTTATTGATCAAGCCAGAGGGTTACCTGATCCCATAAGATTTTCAAAAAACAAACATTTTTAGGGTAAAATAATATTTTCCAGAAGTTGATCCTATTGATTCACAAGTCAGATCATAATTACCATAGGCTTCGTAGGACTAATGAATTCATTCCATAGGTATATTAGGCCAATAAAATAATTTCTGGGATCAAAATATCATTTTTCAAAAGTTATTCTCATCACAAGTGATTATTTTCCACAAATCATGTCAAAATAGGTTAAAGAGCTCTTTTCATGCATCAAAACAAGTTTCCAAGATTATCCCAGTCATTTTGCCCATACTCGATCACTAAAGTCATTTCCAAAGGTATTCAGGTCATTTTACCCATACCCAATTCCAAAAGACTTTTCGAGGGTATTCAGGTCATTTTACCCTTACCCAATTTGAAAAGTATTCACAGGATTTCAATAAGGATATTTCGGTCATTTACCAAATACCCGATTCCAAAAGTTTTCATAAAACATTCCACTAAAGACATTTGAATCATTTTCCAAATACTCGATTCCAAAAGAAACTCATTTCAAGAAATCTAAAAATTCTAATCCTAAAAGTGGATTAAATTCAGAGTTTCCAAATACATTACAATAAAATGTTCCAATAAGGGCATTCTAGTCAATTTATTAATACCCAATTCCAACGATTATCCTTTTTTGAAAATCCTAAATATTTAATCCAAAAGAACTAAATTCTCAAATTCACACTTTAATCACCCGTAAAGGTTTCCAAGCCAATTATGAAGTTCATTAGAGCCCAAAATGGCATAAAAATAAATCTTACCCAGATAAATCTTAAATATATTGAGGGATTTCCAAAATGGTATAAAAACATAGCATTTCATGGAAAGGAGGAGCACACTAGCATACAAAAGGTTTTAGAAATCAAAGGGACTCACCTCGTGTCCTAATTAACTTTTTCCGCTCACGGCCGTTCGACCACCGTTTCTTCCGTTTTCGATATATGATTGGTTGTTTACTAATAAACCTATACCAAACATCATTTTCAAGTTAAATCGTGTTTAGTAAAAAAGTAGATGACGATTCGCCAATGTCCAACTGACGTGCCCAATAGGTGGCTAACGTCCAACCGACATTTAGACAACGGTTAAGGAAAACGTTCAACTTTTGTTCACGTCGCTTTTTCGTCGTTTATTCGATTATTTCATTTTCCTTCTTCCCATATTCTTCCTCCCTTCATATACAAGGGATTCATTCTATATTTCTCATTCATTTCATCCAAAATCACACATTTAAATCATCATTAAGTTTATCCATTTTCGAACTAATTTTTTGGAATTTCACTACTTGACACATGATTTTATTTTGCACAATATCCAATCCACAACTCCGATTTAGCTCTATGATATAGAAAAATCACCGTAAGACTCTTAACTTTAATTTTATGTAGGTTGTTTTCAGAGTTCTAGTTCTCATGACATAAAACAGGGCAGAAACATTCCCAGTAATTTTGCCTCAATTCTACTATTCATGTTTTCCTTTAGACTATAACACCTTGGGAACATTAATTCATTCAATTTTCCATCAAGTCACCTTTGATTCTGTGATTTCCAGATTCCAGTATCTCCCAAGAGTCTTGCTTATTCAACAAAAATTCACTTCTTCTAAACAAAAGCTAGTATAATTCATTTTCCTTACCGAGTAACTTCCATTTTTTTAATTCTACTTTGTTCATCACATCCACAACCGAAAACAATCCATCAAACTACCATAAATATTTAGTTCTACTTCACACAAAACTTATTCATAAAGCTTCTAGGTAGTCGACGCACATAGACACATAAGAGTTCAACAACAAAGTGTATAAACTCTAACTTTTGATCCAAAATCAAGACATGAAAATTATGTTCTCATGTTAAAACTGATATTATAATGTTCACCATTCACTCAACAACAACTTTAATTCTAGTAAGATGAGGTTTTACCTTGTATTTAGACCTCATTGGTGTGATTTGCTACAAGAACCTCTCAAGAACCCACACACCACACCAAGAACACATACTAGCTACCTTTTTCTTTCTTTTTGCTATTTTCTCTTAATTTCTTTTCCTTTATTTTTCTCCCCTTGGGGCTGCCAAAATTTTCTGGTTGTATAACAGCCTTCCCACCACCATTCTCATCAAATTTTGGCGAAGAGAATTTTAATTCAATTAATTGTATGGTGGCTAATGTATAGGTGTTTTCCAATTGAAAATTACATAATATTTCCTTAATTTTTCTCCACAAAACTTTTCTCTTCATTTCTCTTGTATGGCTGCAAGTTTTCTTAGCCAATTTCTAGCCATTCAATCACTTTCTCATGCTCCAAGTATTGGCCAGTCACATTTCACTAGACCTTAATTAAAGGGACCGCGAATAATGTGTTCCAATCACAAAAATTATACTTCATTCTTTATTTATTTTGTAATCCTTTAATTCCATGTGTCTTGCATGAACTCTTCATGAAACCTCTCTTAAATTGACACGTGTTCATGGGCTACGACTCCCAAAATGCTATGTGCACCATTTTTAACCGCGATTTTCTATTTTTCTCAGAAATGACCAAAATCGGGTCCTAAGCGGAAATTTATTTTATTTCCCCATTCTACTTCAAATATTCCACTGCATCCACTTGTAATACTTACATTATTCATTCCTTCTTAGTTTAGTTAAATTTTCCATCAAAGTCGCGGGTGCGGTTAAGATGACTAAAATGCCCCCGATAAGCCGAATAACATAATTCACGCCAAAATGTTGGCTTTATCTCACTGATCAATTTCTCATCTTAGTATACCCTTAAATTCTTATTTTATTAGCAATAGTAGTGATATGATCTTGGGGTTCATTTTCTTTTGAATTTCGTGGCTAAATTTAGGGCAAAATACAAGACCCATTCAAGATCTCAAAACAATGAGTTTGGTGAAGAAATAACACACCCAATTGAAATACTAGGACCCTCTACTAAAATAAAGAACTTAGAACTCTAGAAATGAGAATCAAGTCTATTAATTCATATCCAAGAACCCTTGATTCAACAAGGAACCAAGAACACTTGAAGATGATGAAATAGGCAACCAAAGATAACCTCTACTCTAGACCCTTAAATTAACAAGAACCTAAGATTCTATTTTGATAAGTTAGTTTGATCTATCCTTAAGAGTTTATAGACTTAAATCTAAGCCAAGGAATGGAATCCTAAGATTGGTTTTGGCCTTCAGGGAAGAACCCTCAAAGAACTCTCTCAAGAGTGTCTTTTCTATTTCAATAAAATATCCAAATTACACTTGACATGTTATAATGCCATAAATATAGGCATCTAAACCTAACTAAAGTGAGATAAAATCTCATCTATTTAAGCCTTTAAATGGTCCAAAATATCCCTATTATAGAATAAAAGTCATGGGAATTAATTTAGAAACTAAAATGAAACAAAATAGGAAAATTCCACAAAATTGGGCATGACTCGAAGGTACCTGGCACCAGGTATACTGGATCTGGTACTAGGTGTGTTCTGGAGTGGAGAAACTCCTCTAGAGTGTACCCGGTACCAGGTGTGTCCTAGTTCCACACAACTGGCTTTTTCTTGTTCTTTCAGCCCCCTCTTGTGCTCCCTTGGCCTTCCACACGAGTTGTTAGGCAAATGTAGCTCTCTAGGGCCTTCTCTTTGCCATCCATCCCTTCACACACTTCGTGTTCCTTGGCTTGTTGAATAGTTTTGCTTGAATCCTCCCTTGTAAGCTCCTATGTCTTGGATTCTTCCAAGGTGCCATGAAGTGTCGCTTGTAATTCCATCCACCTTCTTTAGCTTTAACATATTGTTTAGATGGATTCCTATTAAGTAGCTTTCTGAAGATTTAGAGTACGGGTAGAACAAATCCAATAATTACATCCAGGTTCCAAAAAAATATTATTATACCAAAATATTTGTCTCATTACACCGATCATCTTTTGTTCTAGCCATTGATATAAATTCTCATCCTATTATAAGTAATAGCCAATCGAAGGTAAAAGTGTATGATATTAAATATGAATAACCTAAATCAAAGTGCACACAATGCTCGACAATTGCTAGGCACTAAACGGCTAGCTAGGATGATTCATCCCAATGTCCTGTCGCCTTGTTTAGAGAAAGACAATCCTAAGAACTAGCCAGGTTAGTTGGCGTCGCCTATTTCTAACATGAACTAGTACAAAGATCAAAGCCCTTACTGAGTACTCAATGTTTCCACTGGTCAACAAGACCACTACTAATTGTTTTGTTTCACAAGGCCAAATAAATAATTCATTCTAGAATGAATACAATTACATTTTCTAGGGCCAAAATATAATTTTCCAAAAGTTGATCTCATATCAAGAGATTGTTTCCAAAATTCGCAGCGAAAAAGGATAAAAAGTCCTTTTCGCATCATAAAATGTTTCAATAATGATATCCGGGTCAATTTACCCATAGCCGATTTCAAAAGGAATTTTGTTCAAGAATTTCAGAATTCTGACCCTATAAAAGGATTAGATTCAAAGTTTCCAATTATGCTTCTATAAAATATTCCAATAAGAGCATTCCAGTCATTTTTTGAATATCCAATTTAGAAAATTATCATGTTTTGAAAATCCCAATTATTTAACCCTAAAAGGATTAAATTTACAAAATTCATGCTTTCGTCATCCTTTAAGGTTTTCAAGCCAATTATGATATTTATGCCAACTTAACTTGGCAAAACACTATTTTCTTGCTTAGAAAAACCTTAAATCAATTCAGAGATTCCAAAATAGTAGGAAATATGCTATTTCATGAAAAGTAAAGCATACTAGCAATTAAAAGTTTAAAAATCGTGCGGGACTCACCTCGTGTCCGATATTGATATAACTGATCAAATCTTAGATCTAACCCGTCACCAATCTTTAACGTGAATAAGTAATATTAGATGTCGTTTCACGTTTAGTTTGATTTACCAAATTTCCAACCAACAGTTAGCTCACACAAATGTAAGGAAATAACTTATTTCCTATTTCTTCATCTTTTTCTTTTTTGAGGAAAACACGTACGCATACATTTATTACACACTCAATTCTTCCATTTTCCCATTTCTATATTTTCTCTTCTTCATGAACATGAAATACTCTTCACATTCCCCACCATTTTTATTCCTAAACTCAGGCAAACAATTCCTTAAAGTTCACTTGTGCTAAAACCAAAATTCTGCAGTTTTTTCGTGTTCGTCACACTACATTGTTTTGTGCATAACTTTTGATCTGCAACTCCGATCAGGTTCCATTATATACCAAAAGGCTCATTAGACACTTAAATACATGCCTATGAAGTGCCTTTCTCCAAGCCTGATTTCGTTCAGAATTTACGGGGATGAAAAGCTGCCGGAATTTTGTCGTAGTTTATACCGTTTTCACAATTCAATATTCTTCTCTTGTTCTCCTTCATTTATAACACATCTTGGGTACTTAATCCACTAAATTCCCTTCCAAAATACTGTTAAATCTTCATATTTTCAGATCCAACAAGTTACTAATTCATGGTTTGAACAATATATAATCACCAACATAAATTGAAGTAGCTAGGTTTTATTTCCATTAAAGCTTCCTTTTTCTTCCAATTTCACTACTTTTCTCATCAACCATGAACAACTCCTTAATTCACCAATCAAATACCTTCATTCACCATATAAAATATAGCATATAAAACCTTTTTCCAACTGACACACATACTTGCGCACACAAAGGTTCACGTAGTTCATATTTAATCCAAATCACAACCATAAATCTCATGTTTTCATATTAAAATTCATATCAAAATATTCACTGTAATGAAATCTATGACTTTAATTCTTGAAGCATAGACTTTTACCTTGTATGTATGGTCTTTTAGCTTAATTTTGCTCCAAGAACACACACACACACACACACACACATATATTCTTTTCTCTCTTTTTTTTTCTATTTTTCCTTGCTTTTTCCTTTCTTTTCTCCCTTATTTCTTCCTTTCTTCTTCTTTTATGGTCTTGGCCGGTTTTCAGCCTCAATCCACCACCATTCATGGTCCAAATGAAGACCAATAGCATTTTGTTTTTCATTTAATGCATGGTGGCTAGTTTACACGTGTTGCTTGATCGTTTTTCCGCATATTTTACAAAAATTATTTAAGAAGCTTTGTATGCATAAATATTTCATGTATCCTCTCATAATTTGACACATGTCCTTGGCCACAAATCACAAGAAGCCACACATTAAAATTTTCGACCACATTTTCAATTTTTGGCAGAAATGACCAAATTCGGGTCCGTATTGGAAAAGGATTTTATTTTCCCAATAAATTCAATAAATTCTACTGAAATCAATGGTAACATTCAATATCTTCAATTCTTTCTCAATTATATAAAACTGTAGTCAAAATCCCAATCACAATTAAAATTATAAAAATGCCTCCGGTACCCCAAATAGCCTAATTCATATTGAAATGCTCATCTCATCGCGTTGATCAATTTTTGTTCTACCTGTACCCCCAGCCCCTTCCTTTATTAAAAGTAGTTGCTTTCTAAAAATTTAGGGTACGAGTAGAACAAAATTAAAATTACACCCACATCCCTACATATTTTTATTCCACCAAAATACTCTTCTTATTACAACGATCATCTTTTGTTCTGGCCACTGATACAAATGCTTATTCAATCAAAAGTAGTAGCCAGTCAAATATTAAAATATTGGGTAATACAATCTCCTCTCTTTCAAGAAAAATTCGTCCTCGAAATTTGCTTACCCTTGAAATAACTCCAAATACTTTTGCCACATCTTTGCCTCCATCTCCTAGGTTGCATCTTGTATAGGGTGTTGATTCCATAAAAGATTTACAAGTGGAATCTTTTAATTCCGTAGCTATTTTTCAGCATACTTCTAGATCTTAATAGGCTTTTCGTCATATTTTAATCCTAGAGTTATCTTAATGCGTTCTTCATTCAAAATGTGTGAAAGATCCGCTACATATTTCCAAAGTTAGGAGACATGAAATACATCGTGAATACCTTAAAGCTTTGCTGGTAATTCCAAACGATAATCCATATACCTAATTCGTTCAACAATAAGAAACGGACCAATATACTTAGATTCTAACTTTTTCCCTTATCATATGTTTCCAAGTTGTAATTGCGGAGTCAACTTCAAGATTACCTAATCCTCTTCTTCAAATTTCAAATCTCTCCTGTGTCGATCAACATAACTCTTTTGCCTACTCTGAGCTGTTTCTAGCCTAGTTTTGATCAACTCCACCGTTTGTCGTACTTTATCAAGGTCAAAAGAATCTTGTTCATTCAATCTCCATCCTAGGCTTTCCCAATACAAAGGGGACTGACATTTTCTACCGTATAAAGCTTCAAATGGGGCCATTTCAATTATTGATCAATAACTATTATTGTATGCAAAATCTATATATACCAAATTATCAATCCAATTAGTTCTAAAGTCTAAAACACAGGCCTGCAACGTGTCTTCCAGAACTCGATTCACTCGTTCATTCCATGCATCTGTTTGTAGGTGTGCTATGATACTGAGTTTCAACGTTGTCCTATATCTTTGTTACAACTTAGTCCAAAAGCCTGAGATGAATCTGAGATCTCGATCTGATATAATACTAGAGGGTACCACATGCAATCTAATTACCTCTTCCCTATAGATTTTGCTCAATTTTCTCTAAAGAATCCTATTGGTAAATAGGAATAAAAGGAGCAGACTTGGTTAGTCAGTCCAGCACCACGCATATTGTTAGAGATATGCCCTAGAGTTAATTTATACTTATACTATTGTCATTATGTTTTATATAATAATATGAGGTTTTCCTTTCCATGAATAGTATATTTTATTTTGTGGTCATCAAATACGTGACTTAATAGTAAAACTCTACAATGAATACAATGACTATTCTAAAACTATCCCTGATCAATTATTATTATTAGAATAAAAGTAAATTAAGATTAGTGTGTTCGTGACTTGATGAATATGTTTTACTGGTCATAGATATTTGTGATATCAAGTCAAAACATAAATAAATATTAGAGAATATTGTATTAGACATGACCCACTGTGAGAGTACTTCATAGAACATGTCATAAGTACTTTCTAGCCATAATGATATTAAAAGTCCTTCGACCTAAATTCATCATAGTTTCCTACTTAATAAATTCTATATTTTGACGTTATCTAAAGTTGTCTTTAACCAGATAATAAATTAGACTACTGTTGGATATAGAATAAATCAAGAAGGGGAATATAATTAATAGTGAAAGAATTTGTCCCTCTCAATTATGGGAGAGATATCCATGGGCCCCTTAATAAGTTAGACTGTTAAAATGCATGGCCATACTCAAATATATCAATCTAAGATATTGATATCATTTGTTTGAACAGTCTACTATAAAATCAAGAAATAATTGATTAAGCTTAATAAGGATGACATGCTTCGTGCCTTATGCTTAATCCGGATATCGTGTTACAAAAGAACTAAATATAAGATTATTGTTTGGTTCACAGAGATCACTGGTCTTCATTTATCTTAGATAGTTATAATGTTTTGCTAGAAATCGCTTATAACTTGTGGGTCATTTAAATATGATTTTGGCACACTACTAGTGTTAAATGAACCTATAGGGCCATATAATAAGAGAACTTGTTAGGTAATTTTTCTGGTCACCAGATTTGATGAATCTAGAAATATGTCTAAGTTAATCGAACCTAGAAAATTTACCAGATACAAAGAATCTAGAAATATGTCCACATTTGATGTATCTGGATGATGTCCAGATTATAAGAATCTGACTTAGGAAATTAATTAGTTAAATTATCGAGATAATGACAGAATCTTATCATATCAGTTTTAGTTTAATTTCAATTTAAATTAAAATATGATAAGATATTATCAGAGTTGGATGAATTAGGTACATATTTCCGAAGTTAGCAGACATAAAATACATCGTGAATACCTTAAAGCTTTGCTGGTAATTCCAAACGATAAGTGATAGGGGCTAAATTAGTCATACTTTTCCTAGTTATTTGAGGTTCTTTTGTAATACATTTTTTTCAATAACTAGTCATATTCTTTCATATTTGAGATTTAACCCTTGGAAAGGTATTTTGTTCATAATTGAAGATTTTTAGAGTGAAACAAAGTAAAAACATAGCAAACCAGAGGAGAGGCGCTGGCGGCTGGGACCCTATAACTAGCACCGACCATGCACTGTTGAAACAAACTTCGAAGCGACGGAAAAATTGTTGAAACATAATGGAACAGAGTCAAGGCACCGCCGGCTGTGCCCTGAAGCTAAGGTTGTGCGGTGATTTTTTTATGCGATTTTTGGTAATCTGAGGAATTTTAGTATCTTCCAACTTCTACTCGGCCAAGAAATTTGTACCTACGAGTTTAGGCACTTCTTAAGCCTATATATAGATGAAAAGCACAAGGGAAAAGGGGAGAATTCATTATTCATCATAGAAAATCACTCAATCAAAGGAGGAATTCTTCAATTCAAGAAAGGTTATACGAGAAGGTCTTCAAAGGAAGAAGAAGCAGGCTTATCTATGAGTGCTTTCTTTTACTTTATTTTTTTTTCTTGACAATGATGTGTTGAATGCATTATTATAATTTGATATTATTTTTGATATTCATGATATTTAGAATTATTTGATCTTTTGATTAATTGATTGTTATTTTTGGTATTTCATTACTCGTGCTTATTACAAGATTAATTGATTGTGGCTTTCCGTTAACTTGCTTGAGAATAGGATTGATGGTAGTTCAATTGATTGATTCATATTTGTTGTCTTTTAACTTGCCTGAAAATGGGGTTAATTGCTAAGAACAGAGTAATTAAAGGTTAATTAATGTCTGCCAGAGTATGGATTCAATTGGTTAATTTCATGGGTTGAGTTTACCTAAGAATGGGACTTTATCAGAGAATTGTGTTTAATGCATCTTTTGGGTAAGACTAGTTGAAACAGAGTACGTGATACTAAGTTACCTAGAAAATAGGGATTCATGGATTGGGAAAAAAGTGAGTCTACTTTAATTCTCCATGATGCCAAGAGAATGATTAGTTATGATAAAGGTTGGATACTTCAAGATCGTGTTTGTCTAACTAATGGTTTGAATTACATACTTCTACATCCTTGACATGTGTATATTTTTATTTTGATTTTCTTTTATTTTCTTTTTATTTAGTTTTCAATTTATCGAGTCAGTTAAACAATGAAATAAAGGTAATTAATGTCTACTTGTTCCTTGAGGATCGACACTCATTTGAACCCTATGCTCTGTTAATAATGAGTACACTTGCTCATATGTGTGATTTGGATTGAACGTTTTAATTTAAACTAGATTGGGAATGTGCTTAGTTTTTGTATGATTTTTACACCAAAGTCCGAACACATCAAGTTTTTGGCGCCGTTGTCGGGGAACAATAGCATGAAAGTTTGGATTTTGTTGATTTAATCATGTAAATATGTAAATATGTAGATATGTACATATGTATAAGTGTTCTTTCCATAAAAAGGCGCTATCTTTTGTATTTAATGTATTCTTGTACACCCTTGTAACCTAACCTAACTTACTAACTTTGACCTTGTTCTTTTTGCTAACTTTGTAACCTTGTACTTTTATGGTTTAATCTAACTCACTTCTTGTTTTCTTAGGTATTGCCCTTGGTACATGACCCAAAAATCTGAAGGTGAAATAGTCGATTTTGACTCTGAAATCTAGAGGATGTTATAAAAAATTCACCGGATAATTCAAAGAAACTAGATCGTCGAGAGGGATAGTTCTCACCAAAATAATGCTGGGAATGACAGGAGGGTAATGGATGACTTTGTGAAACCTGCTATCTCCGTCATAGGCTCGAGTATCACTAGACCCAGGATAGATGCAAACAATTTTGAAATAAAGCCCAACATTATCCAAATGGTATAGAATATGGTTCAATTTGACGGGCTACCTGAAGAGGATCCCAATGCTCACTTAGCTAGTTTTCTCAAAATTTGTGATACTTTCAAAATGAATGGTGTTTCTGAAAATGCCATTAAGTTAAGACTTTTCCCTTTTTCCTTGAGAGATAGAGCTAAATCGTGGTTAAAGTCTTTACCTACAAGTTCCATCACTACTTGGAATGCCCTAGCGGAAAAATTCTTAGCCAAATATTTTCTTTCAGCTAGGACAACCAAACTTAGGAATGAAATCTTCATCTTCCAACAATTAGATGCTGAGCTCTTATACGAATGTTGGGAAAGATTTAAGGAGATGTTAAGAAAATGCCCACGCCATGGATTCGAGCTGGGAATGCAAATGCTTATCTTCTTGAATGTCCTCACGTTCGCAACATGGCAAGTGCAAGGTCAAGAGCTCGTGTGCAATGAGTGCACAAAGTGGATGCTGTGGCAGCATTAGAGGCTAAGGTAGATGCCTTAACTCAAAAGATGGAACAGTTGGTGATGCCTCAAGGCCAAGTTTTAAATGTCAATTGTGATTTTTGTGGAGAAGGACACCCCAATCATGAATGCCAAAAGATGGGGTCAATCTAAGAAACTTCAGAGCAAGCGGCTTTCGCAGGTAATGTCCGGCTAGGTAACAATCCATATAGGTCTACCTATAATCCTGGTTGGAGAAATCGCCCTAATTTCTCTTGGAGCAATGGGAATCAACCTAGGCAAAGTTCTTTCAATTTTAGCGGTAACCAAAGGAACCAAAACCCCATGAAAAACATACCAGCACCTTCAAAACCACCATTAGAAGAGTTGATTGGCCAATTGGTAAGTACTACAGAGACTAAGTTCCAAGGGGTCGATGTCATCACACAAAACCAATTAGCTAACCTCCTCTATGTTTTCGACAATGATACTTGGCAAGGGATTGATGTGAATAATCAAAAGACTCTTTCAGACCAGAATTGGGATATTAGAGGGATAACAGCGACCTTAGGCTTATATAAGCATAATGCATTCCAAGCTAATAGCTTCTATTCCAACAATGATTTGGCAGCCAACTTTCGCACTCCAGTTTACATGTTCGGATTTAATGTTGTCCCCTATGCTAGTGTGCTTTCAATAAGACTAGACTTATTAACACTTATATCTTGCATAGGATGTTGAACACATTACCTATTCCTCTTGCCCATTTGATTATCCAATCTATTAGGGAGGTTATTCATCACCGTCTTTCCACCAAAGCCTTTGTTTTTCCCTTGGTTATAATGAAGATTTTGAAAGACTTTAGGGTGAGTCTTGAGGGAGAACTCATGGAGGCTACCACAGAGTACGATATGGTCACTAAGCAAACTCTTATGAATTACGGGTACAAATACAGCCAAGAGTTGAAGAAGTGGTTCACTCCCTTCGAGGTCCAACATCCCGGTCAGGTAAGGCCACCTACAGTAGAGGAGGAGCAGCCACCACTACCAACAACACGTGCATAGGCCAGTAGCTCTCAATCGCACCCCAGACTGACTTTGAGACAACCGTGCTAGGACGCCTCGACGAGCAAAATAGAGGTGCTCCTATGCCTGCAAGGTACTATGGAGGACATGGCGAGACAGCAAGCTACTATAGAGCAGTAGTTGGCCGAGTTGAGGCAGCAATCTTCTGGGCCACATGGTGGTATGGGCACCTCTACCCCAGCTGATGATGATGAGGATGATGATGATGATGGAGAGGACTAATGATACTTGTCTATATTTTCTCAAACACTCTTGTTTTTCCTTTCTCTTTTCATGTTCTTTTGTTTCCATGTTTTTTTTTAGTTAGTTTTATTTTTCTTTGTACTATTTTCTTTCTTTTGTTTTTGCTTTATTTTCTTTTCTACTTTTTATGCTTTGGTGTTTTCTTTTGTATTTTTCTTTTGTTAGGTACTTTGCCAATACCTCATTCTTTAAGCATTTAGATCTTGTACGACACAATGCCAAATGAATCGGATTTTATTTTTCTTATCTCTTCTCCTTTATATTTTTTGTCCCACGGTATTGTTTTTTCTTGTTATATTTATTTGGCCATGGAGGATAATGTCCAGTTTAAGTATGGGGGAGAGATTTGATTGACAAGTCTTCTATACATATTCTTTCGCCTTCTTTGAGCAAAGTTGAGAGCAAAATTTTTGCAAAATTTTTTCTGTTTTTCTTTTTGATTTCAAGCTATATGTTTAATGCATGTCTTTATGATAGATTATAGAACATATGTTCTAGATCATTTATGGCTTATGCATGACTTTTTGCACTCGGATAAAGTAGTTCTTGATCAAATGCTTTGCATTATTCTTAAACCTTGTTTTTCTACTAAAATTGATGGAGCATTCTAGAACTTACTTGAATACCTCTCGAGGAGAAATAAGAAAGACAATTATGATTTAACTTAGGGATGACAGTAATAGGCCTTCTTTGGATAGTTTGAGCTTTTCAAGCCTACCTATTGTCATATTATCCCTAGTGCCTATTTTGAGCCTAAATTGTTGATTTCTTTCTTTAAAACCTGTCACAATATTTAGTCCATTGCTTGTGCAGAGAGATTGAATAATTTTCCAAATCTTTATACTCTTGATGGTTGAAAGTGTATGTAAAGGAATGGTGAGAAAGAATGCTGGGATAAAGATCATAACTTATTACTTTCAGCCATGGATCAATATTGAGTTGAGCTGGAAAAAGAAAAGAAAGACTGAAAGAAAGAGGATAGAAAAAGAGGGAGTGAAAACAAGACAAGAAAATAAATAGCTGCTAGAAAGAATGGAAAGAAAATGAGAAAGAAAAGAACAGTAGCAATAGAAACAAAAGAGGAGTGAAATAGACGAAAATTGAGAGAGAAAGAAAAGAAAGATCACAAGAAAAATGGTGATTAAGTTAAAAAAAAAAAGTTAAAATTCATATTAAAATTTGACACCATTGCTGGAAAGTTGAGTGATTTTGTTGATGAAAAGAAAAGTTGAAAGAAAAAAAAGAAAAAAATGCAGGATTTGTTTGAAGTGCATAAGAATTACTATATAAGATTATGGTTTGTTAGATTCTTGGAATAGGGGAGCAAGAATAGTTGGAAATTGTTAATTCAATTTGTTTATCCTTTTCTTGCAAACTCTCATCTTTTTTTATTTTTGATTCTCCTATATCATTCGTTTGATAAGTTATATTACAAGCCTTTAGCCTTACATTACAAGCTTAAAAGTCCTACTTGATCTAAGTAGAATCATGATATGTCTCAGATTAGTGGGGAGAGTTATGAAAAGTAAGCCTATGGAATACATATTCTTTTTGAATTAAATTCTTTTCAATGGTTTGAGAATATTGTGAATTATTTAGACGGTTCTACTAAGTCATTTATCACTACACAAGTCTTGCATTGGTTGTGAAAGATTTAGTAGCATGTGTTTTATGTTCTTGTATAAAGAAAGCATTTAAGATATGGTTTTGAAATTGATTGAGTGATTTGTTAAGCCTTGTGTTTTCCTACTTGTTCTTGATACTTTGCTTGAGGACAAGTAAAGAGCTAAGTATGGGGGAATATGATAGGGGCTAAATTAGTCATACTTTTCCTAGTTATTTGAGGTTCTTTTATAATATATTTTGTTCAATAAGTAGTCATATTCTTTCATATTTGAGATTTTACCCTTGGAAAGGTATTTTGTTCATAATTGTAGATTTTTAGGATGAAACAAAGTAAAAACGTCGTAAACTAGAAGAGAGGCGCTGCCGGCTAGGACCTTAGAACTGGCACCGGCCGTGCACTGTTGAAACGAACTTCAAAGCGATGGAAAAATTGTTGAAACAAAGTCAAGGCGGTGCCGACTGTACCTTGAAGCTAAGGCGGTGCTGTGATTTTTCGACGTGATTTTTGGTAATCTGAGAAATTTTAGTATCTTCTAACTTCTACTCGGCCAAGAACATTGTACCTATGAGTTTAGGCACTTCCTAAGCCTATATATATTGATGAAAAACACATGGGGAAAGGGAAGAATTCATTGATCTATTGGGTATCTCAGGCTCGTATCCTATATGGCGCAGCGGAAAATAAAACGAGATACCATCTCAGGACCCATCTATGTGTGGAAAACAAGACATAATGAGGGTAAAGGTAACAGCTTTTACCATTGCGTGATTGTCCGAAGAACAAAAATTTCTTCTTCAAGTTAAGGCGCGATCCAGCAATGCTCGTGATCAGCCTCCACGTGAGTTGAACGTCTACCCACTATAATCACAGTGTATGATTATCACTAATAGTAATCCACACAGAGGAATACTCAAGCACCAAAATTTCTGTGCTAGCAAAAATTAATGGCGGCTAGGGTTCAAGATCAAAATCGAGAGAGAGAAGAAGAAGCTGTGGTTTCGTTGCCCTAGGATTTTGGAGTCAATTTCGTCTTTTTTTTTTTTTTTTTTTGGAATTTCATGTATATCACTACCATATATCACATGAAAATCTGCTAAAAAATCCTCCAAATTGAGAATTCTAAAATAGTTAGAATTCTCTAATTGTAATTGGAAACATCAAGTTTTCTTAATTACAATATGGACCACAAATTATAACTAATTATAATTTGTCCACAATAACTTTTCTTTCTCTCAATCAACCCCGCAATGTTATCAAATAACATCTTGAGTATATAATCATCTATTGTGTATGACCTATTAGGTTTCCCAGTCAATTGGAACATGAATTAATCCAAATGTCTTTGAGATTAATAATCCATAATTAATTTGAATTAATCCTATTAATTCTAATTAGGATTGGTTTATTAATTCATCAATTAATAAACCCATATTCCCAGATCATGAGCGGTATCTAGCAACACATCATGACCACCCAAGAGTCCAGGAAGTCATGTGTCTTGACATAAACCCTTCAATAACAAACTTCAGTACAATTAACTCTTTTCACCATACAATATCTCATTCGATTAGGAGTACGGAATTAGTGCCAACTCCCTCCAGAATTAATTTTGGCCCGAATACAATAGTACTTGTACCAGGAACCCACTACTCTAGATGTGTATCAATTGAAACTGTTTTTAATACACAATTGCCTTGCCCAAGGACTTTCGAATAGTAATTCCAATAAGTGGCCGTGAGATATTCGCCCCTACTATTAGGAGTGGTGAATCCTTTATTAACCCTCTCAACTACTTTGGTTTACCTTACCATATACCCAATATCCATCCCATAGGCGGTCCTCGATCGAGCTCCGGAGATTGGAATCAAATTACAAGGCCCAGCAAACAAAGTACCTTGGAGATCTCAAGTCTAAGGATACTTGCACGTTTGCTATATTGAGATTATATCACTGGCACTAAATAGTTATCCATGTGATTATCTCAAAGCTAGGTCATCCAATGAACTTGTTCCATTAACAAGCATCCATGTGTTAACTTTGAGTATCTCAATACTCATGGTTATGAGAACCATTGCCTGATCAAATCAAGAAGTCTAACACATGCTAGTCTTAACGCATTAATGATGTCCTATCTCATTAATACTATGAATAGGGACTATTTAAGTACTAACACCATCTAGTGTAGTAGGAATCTTATATCATGATCTCTATCATGATTTCCTTAACACAGTGTTGTACTAGGGACTTTATTGAACAGTTATATTACTTAAAGTAAACAAAAGAAACTGTAAGATAAATAATGCCTTTTATTAAAATAAAATATGTCATATACAATGTAAAAGTGATTGCCTCTAGGGCACAACACTAACAAACTCCCACTTGCACTACAGCCAATCATTCATGTATCTAATACCAAATGACTCAACATGACAATCATGTTTCTTCTGGGATAGTGATTTCGTAAGCGGGTCAGCTATGTTCTCTTCCGTGGGAACTCTCTCTATCTTTATTTCCTTAGCTGCTTCAGAAGCGGATTTGTACTCAACTTCTGTCGTAGAGTTAGCAATAATCTGTTTTTTGGAACTTTTTCAACTTATTGCCCCTCCGCAAAACGTAAACACGTAGCTGGATTGTGATTTGAGATCATCTTTGTCAGATTGAAAAATGGCATCAGTATACCCATTTATTTTCAAATCACCGTCTCCATATACTAAGAACATATCCTTAGTCCTTTGTAAGTACTTAATGATGTTCTTTACAGCCGCCCAATAACCCTCACCAGGGTCGGATTGGTATCTGCTCGTCAAACTGAGAGCACAAGCTACATCGGGCCTAGTACATATCATAGCATACATGATAGATCTAACCGCCGAGGCATATGGAATCTTACTCATGTGAACCATTTCAACTTGTGTCTTGGGAGACATCGACTTTGAAAAGCTTACACCATGTGACATGGGTAAGAATCCCTTTTTGGATTGATCCATGCGAAACCTCTTTAGCACTTTATCTATGTATGTAGATTGTAAAAGACCAAGCAACCTTTTGGATCTATCTCTATAGATCCTTATTCCAAGAACATAGGTTGCTTCACCAAGGTCTTTCATGGAGAATTGTTTAGACAACCAAATTTTAACCATTTGCAAGACAGGTATATCGTTTCCTATTAGCAATATGTCATCTACATAAAGCAATAAGAAAACGATTGCACTCCCACTAACCTTCTTGTATACACAAAGCTCATCCATATTTTGAATGAAACCAAATTCTTTGATTGTTTCATCAAAATGGATATTCCAACTCTTAGAAGCTTGCTTAAGTCCATAAATAGACCTTTGCAGCTTACACACCTTTGTGCTATCACTGGACGTGAAACCCTCAGGTTGTGTCATATACACTTCCTCAGTCAGATTTCCATTTAGGAAAGCTGTTTTCACATCCATTTGCCAAATCTCATAATCATAATAAGCAGCAATGGTTAGGAGTATCCTGATGGATTTCAACATGGCTACTGGCGAGAAGGTTTCATCATAGTAAATACCATGTTGTTGATGATAATCCTTCGCCAGTAGTCATGCTTTATAGGTAACTAAGTTACCATCCATATTCGATTTCTTCTTGAAAACCCACTTGTACCCAATAGGTTTAATTCCTTTGGGTGGATCAACCAAAGTCCATACTTGGTTGTCGTACATGCAATCCATCTCTGACTTCATAGCCTCAAGCCATTTGTCAGATTCTGAACTATTCAGAACATCCTTGTAGGTAGTAGGCTCATCTTCATCTATGAGCAATACGTCATTATGGTCACTAATGAGAAATCCATATCTCTCAGGTACTATACGTATCCTACTAGATCTACAAGGTTCTTGTATATTAGAAGGTTCATCTATTCTCTCAATAGATGTGGGTTAGACGGTTGATCCTCGTTTATTTGATCTTCATGAACTTCAGTAAGTTCAATCTTACTTCCACTGCCCCCTTTGAGCATGTGCTCCTTCTCTAAGAAGACGGCATGCTTTGAAACAAACAATTTATTTTCGGAGGGTTGATAGAAGTAATATCCAAAAGATTCTTTTAGATATCCCACAAACAAACACTTGTCAGACTTACTATCAATTTTGTCTGACTATGGCCTTTTAACAAAGGCAGGACAACCCCATACTCGCAAGTGAGATAACTTTGGTCTTTTACCAAAGAACATCTCAAATGGGGTAGTATCAACCGATTTTGTTGGAACTCTGTTTAGTATATAAATAGAAGTCTCTAGTGCATACCCCCAAAACGATTTTGGTGGGTCTGCAGAAGCCATCATGGTCCGTACCATGCCTAGAAGGGTTCGATTCCTTCTCTTAGATACACCATTATGTTGAGGTGTATGTGGTGGAGTCCATTGAGATCATATCCCATTATCTCTAAGATAACTCAAAAACTCTTGACTCAAATATTTTCCTCATCGATTAGATCTTAGAGTCTTAATACTTTTGCTAAATTATTTTCCTATTTCATTCTTGAAGTCTTTGAACCTTTCAAAGGCCTTAGATTTGTATTTCATTAAACACAAATACCCGTATCGTGAGAAATCATTGATAATGTTATGAAATAGTTATAATCTCCATTTGCTTGTATTGACATTGGGCCACATACATCAGAATGTATGAGTTATAATCAAATGACCCTAAGTTACCAAGCTTGTGTAACTTAGAAACACGATTTTCGTTTACATGGCCCAAACGACAATGCCATAAGTAAGAGGTGTTAGAGTTATCTATTTTAGGTTTCTTATTGTTTATATTGAGAATTGGATTGTCTAAGTCTAGAACATATAAACCATTAACCAAAGTTGCTGAATCATAATGAATATCATTCAATGAAAAAGAACAATATTTATTCTTAAATATTAAATGAAATCCACATAAGTCTAAACACACAACTGAGATAATATTTTTCATTAAAATTGGTACATAATAACAGTTTTCCAGTTCTAGAATCAATCTTGAAGGCAGGTTCAGCTCGAATATCCCCACAGCAAGTGCAACAACCTTTGCCCCATTTGCAGTACGTAGGTCCACGTAGCCTTTCTTTAGCCTTCTACTACTCTTTAGTCCTTGCAAGTTATTGCATAAATGAGATCCACATCCGGTATCTAATACCCATATCTCATTTCTAAAGGCAGTATTTATCTCAATCATAAATAAACCTAGAGAAGAAGTAGAAGTTCTTGTAAGCTTCTCCTTATGCTTCTTGTCCTTGATGATCTCCAGGTAGGCTTTGTAGTTGTGCCTCCAGTGGCCCCTATTCCCACAATGATCGCATGGGCCCTTAGTAGTTGCGTCCTTCTTGTTCACACCACCTTTGGGCTTCATGAGAGCCTTCTTCTTCTTCTTTTGAACTTTCTTCGTAGAAGAGGAAGATTGTACCATTAAAACCGCATTAGAATCCCTCTTCATGGAGGACTACGCAATTTTGAGAAGATTGATCAACTCAGGGATAGTGGACTCAATCTTATTCATCTGATAGTTAATCACAAATTGTGAGAAACTATTAGGCAAAGATTGAAGAATTAAGTCAACACTTAAGTCATGGTCCATTTTAAACCCGAGAGACCCAAGCTTCTCTATCAAGCCCAGCATCTTCAGCCCATGAGTGGCCACAGAAGAACCCTCTACCATTTTACAATGAAATAGTTACTTCAAGATCTCATATTTCTCAGTTCTGGCTTAGGCATCAAACAGCTCTCGAAGATATAAAATGATCGATTGAGCATCCATATGCTCGTGCTGTTTTTGCAACTCAGGAGTCATGGATGCCAGTATAATACATGATGTTGTATCACTATCCTCCTTGTGCCTCTTGTGGACAGCATGCTCATCAGCATGAGGATCTTGGGCTGGTGGTTATGGAATAGGAGCATCTAGCACGTAGAGCAACTTTTTTGATTTTAGAACGATTCTCAAATTTTTATACCAATCGAGATAGTTTGATTCAGTTAACTTGTTGGTTTCCAAAATGCTACATAAGTTCTAGTTCATTGACATGATGCAAGTGACCTAGATGTAAAGATAGAGAGCATTAGCTACTTGTATATGCACTTGATATGCAAATAATTAGGACTTTAATTAAACGCATTTTTACTCCACTATTTTACTTAAACCAATAGCCCCCACTACTAATTCAGGAAAGCCCATTGGAAGCTTTCCTAGTGGACCGATATCCAAATTCCTCAAGAATAACCTTGGATTTGCCCGACAAGCCACCCTTGAGTTCATTGGTAGGTATCTAATACTAATTACATCGTATGTAACTACCGAATCATTGTGTGATTAACATCTTTTAATCTTAAAGTCTTTTAGGCTACCCCAACTTTTCCTCTAAATTTCTTTATGCTTGAGTTTGCCCAACCGGGATAAAGAATTTAGTTAAACCCGACCTATTAATCAGGAATTTAATTCGATAGCTTGAACATGCCTAATGTCAAGTAGGCTTGGGTTTGCCCAACAACCTGGTCTCGAAAAAGGACTCTCGTTCTTACTATATTAATAGAAGGAATTAGATTTAATATTAATTGAGGGATTTGTTCCTTTTAGTGATTTTGTTGAATGACATGCATAAAATCAATAAATCACATAATTGATAATCATGGTAATAAAGCGATTACGTGGTATGGTTATGGACTTTACCCTAAATTAATTTCTTTAAGCCATAAAAGAAATTAATATAGTTAACCATATGTGTTCATGCATGATTTAAGTAGAAGGTCTTACCTCCTCGCCTTGTTTTGGTTGCCATCTCCAGAATAAAATAATTCTACTCCTATCTAACTTATGTAAACTAATTACATAATTTTCGAAAGAGAGAAAACCTCGAGTTGCATTCGACGGGAGTTAGATGAGAAGAGAATTATACAAGAATTCTAAAGAAGGCAGGACACGCAGGCCCTATTTCATAAAAACCAAAACTGTAAAATGCATGAATAGATATAATTGGTTTAAGTCCATAACCATCCACCATGCCATTGACTATGTTTAAACAAAATAAACATATACTTTTATTATTCCAAAATCACTATTTTGGAAAAATAAAACAAATTCTAAAATCACCATTTTAGAGAATACATCAATTTTATATTTTCAAAATCATTATTTTGAAGAACAAAATTGATTGTCTCAAAACTAATTTTAAGAAAATGCTTTTGGGTCCCGTCTCTCATCAAATGAGGTTTTTCCCTTTAAAAATTCTGTTCCGGATTTTTTTTTTTTAAATACTAGAGGTTACAAAGAGAGCAGAACCGGCGCCAGCTCTATTCTGGTTTTCAAAAATTTTTTATCTTCCAAAAAAATGATTTTCAGACATCGCAAACAGAATGGAACCGGCGCTGGCTTGGAGGCTGGAGCCAGCACCACCTGTGTTCTGCAACAATGGCGGCGATTTTCAAAAAATTCCAAAAATAATTTCTGGTTCTTTCTTCTTCTGCAAATTTTCAGTGAGAACAATTCTCAGCTGTATTTTCTATTTTGAAGCTATAAACAACAACCAATTTGTTATATTAAACAAAATCAACACTAAAAATTAAGATGAAATGGAGGGCAACATCCATGTTGCAAGAAAACGTTTTTCTGCAGAAAATTTTCAGCTCCAAAGAAAGCATCTTTTTGAAATACTCCGTGACTATAACACAATCATACTGTGCTACGAACCCAACTCATAAAGATTGAAACGATTTCGACTCGAGTGAAAATGATTTTTCACAGCGAACAAAGACAAACACAAAAACAGTTTTTCATGCCAAAACAATGTCCGTAGACCACACATAGTATGTCTCTGATACCACTATTGGGTATCTCAAACTCGTATACTATACGACGCAGCAAAAAATAAAACGTGATACCATCCCAGGACATATCTATGTGTGGAAAAAAAGACATAATGAGGGTAAAGGTAATAGCTTTTACCTTTGTGTGATCGTCCGAAGAACAAAAATTTCTTCTTCAAGTTGAGGCGCGATCCAGCAACGCTTGTGATCAACCTCCACGTGAGTTGAATGTCTACCCACTATAATCACAGTGTGTGATTATCTCTAATAGTAATCCACACAGAGGAATACTCAAGCACCAAAATTTCTGTGCTAGCAAAAATTAATGGCGGCTAGGGTTCAAGATCAAAATCGAGAGAGAGAGAGAAGAAGTTGTGGTTTCGTCGCCCTAGGATTTTGGAGTCAATTTCGTCTTTTTTTTTTTGGAATTTTGGATCATGGCTCGAATACAATAGTACTTGTACTAGGAACCCACTACTCTAGTTGTGTATCAATTGGAACTATTTTCAATACACAATTACCTTGGCCAAGGACTTTGAGTAGTAATTCCTACAAGTGGTCATGAGATATTCGCCCCTACTATTAGGAGTGGTAAATCCTTTATTGACCCTCTCAACTACTTTGGTTTACCTTACCATGTACCCAATATCCATCTCATAAGCAGCTCTCGATCGAGCTTCGGAGATTGGAATCAAAGTACAAGGCCTAGCAAACAAAGTACCTTGGAGATCTCAAGTCTAAGGATACTTGCACGTTTGCTATATTGAGATTATATCACTGGCACTAAATAGTTATCTATGTGATTATCTCAAAACTAGGTCATCCAATGAACTTGTTCCATTAACAAGCATCCATGTGTTAACTTTGAGTATCTCAATACTCACGGTTATGAGAACCACCGCCTGATCAAATCAGGAAGTCTAACACATGCTAGTCTTAACGCATTAATGATGTCCTATCTCATTAATACTATGACTAGGGACTATTTAAGTACTAACACCATCCAGTGTAGTAGGAATCTCATATTATGATCTCTATCATGATTTCCTTAACACAGTGTTGCACTAGGGACTTTATCAAACAGTTATATTACTTAAAGTAAACAAAAGAAACTGTAAGATAAATAATGTCTTTTATTAAAATAAAATGTGTCATATACAATGTTCAAGTGATTGCAACTAGGGCACAACACTAACATGATCATCATAGAAAATCACTTAATCAAAGGAGGAATTCTTCAATTTAAGGAGGGTTGTGCGAGAAGATCTTCAAAGGAAGAAGAAGGAGGCTTGTATATGACTGCTTTATTTTACTTTGTTTTCTTTTTCTTGACAATGATGTATTGATTGTTTTATTATAATTTGACATTGTTTTAGATATTCATGATATTTAGAGTTATTTGATCTTTTGATTAATTGATTGTTATTCTTGGTATTTAATTACTCGTGTTTATTGCAAGATTAATTGATTGTGGCTTTCTGTTAACTTACTTGAGAATAGGGTTGATGGTAGTTCAATTGATTGATTCCATATTTGTTGTCTTTTAACTTGCCTAAAAATGGGGTTAATTGCTAAGAATAGAGTAATTAAAGGTTAATTGATGTCTGCCGGAGTATGGATTCAATTGGTTAATTTCATGGGTTGAGTTTTCTTTGATAATGGGACTTAATCAGAGAATTGTATTTAATGCATCTTTTGGGTACGACTGGTTGAGACAGAGTACGTGATACTAAGTTACCTAGAAGATAGGGATTCATGGATTGGGAAAGAAGTGAGTCTACTTTAATTCTTCATGATGCCAAGAGAATAATTAGTTATGATAAAGGTTGGATAATTCAAGATCGTGTTTGTCTAACCAATGGTTTGAATTACATACTTCTACATCCTTGACATATGTAAATTTTTATTTTGCATTTATTAGTTTTTCAATTTATTGAGTTGGTTAAATAATGAAAGAAAGGTAATTAATGTCTACTTGTTCCTTGAGAATCGACACTTGTTTGAACCCTATACTCGGTTAATAATGAGTACGCTTGCTCATATGTGTGATTTGGATTGAATGTTTTAATTTAAACTTGAATGGGAATGTGCTTAGTTTTTGTATGATTTTTACACCCAAGTCCGAACACATCAATATGCCATATACCTAATTTGTTCAACAACCTAGATTCCAACTTTTTCCCTTGTCCTCTGTTTCCAAATTGTTATTGCGGAGTCAACTTTAAGATTACCTAATCCACTTCTTCAAATTTTAAATCTCTCCTGTATCGATCAACATAACTCTTTTGCCTATTCAAAGCAGTTTCTAGCCTAGTTTTGATCAACTCCACCGTTTTCCGTACTTTATCAAGGTCAAAAGCATCTTGTTCATTCGATCTCCGTCTTAGGCTTTCCCAATACAAAGGGGACTGGCATTTTCTTCCATATAAAGCTTCAAATGGGGCCATTCCAATTATTTATCAATAACTATTATTGTATGCAAAATCTATATATACCAAATTATCAATCCAATTAGTTCTGAATTCTAAAACACAGGCCTGCAACGTGTCTTCCAGAATTCGATTCACTCGTTCATTCCAAGCATTTGTTTATGGGTGTGCTATGATACTGAATTTCAACGTTGTCCTATATCTTTGTGACAACTTAGTCCAAAAGCCTAAGATGAATCTGGGATCTCGATCTAATATAATACTAGACGGTAGCCCATGCAATCTAATTGCCTCTTCCCTATAGATTTTGCTCAATTTCTCTAAAGAATCCTATTGGTAAATAGGAATAAAAGGAGCAAACTCGGTTTGTCAGTCCAGCACCACGCATATTGTTAGGGATATGCCCTAAAGTCAATTAGTACTTATACTATTGTCGTTATATTTTATATAATAATATGAGGTTTTCCTTTCCATCAATAGTGCATTTTATTTTGTAGTCATCAAGTACGTGATTTAATAGTATAGCTCTACAATGAATACAATGACTGTTCTAAAACTATCCCTGATCGATTATTATTATTAGAATAATAACAAATTAGGATTAGGGTGTTTGTGACTTGATGACTATATTTTACTGGTCATAGATATTTGTGATATCAAGTCAAAACATAAATAAATGTTAGAGAATATTGTATTAGACATGACCCACTATGAGTGTACTTCATTGAATTTGTTATAAGTATTTTTTAGCCATAATGATATTAAAAGTCCTTCGACTTAAATTCATCATAGTTTCCTACTTAATAAATTCTATATTTTGACGTTACCTAAAGTTGTCTTTAACCAGATAATAAATTAGACTACTGTTGGATATAGAATAAATCAAGAAGAGGAATATGATTGATAGTGAAAGAATTTGTCCCTCTCAATTATGGGAGAGATATCCATGAGCCCCTTGATAAGTTAGACTGTTAAAATGCATGGCTATACTCAAATATATCAATCTAAGATATTGATATCATTTGTTTGAACAGTCTACTATAAAATCAAGAAATAATTGATTAAGCTTAATAAGGATGACATGCTCCATGCCTTATGTTTAATCTGGATATCGTGTGACAAAAGAACTAAGTATAAGATTATTGTTTGGTTCAAAGAGATCACTGATCTTCATTTAACTTAGATAGTTATAATGTTTTGGTAGAAATCGCTTATAACTTGTGGGCCATTTGAATATGATTTGGGCATATTGCTAGTGTTAAATGAACCTATAGTGCCACACAATAAGCGAACTTGTCAGGTTATTTTTCTGGTAACCAAATTCGATGAATATGGAAATATGTCTAAGTTAATCGAACCTAAAAAATTTACCAGATACAATGAATCTAGAAATATGTCCATATTCGATGTATCTAGATGATGTCCAGATTATAAGAATCTGACTCTATAAATTAATTAGTTAAATTATCGAGATAATGACAGAAGCTTATCATATCACTTTTAATTTAATTTCAATTTAAATTAAAATATGATTAGATATTATCAGAGTTGGTTGAATTAGGTACATATTTCTGAAGTTAAGAGACATGAAATACATCGTGAATACCTTAAAGCTTTGCTGGTAATTCCAAACGATAAGCCATATACCGAATTCGTTCAACAATAAGAAACGGTCCAATATACCAAAATTCTAACTTTTTCCCTTGTCCTCTGTTTCCAAATTGTTTTTGTGGAGTCAAATTCAAGATTACCTAATCCACTTCTTCAAATTTCAAATCTCTCCTGTGTCGATCTACATAACTCTTGTGCCTACTCTAAGCTGTTTCTAGCTTAGTTTTGATCAACTCCACCGTTTGCCATACTTTATCAAGGTCAAGAGCATCTTGTTCATTCGATCTCCATCCTAGGCTTTCCCAATACAAGGGGACTGACATTTTCTTCTATATAAAGCCTCAAATGGGGCCATTCCAATTATTTATCAATAACTATTATTGTATGAAAAATCTGTATATACCAAATTATCAATCCAATTTGTTCTGAACTCTAAAACACAAGCCTGCAACGTGTCTTCCAGAACTGGATTCACTCATTCATTCCATGCATCTATTTGTGGGTATGCTGTGATACTAAATTTCAGTGTTATCCTATATCTTTGTGACAACTTAGTCCAAAAGCTTGAGATGAATCTGGGATCTCGATCTGATATAATACTGGACGGTAGCCCATGCAATCTGATTGCCTCTTCCCTAAAGATTTTGCTCAATTTCTCTAAAGAATCCTATTGGTAAATAGGAATAAAAGGAGCAGACTCGGTTAGTCAATCCAGCACCACGCATATTGTTAGGGATATGCCCTAAAGTCAATTAGTACTTATACTATTGTCGTTATATTTTATATAATAATATGAGGTTTTCCTTTCCATCAATAGTGCATTTTATTTTGTGGTCATCAAGTACGTGATTTAATAGTATAGCTCTACAATGAATACAATGACTGTTCTAAAACTATCCCTGATCGATTATTATTATTAGAACAATAATAAATTAGGATTAGTATGTTTGTGACTTGATGGCAATGTTTTACTGGTCATAGATATTTGTGACATCAAGTCAAAACATAAAAAAAATGTTAGAGAATATTGAATTACACATGACCCACTGTGCGAGTACTTTATGGAACATGTCATAAGTACTTTCTAGCCATAATGATATTAAAAGTCATTCGACCAAAATTCATCATATTTTTCTACTTGATAAATTCTATATTTTGATGTTGTTTAAAGTTGTCTTTAACCAGATAATAAATTAGACTACTGTTGGATATAGAATAAATCAAGTAGAGGAATACAATTGATAGTGAAGGAATTTGTCCCTCTCAATTATGGGAGAGATATCCATGGGCCCCTTGATAAGTTAAACTGTTAAAATGCATGGCCATACTCAAATATATTAATCTAAGATATTGATATCATTTGTTTGAACAGTCTACTATAAAATCAAGAAATAATTGATTAAGCTTAATAAGGATGACATGCTCCGTGCCTTATGCTTAATCTGGATATCGTGTATCAAAAGAACTAAGTATAAGATTATTGTTTTGTTCAAAGAGATCACTGATCTTCATTTAACTTAGATAGTTATAATGTTTTGGTAGAAACCGCTTATAACTTGTGGGCCATTTGAATATGATTTGGGCATATTGGTAGTGTTAAATGAACCTATAGGGCCACACAATAAGCAAACTTGTTTGGTTATTTTTCTGATAACCAGTTTCGATGAATTTGGAAATATGTCTAAGCTAATCAAAACTAGAAAATTTACCAGATACAATGAATCTGGAAATATGTCCACATTCGATGTATCTGGATGATGTCCAGATTATAAGAATCTGACTCGGTAAATTAATTAGTTAAATTACCAAGATAATGATACAATTTTATCATATCAGTTTTAATTTAATTTGAATTTAAATTAAAATATGATAATATATTATCAAAGTTGGACTCTAAGAGGTTCGGAGGAGTTTTTAAGAAAACCCTAGCCGTTTTCTCAAGAGTCCCGTTCTGTTAAAAATATTTGTGCCTCCATTCACCAGAAAAATAATCATCTCAAACCCTAGGCGCTAGCACTCTTGGGGTAATGAGATAGTTCGCTGTATGTATCCGATAGAGGATGTTCGCACACTGCAACGTCTGGTGATCGTTCGGGTTGCACATAAGACAACATAATCAGAATCAAAAGATCTCGACTATGCTAAACAGAGGTAATTCTGTAAACCTTTAGATCTTCTTAATCGTATACTTGGGTCCTCGGAAGGGATTCATGGATCTTTTTCGCGTTTAGGAGTCCACGAATCCTAACACATGTAGCATCTCGTTGTCCTACTGCCATGGATAATCCTGTGATAAAATCCATGGTGATCTCATCCCATTTCCATGATGAGATAGATAGTGGCTAGAATAAGCCTCCAGGTCATTGTTAATCAGTTTTCACTTGTTAGTAGGTTAATAAAGAATAACGGTCTCGATAATAGAGAATCCCATCGTTTCCCCTTTGAAATTCACTTTTCTCCCTATTCACCTCTTTTGCAATATCTTTTGTAGATCTTTATCCTTTTCTTACTCTTCTTTCAGTTGTTGTAGAAAAGCCAGTTGAATTGAAATATTACATTCTCATTCATCTTTTAACTGAAAATCTTTCCAATCTAGGACATGTGTCATCCGAAGAGTGGACAAATTAGCTTTTCTACTTAAAGCATTTGCAATCGTATTTGCTTTCCTAGGGTGATATCTAATTGGACACTGAAATTCTTTCAAGAATTCTATCCACCTTCATTGTCTCAGGTTCAAATCTTTTTGAGTGAAGACATATTTCAAGCTTTTATGATTGGTAAAAACATCAAATTTAGCTCCATAAAAACAGTGTCTCCAATACTTTAAAACAAATACTTTAGCTGCCAACTCCAAATCATGCATGGGGTATTTCTTTTCATGTGGTTTAAGTTTTCGGGGGATATAGGCTATTACTCTACCCTCCAGCATTAATACTCTTCCTAACCCTTCTTTTGATGCATCAATATGTACCTCGTAATGTTTATCCATCATAGGTAATGGTAAAATAAGAGCAGAGCTTAACGTTTATTTCAACTCCTAGAAATTCTTCTCACACTTCTCTGTCCACACATAAGGAACTTTCTTTTGAGTGAGTTGAGTTAAAGGTGAAGCTATCTTTGAAAATCCCTCAATGAATCTCCTGTAGTATCCAGCTAATCCCAGAAAACTTCACACTTCAATTGAAGTCTCGGGAGGTTTCTAATTTGTCACTCCATCAACCTTAGTAGGATCTACCATAATTCCTCTCTTGGATACTACTTGTCCCAAGAACTCACAATTACTAAACATTGTATATAATCTGGCCTCTCATAATTTCTCTAATACTTTTCGAAGATACTGTTCATGTTCTTGAGAATTCACTAAATATACCAAGATATCATCGATAAAAATGACAACAAAATTTTCCAAATAAGGCCAAAATATCTGATGCATCATATCCATAAAAGTAGCGGGAGAATTGGTAACACCAAATGGCATCACCGCAAATTCAAAATGTCCATATCGTGTGTTAAATGCAGTTTTCGATATATCTTCCTCTCGAATCCGAACTTGATAATATCCCTGCCTCAGATCTAAATTGGAAAAACATCATGCTCTTTGTGGCTGATCAAATAACTCATCAACCATAGGCAGCGGATACTTATTCTTGACCATCACTACATTTAATCCTTAATAGTTTATACACTTTCACAATGATCCATCTTTCTTCTTAACAAATAATACTGGTACTCCCCAAGGTGAAGCACTTGGTCGAATAAATCCCTGCCCCAATAACTCCTACAATTGCTTCTTAAGCTCTTCCAGATTTGTTGGTGCCATTCTAGAAGGATCCTTGAAACTGGTAACACCGTTGGCACTAAGTCAATAGAAAACTGTACTGTTAGTGTTATGCCATAGAGGCAATCACTTGTATATTGTATATGACACATTTTATTTTAATAAAAGGCATTATTTATCTCATAGTTTCTTTTGTTTACTTTTGTGTAAAATAACTATTTGATAAAGTCCCTAATACAATACTTTGTTAAGAAAATCATGATATAAGATTCCTACTACACTGTATAGTGTTAGTATTTAAATAATCCCTAGTCGTAGTATTAATGAGATAGGACATCATTAATGCGTTAAGACTAGCATATGTCAAACTTCCTGATTTGATCAGGCGGTAGTTCTCATATCCGTGAGTATTGAGATACTCAAAGTTGACACATAGATGCTTGTTAATGGAACAAGTTCATTGGATGACCTAGCTATAAGATAATCACATGGATAACTATTTAGTACCAGTGATATAATCTCAATATAGCAAACGTGCAAGTATCCTTAGACTTGAGATCTCCAAGGTACTTTGTTTGCTGAGCTTTGTGCTTTGATTCCAATCTCTGGAGCCAGATTGAGGCCTGCTTAGGAGATGGATATTGGGTATATTGTGAGGTAAATGAAAGTAGTTGAGAGAGTTAATAAAGAATTCACCACTACTAATAGTAGGGGCGAATATCTCATGGCCACTTGTAGGAAATACTACTCTTGGGTATTGGAAACAGTTCCAATTGATATACATCTAAAGTAGTGGGTTCCTAGTACAAGTACTATGTATTTGGGCCAGAATGAATTCTGGAGGGAGTTGGCACTAATTCCGTACACCAAACCGAATGAGCTATTGTATGGTAAAAGGAGTTAATTGCACTGTAATTTGTTATTGAAGGGTTCATGTCAAGCCACATGACTTTTTAGACTCTTGGGTGGTCATAATGTGTTGCTAGATACCACTCATGATATGAGAATATGGGTTTGTTAATTGATGAATTAATAAACCAATCCTGATTAGAATTAATAGGATTAATTCTAATTAATTATGGATTATTAATCTCAAAGACGTTTGGATTAATTTATGTTCGCTACCAATTGACTGGGAAACCCAATAGGTCACACACAATAGAAGATTATATACTCAAGATGTTATTTGATAACATAGTGGGGTTAATTGAGAGAAAGAAAATTTTTTGTTGACAATTATAATTAGTTATAATTTATGGTCCAAATTGTAATTGTGAAAACTTGATGTTTCCAATTACAATTAGGGAATTCTAACTGTTTTAGAATTCTTAAATGGAGGATTTTTCAGCAGGATTTTCATGTGATATAGGATATACACATGAAACCCTAGCAGATATGTAAGACAAGAAACAACTCCAACCCTAGCAACACACGATCTCTCCCTCTTCTCTCTCTCTCGTTGTTCTTGCAACCTAGCCCTAGCCACCACTTAGTTTTTTTGCTAGCACAGAAAACTCCATGCTTGAGTGTATCCTCTATATGGATTTCTGTTAAAGATAATCACACACTATGATTATAGTGGTTAGACGTTCAACTCTCGTGGTGTTTGATTAAGAGGATTACTGGATTGCGCCTCAACTTGAAGAAGGAAAATTTTATTTTCCACACGATCAAAGAAAGGTAAAAAGCTATCACATTTTTTCTCTTTATGTCTTGTTCTCCGCACATATGCGGATCCTAGGACGGCATCTCATTTTATTTATCCGCTGTGCCATATATGATATGCGAGAGATACCTAACAGTGGTATCAAAGTCATGCTATGTGTGGGTTGTAAACATTATTTTTTGCATGAAAGGCTATTTTCATGAATTCGTGTTTGTCTTTGTTCGTTGTGAAAACTGTTTTCACTCGAGTCAAAATTGCTTTGAGCATTGTGGGTTGGGTCCATAGCATAATATGATTGTGTAAAAGTTACAGCATATTTCAAAAGATGCTTTCTTTATGTGGCCACCTACTGAGAAATGAGTCCTTCCCAGATGAGATGCCAGTACAGTAGGTCATGCCAGTTCGAGCTAGCAGTTTTCAGTCAAGTGACTGTGTGTTGCCGGAATAGACAACCAGTTTTGTTTGGGTATAGAGAAGAAGGAGTATCTTGCTTGATAGGCCGATCACCTACTTTTTGTTAGTCTGCACAAAGTGTGGCATTCTGACTAGTTATGGGGCCCAACGTGTGGTAACCCGTGATCACCTTCTTAAGTGGTTGATTTTATTGAACATGTATGGTTGGAAAAGCCATAACACCACTCTTGATTTTGACTATTGTTTATTGCTTGCTAATATTTCTCTTACGACGGTTTTACACTTTACATTCATGAATTGTTTTCACTGAACACCCAAAGCACACACGGACTTACTAAGATTTTTATCTCATCACCCTTTTTACCATGATTTCAGGTCGATCCTGCTATGAAGATGAGTAGCTAGTTGTAGCCTACCTTGTTAGATTTTTCTGATATTTATTTTGTGTAATGCTTTGGAGTTGAGAATGGATAATTTTATTTATGGATTTATTTCAAATTCTTGGTTTGTAATAAATTTTAAGTTTAAAGTATTTTTTGTATTCTATTATTTTGATTGTGTGACCTAGTTATAAAGACCCCTTGTCCTTTGGACGGGGCGACATCCCTGACCCTGTCGGGCCTAGTTAGTGGGGTGTTACAAGTGGTATCAGAGCCTAGGTTATAGGCAAATATTGATGATATATGTTCTATTAATTTAAATTTAAATTTTTGTCTAACCTATCTTGTTTATGCTATAGGATGGTTAGAATGCTTAGCACTGCGAGGAAAGGGCAGCAATGGCACCCGCCTATCCCTATATACCCAGAAGGCCTTCCAATTCCCTAGCCTGCCTTTTAGCCAGTTTTCCCTTTGGAGAATAGCAGTGATGATGAGGTCCTGATCCATGAGCCACCCCCAATTCCAGTGATAGACATAAGTTCTGATAGTGAAGATAAGGTAATAGCTGTGGAGCATGTACCCTACCCTCCTAGTCCCGTAGTGGACTTAGCAGTAGATAGTGATGACCCGGAGGAGATAGACTATGAGTCTCCACCTAGACCTTTTTTCATTCCTCCTTTCAGCCAAGTTGAGCCCGGGGAGAGTTCTAGGCACCTTGGGAAGGAGCCGATAGAGGGATTTGCCACTGGGGTTAGGGTAGATTTTTCTATGAACTTTGGGGGTTGGTTGTATGAGGCTGATGATGAGGATTCTGATGAAGACTAGAGGACTGGGAGTTATTTTAAGTCGGATGTTTATTTATTTATTGTTTTCTGAGAACTTTTATGTTAAGGATTTTTAATTCAGTTTTCTGTCAAAATTTCGAATGTATGCAAATCAATCTTTGAAGAAGAATATATGAGCAATTCTTTAGACAAAATTTGCATATGATTTCTTTTACTTATATCTAACTGTGAATGCATGCTCAACTAAAATGATTTAACCCTTGAATGCATACACTTAATATTTGGGGTATGGTTTAGAATGACACCCAAGCGTCGTGCAGCTTCATTAGCTAGAAGGGTCCCGGAAGCTGATCATGTGGCACCAGAAGTCGAGACAGCTCAGATGCAATCACCCAACCGGGGTGATGGGAGTGGTCCGGATATGGGAATGGGGTCTGAAGTTTCGATTGATGCGTCAATGGGCCAGGCATTCAACAAGATGTCCGAAATTCTACAGACTCTGACCGAGCGAAGGAACCCTAAGGGGGAAGATGAGGCGTTAGAGTGGTTTCTGAAGTTTCAACACCCCATCTTCTTGGACGAAGCTGAACAAGATCAGAAGGCAGAACAGTGGATCAAGAAGATAGAGGACATATTTGCAATGCTCCAATACACCAAGGAGCGAATGGTTAAGTTTGCGGCTTTCCATTTAAGAGGACCAACTCGGGCATGGTGGCAGCGAGTTCAAGATGACTGGGAAATGGTCGGGTAGGAATGGACGTGGTCCAACTTTATTGAAGTCTTCAGAGCTGAGTACATCCCTCAGTGGATAGTGGAAAAGCGGGAGGATGAATTTCAGAATCTGAAGTAAGGAGGCATGTCAGTGGCCCTGTACGTAGAATGGTTCACCTAGCTGTCGAAGTACTGCCAGAGACTAGTGGATACTGAGCAAAATAGGATGAGGCAGTTCGTCAAGGGGCTAAGGCCGAAATTGATGAGGGTGTTGGCACCTTTTCCGCCAACGACCTATTCAGGGGCAGTGGACGCGGCTACCTGAATTGAAAATGAGGACTGCAGTAGAATAGCGGCGAGGCCTTTCCAACCGCCAAGCCAGCCGTAAGGACACTTCCAAGGGCAACAATCTAACAAGCGCCTCACCAACCAATAGTGGCAGAACCGAGGGAAGTAAGCCCAGACAACACTAGTGGGTCCTGTTCAAAACCTTTCATCATGCTGACAATATGGAAAAAAGGGCCACACAAAGAAGAATTGTTGGTCTAAGGCTGGCGAAAGGAAATGTTATCATTACGGCGACCCGAACCACCTGCGAAACACCTGCCCTAAGTTGCACCGAGTCAGGCAAGGAGACCCAGCATAGAACCCGGGGCCCAACAGAGCCAATACCGTGGGAGCATCTGGGAGTGGAGCACAAAAGTTGCAAGTGAAGGCCAAGGTATTCGCTCTCAATAGAGAGGAGGTTGGGACCGATGTAGCAGTAGTGGAATGTAAATTTACTATCCAAGGACGCTCTGTTAATGCATTGATAGATCCTAGCTCTACTCATTCCTATTTAAACAAGATTTGTGCATGTCATTTTGGTTGGGATGGAGTGGAGCTACCTTATACTTTAGTGGTAAGCACACCTTTGGGGAAAATGGTGCAAGTGGATCGGTATGTAAAAAATTGTAAAATTGATGTGGGGAGAGAAAGTCTGGAGGGAGATTTGATAGTATTAGATATTGAATATTATGATTTGATTTTAGGGATGGATTGGTTAGCCAGGCATGGGGTTAGGGTAGATTATAAGAATAGGTCAGTCCAGTTCGTTAAATCGGGTTGTGATGTGTTGGAATTTGATGGCAAGAGGGTGAAAGAATTAAAGTATTTGATTGCAGGGACTAAAGCCCAGAAATTGCTAAAGCAAGGGTGTCAAGGGTACCTGGCTTACATGATAAACAAGTAGAAGGACCAGTGCACTTTGGAGGACACCGAAGTAGTGAAGGACTTTCCCGATGTGTTCCCGGCGGAACTTGCTTCTTTACCTCCCAGCCGAGAAGTGGAATTCACCATTAACTTAGTTCTAGGAGCAGAACCAGTATCGCGGACCCCGTACCGGATGGCACCTGTAGAGCTGAAAAAGCTGAAGGAACAGTTAGAGGAGTTAGTGAGTCAAGGCTACATCAGACCTAGCACGTCGCCCTGGGGAGGGCCTGTGCTATTTGTGAAGAAGAAGGACGGAACTCTGAGGCTATGCATCGACTATCGGGGTTTGAACAGCTTGGCGATCAAGAACAAGTACCCCCTACTGCTGATTGACGAGCTGTTCGATTAGTTCTAAGGATCCAATTGCTATTCTAAATTGGACCTGAGGTAAGGATACTACCAAGTGCAGATAAAAGAGGACGATATCCCTAAAACATCCTTCAACACCAAATATGGGCATTACGAGTTCGTAGTAATGCCATTCAGGGTGACAAATGCTCCAGTAGTATTCATGGACCTGATGTAGCGAGTATTCCGACCCTATCTAGACAAGTTCGTGGTGGTCTTCATCGACGACATTTTGATTTACTCTAAGAGTCCAGAGGAACATGCGGAGCACCTGAAGCTCGTACTAGAGAAGCTATGGGAACACAAGCTATATGCCAAGTTTAGCAAGTGTGAATTCTGGTTGGACAGTGTAGCATTCCTTGGCAATGTGGTGACCAAGAAGGGAATCAAGGTAGATCCGGCAAAGGTTGAAGTAGTGTCAGACTGGAAGCAACCGGAGAACATCACCGAGATCCGAAGTTTCTTGGGATTGGCTGGTTACTACCGGAGATTTATCAAAGGGTTTTCGACACTCGCATCGCCGATGACCCGACTGCTGAGAAAGGATATTCTATTTGTGTGGAACGAGAAATGCGAGAAAAGCTTTTAAGAGCTAAAGCGAAGACTGATGACAGCAACAGTATTGAGTCTGCCAGAGGAAAATAAACTGTATACACTGTATACTAACACCTCGAAAGAAGGATTGGGAGCAGTGTTGATGCAAGACCGGAAGGTGATCGCTTAATTCTCTCGGAAGCTGAGACCTCATGAAGTTAACTATCCTACTCATGATCTGGAGCTGGCAGCTATCGTGTTCGCCCTAAAGAAATGGCGACACTATCTGTACGGAGCTGAATATGAGGTGTTCACCGACCATAAGAGTCTGAAATATATCTTCATTCAGAAGGATCTGAATTTGAGGCAACAAAGATGGATAGAATTCTTGGAAGAATACCGTTGTCCGATCAATTACCATCCCGAGAAGGCCAACGTTGTAGCTGACGACCTGAGCAGAAAAGTTAGAATGGCCAGACTAAGAGTGCAGGAAATTCAAGTGGTTCAGGATGTGATGGACAGAAAGGTGGAAGTGCAGGAGAAAAGGATTGTTATTAGCAATCTAAAGTTGGTGCCAGATTTAAGACGGGAAATTGTGGAAGCTCAGCAAAGCAACGCCGAGTTTCAACTTTTCAAGGACAAGGAGCTCAAGCGGCCAGGCAGTGAATTCCATTAAGACGAGGTGGGAGTTTTGCATTTCAGGGATCCGTTGAGTGTACCTAGAGAGCAGCAATTAAAGGACAGAATTTTGGAAGAGGCGCAAAAGAGTAAGTATGCCATTCATCCGGGGGAAGTCAAGATGTATCAGGACTTGAAGAGAGCCTATTGGTGGCCCGAACTGAAGCGGGATATGGTCAAGCATGTCTCGACTTGTCTCACTTGCCAGAAAGTCAAAGCGGAGCACAAGAAGTTAGCGGAACTATTGCAGCCATTGCCAGTACCAGAATGGAAGTGGGAGGAGATGACTATGGATTTTGTCACTGGACTTCCCATGTCAAAGACCCAGAAGGATGCTATATGGATAGTAGTGGATCGACTGACCAAGTTGGCCCATTTCATACCGGTAAATGTAAGAGACTCTATGGAGAAGCTGGCTCAGACATATATTCGAGAGATAGTCCTACTGCACGGAGTGCCTTCAAGTATAGTGTCTGACTGAGACCCGAGGTTACATCTCGATTTTGGAGAAAGTTTCAGGAAGCAATGGGGTCAAGTCTGAAATTCAGTACGACGGTGCATCCGCAGAACGATAGGCAGTCAGAAAGGGTTATACAGATATTGGAAGATATACTGAGAGCCTGTGTTCTGGATTTCGGGGACAAATGGATAGAGTGCGTACCGTACGTGGAACTGTCGTATAATAATAGCTACCAAACTTCAATTAAGATGGCACCCTATGAGGCTTTGTGTGGGCGCAAGTGTCAGGTACCGTTGTACTGGAGTTGGTCAGAAGAGGGTCACGTAAGCAAAGTCGTAGAAGTTTGTGTCCAAGAAATATTGGATAAAGTAAAATTGATCAGGGAAAAAAGTTAAAGGCAGCTCAGAGCTGACAGAAGAGATACGCGGACAACCGGCGGAGAGAGTTGGAGTTTCAAGTCGAAGACAACATATTTCTGAGATTGACGCCGAATAGGGGAATCTTGAAGCATCCGAAGGGTGGAAAGCTAAATCCGAGGTATTTAGGGCCATTCCCGATTAAGAAAAGGATTAGACCGGTAGAATAACGATTGGACCTATCAGATGGGCTGATGGGAATACATGATGTGTTCTATGGGTCACAACTGAAGAAGTACAATGCTGATCCCGGTCATGTTCTGAATAACGAGCCGTTGGTGTTGCAACCCGATCTGAGCTATGTGGAGAGGCCCGTGCGAATATTAGACCGCAGTATCAAGAACCTTTAGAACAAGCAGATACCGATGGTCAAGGTTCAGTGGGAGCATCATGGCACGCATGATGCCATATGGGAATCAGAAGAGTAGGTTAAACGGAAGTATCCTAATCTGAAATAGAGGTATGCTTGAATTTCAGGACAAAATTCTTCTAAGGAGGGGAGGATGTGAAACCCCAGTCGAAACCAACCTTAGAGTAAGGGGGTTGAGATGCATATCATATTTTTTTTGCATGTTTAAATATATTTTTAAATGGTTTTATGTGCTTTGGATTTGTATTTTATACTCTTGAGGGCTTAATTATGTTTATTGAGTAAGAAGGGCAAAATGGTAATTTTTGCTTGAGGTGAAAATAGGGAGATAGCTTGAGGATTAAATAAGAAAAATATTTTGGAGAGAAAATAAGAACAAGAGTTGTTGTAGTTTAGTAGTTAGAGCTTTAGAATTAATTCTTGAGATCTTGGATTCAAATTCCATCATTGGAGCTTTAGCATGATAAAAAAAAAAATTTGTTTGGGAAGGTTGTATTTCCGGCCTTGTGTGCTTTAGAGAAGAGTAGAGGTGTTGTCCTAGGGGAGACATGATAGGAGTATCCTAATCCTACTCTTGTGCCCTACAAAAATTCCCAGGGGAATTCATACCCTTCTTGATCCTTAGTTTTTCCTACTTCTCAATTCATTAGGTTGGTAAATTTGTTCTAGCCAATTTCATTCCAGAAAATTTCAGTAAAGAGCTGTGGCTTTAAAGGTTCAAAAATGTCTAAGTGTAAGACATCTTATGGACTAAAAATGGGTAGGAGTTGGGGAAGTTTCCCAAGAGATTAAACTCCATGGTTGAAGCTTTAAAACCCCACTCTAGCTATGTTCATTTTCTACATGAAGTAATCCGGAATTTTTTCCAGCTTCTTGTGCATTCAAGGTGTCGAAATTTTCAGCCATCATTCCCTCCCAAATGCTACCAGAAAATAGCCCTCTAGACCAGCTTGGAATCTGAAATTTTATGGCCAAATTCAGACTACACAAATGCTATCCAAACCAGAAAATTTTCTGGGCAAATTTGCAGCTTAGGTGAGCTTAAACCAAGCTGTTTTCTTCCAGTTTTCTCCCAACACCTTAGCCACATTTTTCCTCCAAAAAGAAGGCTGAAAACCAGCCTTGAAAGACCTCTGAAATCCCCATCAAATCCTTTGGAAACTGACTGGAAAATGGCAGCAAAAGCTACCCAGAAAATTCTAGCAACTTGTGAAATCCTGTACAGAATTTTCCCAGCTTTGTTTCCTTTTTCAGCCCTGACCGAAACTCCGTCATCTTTCTGTTCAAACTTCTCTTGAACAGCCATGAATTGAACTCCATTGTCTTTCCCAACCTTCTACTCAAAAAACCAGTTGTGGCTGCCCCTAAAATATCTCCAACAATTACTCCAATCAAGCCTGATTGAAGACCAAAATTCCAGCAATCCTAATTTAGTAAACTTCCATAAAACATCCCTTAAACAACCAGACCTTCCTTCACCATTGTACCCCCGCTTTTTGGCCACCATTAAGCTACTTCAAACAACTTTCATTCCAGTAGAATCCCTAGCCAACAGTTGGCCATTGCAGCTTCCAAAAAGCTCTCCATTGATCAAAGATTTTCTTGCCATATTTTGTTTCCAAATTTGATTCACTAAATTATTGTTTTAGGATTTCAAACAACCAGCCTTTCCTTTTCCTCTCAAACCAAAATTTTAATTGCCAAAACCTCTCAAACAATTTGACACTCCCTCCTACATAGAATTTCGGCCAGCCTCTCCCTATTCTCTCCATTCTCTTCAACCTTCAAGAACACCAAGAACACCGAGAACACCAATTCACCTTCTCTCGCCTAAGGCCACCAAAACCACTTCAATCTTCTTTAAAAAAATTCCAGATTTCACCTACTCACTCCCGTGAATCCACTCATACCACTTTTAACATCAAACTCCAAAATCCAACTCTCTCCTTTGGATTGAAACCAGTATTTTTGGTAAAGGCTCAAGAACACATTCAAGGTAAGCTTGTTCAATCAACATTATCTTCACTAATCTTCAACCATGAATGAACATATATGAGTATAATCATACTAATGGACTCTCTTCTTCTCTTTTCTCTCTCTATCTCTTTTTGTCGAATGGTGACTTCAACCATGGCCATGTTTTCTTCATCTCTATTGGACGGATCTAGTCTCCTAGGAGTTGAGATCCATTCGAAACTCCTCCAAGGTACTCATCAATCTAGTAAGCCCCTTCAACTCTCTTTTTAAATTCTAGATTCATGTCTCTAGGGTGATATTGAAAGGAGATGGATTATGTTTGAGGTTTGAGCATGTATTGTTGTGATGAGTTGAGATTGAAGCATGAATAAATGTGCGTATATGATGGAGATGGGATTGATGCATGAGTTGATTGTCTTGGTTGATTGTATGATGTTTTTAGGGTTTAGTGCATGTCTCCATGTCATGAGTGGTATTTGTGTTCAAGCATGTTAGAGATTATGTCACCTTTGGTGAATAGGATTTATAGTCAAGTATGATTGTTAAAGCCATGAGTATGTTTATACTAGCAAAGGTTGGATCATGTCTAGGTAAATTTAGATCTATACATTTATTCATGATTTGGATGATTTGATGAATTGACGTGGAGTGTATGTTCATGATTGTGATTTGCAAGTGGAAATATGATCATGATATAGTTGTCCCTAAGCTAATTTTATTTCATCAATAAAATAATTAATATTATAATTTTTGCTAGTAGATCTCGAAAACCCTAGAAAATGTAGATGTGGTCTTTTACATAAAATAGTGATATTTTAGTCAAATAAATGATAGCTTTTATTACAGAAATAAAATATATAGATATTATATATAATAATAATATCAAATAAAGCCTTTTATATAAATAATCATAATAAGTAAAATATTAATCTTGCGAGTCTTATATTCATAAATACCATTAAAATTTATTAGCTTTCAATTATTATCTTTTAATTAAAACCTATAAAAATTTACTTGCAACTAATTTTAGTTACCAATTATTTTCTAACAATTAATTATCAATAGATTATTATTTTAAATAATTACATCTAGGTCCTAGGACCCTTCATCAAATAAACTCTAATTAGCAAGATTTAAACCTTCAATTTATTAATACCTATTTCCCAAAACACTAATTATTTTAACTATCAAACTAGACTTAGCTTATAAACCTTTTATTTATTATCTAGCCTTAAAGCTGGGACACTAGGATAACAGTTGTAGTAAGTTGAGCTAGTTTTATTTGTGGAAGTGAATTTTTGCTTGAGTTTAATTATGGCTTATATTTACCCCAGGCGAGGTTAGGTCAGCTGTTGAAGACCTTTATTCTATCTCAAGCTAAGGATCGGTAAGCTTCTACATAAAACCTGTTTGATGCAAAATGTTTATTATGGCAAGCCAAATGTAGAGTGCATGGACACTCACTTCCGTAAAGGCAATTGAGGATGGTCCTTTTTCCCATTTCAGTTAAATCAATTATTTGAAAATCGATGAACAGATTTACTCAAACCCTGAAACTCTTTCTAAAACTGATTTTGACAAAGACTTTGGAAATCCTTAATTTTCATTTTCAAGTGGAACTACATTTTGTTCATTTTTCCCAAGTGGGATAGGTTACGTTGAGTACTCAATATGGGTGGACTGCTAGGACTAGTCTTTGAAGTGTTCGGGTAAGTCTCCCAGTAGGTGGCCACCTCTGAGGGGTGAGTTCTTCCCGAATAAGATGCCAGTCCAGTAGGTCGTGCCGGTCCGAGCTAGAATAAGGAGTATCTTTAAGTGACTGTGTGTTGCCGGAATGGACAACCGGTTTTGTTTGGGTATAGAGAATAAGGAGTATCTTGCCCGGTAGACTGATCACCTACTTTTTGTCAGTCTACACAAAGTGTGGCATTTTGACTAGTTATGGGGCCCAACGTGTGGTAACCCATGATCACCTTCTTGAGTGGTTGATTTTATTGAATATGTATGGTTGAAAAAGCCAAAACACCACTCTTGATTTTGACTATTGTTTAGTGCTTGCTAATATTTCTCTTATGAAGGTTTTACACTTTGCATTCACGAACTGTTTTCACTGAACACTCAAAGCACATACGGACTTACTGAGATTTTTATCTCATCACCCTTTTTACCATGATTTTAGGTCGATCCTGCTATGGGGATAAGTAGCTAATTGTAGCCTGCCTTGGAAGATTTTTCTAATATTTATTTTGTATAATGCTTTGAGAGTTGAGAGTGGATAATTTTATTTATGGATTTATTTTGAATTCTTTGTTTGTAATAAATTTTAAGTTTAAAGTATTATTTTTATTCTATTATTTTAATTGTGTGACCTAGTTATAAAGACCCATTGTCCTTTAGACGGTGCGACATCCCCGGCCCTGTTGGGCCTAGGTGGTGGGGTGTTACACTCTCTATCTTTACATCTAGGCCACTTGCATCATGTCAACAAACTTAAACCTACATAGCATCTTGGAAACCAACAAGTTAACCAAATTAAACTTCCTCAATTGGTATAGAAATTTGAGAATCGTTCTCAAATAAAAAAAGTTACTCTACGTGCTAGATGCTCCTATTCTGCCACCACCAGCTCAAGATGCTCATGCTGATGTGTATGCTGTCCACAAAAGGCACAAGGAGGATAGTAATACAACATCATATATTATGCTACCATCCATGACTCCCGAGTTGAAAAAATAGCACGAGCATGTGGATGCTCAATCGATTATACTACATCTTCGAGAGCTATTTGATGCCCAAGCCAAAACTGAGAGATACGAGATATTGAAGTAACTATTCCATTGTAAAATGGCATAGGATTCTTCTGTGGCCACTCATGGGTTGAAAATGCTGGGCTTGATAGAGAAGCTTGGATTTCTCAAGTTTGCAATGGATCATGACTTAAGTGTTGATTTAATTTTATAGTCTTTGCCTAATAGTTTCTCACAATTTATGACTAACTATCAGATGAACAAGATTGAGTACACCATTCCTAAGTTTATCAATCTTCTCAAAACTACAAAGTCCTCTATGAAGAAGGGTTCTGATGCAGTTTTAATGGTAGAATCTTCTTCTAAGAAGAAAGTTCAAAAGAAAAAGAAAGCTCCTATGAAGCCTAAAGGTGGTGTGAAGAAGAAAGACGCAGCTACCAAGGGCTCATGCCATCATTATGGTAAGATAGGTCACTGGAGGCGCAACTGCAAAACCTACTTGGAGTCCATTAAGGACAAGAAGCAGAAGGAGAAGCTTACAAGCACTTCTACTTCTACTCTGGGTATATTTATGATTAAGATAAATACTGCCTTTAGAAATAAGATATGGGTTTTAGATATCGGATGCAGATCTTATTTGTGCAATAACTTGTAGGGACTAAAGAGTAGTAGAAGGCTAGAGAAAGGCGGCGTGGACCTACGTACTACAAATAGGGCAAAGGTTACTGCACTTGTTGTAGGGACATATGAGTTGAACCTGCCTTCGGGATTAATTCTAGAATTACAAAATTGTTATTATGTACCAGTTTTAATGAAAAACATTATCTCAATTGCATGTTTAGACTTAAATGGATTTCATTTGATATTTAAGAATAAATGTTGTTCTTTTTCATTAAATGATATTCATTATGGTTCAGCAACTCTGGTTAATGGTTTATATGTTCTAGACTTGGATAATCCAGTTCTTAATATAAATAGTAAAAAACCCAAAATGGATAACTTTAACACCTCTTACTTATGGCATTGTCGTTTGGGCCATGTAAATAAAAATCGTGTTTCTAAGTTACATAAGATTGGTGACTTAGGATCATTTGGTTATGAATCATATGGCATATGCGAATCTTGTTTATTAGGTAAAATGACTAAAACTCCTTTTTCAGGAAAAGGAGAATGGGCTAAAGAGTTTATTGCTAAACTGTATCAGCCATCTTTTGAAATGTCTGGAACATGGGATGATCTAAGGTTGCAAGTTGGGAACTTCCCATTTGCGGTTCTTCAGTGGGTGACTTGGGATAGTGTTGAGTAGTTCATTTCGGTCATCCTAGGATATGTTTAGGTGGCATCATTACAATTCATAAGGTTTTGATTGTAAAATAAATAAAACATATCTAAAAGCAGGTATAAAGTTAACACAGTGCAAGTAATAACATATATTCATTCCTCGTCAAACCATAAGACTAATACAAAATTATGTCTAGAATACACCAGTCGAACTGTACATATCATACTGTATACATAGTATCATCCTAATCGTCCTCACCCTTATCCAAAATTGGGGGTCCTATATTAGAAGAAACGGTGTAGGACTCAGGCGAACTACGCCCTTCATATCCAAACACATCAGGATAAATGTCAACATCTAGGTCTATAATGTACTCTATCGCAAGCTCCCGTACCTAAACCTCCTCTAGATGTATCTCTGGCTCTGCCATAGGCTCCTCCTCATCTAGAACTACCCGGTGTCCATCTACAACAACCTTCCCCAATCCGTTATATCCCCCATAAGCACTCGTATGATATTTTCGCTAAACACCTCCCCATCATCAGAATGTCACAACTCAATATCATCAAGGTCACTACCTGCCTCCCCTGATCAATTAGATGGCGACGGTGTCCTCTCTCTGGTGGGGTCTCGTGAGGTGTTGCTCGCGGAGCAAATATGCTCTCAGAGGGTTGCGATGGCCTATGTTATCCGGGGCTAGTTCCTATCAATAAAAAGTAGCTAGGGTTCCACCAAGGGAAAATCTTCCTAATCTTCTCAAACTTTTTCTTCACTCCCAAACTCTCACCCCTTTTTATCTTCTTCTTATCATCTCATTGATCATCTACTGGGTGCTTCCCCTTGTCGTCTCTACCCACCATGCCTACAAGATAAAATGTTCTATCAGTTCCTATAGTGGTACCACATTTCTAATATAACTATGCTCTAATACCAATTGTAATACCCTTTCCAGAAATAGCGACGAAAACATACCATAAATTGGGTGTTGCTCCGTCCAGTTGCCCGAACAAGGGGTCTTTATAACAGTAACAATTGATAAGTAAATAAAGTCTAGACTGATATAATATAACCTTATGGGCATAATGTAATATACCAAAAGTGAAGTCCCATACCTCTGGTTATCAATACTTTATCAGTAATGTAAAATACATATGTAAAAGAGGAAGTAACTGAACCTATACTATGGTATCACTTCTACCTGCACAATTGCTCAACTCTGGGTCGTAAAATAAGATAAAAGACACGTGTGAGTGAAAATCACCCAGTGAGTCCCAAATGTGTGCTAGTGTTTTATAAACAAATCAACACAGGAATTTTTTGAAATTTATTTCAATAATGCATCACAGGAAGAATATTATAATTTTCCATTGAAAAAACTCCACGCTCACTAGGTGGGTGTTTGTTACAGTTTCAATCGTATTTGGAAAAATTATGTTTTATGTCATAGTTATAGCCCCAATTTCCATAATGCAGGCACTTCTCTAAATAGAAGGTCATTCCACATGCAAAGCTCACAAGGTTTTTCCTTCAACATCATAATCTTATTGTACTATGGACATAAGTCTATAGCACTCAACTGTGCATTGTCAGAAGGGTAAGTGCAAACAAGCACATTACCAAGTAATTTAGAATGTTTTACTTGCTACCGCAAGCCTAAGGGTCCTAATCCTGATGGAAATTACCATTGAGGTAGCAAGGGGTTGAACAACACCAAGTGTTTGACCTAGCCCGTGAACAACCTAACTCAAAGTGCACACAAGGCATGACAACTGCCAAGCACTAAATGCCTAGCTAGGACAACTCATCTCAATATCCTATTGCCCTATTTGGAGTAAGATAATCCCTAGAACTAGCCAGGTTATTTGGGATCGTCTATCTCTACCATGAACTAGTACAAAGATCAAAGCACTTACTAAGTACTCAATGTTTCCACGAGTTCACAAAACCAGTACCAATACCATTAGCTCACAAGGCCAAATAAATAATTCATTCCCAAAGGAATATAAATTACATTTTTCGGGGCCAAAATATCATTTTTCAAAAGTTGATCCCATATTGAGAGATTGCTTCCAAAGCTTGAGACGAAGATGAATATAAAGTCCTTTTTGCATCATAAAATATTCCAATAATGGTATCCGGGTCAATTTACCCATACCCGATTTCAAAAAGAATTTTGTTCAAGAATTCCAGAATTCTAACCTTAGAAAAGGATTAGATTCAAAGTTTCCAATTATGCTTCCATAAAATATTCTAATAAGGGCATTCCGGTCATTTTTTAATTACCCGATTTAAAAAATTTATCATATTTCAAAAATCCAAATTATTTAATCCTAAAAGGATAAAATTTACAAAATTTATGCTTTTGTCATCCTTTAGGTTTTCAAGCCAACTATGATATTCATGCCAACTCAACATGGCAAAATAGTATTTTCTTTGTTAGAAAAACCTTAAATCAATTCAGAGATTCCAAAATAGTAGGATGTTATTTCATGAAAAGTAAAGCATACTAGCATTTAAAAGTTTAGAAAACGAGTAGGACTCACCTCGTGTCCAAAATTGATATAACTGGTTAGATATTGGATCTAATCCATCACCAATCGTCAACATGAATAACCTATATTAGATCAATTTACCAAAGTTCAAACCAACATTTAGTCCACACAAATGTATGGAAATCACTTATTTCCTATTTCTTCATCTTTTTTTTTTTTCTTTGAGGAAAACACTTATGCATACATAGATTACACTCTCAATTCTTCCATTTTCCCGTTTCCATATCTTCTCTTCTTCATGAACATGAAATCTGCTTCATGTTCCCCACCATTTTTATTCCCAAAGTCATGCAAATAATTCCTTAAAGTTCACTTGTGCTAAAACCAAAATTCTGCATTTTTTCCCCGTTCGCTACACCATTTTGTTTTGTGCATAACTTTTGACCTACAACTCCGATCGGGCTCCATTATATAGCAAAATTCTCTTTAGACTGTTAAATACACGTTGATGAAGTATCTTTTTCCAAGATTGATATCGTTCAGAATTTAACAGGATGAAAATCTGCCAGAATTTTACCCCAGTTTATACCGTTTTTACAATTAATATTCTTCTCTTGTTCTCCTTCATTTATAACACATCTTAGGTACTTAATCCACTAAATTCCCTTACAAAATACTGTTAAATCTTCATATTTTCAGATCTAACAAATTACTAATTCATGGTCTGAACAATATATAATCACCAACATAAATTGAAGTAGCTAGGTTTTATTTCCATTGAAGCTTCTTTTTTCTACCAATTTCACTACTTTTCTCTTCAACCATGAACAACTCCTTAAGTCACCAATCAAATACCTTCGTTCACCGTATAAAACATAGCATATAAAACCTTTTTCCAACTGACACACATACTTGTACACACAAAGGTTCACGTAGTTCACATTTAATCCAAATCATAACCATAAATCTCATGTTTTCATGTTAAATTCATTCCAAAATAATCACCGTAATAAAATATATGAATTTAATTGTTGAAGAATAGACTTTTAACTTGTATGTATAGTTTTTTAGCTTAATTTTGGTCCAAGAATATGCACACACACTTCTTCTTTTCTTCCTTCCTTCTTTTTTCATGATCTTGGCCGGTTTTCAGCCTCAATCCACCACCATTCATGGTCCAAATGAAGACCAATAGCATTTTTTTTTTCATTAAATGCATGGTCGCTATTTTACACGTGTCGCTTGCACGACTTTTCGCATATTTTTTTTTAATTATTTTACAAAACTTATTTAATAAGATTTGCATGCATGAATATTTCATGCATCATCTCATATTTTGATAGATGTCCTTGGCCACCAATCACAAGAAGGCACATATTCAAATTTTCTTCTGTATTTTCAATTTTTCTCAGAAATAACCAAATTCGGATCCGTATTAGAAAAATATTTTATTTCGCCAAAAAAATCACTAAATTCCATTGAAATCAATGGTAACATTCAAAATCTTCAATTATTTCTCAATTCTGTGAAATTTGCCGTCAAAATCCTAATTGCAGTCAAAATTACAAAAATGCCCCCAGAACCTTGAATGGCCTAATTCATACCGAAACGCTCGTCTCATCACGCTGATCAAATTTTGTTGTAAGTGTACCCCCAACCTTTTCCTTTATTAAAAGTGGTAACCTTTTGAAAATTTATGGTACGAGTAGAACAAATGCAAAATTACTTCCAAGTCCCTACATATTTTTATTGCACCAAAATACTCTTCTTATTACAACGATCATCTTTGGTTTTCGACACTGATAAAAATGCTCATTCTATCAAAAGTAGTAGCCAGTCAAAGATTAAAGTACAGGGTATTACACAATGTGCGAAAATTAACCTCTCTGTTTCCAGTGATAGCTCCATATACCTTAAAGTATGACATGTTTGATTGATCTAATTTGGGAAAACTTATGATTCCCTTTCATTTTGTTTGGCATCATAGCTGGATAAATTGTTTTACTTAGTTCATGTTTTGGGTCCTCTGTTGAAAACTTAGATGTGGAGATAGAGACTACTTTTCATGTTTGAGTTTCATCATTATAGAGAACCAGACATAAGAAATTCATCATACTATTAGGAGTTTTGTAAAATGACATTAGAAGTGGCAGTTTTATCCTTCTTTCTATGATGCAAGCATCTCCATATTTTTAAGTGGTTCAACTTTAGCAATTATTCTTCTAGCATTTCTTTATTTTGTTAAAAAAAAAAAAAGAGAGAGAGAGAGATTTTGTACTTAAGCGGTAGAATATTTGTCCACGCTGTAGCAGCAATAGTCTGAGCTTCTTTTAAATAGTACTTTTAGAAACCACTATTATAGGTCATGTTCTACATATTCGAAATATGCTCATACTATGAAGTGAATGGACTACTCACTGGCTAAAGATAAGCCTTTTCCCATTTGGAATTCATACCACAATAATCAATACATGATGAGATTTCTATTCTCATCAATCGGTTAAGAACAAACATTTATGTGTTAAGTAACTTGTGATCCATACCTTACTGTGAAAGACCACCATTCACATGGATTACTTACTTAAACACAATGGGTCCTTTCCAAATAAAAAATTGTGCACAAATAAAATATAAATTCACAAATAAATTTTTAGAATAAATTCGATAATTATATCAGATAATCTAGTCTAGAGAGCATATATTCCAACATAGTGTATGCAGTCTAATGTATATATGCTAGGTTTGTAGTAGTAGTATCAATATGCTAATGCAAATAATTTTGTTGTGTACTGACAAATGGTGGTGTGCTAAAAGCACCCAATTTTGTACTCAAAAAATTATGTTTGGTGAAATAAAAGCCACAAGAAATATTTACTACTACATGGGTCTTTTTTGTTCTTATATTAACTGTATGTTACCCGTAATATCTCTATAGACATATATAGGTGATCCTATCCAAAGAACTGTATAATATTGCAGATGCCACCACGACGCGTTACATGAAATCACCTTGAGTCATAGATTGAAAGGTTTTCAACTAATGGAAAGGAAGACACACCTTTGGATAGTATGGTAATACAATTTTTTCAAAGAATGACTGAGGCATTATAGCAAGCAGTAAAAGTGAATAATCGTGACGAAAGAATAGGGGAGATAGAAGTAGATCAGGTGTTAGAACACTTTCTGAAATTTCATCCCCTTCAGTTTTATGGGAAACCTGATCAAGAATAGGAGGCAGAGGCTTGGTAGAGAAGAGGGAGAATATTTTTACTGCTTTAAATTATTCAGAGCAAACTAAGGTGCAATTTGCAATATTTCCACTTCATGGCCTAGATTAGGATTGGTGGATATGTGAGAAAGATCATAAAAAATAGGAGTAAGCTATTTTTAAAGCCCTCTTTAGGAATCAATTTATTCCTTGTTGGGTAGTTGAACGGAGGGAAGATGAATTTCAAAACTTTAACAAAGGAAATAGAACTGTGGGCCAATATGCGGCAAAATTTACCTAGCTTTCTAAGAATAGTCATTTGATGGTACAAGCAGAGTCTAATCAGGTCCAACGTTTTATAAAAGGACTACGCCTTTAACATAAAAGGGCATTACTAAGCTGGGCCCAACCTAATTATAATGTTGTAGTAGAAATTGTATCAAGAGTTGAAGGGGAAGATCTAGAGCAGGCTAGGCAAAGAAATCAGAGTGGGTTTAGAACTACCAATTTTAAGAGACCAAGAGGGTTTAAATGGTTAAAGAAGAAAAAAGTTCCGAAGCAGAGAGGTATGACTAGAGTAAAGCCAGTAATAAGGTGTTATAATTATAGAGAAGAAGTTCATAAGATTTTTAACTTCCCGCACCCTAGACGTACACTAGGATAGAGTGACCCCCGACAAAGATATATAGAATTGTGACCTAGGATGATAAAAGGAATTCAGGGGCAATCTTCTACAACCAAGCCAAGACCTAATAAGCCCCTGGTGAATGCATGAGTGGTCACACTATATAAAGTAGCTTCAGATCCTGCCACTATTGTAGAAGGTATGGCTTCTACTTTTAATAAAGTCGCTAAAATTTTAATAGACCTTGGTTCTATGCATTCATTTATTGCCAATTCCTTTCTTAAAACTATGGGGGCTAATAGTAAGGACGTTCTTTACCAAATGATTATTAGTAATCCATTAAAGAAACAGATAAGTAGTGAAACAATTTGTACAGAATGTGTCTAGTGAATGACATGGCATTGATAGGAGACTTGATTTGTCTACCTATAGTAGAATATGATACCATCTTAGGGATGGATTGGTTGTCACAACACCATGCCCAGGTTTATTGCAGACGTAAAGTGGTGAGATTCTATAAACTTTGGGAGGCTATTATAGAATTTATGGGAAATCAAGGGAAAAAAGTTAGTGCTCTAATATCTGGAATCAAAGCACAGAAACTAATCTAAAAAGGATGTGTTGGATATTTGGTTTATCTCTTGATATAAACCAAGTAAGGTGAAAAAGCCTAAGAATGTCCTGGTAGTGTGTGAATACTTAGATATATTTCCCGTGGAATTAAAAGAATTGCCATAGGAAAGAAATGTGGAGTTCACTATTAATCTGCTATCAACAACTAAACCAGTTTCTAGAATGCCTTAAATAAAAAGACAAGATATTGAGAATATGTATAGACTACTATGGTTTAATTGCGGTAATTGTGAAAAATAAATATCTATTACCTATGGATGATGAATTATTTGATCAGTTATAAGATGTAGGGTGTTTCTCTCAACTGGACCTAAGGCAATAATATTATCAAGTTAGATTCAGGAAGAGGACATCCCAAAAATGCATTTAATACCCGGTATGGACATTATGATTTTGTAGTGATACCTTTTAGTGTAACGAATGCTCTGCAACATTCATGGATTTAATGCACTAAGTGGTTCGACCTTTTTTGGATGATTTTATTGTTATCTTTATTAATGAAAATTTGGTGTATTCCCCAAACCCCCAGGAGCATGGGGTACATTTACGAAAGCATTCGAGAAATTACGGGAGGTGAAGTTGTATGCCAAATTCAGTAAGTGTGAATTTTGGTTGGAGCAAGTAGCTTTTTTGGTAGATGTGATATCGAATGAAGGAATCACAGTGGACCTAGTGAAGGTTGAAGTAGTGGAAAATTGAAAATGACTGAAGAACCCAACAAAAGTGCGAAGCTTCTTAGGATTGGCAGGATATTGTAGAAGATTCATTAAGGATTTTTCTAAAATTGCTTCAATTTTAACCGGGTTAACGCAAAAGAAATGTCTTTATATTTGGACGAAAAAACATAATGAGAGCTTTCAATAGTTGAAATAGAAATTTCGTATAGAACCAATCTTGGTATTACCGGTAATGGGAAACCCTATAAGGTATATACTAATGGTTCAAAGGAAGGTTTAGGAGGAGTGCTTATGCAAGAGAAAAACGTAATAGCTAATATCTCTAGAAAGTTGAAGTCTCATGAAGAAAAACATCCCACTGATGATTTGGAGTTGGCATCCATTGTTTTTGTATTAAATAAGTGGAGGTATTATTTATATGGAACTAAATTTAAAGTTTTCAGAGATCATAAAAGTTTGAAATATATTTTCACACAAAAGGATTTGAATTTGTGTTAAAGGAGATGGATGGAGTTTTTAGAAGAATTTCGATGTCCAATCAAATACCATCCTGGGAAGGTGAATGTGGTGGTAGATGCACTAAGTAGAAAGGCAGAATTATCCGAACTCAGAGCAGTACACACCTCTAAATTAGAAATATTTGTGAATACTAGGCAAATAAGAATGAATAATAGTTGGACAATGAGTTACAAAAGATCATGGTACAAGGAAAATATAATGTGGAAAATAATTTTCATGTGGATGATGCTAGAATAATTTGATTTCGAGGTCAATATTGTATACCACACAAGCTACACTTAAACAAGATATTTTAACTAAAGCTCATCGAAGCAAATATACCATTAACCCTGGAGTTATAAAGATGTATCATATCTAAAGCAGCATTATTGGTGGATAGGAATAAAAAAGGATATCTCCCAATTTGTCACTCAAAGCTTTACCTATCTGAAGGTAAAGGCCGAACAACAGTGACCCATAGGTTTATTACAACCTCTAACTATACCACAATAGAAGTGGGATGAGATTACGATGGATTTCATAACGGGTCTACCAGTAACAGTGGAACAAAGAGATACTATTTGGGTTATAGTAAACCGGTTGACCAAATATGTACATTTTATCCCTATTAATAAATAGGACTCCTTAGAGAAGCTAAGCAAGATATATCTAAAAGAGGTGATAAGATTACATGGAGTCCTTTCTAAAATTATGTTTGATCGTGACTCAAGGTTCACTTCACACTTTTGGAGGAAACTACAAAAATTGTACAGGACTACTCTGAAGTTTTGTATAGTAGCACACCGGCAAATAGACAACCAAACAAAACAAGTGATTTGGATCTTAGAAGATATTTTGCAGGCATATGCATTAGATTTTGGTAGTAAATGGATTGATAATTTGGCTTATGCTGAATTTACATACAATAATAGCTATCAGGTGACTATTGGAATAGCTCTATTTAAAGCCCTATATGGGAAAAAGTGTTAGTCGCCCTTATATTGGGAAAGCCTAGGGTAAAGACGAGATGCACGAGATGCCTTGGATTTTCAAATAGTACGACAAACAATCAAAATAATTAAGGTAAGATTAGATATTGTACAACGTTAGCAAAAGAGCTATGCTAACCAACGAAGACAAGATTTGGAATTTGAAGAAGGAGAAAAAGTATTTCCAAAGCTTAGACCTAGAAGACATGTGGGTAGTAAAACTCAGAAAAAGTTGGCCTCTCGATATATTGGACCATTCCCAATTGTAGAAAGAATTAGAAAGGTAGCTTACTGATTAGAATTACCAGTAGAGCTACAAAGGATTCATAACATGTTTCATGTCTTTCAGCTTCGTAAGTATGTGGCTAATATGAAAGATGTAATGAATAAATAAGTTATTAAGTTAACTCTGAATCTAAACTATGAAGAAATGGCAATTAAAATTTTGGAGTATGCTAAGAAAAAACTACGACATAAGCAAATCCCACTGATTAATATACTTTGGATTCACCATCCAATGTAAGATGCCACATGGGAGATAGGAGCATATATGTGAAAGAACTGCCTAGAGCTTTTTTGAGTAATAGTTGAATTTCGAGGACGAAATTCTTTGAAAGAAGGGAGATTATAACACCCCTCCCTGTTATACACTTTAATTAGCTATTACTCTGTAATGAGTGGGAATATGTTTAATGGACCAAAACAAAAATTGATCAGTTTAATAAGATGAACGTTTTGGTGCAATAAAATTTTTAAGGGGCACCGGTGTAATATTCGATTGCAAATAGAGAAAAATCGGGACACGATATAAAAAATCTGATAAACACCAAAATGCATAGTATAATGCATAGAATATGTTGGTGGAATAAAAAGTTTTCCTAATTGGGATGGATAGTAATTGTAATTCATATGACCTTTGGGACACACAAGTAGCCATGATTAAAGAGAAAAAGTGAGAAAATGCGTAGTAGTGCATTCTTATAGATTATATGAAAGGAAGTTGGACAGGCTATTAAAAGCCTAATAAGAGAAAAGAAAAATGGATTTTGATATATGAAAATAATATTAAGTTAAGTATTATTTATCAAAAGTTTCAAATTATTCAAGAAGCCTATGTTAAGATGAATATTATTGGTCACATGGCGAAATTTATCACCAAGGGACAAGGAATGGTGGTAAAGAGGAGTAAAAAAGAAGTTGACCAAGAGGAGAAATAAAAAGGAAAGGGAGAAGAAAAAAAAAAGGAAATAAAATAGCAGCTTCTCATACATGCTTATAAAATCGTATTAAGTCTAGCCTACAATTGTTGACCATATTTGACCAAGACTTGAAAAAAAACATCCCACATCTAAACAAGAAGGAAAATGCCGGTGGAGGTGTACTTATATATACACACCATTTGGCTGCTACAAGGAAAAGAAGAAGAAAGAGAAAATGGTAGAGAAAAAAAAGAAAAATAACAGAAAAATAGAGAAGTAGAGAGAGAAAGGAAGAGAAAGGAAGAAGGAAGACATTTGGAGCAAAAATCATATGGAATTCATCATACACAAGGTAAAGCATCAAGCTTTAAGAATTAAAGTTGATCTATGCTTTGCGGTAATCAATTTGGTATGAATTTTTTGGAGAAAATAGCTATTATTGAGATTAAATCAACCATGTTAATGCCTAGGTTATGGCTGTTGTTTTTATTCAATTAAAACTATGGTGAATTGGTGTTCTTTAAGACTAAACCTACACTGAACAAGTGATGTTAAGGTGGTTGATGAACTGAACAAACCAATAATGAAAGGTTAGGAACAAGAATAGTGAATAGAATAATGAATTACATGAAGAAATAGAGATTTACTATGATGAACAGCAAGCTTGTACTAGTAGCGGTTTGCAAACAGTGACTGATCTGGCTGCATGGGAGACATGCATTTGTAGCTAAATGTTTTAGGAGTATTCTGACACAAGTTTGAGGTCATTCAAACTTATAGATCAAACGTTATGGCAAAAAAACTAAAGCCTACCACAAGAAGGGGAAAAATGCAAAATTTAAGGAATAAAGATACTTATGATTTGTGCCATTCAATAAGAAAAGTGAATGATTAGTGTGAGGAGTCTTGTGAATGGCTTATGAACAAGGTGGATAAGGAAATGAAGAAGAGAATGACTTTAAGGATGATGGGTATAGCTTGAGTATGTTAGGAATACTTTGCTATGTATTGTGGAATTTTGGAAATAAGGAAATGTATAATTTCCTTATTCATATACTATGATAGCTTGTAAAATTATGATTACTAAGTGAAGTGGAAATCAATCAATGATGTAGGTGTGAGTTTATCCTATTTGAATTAGTGAAGTTAAAAGTTTCATAGTACAAAATAGCAAGGACATAAGGTGAGTCCCCATAACTTTTTCTAAAATAATGAATGCTAGTGACTTTTCATAAAATGAATATTATACTTTGGTTTTCTTGAGGAAAAATATGGTTTTCCTATATAAGCATGCTTTTGTACCATGTTATAGTTTGAAATAATTTAAAAATATTTCATGCAATTGATTTTTCAAGGTCTTGATGACTAAATATTTTACAAGAATGAAAATAGGTGAAATAAACCTTTCAGTTTTCTTAAACAAAATTTAGGTTTTCCTGAATTAGAAATCTTTAATTGTTTGGGTTAAAGTATTTCTACCAGAAATCATCATTTCTTTAAACCATGAATTATTTTATACATGCAAATATTTATTAGATAGACTTCTTCTCACTTTTGATATAGCATATAGCATTATGTTATAGGGCAAAAAGTTCGCATTTCATGATTTATGACTAAATCATAGGAAATTATGATATTTTTGCCTTTTATTGGAATGAAATATGATTCTTGATGTATGATGGACAATACATTATGAAATCCTTGATTTTATTTCATTTGGGAACAAAAATTTTGGATTTGTTGAATAAAGCTCCTTTTTGGACTCGTGTATGTGTAATTTACACAAATACCGTTGAAGAATTTCTATTACATGGAGGATATTTTATCCTTCAATACTACGGTTTTGGAGATTAAATTCTCGGTATGAAATCAATCTCTGAAAATTGATGATTTGGCCCCAAAAATAATTTTTCTAGATATTCCATCGAATTTGTAATAAAAGACTGGTCTTGACAACCAATAAAGACATTGAGTACTCAACGAGGGTTTTTCTATGTACTAGTTTACGTTAGAGAGTGACGGATCCAAGTTACTAAATCAGTTTTGGGAATTGTCAAACTCCAAACGATGCGACAGGACGTAGAAATTAGTCATCCCTGGCCAGCCGTTTAGATCCTTGGCAATTGCCATTGGCAGATAATACTGGTAGTTATGCCTAAGTGCATATATTTTGTGGTTGTTCACTGATGTTGGGCAGGGACACCTGGTGTGTTTCAGCCCCTTGTCTCCTCGATGTCGATTAATATTACGGTGGGGACCTTAGGCTTATGGTGGTAAGTAAAATACGTGATTATTGAGGTGTTGTGCTAGTACGCACTCACTACTTTGGCGATACATAGTTGAGTGTTGTAGGCTCATTCATTAGCAAAATACACTGCAATAGCCGAAAGCAAAGCCTTGTGAGATTTGCATGCAGGCTGACTTTTGGTGAAAAGAATTGCCTACTTTTTTCTGAAATTATCTAGTGTTGTTGATTAACTCAATTTTTCAATCGTGCCTAAGGTTTTTTACAAACCTTGAATTAGAGTTTTCTCTACTAAGCTATGAAGTTGCCATTTTCATGGAAAACTAAGTTAACACAATTGTTAAATTATTTTTAGTGGAAAAATTGAGACAAACACTTTTGAAAGCATCTTATGATTTTACTATAAAAACTTTTAGATAGAACACCCTTAGCATTCTTAGGACTTAATGGGTGTAAAGCACCTATGCCTGTATCTCACTTTCTTTCCATAGGACCCGAAAGTAAAGGTCTGCAGGACTAAGGAGAAGACTACAGTTTGGACTATGCATCCTGCAGCTTTAGTATCAGGCTAATTTAGTAGCAGTGTACATAGTATTTTTATCTATTAGGTATACTTTATGATGTCTACTATGACTATGGCTACAATATAAAAATTGTGTGCTCTTATTACTTACATTTTGGTTTGAATTTATAAAAACCCATTATCTGGGAGTTCAGACAAGATGACCCCCTACTTATTGCATGCTTTCGAAACATTACAATACTAACTATATAAATTCAAAGGGATGTCACATATGAAGCTAGTTACATCTTTTTTATGATCTTCAATAGCTTTTTAAATAGCTAGACAAATTACACCCTTATATTTCTTCATTGCAACTCTTTGCAAATGCACCTTTTCTATCAAGTACAACCTTATCGAACATAGTTAATATAAGCATTCCTCTTGTATCCATAATCTTGTCTATACTGTTGGAACTCTCACAATAATTATTCAAAAGCATGTCACATTTCACATTAGTACTGAAAAATGCTCTACTCCAATATTTTGTCAGTCTCAAGCTTAGCCATTCATGTGCCTTTGAATCTACGATTTTCAACCTATCTATTACCGTTTAGAAATCACACTCTCTAGTTGCTCTTGTAGCTTGCTATAATGTACTCTTTAGAGCTAATCCTTTGTAGTACAATCTAAAGTTATTATAGAGGTGGCTCAAGTAATGCATTTGTTCAATTTGGGAAATATATGAACAAGGGCTAGTTATAATCTCTTTTGTTTACCACTTATAAATGTGTAATGGAAGTCGTTGGTAATTTCTAAATCTTCCTTTAAATTTTCTAAGAACCATCCATGACTTGTAGCACTCCTTTTCAACAATAGCACAAGCAAAAGGATACATTTGATTGTTAGGGTCAACTCTAACCCTAGTAAAAAGAACACCAAATGGTCCCCTCAAGTGACACCCTTCCAATCCTATAAAAGGTCTGTAGCATTCTTTATAGCCTTTTTTCAATGCACCAAGAAATATATAAATCCTTTTCAACTTTGCAAAATTACCATCAATTAGCTTCGCATTGATTAAGCAAGTAGAAATAGAATTCGATCTATACATCTCTAAACAGTAGCTCCACTATGCCTTCTATCATTGCACTTCATTACTTGTCACCTATTTTAAACATCTACTCCTTGCTCTATACAACATACTTATGTTAGAATCTTGCAACTTCTCTTGTATCACATCAGCTTTCATACTTTTCACTTGATATTTCAGGTTAGTCATTATGTGGTAATATTTTTCAGTTAGGCACTTTGTACTTGGCAATAGAACATCAAAACTCCTATTTCAAGTGTGCTAATTAAAGGCCTTCACTTGAAATGTATTTTTATTGCCTTTTCATGATGCTAGGATAATGAAATCACACTTATTTCTACATTCAGCTCTTACTCTACGAGTGTCACTTTTTACCCATTTCACTTGTTTTCCCCACTTGACAGAATGTTCAATAATTACTTTCTTGAAAACCTATCTATTTTCAAATTCCAAGCCAATAAAGAACTTTGGGTCAAACATATCAGTAGCAAGATTGAACTTATGGCATTTGGACTGTGATTGCCTTTTCCTTAAACTTTATTATTATTATTATTATTATTATTATTATTATTATTATTATTATTATTATTATTATTATTATTATTATTATTATTATTATTATTATTATTATTATTATTGCATCATTAGCACATTCTTCTTCATCTAATGAGATGTTACTATCATTTGCAATTTTAACATTATCAGCATAAACATTAGTCCCTTGTAATATCCCTTGCACTTTTTTAAGCCCAACAACTTATTAGTGTTATGCACTAGAGGCAATCACTTGTACCTTCCATAGGACATATTTTATTTTAATAAAATGTGTTATTTATCTTGTAGTTTCTTTCATTTACTTCTGTGTAAAATAACTATGAGATAGAGTCCCTAGGACAACACTATGCTAAGGAAATCATAATATGATATTTCTACTACACTGTATAGTATTAGTACTTAAATAGTCCATAGTTGTAGTATTAATAAGATAGGACACCATTAATGCATTAAAGCTAGCATATGTTAGACTTCCTGATTTTATCAGGTGGTGGTTCTCATATCCGAGAGTATTGCGATACTCAAAGTTAACACGTGGATGCTTGTTAATGAAACAAGTTCATTGGATGACCTAGCTATGAGATAATCACATGGATAATTATTTAGTGCAAGTGATATAATCTCAATATAGCAAACGTGCAAATATCCTTAGACTTGTGATCTCCAAGGTACTTTGTTTGCTGCGCATTGTGCTTTGATTCCAATCTCTGGACCTAGATCGAGGGCCGCCTATGGGATGGATATTAGGTACATTATGAGGTAAACGAAAGTATTTAAGAGGGTTAATAAAGGATTAATCACTCCTAATAGTAGGGGCGAATATCTCACGGCCAAATAGGAATTGCTACTCGAGAAGCCTTTGGCCAAGGCGTATGTGTATTAGAAACAGTTCCAATTGATATACATATAGAGTATGGATTCTAGGTACAAGTACACTTATCTTCGGGCCATAATTAATATATTTTGGAGGGAGTTGGCACTAATTCCGTACTCCAAATTGAATAAGATATTATATGATAAAAGGAGTTAATTGCACTATTGTTTGTTATTGAAGGGTTCATGTCAAGTCACTTGACTTCCTAGACTCTTGGGTGGTCATAATGTGTTGCTAGGTACCGCTCAAGATCTAGGAATATAGGTTTATTAATTGATGAATTAATAAATCAATCCTGATTAAAATCAATATGATTAATTCTGATTAATTATAGATTATTAATCTCAAAGATGTTTGGATTAATTCATGTTCACTACCAATTGACTGGGAAACCTAATAGGGCACACACAATAGATGATTATATACTCAAGATGTTATTTGATAACATAGTGGGGTTTAATGCGAGAAAGAGAATTTTATGTGGCTAAATTATAATTAGTTATAATTTATGGGCCAATTTGTAATTCTGAGAATTTGATAGGTTCCAATTACAATTGGAGAATTATTTAGAATTGTTAGATGTGGTTTTATTGTAGGGTGTTTCGGGTGCTTCAAGGGACATACAAAACAACTCAAAAACATAAAAACCATAGGGCACACAAGAGACTCCTATCATCCTCTCTCTCTCTCTCTCTCTCTCTCTCTCTCTCTCTCTCTCATGTTGTTCTCTAAGAACACCAAAAAACCCTTCTTCTTCTTCTATCTGGTTTTTGCTGAACAAGAAGAACAAAACCTAGCCACCATTGTTGTTTTTTGCTAGCACAGAAAAATCTTAGTGCTTGAGAGTGATCCTCCATGTAGATTTCTATTAGAGATAATCACACACTGTGATTATAGTGGTTAGACATTCAACTCTCATGGTGATTTTTCAAGAGGATTGCTAGATCGCGCCACAATTATCATATTTGAAGAAAGAAAGTTTTTGTTTTCCACACAATCAAAGAAAGGTAAAAGCTACTATCTTTGTTCTCTTTATATGTCTTGTTTTCCACATATATGCGGATCCTGGAATGGTATCTCATTTTATTCTTCCGTTGCGCCGTATATGATACGTGAGAGATACCCAACACAACTAGTATCTCATTATCTGTTTCATCTTCCTCCCTGTTTTCACCATTTTGTAAAATTTTAGTAGTTGTACTTGGACCAGAACTATCTATACTTGCAGTTGGTACAAATAATTGTGCAGCACTGCAAAGCATATTGTCATCAACATTATATTAATAATGGTGTCACCATGAATGGTATCATCATTTGCTTGTTCTTCTTTTTCTACTTCTTTATCAAACTCGCCTTCATCAAAACATGCTACAATGAAGCTAATTTGCCTTTTTTTTTTTTTGGGAAGCATAGCTCCATTAATTCTTCAATATAGGCATCAACTAGTCTATGTCTATAAATACATTTTTTAATGTCTAAAACCCTTGTTAGAATCTAATGAATGCCAACGAGATTCTAAAGATTTGCTGTAGAACGTTTTCAATCCAACAAGTCCTAATTCTTTTACCATATTATTAAGTTCAACAAGCGATAACATGTCTCCTTCCCCTAATCAAATAGGATTATTTTGCCACCTTTATAAACTTACAACTTGGTGGGGAAATTAAAACAGGCTCCAAATTGCTACTTTCCTCACGCATAATCCAAGACATTATGTTTTGGTGCTTTATCTTAGAAGAAATGTCAACAAACTTTTGAGATTTTAGCAAAATCAGTGTCTTCAAGCCATAGGTGGGTTTTTTAGATGACGATGGTGAAGATAGAAGAAAGGCGCTCTTCAGTTGGTGTATTTTTGTTCAATTCTAGAAATCTCTCTTGTAAAACCCCACCCTAAATTATCCTGGGTAGTATGATGCATTATATCATTCACATGCCGGTATAATTATGTTTGATTTTATGATTTTATGTATCTTATGTGTATAGCTATTTTGCCTCAATTAGCTTATACGTTATATTTGTATGCATGTTGGGCTATCATGTTGTTTAATTTTTATTTTTGAGGGAACTTGAGAAAAAAGTTTTAGAATATGAAGATTTTTTATGTTAGATTGGGACACAAGAATATTGTGGTTTAATGGTTGGAATGTTGGGATTTTAATGAATTGGTTGATGATTCGATAGCTAATTCTTGCTTGGACATTCTTTTATTCCTTTTTCCTTTTCTCTTTGTCAGGGATCTAGCCATTTCCATAATAGTATAGGAGGATTTTCCACCAAGATTTATTACTGAAAATATTTCCCTTCAATATATTCTTGCCTTAGTATATTTTGAGCATTCTATAATTAGCTCATCTCATAATAACAGATTATTTTGGAATATTCCTTCAAGATATAATTCTAGTAATCTTCCCAAAATATTCTTACCTTTTATCCTTTTTGTTTCCATGTTTATAGCAGCCCGTCTAAACTAGCTTTACTACCTCAATTATATCACGAATAATGGAAAAATATTTTGTTGCCAAAACTAGATTTTTATTTCTCTTTTTATGGGATCCAAATATTAGGAACTCCTAGGAGGTGTATATTCTTATTTCCTTTTTCAAACTCCGTTCCATTTTCTTTTCCCACCATAAATACCCCAAGCAATCACTAATTTCGACAATTAGGATTGTTAGAAATTCCTTTCCTTTTCAAGCTAACTGAACCTTCCTTCTTCTTCCTAAGATTTGAATTCAAAACTCAAATAAATATTTTCCTTATAAGTTCCCAAGATTTCCGCCAAGAGTGTGCTAAACACATCCTTCATTCAAGCATGCCTAGAGAATAGCTTTTCTTTCCATATTAGAGCTGACTGAAGTGGGAAAGGAAGAGATAAGAGGAGGAAAACTTCTTTAACTTGGCAAGATAAGATTGTATACTTTCCTTCTTCTAATAAGAAAACTCAGTGCATGATTTTCTATCCGAAATTCCAGCTGTCTACCTCTTTTCTCTTCTCCATTATATGCTAAAATTACAGCCAACCTAAAGAAATTTCGAACCCATTCCTTCAACACAAAATAACACAGCTTAGAAAATAAAGCACTTTAGTGTTTGGCCTTTTTCAAACAAACACAAGCAACACTTGTATAAGAAAACACCAAAACTCCTCCCCCTCATCCCTCAATTACCTCAGTCAAAACGCATCCCACAAAGGCCATTTGCCCTTACTGAATTCCAGCACAAACAAATCAGTTTCCCTCCACTCTTCTCTCAACTTTCTCCTCTCATTTAATCTAAGAAGTACACTCACCAAGACCTCTCCATCCTCCAACCGAAACCCTAAGAAAACTCAAACCAACAAAGCTATTCGGTATACTCAAGCAATAGCAAGGTTGAAGCACTTTGTTCTCCATTCCTTCATTATCACTATAGCTGAAAAAACACCACTCTTCTCTCTCGAATTTACCTTCCTTTAACTACTCCATAAAATCCTCTACATCTTGAAAATCACTCATCTAAAGAAATTCTCTCCCTACTTTCTTCTCTTCTAGTCGAGACAAATGATGTACTATTTTTTGTGCTAGGAAAAAAATGAAAGAATTATTAAACAAAAGAACACAGAATTTTCTTGGCAATAGCACCAAAAACTTGATGGGCATTTTTCAAGAGAGTAAAAAAAAAAATGAAAGAATTATTAAACAATAGAACACATATATTTTCCCTGACAACGACGCCAAAAACTTGATATGTGGTTTCGGGCGGATGGACAATAGTATAACAATAGCCACAAATTATCAAGTTTAAAATTTAAAATGCTAAACACCAAAACCATACATATAAGCAAGTATATCCACCGCATAGTTTAGGGAATGGCAAGTATCGAATCCACGAGAACTTAGCAATTACGACTACTTTGCTCTCATCACATTGTCTAGCCAAAATGAATATAGAGATAAGGTAAATAAAAATAATTAAATTAACCTAAACTACTATAATAAAGAGTACATCGGACCTACGCTAGAAAAGTCCCAAGGATCGTCAAGGAGTAAGAATATGGGAAAGCTCATGTACAACAGGAAATCTCCCTAAAATATGTCAAGTAAAGGGATCATCACTAAGTTTATCAAATCCCAACTCGAGCACTGGTATGAGTTTTCAAGTATAAATCTCACTCTCTCTCGAGTTATGAGATTCCTTTCAAATGGCTTAATTAATTAGTATATCTACCTAGTTAACCTAACCCACGATAGCATTACACTCACCCATCACCTAAAAGGTACCCAAAAGTCCTAATAGCCCTCTCTCTAGGCACTATTGAAAATCCATTCATTATCATGTTCTAATCCTTCAACCTCTTTCTTGAGTTAATCAAAGGAAAACAAATATTGGACTAATTAATTTGGTTTTCAACTCCTAACCCTATCTCTCGAAATCATTAAGAGCGAACTAATTAATTGAAAAATCAACTAGGCCTAAACCATCAATCCAACAAAATAATACCCAAGTAGTCAAATACAAGAATCGGAATTTAATAAATCATAATAATAACTCAAAACAAAAACATAAACTGTGGCTCATCCCTCAAATACAATTAAAATTATATAAATCTCAATATTGTAAAGTGTAAGACAAAGAAAAATGAAGACCTTCACTCATATACAAGATCTTGAACTCCTTCTTTCTTGGATTGCCTTCTACAACTCCTTCTTCATCTCATTTCTTCTTCATGATCTTCCCTCCTTGGTGACTTTTGAGCTCTCTAAGGGTTCTCTTGGTTGCTAGCCAACGAATGATGTCTTTCTAGGGTTTACAATAGGGTATTTATAGTATACAACGAAGAAAACTCAAGAAAAACGCAGAAACAAGTGGAATTGCGCATTTCTACGCATGTGGGCAGCCCAGGGAAATGGAACTTCCTTAGGCCATTAGGTATTTCCAAAACCAAGGTAGCCCAGGAAAGTTCCACTTCTTTGTGCAGCCAAGTTTTTTCCTACCATGCCCATGCGTTCTTCTAGGTGGCCTAGGGTATATAAAGCTCCCTATGTTGCCAGCTTATTAAGGCACACATACAAATATACAACATTAGGTGGCGTAGGGTACTCTAACTTCCCTAGGCCACCACTTTGAACAACACAACACACATGATGTACACTAGGTGGCCAAGGCCCTTGGCCACCAACTCTTAAACACAACTATATAAACATTGAAGTAGGCAGCCGAGGAAAGTCCACTTCACTTGGCCGCCAGCTTTCTGGACAATTACAAACCAAAACATATGCTAGGCAGCCTAGGGATCTTTTGATTCCCTTACTGCCCTTATTCTTGATCATTCTTGCTTTTGTGTGATTCTTCAATTGTTCTTCATTTTTATTCTATTTTCCTCCCTTTCTTCACTTTCATCTTCAATTTGTCTTTTCTATATCTCCTACAAAAACAAGATGAGAATGGTATGGTGAGTGGTGATTTCAACAAGAATTTACTACAATTAAAGTGCAAAAATATTAGAAAATATGTATGTGATGAGCCCTCATCACACACCCCCACACTTAAATTTTTTGTTGTCCTCAAGCAAACCACACTTATTCTCACACAAAGAATTAACTAATGTACAAATCAATCATCCTTCAATTATTTACAACTTTACTAGTATACAAATCATGATAAAGTACATTATTTCTTAAGGATAAAGAATAATTAATTTACAAATAAGATGAAAAATATTTTACATTGCATTTTAGGTGAATAATCAAGACAACTTAGCAGATATGCAATAAGGTCAAAATGGTAAAGAGATTATTTCATCCTCCACCTTATAATTCATCTCAACACCAATCTATACAAGTTAATTCCACGTATACCCTTATATTAGGCTAGACATAGCAATGAACCTCAAAGTGAAATTAAACAAGTTTATGCTAAATAAATGTGATTCACTCAATATCTCCAATCAAGAATTTCAAACAAAGTGATTTATATGAGATAGGATCCAATAACTCACTTAAGTCTCATGGCTATCCCAAGTACATATATTACATATGCTACATTAAAATACAACAATAGTTTTTACTTTGATACAGCAATACATTTGAATTTGAATTGGCAAAATAGGAGCCTCTCATTTTTTCATCATTTTTCTTTCTACAAAAGGAATGCATTTGTAGTTATTTTACTTGAATGCTCTTTTTACATCCCTTGTATGTTTTTTTTTTTTTTTAGCTTTTCTTTCTTTTTTTTATTCTTGCCTTTTCTTTTCTTTTTCATCACATGTTGTTTTTTCATTATAGGACATGCCTTTTGTATTCCTAGAGCCTTCCCCCCCCCCGCCCTCACTCCAGTAAGCGGATTAAGCAACCTACTTCTTGCTCCTATTTGGATATTTATTCAAAAATACAAAAAAAAAATCATTGAAATTTTCTATAATACAACATCCAACACAAATGAATGAATGAATAAATGTAAATAGCCATGAAATAGAGATAAGCCTATGAACCACACTCTATATTTTATCACTAAGTTTTTCATCCCTTCCCAAAATATTAAGCTTCAAAAACATTTTCAAAGGCATAAACAAGATTAACTTACTTATCCACACTTAGATTATGTCATGCCCAATATCTAAGTGTACAAAAAAAAAAATAAATAAATAACTTTCCTAGAAAAGTCTTAAGTAGAATTTCTAAGGAAAAGGATGAATAATAACTTCACCAATCTAACACATATCAACACATATACCAACAAGCCTTGAAAACTAAACCAACAATGTGAAAAAAAATAAATAAAATAAAAATAGCAAAAATACAAAAATAAGAAATTTAGCCCAAAAATAAGAAAATTCCAAAAATAAATAACACAAAATTATAAAGAAAATATTATTCAACCTCTCTCCTACACTTAAATCGGATAATGTCCTCATTGTCCAAAAATCAAACAAAATGCACAATTTTCATAGGACTAAAACAAATAAAAGGAATGAGAAAGTAAATAAATACTGCCCAAGCATCTTGAAGCTCAATGTCGTATAGGAGGGAGAGGAAAAGGTTGACTATCCAGAAGAAGAAAATCTTCAATCCTACAAAAATAAAGAAAACTACAACAGTATACGAAGGCTAAAAAGATAGTACACACAACAAAGATACCAATAAAATAATAGAGAAAGAAAATAATTCAAAAATAAATATAAATAAAAAGAATATAAGGAATTATTACAAAAATACATTAGTCTCAATACCAATAGCAAATAAACCATCATACACTCATATATAAAAAAATATTATTAATAAGTTATAAAATCAACTAATATAATTAATACCAAAATATATGTTAGTATCAAGAACTATACTACAAATAATACCTAAGGCCACAAAACAAAAGAATAACCTAATGTTTTCACTAATGATACGTGAAATCAATATATCTATATACATGCTAGTACACTCTCATCAATACCTAACCCATATACATAACAAAACACTAGTATACAAAGCACCAAAAGTAATATACAACACATAATACACTATAAATTCAATGAAATCCAAAGAAAAGTAAAGAGTCAAGGATTTAGTGGTTTTATTGAAAAGAATCTTAAAAGATTTTCACAACTACTACCACACCTTCGAAAAACACCAAAGTATCTCCCAAGAAATCATAAAAAATATGCAAAAACATAACACCAATTCTATAAACCCATCAACTCCTAAATTTATTCACTATTAGTATAATCAAATTCTCAACCTCCATAATATATAGTACAACAACATCCCAAAACTACAAACAATACTTTCATCCTAAAAATGACAAGAAAATCGTCAAAACTCCAACACCATTACAACAATAATGATACCAATTCTATTATACAACAAGATTTCCTCAACAACAAAATAATATCCAATTACAACAACACTTCTATCCTAAGAATACTAACACAATAACAAATAAAAAATGCCCCTACAACAACAACAATAGTATATAACAATAAGGCCATATATAAAAGCAAAAATTAAATCCCAAGTACTTATTATATATACAATTTCCAAGATAGTTATTTATACCAAATAATAATAATAATAATAATAATAATAATAATAATAATAATAATAATAATAATAATAATAATAATAATAATAATAATAATGATGATGATGATGATGATGATGATGATGATGATGATGATGATGATGATGCAACACATTAGAACCCAATACAATTTATTTATTTCAAAGAAAAAAAAAAGAATTAAAGCAACATACAAACAACATATAAGAAGGAAAATAAGGTTATATACAAGTAATGGTTAGTACTATAAACAAATATAAAAACAAAAATTTACAAATATATAAATAGCTAAACCAACTTGACTCGAGTTTTTCATAATATTGCAAATCCCCGCAACGATGCCAAAAACTTAATGTGCTATTTTTGGCGCGAGGGGAAAAAAAGAATTATTAAACAAAGGAACACAGAATTTCCTTAGCAACGGTGCTAAAAACTTCATGGGATTGCGCGAGTAAAAAAAAACAAAACGAAAGAATTATTAAACAAATGAACATAGTTTTTTTTTACTTGACAATGGCACCAAAAACTTGATGTGTGGATTTGCGCGGATGGAAAATAGTATAACAATAGCCACAAATTATCAAGTTTCAAATTTAAAATGCTAAGCACCAAAACCACACATATGGGCAAGTATACCCACTAAATAGTAGAGGGAATAGCAAGTATCGAATCCACGAGAACTTAGCAATTACCACCACTTTGCTCTCATCTCATTGTCTAGCCAAAATGAATATAAAGATAGGGTAAATAAAACTAACTAAACTAACCTAAACTACTACAATAGAGAGTACATCAGACCCATGCTAGAAAACTTCCAGGGATCATCAAGGGGTAAGAATACGAGAACGCCATGTACAAGAAGAAATCCTCCCAAAATATTTCAAGTAAAGAGATCATCACCAAGTTAAACAAAAAAAAAAAAAAAAACTAACTCAAGTACGGTATGAGGTTTCAAAAATAAACCTCACTCTCTCTCGAGTTATGAGATTCCTTTTCAATGTCTCAATTAATTGGTATCTCTACCTAATGAGCCAAACCTAAGGAAGCATTACATTCACCCATCACCTAAAAGGTACCCAAAAGCCCCAATAGTCCTATCTTAAGGCACTTTCGAAAACCCATTGACTACCATGTTCTAATCCTTCAACCTCTCTCTCGAGTTAATCAAAGTAAAACAAATACAATAATGCCCAAGTAGTCAAATACAAGAATAAGAATTTAATAAATCATAATAACAACTCAATACAAGAACATAAATTAGGGTTCATCCCTCAAATACAATTAAAATCATAAAAATCTCAATATTGTAAATTGTAATACAAAGAAAAAGGAAAAAAACTTCACTGATAGACAAGATCTTCAACTCCTTATTTCTTGGATTTCCTTCCACAACCCCTTCTTCATCTCATTTCTTCTCCATGATCTTCCCTTCCTTGGTGAATCTTTTGAGCTCTCTAAGGGATCTCTTGGTTGCTAACCAACCAAGAATGTCTTTCTTGGGTTTATAATGGGGTACTTATAGTATACAATGAAGAAAACTCAAGAAAAATGCAGAAACATATGAAATTACAGCTTGGCGTCCCAGGAAGTTCCAATTCCTTAGGCCGCTAGGTTTCTGCTTGACGTGCCCATACTTTCTTCTAGGTGGCCTAGTGTATATAAAGCTCCCTAGGCTGCCAGCTTATTAAGAGACACATATAAATATACAACATCAAGCAACCTAGGGTACTCTAACTTCCCTAGGCCGCGACTTTGAACACACACAACACACATGATGTACACTAGGCGGTCAAGGGATATTCCCTAGGCCACCAACTCCTAAACACAACTATATAAACATTGAAGCAAGCTGCCTAGGGATGTTTGCCGCTCGCTTTTTGGACAATTACAAACCAAAACTTATGCTAGGCGGCCTAAGGAACTTTTGATTCCCTTTGCCGCCATTATTCTTGATCCTTCTTGCTTTTGTGTGATTTTTCAATTGTTCTTCATTTTTTCTCTATTTTCCTCCATTTCTTCAATTTTATCTTCAATTGGTCTTTTCTATATTTTCCAAAAATACAAGATGAGAATAGTGTGGTGAGTGGTGATTTCAACAAGGATTTACTACAATTAAAGTACAAAAATACTAGAAAATATGTATGTGATGGGCCATCATCAACAAATGACTCACACACACACAAGAAAACCTATCTCAGCCTCCTTTCTCAATACTAGCTCACTTTACCCAAGGGAAAACACCCTCACACACAAAAGCTCCTCTTAGCCACCTCTCTTCTCTTTTGCTCATTTAACCAAAACCTAATGTACATACAAATCTCTCTTCTCTTTCTAAACTGAAAGATCACTTTATTAGGAATATTGTGCTCTTAGCCTTCCTCTGTCAAGATAAGGTAAAATCTTCTCTCTCTTAACTCTTGAATCTACTTCTTTTCCTTTATATATTAGGTGAATCTGAGACCACCATCATCTCAGTTTTCCCCTTCAAACTCTAATACTACTGCATTGTTCTTGATAACCCTAGCCACTAAGGACTACTCAAACCAAGACAAGTTACCTTCTTTTCACAAGTAAACTTTTCAGCCTTAGTGCTCTTTTGTTTCGTAATTGCTAAATATAGACTACGGCTTTGGTTACATGTTGAGGAGCATACAATAGGATGATATTTGATGTTGTGGTGATTTTATAAGCATGTCTTTTATGGTCCTCTTTCTAATTCTGTGAAAAGAAAATTGTAGAGTAGTTTTATGCTTGAGGCAGTGATAATTATGGTTTTCATATTGAAATCACTTGATGCGTATAATGAAATCTTGATGTTATTCCTAAGGTGAATATTGTTTTACACATATTGGGTTTATCTAGGGGGATTACTATATCATCTATACATGTAGATTATCTTGGATATCAAATTATCCTCCTCTTAAATTGTTATTAGTGCTATCATACCCTAATGGGTTTTGGTAGCTGTTATTTTAATTCTTGTAGACTAATTTGGAGCTAGTAATAATGTCATCTAAATATTCATTATTTTTTATATATTATTTTAACTAGGGAGTCATTTACTTAATTACTTATATATTTATTTTTTAATAATTCATTTAAATATTTATTTATTTATTTACCTATTGAACTCAAAATTATCATCCATTATTTAATACTATTAGACGTGCACAAAAATGATTCTTTACTATTTACTAGTTATTGATTATTAAATATTAATTGATATTTGTTGTTAAATCTATTTAATTATTATTTGCACTTACTATTATCTATTATATATCTACTCAGTCACTAACTTATGACCTATGATATATTAGTCATGAATTATTACTAATTGATTGATTTAGTCAATTATTATTGTGTCTAATATTTAACTATATGTATATACTTGCTTATGTACCTTTTTATTTACCAATTTATATTATTTATATATTATTCATTAGGCATTACTTATTTATTTATTTAACTATATGGTTATGAGTGAGATCTATATCATGTATGGATAATTGATGTACTGTGAGTATGATACTAGATGATTGAAGTTGATGCATAAGGGTTGTGGGTGATATATGTTGAGACTTTTTATACTTCAAATATCATGAGTGAAATAAGTCATAATTTAGATTTTTAATATCTTATTAGGTCAAGTTGCACTTCAAACCCATGCAACCCAGTAATTCATTTTATCAAATGGTTCCGACAAGTATGTCTTTGCAAAACTTCTTTCGATATATGTTGCACAAATTTGCAAGTTAAATGTTTTTATGTGACATTATCTGAGAATTGCAAACTTGTTGATCAAACAAGGATAAACTACTTATTTGTGCACTAATCCCTATTTTGATCAAGAATATGTTTTAAAAGACATAGAATACTTGTAAAATCATTTTCGAACACAATTTACACTTCCATGTTTGAGCAAACTCACTATATGAATGAATTATTTGTACACATCCTAAATCAGGTTATAGATGCATTGAGTACTCAATTAAGGTAGGCTTCTAGTACTAACTTCTGAGAGTTAGGGTTAGTCCCTCAGTAGGGAGCTAGCTTTGGGAGATGAAGTCTATTAGGAAGAAGGGCCAACACTAGCAAGTTAGGCTAGTCCGTGCTAGTACCCAGTCCTGATGAGACTTTATTCAAATATGGACAACTGGTAAGTTGGGGTAGGAGAGAGAGGAGAATCCTACCCAATGGGCCGATCACCCACTTCGCTGTAATGCAGGGCTTTATAGTAGTTGGTCGTGATATAGGGCTTCATGACCTTTTGTAACAACCCCCACTTTTGTACTTTAATCGTTCTACTATGTATTGAATAAGAAATTGTTTAAGTGGCCAGAACAAGAAATGATCAGTATAATGAGATGAACGTTTGGTATGATAAACATATTTAAAGGCATTATTAGAATTTTGAAATTATGGGGACCTGCATGAAATTTTTGAATTTGTTCTACCTGTACCCTAAATCTTTAGATTGAGACTACTTCTAGTAGAATGATAATTTAAGGGTACACTAAGAACAAAAATTGATCAGTGCAATGAGACAAGTATTTTGGTATAAATTAAGCAATCGGAGGTTTCATGGGCATTTTCATAATTTTGACCGCGATAGGGATTTTGACTGTAAATTTTACAGGATTGTGAAAGAATTGAAGATTTTGAAGGTTACCATTGAATTCAGTGAAATTTATAGAACTTATTGTTGGAATAAAATATTTTTCCAATACAGACCTGAATTTTTGTTATTTTTGAGAAAAAAAATCTAAAATACAATCGAAATTGAAACAAGTGGTCGAATATGATTGGTGGATGGAAATAAGTGTCAAAACACCATTAGAAGAGTGAAATATTTATGGGATTATGTAATTAGATAGGCTTATTAAATAAGCTTAAGAAATAATAAGGAAAATGGTAGAAAATTAAGAAAATGACATGTGTAAAGTTAGCCACAATGTGTGACCAATTTGGTCACTATTTTGACCAGCAAATAGCAGTGGAGAGGCTAAAATATAGCCTGAATTTCGTCCATAAGGAATGGAGAAAGAAAAGGAAGAGAAAAAGAAAGGAAAAGGAAAGAAAAGCTAGAGTAAATTGAGAGAAAAAGGAAAAAGAGAGAGAAAGCATTCCAAGAAGAGAAAAGGGAAGGAACTTGGAGCATTTTTAGCCTAGAGCAATCAATAAACAAGGTAAAAGTCCGTGCTTCTTGAATTAAAGTTGATGCATGAAGAATAAGGATTGTCTTGATATGAATTTTATTGAGAAAAATCATATAAATTGTGATTTATGTTTAAAAATATCTATGTTTTGGGGTTGTTGCATGTGCTGTGTATGGTGGTGCATTTGGAGGCATGTTTGTTGTGTTTTATATGATTTTTAAAAGTGTTTTGAAGATGGTTTGAAGAGTTGTTCATGGCAACAAAAATGGAAGAAGGAAATAAGATAGCAAATGGTATAATTATTGAAGAAAATGGAATATTATTGTTATTATTCAAAGCTGTTGGTTTTGTAGTTGTTTAAACATGAAAGATATTGATTGTCCATGACTGGAATCAAGAAGGATTATGTGATGTTTAGATGGGAAAAAAAAAAGAAGGATTGTAATAATTAAACAACATATGTATTGGATAGGAAATAAAAGAGAATAGATTAAGTAAAGGAAAGGAATAAAATAGAAATTCTATTTTGGAAGAATTTCATGCAGCTCTGAAGAAGTAGTAAACTGAATAATATGGATGGTTGCTTTGGAACCCCATGACCTGAGCTAAATGCCCTAAGATCATTTTGGGACCAATTTTGTAACACCCCAATACCTAGGCCCAACAGGGGTCTTTACAACTAGGTCACATGGAATAAATTAAAAGAAAAACTTTAAAATTAAACTTATTACAACTCAATAATACATGAACAAATCCAAAATAAATTGTTTGGTATAATCTCTCAAAACATCACATAAGAAAAATAGTAAAGAGACTTCAGAATCACAAGCATCAATCTAGCTAATGACCTTCATAGCAGGACCGTCCTAAAAACATGGCATAAAAGGTGGTGAGATAAAAATCTCAGTAAGCTCGTGTGTACTTTGAGTGTTTTAGGTAAAACAGTTCATGTATGCAAGTTGAAAAAATTTCATAAGAGAAAGTGCTAGCAAGCATTAAATAAATGTTAAAAATAAAGAGTGGTATTTTGCTTTTCAAACCATACACGTGCACAATAAATACAACCACTCAAAGAGGTAGCCATGGGTTACCATACGTTGGGTCCCATGACCATATATTGGTTAGAATGCCACACGTTGAGCATGCTAACAAAAGGTAGGTGTGCGGCCTACCAAGTGAGATACTGCTCCATCTCTACATCCAAACTTACCAATTGTCCACTTTAAAAACACACAGTCCACATGACTGAAACTTCCTAGCTCAGACTGGCATGACCTACATGACTGGCATCCTATTCGGGAAGGACTCACCCCTTAGAGGTGGCCACCTACAGAGAGACTTACCCTAACCCTTCAAAGAGTTGTTCTAGTAGTCTACCATTATTGAGTACTCAACATTGCTTGTCCCATTTGAGAGAAAATTGATCATACATTGATTTACTTGGAAATAGAAATTAAGAGTTTCTAAAATTCTTGTCAAAGTTGGGTTTTAGAAAGAGTTTAGCATTTTGTGTAAAACTGCTTATTTAATTTTCAAATGATTTGCTTGACTGAAAGAAAAAAGAAAAACGGTCCTTAATTGCCTTTACAATCGAATGATCATACACATTGAGCTTGGCTTGTCACAATAATTTTTTGTCTTCAAATAACTCCATGCAGGAGCTTACCTGATCATTTGCTTGCTTGGACTCAAAAATCCTCCAAGGCCGACCTAACCCCGCATAGGGTAAACACAAGGCATAAAGTTATACTCGAGCTATACTTGCCTTACATAAATAATACCTAGTTCAACTAATTACAACTATGACCTTAATGCCCTAAGCTTTAAGGCTAGATGATAAAGAATTTTACAAAATAAACCTAGCTTGATAAGTTAAAATAACTAGGGATTCTAAAATAATTACTAATAAGTTATAGATTCAAATAATAAATCTTAAGTATTATTATTAATAAATAAACTAGTATTTGAATATTGAATAAAACTAAGTCCTAAATAATATTAATTAATGGTAATTTTTAAATAGTATTATTATAAATAAATAATAAATTACAGTTAAATTTTAATTAATAAGTAATAAATAATTCGTAGTACATAAAATTAATAATAAATGAATTATCTTAAAATTTTGATTAATAGATATCAAATAAATGTTAATGTATATAATATTTATGAATATAGGTAAAAGTTTTAACTATGGTCTACAAGGTCATTAATATTCTATTTATTATTATTATTATTTATATAAAGGATCTTATTTATTATTATACACACATATATATATACATATTATTTTTAATAAAAGATATTATTTATTTGACTAGTAAAATATCAATATTCCATTTCCAAAGCTTCCTAGGCATTTCGAAACCTTTAGAAAAAATATAGTAATAATTTTAATTAAGGTAATAAAATTTGTTACTAAAAATAACCTATGATTAACAAGAAAATAATCATAATTTTCCTATTTCTAAACAAGATTTATGAATACATTCTCCAACATCAAACAATAAACTAATACATTCACGAACATAACATTAAATCCACATATACTATCACATGGCCAAATCCCTACTAGGCATAATCATCAATCATGGCTTCAATGGAAATAAGAACATAAAATCCTATTCACCATAAGTGTCATAACATCTAACGTACTTTAAACATCCATAACTCTCCTAAGACAAAATGAACATATATTGATTCTCAAGAAAATCCATATAGCTTAATCATATACAACCATTCTCATGTCCTAATCCCAACCCCTTCATTCACATGCATACACTCAATCCCCCATTCATATTCTATTCTTCCTATCAATATCTAAGAGACATGAATGCAAAATTAAAAAGTAGGATTAAGGAGAACTACTAGATTGACGATTACTTCGATGAAGACTTAAGAAGGTCCACGCGATTGAGAGTCTTGAATTGTCCAAGAGAAAAAAAACAGCCATGGTTGTTGATCAACCAATTGGGCCAGAGAGAGAGAGAGAGAGAGAGAGAGAGAGAGAGAGAGAGAGAGAGAGAGAGAGAGAGAGAGAGATCATTAGTATGGTACATTGAAGGTTGAATGGAAGAGGATGAACAAAGGAGTTGTTCTTGGTTACCTTGATGATGTTCTTGAGACCTTCAAGAAAAAAAACTGGTTTTTGATCTGAATGCAATTTCTTGTTTGCGAGATTTTGTGTTATAAATACCAGAAATGAACACTAGGGAGTATGTAGGAGTAATCTAGAGTATTTGAGAGTGATTGTAGCTATTTAGGGTGGGTTTTGGCTTGAAGGAATGTAGTGTGTGTTCTTGGTGAAAATTTAGAGAGTTTGAGAAAAAGTGTTGCACGAAATCTGGGAGAGTGTTGGCTGAATGGTTTAGGGGAATTGGGAGTTTCGATTTTTAGCTAGAGAGGAAGGGAATAATCTGATTTGTTTGAAATTCAAATGGAGGGAATTGAGGAGTGGTTTGAGGTATAGGATAAGCTAATGGTATTTGATTGATGGAGGTTTCTTTGTTCTTCAATGGAGCCGGCTGGACTAGCTATTTCGCTGAAATGATTGAAGACTCTTAAGGCTTTAAGGCTGTCCAAAATTCAGTGCTTAATGGCAGAGGAAATTCTAGTTTAGTAGCTTAAATCAAGAGTGTTTTCATGGAGCAAAATTCTAGAAATTTTTTAAGTTTAAATGTATTTTGAATGGAGTGATCTTAGAAGATTTTTGAGGTGTGATTATGGAGTCCAAGTGTTCAAGGTAAATGGAGAGGTTAATGGGGTTCAGTTCATGGCTGAACAAAGTTCATTTTACAGAGGTTTGAGGGTGGTTTTCCTATCTAGGCCTAACGAGACAAGTTAGGAATTTTCTAGTTTCATAGTGTTCAAGGTTTCGAAAGGTTTGCTGAATTTTCTGTGCAGAATTTCTGCACTTCTGCAGCTCAATTTGCAAAGAACTTTGAGGGGTGTTTGAGGGTATTTTAAGGCTGGTTTCCAGCCTTTATTCTGGAGAAAAAGTAAAGGAGTTTTGCTGGATTGGTGACAAGAAAAACAGCTTCATTTTCAGATTGATGTGCAGCGAAACTGCACAGAATTTTTTTGGGTTTTGCATAGTTTTATGCAATATGAATTTGCACAGAAATTTCAGTCTTCAAGCTACATGAATTAGTCATTTTTCTGGCAGAAAATGAGCAAGGGAACTAGCTGAGTGTTTTGAAAGCTAGGCCGCTCAAAAATCTAGAAAATTTCTGGATTTCCTTCATTGAAATCATGAACACTAGGTTAGATGAGTTTAAAGATTCTACCATGGTAATTGATTTCCCTTGGGAACCCTTCCTAACTCCTCTCCTATTTTCGGTCAACCCTCCAACTTCCAAGATTAATTTTCGAATTTCAAAGCCAAGAAATCCCCACAGAATTTTCTGGAATTAAAAGATGAGTATTGATGAATTTTGAACAATTTTAAATTGTGAAAATGTTAGGACAAAGCTAGAGGTAATAAAAATGACAAAAATTCATCTAGAAATCTTTTTCAGACATGATGATAGGATTAAGACATTCTCTTCATGTCTCCCCTAGGACAACATTCCTATCTTTAAGGAATGTAAGAAAACAAAAATTCAAACTTAACTAAGATCATCATGAATAAAACTTAAGTGATAGGATTTGAACTCATGACCTTAGAGATTAAATCACAAAGCTCTAACCACCTAACCATACTAGCTCTTGTTCTTATTTTCTCACCCAAATATTCTTCTTATTTAAACCTCAAGCCATCTTCCTATTTTGACCTCAAGCAAAATTACCATTTTACCCTTCCTACTCAATAAGCATAATTAAGCCTTTTAACCTATGAATCACAATTCTCGAGCATATAAAATCATATATATATATAAATATATATATATATATATATATATATATATATATATGCAGAATAATATGATATGCATCCTGACCCCCTTACTCTAGGTTTGGCTTTAGGTGGGGTTTCACAAATTTTACAGGATTTGGAGTTGTGAATAGAAAGTTATGATATGAATATCAAAGGTTGTCATTTTTGTTACGGGACTGAAGTGCTGAGGCATTATGGATAGAACTGAATGGAAGAAAAAGGGAAATAAGTATATATTTTTTTTAATTGGAAATCATCAAAGATGGTCTCTAGGACATTTTGGAATTAGTTTGGCTTCACTTAGACTTGTGAATCAAAAGTTGCAACAAGAATATTAAGGTGTGCCAAGGTGAGAAAAATGCAGAATTTTGATTTAAGAAATTAAAGCTATGAATTTCTTTCATGTGAGCTAATAAAGGCATGAATGATTAAGGATTCATGTGAAAGCTTTGAAAATATGTTTGAAGAAAAGAGTAATAAAAAGGAATTTAATTACCTCGAGAAGTATATTCTGTTTTGGTATGTAATGAAGAAATAGGAAATTTGATAATTTCCTTAGGAACATGTAATTAGCGATATGTAATGGTTGTAAATCTTAGAATACTAAAGGAAGTGTGGAATGATAACTGATGAAGGTTGTCTACTTTAAAAGTCTCGTAAAGGCTTAAGAATTACGACTACAGTATAATAAAGGACACGAGCTGAGTTCCACTACTTTTTAAATCTTATTTTAGCTAACTATTTTCCTGGAAATGATCATGTGCTTTCCTAATACAGTTAATGCTTTTTTGATATATTATGAGATGAATGTTACACTTAAATTTGAAAGAATTATCAAACACTCGATTTCTTGAATATCTTGAATATGAAATATCTCGTGTGATCTTTTCAATTTCCAAATTTCGATTTTGGAAAAGTGTTGTCCTGATATGGAAAATGGTTTCCTGATGTGCTCAAGTGTCAGAATTCTATATGGATTTGGAAACATGATGAGTAATATGAATAATGAATTCTTGATATCTTGAACCAGTCAATCCTTGAATTCAATATATGACTAAATTTAATACTTGGCATATGCACTATCCTGTGTTAGTGTTATGCCCTAGAGGCAATCACTTCTACGTTGTATATGACCCATTTTATTTTAATAAAATGCATTATTTACCTTACAGTTTCTTTTTTTTACTTTTATGTAATATAGCTATTAGATAAAATCCATAGAACAACACTGTGTTAAGGAAATCATGATATGAGATTCCTACTACATTGTATACTGTTAGTACTTAAATAGTCCCTAGTTGTAGTATTAATGAGACAGGACATCATTAATGCGTTAGACTAGCATGTGTTAGACTTCCTGATTTGATTAGGCGGTAGTTCTCGTTTCCGTGAGAATTGAGATACTCAAAGTTAACACATAGATGCTTGTTAATGGAATAAGTTCATTGGATGACCTAGCTATGAGATAATTACATGGATAACTATTTAGTGCTAGTGATATAATCTCATTATAGCAAACATGCAGGTATCCTTAGACTTGAGATCTCCAAGGAACTTTATTTGCTGAGCAGTGTGCTTTGATTCCAATCTCTGCAGCTAGATCGAGGGCTGCCTATCGGATGGATATTGGATGCATTATGAGGTAAACGAAAGTGGTTAAGAGGGTCAATAAAGGATTCACTACTCCTAATAGTGGGGGTGAATATCTCACGTCCACTTGTAGAAATTACTACTCGAGAAGTCCTTGGCCAAAGCGACTGTGTATTGAAAACAGTTCCAATTGATACACATCTAGAGTAGTGGATTCCTGGTACAAGTACTATTATATTCGGGCCAGAATTGATATATATTCTGGAGGGAGTTGTCACTAATTCCGTACTCCAAACCGAATGAGATATTATATGGTGAAAGGAGTTAATTGCACTATAGTTTGTTATTGAATGGTTTATGTCAAGCCACTTGACTTCTTGAACTCTTGGGTGGTCATGATGTGTTGCTAGATACTGCTCATGATCTTGGAATATGGGTTTATTAATTGATGAATTAATAAACCAATCCTGATTAGGATTGATATGATTAATTCTACTTCATTATGGATTATTAATCTCAAAGTCATTTGGATTAATTCATGTTCGCTACCAATTTACTGGGAAACCTAATAGGTCACATACAATAGAGGATACACAAAAATAGCTTCCTCTCTCTCTCTCATTTTTGCTGAAAAACAAGAGGAACCCTAGTCGCTACTTTAGTTTATGCTAGCACATAAACATCTTGGTGCTTGAGTGTGATCCTTCGTGTGGATTTCTGTTAGAGACAATCACACACTGTGATTGTAGTGGTTAGACATTCAACTCTCATGGTGGTTGATCAAGAGGATTACTGGATCGCATCTCAGACTTGAAGAAGAAAAATTTTATTTTCCGAACGCTCAAAGAAAAGCAAAAAGTTGTTACCTTTACTCTCTTTATATCTTGTTTTCCACACGTATGTGGATCCTGGGTTGGTATCTCGTTCTTATTTTTTTGCTGCGCCATTTATGATATACGAGAGAGATGCCCAACATCCTGAACACTTGGCATGCACTAACTTGAATACTTAGTGTATGCACTAACTTGAATACTGGGCGTTTACACTAACTTAAATACTTGGCGTATGCACAAACCTTAATACTTGGCGTATGCACTAACTTAAATACTCGGCGTATGCACAAACCTGAATACTTGGTATATGCACTAACTTGAATACTTGGCGTAAGCACTAACTTTGACTACATGGTGTAAGCACTGACTTGAATACTTGTCATATATACTAACCTGAATACTTGGAGCACTAACCTAACTACTTGGCGTAAACACTGACTATACTTGAATTAGAATAGCTTATGCTAGTATTCTAAATACTTCAATCAACATGTTTTCACTCAAAATCCTTGAATACTTGTCTGAGAATGTTCTCACATAAGAATTTCTGAGCTAGCTTATTTTGAGATTATTCTCCATGAGATCTTTTCAGTTGAAAACACTATCGTACACGGGACTCACTGAGCTTTATGCTCACGCGTGTGCTGTCTCTTTTGAAAAATTTAGGATCAGAGGCATAACGAAAATGCAGTGGGCCCCCAGAGGCTCATGCTATATCTTCGACATGTTATACCCTTGAGTGTATGTATCAAAAGCTAAATTGTTGTACTTTTCTATTTTGGAAAAATTTTCACTGTCTATTGAGTGAAGTTTATTATAAAGACCCCTTATCTGAGAAATTAGACAATGTGACATCCCATAGAGTTACAGCCCACTACTTATGGAAATATGGGGTGTTACAAATAGTATCAGAGCATAGTAGAAACCATAATAGAGTTTCTAATGGAATATAGCTGAGCCTCCAATTAGATATTGAGGAGATTATCATGGTATGAGTAAGTGTGAATTTATAGAGATAGTATGTTTTATGAAATTGGATATTGGAGTAGTTGTGACATGTGACTTTGAGGTACAATTTATTATTATGAGCCAAATAAAGAGTGATTTAAGACAATTCCAATATATTTGAAAAAGGTTTATGTCCCCGAACTCGAACAATAGTAAAGAAATAGAGGTCAATAAGACCATATATTTATTGTATTTACTCATTCTAAACTTTCTATTTTGGGACCAGTAATAGTAAGATGATGAAAAAAAGAGGTTGAACACTTAAAGGCCTTATGTGTATAGTGCGATATGAATTGTGCAGATAAGTATATGCACACTTATATAGTGTTTTGGTATTATGTTTGAGTGTTAAAAGTCTTGATTTATCGTAATATGTGAAAGGATATGATTATATCAACACTAATGTACTAGGAATCATCAAACATTTGGAGTTAAGCGTGCTTGAGCTAGAAAAATCCTAGGATGGGTGACCCCTAGGAAGTACCCATGAAAATTGAAAGAAAGTTGAAAATTGAAAAAAAGTGATTTAGGGTTGTTTAAAGAAATAAAAGTATGATCCATATACAAAATGATATAAATACAAGAGATTCAATTATAGATCATATGAGAACAATGTATATGAAAGTATATTATTTGGTTGAAAGAATACGAGAATTTCTCAAGAGATCATGTTTATATGTGCTATATAGAATTTCTCTTCTATTTCATGTCATATGAATGGGAAGTATTGAGATGTATATATATATTTCCTTGGTGTTTCATGAAGTAGATTTAAAGAGAGAAAGATATGTCGCGAAAAGTTACTCATAGCAACACTGGAGATCAAGGTGGAAGAAATGCCACTAATATTACTAGAAACACTACCCCCATAATAGAAGCACAATCTCAGGGAAAGGAGATGGTGCAAGCATTACAAAATATTGCCTCAGTATTTCAACGTATCACTAAAACTCCAACCCAAAGAGGAGAATATTATGAGGAGGAAATAGATACAGCATTAGAACGGTTTCTAAAGTTCATTCCCCCTCAATTTTATAAACAAGAAGACTCGGAACAAGAAGCTGAGTCTTGGATAGAGCAAATGGATGGCATATTTGCAGTCTTGGATTATTCTAAGTAATGGAAAATTTTCTTTGCTGTATTTAGACTTAAAGGACCTGCTCGAGACTGGTGGTTAAGGAAGAAAGTGGTGCGAGAACCGAAACAAAAAGACTAGACTTGGAAAGAATTTCTAGAAGAATTTAAGAATGAGTTTATACCCCGATGGATAGTTGAAAATAAGGAAAAAGAATTTCAAAATATTTCACAAGTAAAGAGGACTGTTGGGAAATATACTGCAGATTTTGTTCGATTATCAAAGTATTACCCTTTATTTGTACAGACAGACACAAATCGAACTCAACAATTCATAAAAGGATTACAACCTAAATTAAAGAGAACACTGATTGCTATGGCCCCAACAATCTATAGTGAGGCTATAGAAATAGCCTCTCAACTAGGAATGGAAGATTTGAACGAAGCTAGACAGGACGGTAAGAGGGAAGCTAAAATTGGTCAGCGACATGAACGAAAGCATCTAAGGAAGAAGGAGCCAACTTCAAGAATGACATAATACGTTTAATGTACTTACTGTCAAAAGGGCAAAAATACTTATGAGCAGTGTCAGAAGAGACATAGAGCTTGTTATCAATGTGGAAAAATTGGACATACTTTAGCCAGTTGTCTATATAGTAAAATGCAAAAAGATGTCCCCTCTGCTCATGAGGAATTTAAAACTAGAGAGTTAAAGGGAAGCAAAGGACCCATCAGCATTCATGTAGAGTAAAGAAGGAGAAGATGGCAAAAGAAACCAAAAATAAATGTTTGATGGAATTAAAGCAAATATAAATTTCAAGGACGAAATTTCTTGAAGGAAGGGAAAGTGTGACAACCCCCACTTTGGTACTCTAATCGTTACTACTATGTATAGAATAAGAATTTGTATAAGTGGTCAGAACAAGAAATAATTAGTATAATGAGATGAATGTTTTGGTATGATAAACATATTTAAGGGCATTATTGAAAATTTGAAATTATGGAGACCTGAATAGAATTTTTCTATATGTTCTACCCATACCCTAAATCCTCGGATTGTGACTACTTCTAGTAGAATGAGAATTTAAGGGTACATTAAGAATAAAAATTGGCCAGTGTAATAAGATGAGTATTTTGGTATAAATTAAGCTATTGGAGGTATCAATGGTATTTTTATAATTTTGACTGCGATTGGAATTTTAACCATAAATTTTATTGGATTGAGAAAGAATTGAAAATTTTGAATATTAACATTGAATTCAGTGGAATAAAATATTTTTTCAATACGGACCCGATTTTTTTTTTTTTTTTTGAGAAAAAATCTAAAATACAGTCGAAATTGAAACAGGTGGGCGAATATGATTGGTGGATGGAAATAAGAGTCAAAACACCATTAGATGAGTGAAATATTTATGGGATTATGTAATTAGAAAAGCTTAAGGAATAATAAGGAAAATGGTGGGAAATTGAGAAAATGACATGTGTAAAGTTAGCCACAATGTGTGACTAATTTGGTCACTATTTTAAACAACAAATGGTGGTGGAGAGGCCGAAATATAGCCTGAATTTCGTCCATAAAGAATGGAGAAAGAAAAGGAACAGAAAAAGAAAGGTAAAGGAAAGAAAATCTAGAGAAAATTGAGAGAAAAAAGAAAAAGAGAGATACAGCATTCCAAGAAGAGAAAAAGGAAGGAACTTGGAGTATTTTCAACCTAGAGTAATCAATAAACAAGGTAAAAGTTTATGTTTCATGAATTAAAGTTGATGCATGAAGAATAAGGGTTGTCTTGATATGAATTTTTTGAGAAAATTCATATAAATTGTGGAATATCATTGTTATATAAAACACAATGGAATATAAAACTATCATATTCCATGTGTTTTAAAGTTTATGCACAATGTGTTTTACATCATATAAAGAAGGAAATCCACAAACACCATCAAACATCATAGAAAACATGAAAGATAGCAAATGGAATATCGTTGTTATTATTCAAAGTTGTTGGTTTTGTAGTCATTTAAACATGAAAGATATTGATTGTGCATTACTGGAATAAAGAAGGATTATGTGATGTTTAGATGATAAACAAAGGATTTTAATGATTAAACAACATATGTATGGGATAGGAAAGAAAACAGAATGGATTAACATCAATTGGACTTGTGAATCAAAAGTTGTGACAAGAAAATTATGGTGTGCCAAGGTGAGAAAAATGCAAAATTTTGATTTAAGAAAGTAAAACTATAAACATATTTCATGTGAGCTAATAAAGGCATGAAGGATTAAGGATTCATGTGGAAGCTTTGAAAATATGTTTCTAGAAAAGAGTAATGAAAATGAATTGAGTTACTTTGAGAAGTATATTCGGTTTTGGTATGAAATAAAGAAATAGGAAATTTGGTAATTTCCTTAGCAACATGTAATTAGCGATATGTAGTGGTTGTAAATCTTGGAATACTAAAGGAAGTGTGGAATGATAACCGAAGTAGGTGATCTACTTTAAATGTCTCGTAAAGGCTTAAGGGTTACGACCATAGTATAACAAAGGACACGAGGTGAGTCCCACTGCTTTTTAAATCTTGTTTTAGCTAAGTATTTTTCTAAAAATGGTCATGTACTTTCCTGATATAGTTAATGCTTTCTTGATATATTATTAGATGAATGTTACATCTAAATTTTAAAGCATTATCAAACACTCAATTTCTTGAATATCTTGAATATGAAATATCTCGTGTCATTTTTTCAATTTCCAAATCCTAGTTTTGGTTAAGTGTTTTCCTGATATGCTCAAATGCTAGCCTTCTATATGGATTTGGAAACATGATGAGCAATATAAATATTAAATTCTTGATTTCGTAAACCCGTCAATCCTTGAATCCTATACATGACTAACTTGAATACTTGGTGTATACACTAACCTGAATACTTGGGGTATGCACTAACATGAATACTTGGCTTAAGCACTAACTTGACTACTTAGCGTAAGTACTAACCTGGATACTTGGCGTGTGCACTAATTTTAATACTTGGTGTAAGCACTAACTTGACTACTTGGCATAAGCACTAACTTGAACACTTGTCAAATGTACTAACTTGAATACTCGGCATAAGCATTAGCTTGAATACTTGGAGCACTGACTATATTTGAATACTTGAATACTTGAATTAGCATGTGTTTCACTCAAAATCCTTGAATACTTGTTTGAGAATATTCTCACACAAGAATTTCTGAACTAGCATATGCTGAGATTATTCTCTATGAGATCTTTTCAATTGAAAATACTATCACACACGGGACTCACTGAGCTTTACGCTCACACGTGTGCTATCTCTTTTGAAAAATTTAGCATCAGAGGTGCAGCGAAAGTGGAGTGGACTCCTAGAGACTCATGCAACATCTTTGACCTGTTATACCCATAAGTGTATGTATCAGAAGCCAAATTCTTGTACTTTACTATTTTGAAAAAATTTTCGCTGCCTATTGAGTGAAGTTTGTTATAAAGGCCCATTGTCTGAGTAATCAGATAGGGTGACATCCCATAAAATTACAGCCTATTACATTATGGAAATATAGGGTGTTACACATTTTCAGTTTATGACGAATGTATTGTAATTACTCTTAAGTAGTTTGACTTTACAACATTTCTAAATTTTTAAACTCCTAAGTTCAAGTGGACTGGTTTATGAAATATTGGAAACTAATGGTTGTTCTCTAATTAATGGCTTGCAAATATTTTACTTCTAATGCCTTTGCAAATTGCATCATTTATGTGTGTATGCCTTGTACTAGTGCTATGTTTTAGAAAATAGACCCAATGGTCAACTAAGTTTTAAAACAAAATACCAATTTAACTCACATACGCATATATTTGGGTAAGTATACCCATTATATTGTTGGGTATCTCAGGCTCGTATCCTATACGGCGTAGCGGAAAATAAAACGAGATACCATCCCACGACCCACCTATGTGTGAAAAACAAGACATAAAGATAATAAAGGTAGCAGTTTTTTACCTTTATTTGATCGTCCAAAGAACAAAACTTTCTTCTTCAAGTTGAGGCGTGATCTAGCAATCCTCTAGATCCAACTTCACGAGAATGGAACGTCTAACCACTATAATCACAGTACGTGATTATCTCTAACAGTAATCCACACAGAGGAATACTTAAGCACCAAAATTTCCTGTGCCAGCAGAAAAAAGTGGCGGCTAGGGTTTCTCAAGAACAAATCGAGAGAGAGAGAGAGAGAGAGAGAGAGAGAGAGAGAGAGAGAGAGAAGAGGAGGCTTTGTGTAGTTGTTGTGTGGCGTGACCATCACCTCCACTAGGGTTTCGTGTGCCTTTCGATATATCACACGAAAAACCCTTCTAAAAATTGAGAATTCTAATCCTATTAGAATTCCCTAATTGTAATTGGAAACATCAAGTTCTCACACTTATAATTTGGACCATAAATTATAACTAATTATAATTTGTCCACAACAACTTCTCTTTCTCGCAATTAACCCCACTATGTTATCAAATAACATCTTGAGAATACAATCCTCTATTGTGTGTGACCTATTAGATTTCCCAGTCAATCGGTAGAGAACAAAAATTAATCCAAACGTCTTTGAGATTAATAATCCATAACTAATTAGAATTAATCCTATTAATGTTAATTCTAATTAGGATTGGTTTATTAATTCATCAATTAATAAACCCATATTTCTATTTCATGAGCGGTATCTAGCAACACATAATGACCACCCAAGAGTTCAGGAAGTCAAGTGGCTTTACATAAACCCTTCAATAATAAACTTCAGTGCAATTAATTCCTTTCACCGTACAATATCTCATTTGGTTTGGAGTATGGAATTAGTTCTAAATCCCTCAAGAATTAATTCTGGCCCGAATACAATAGTACTTGTACCAGGAACCCACTACTCTAGATGTGTATCAATTGGAACTATTTCTAATACACAATTACCTTGGCCAAGGACTTCTCGAGTAGTAATTCCTACAAGTGGCCGTGAGATATTCGCTCCTACTATTAGGAGTGGTGAATCATTTATTGACCCTCTTAACTACTTTTGTTTACCTCACAATGTACCCAATATCCATCCCATAGGTGGCCCTCGATCGAGCTCCGAAGATTCGAATCAAAGTACAATTCTCAGCAAATAAAATACCTTGGAGATCTCAAGTCTAAGGATACTTGCATGTTTGCTATATTGAGATTATATCACAGGCACTAAATAGTTATCTATGTGATTATCTCAAAGCTAGGTCATCCAATGAACTTATTCCATTAATAAGCATCTATGTGTTAACTTTGAGTATCTCAATACTCACAGATATGAGAACCATTGCTTGATCAAATCAGAAAGTCTAACACATGCTAGTGTTAACGCATTAATGATGTCCTGTCTCATTAATACTATGACTAGGGATTATTTAAGTACTAACACTATATAGTGTAGTAGGAATCTCATATCATGATCTCTTTCATGATTTCCTTAACGCTGTGCTAGGGACTTTATCGAACAATTATATTACTTAAAAGTAAACAAAAGAAACTATAAGATAAATAATACCTTTTATTAAAATAAAATGTGTCATATACAATGTACAAGTGATTGCCTCTAGGGCACAACACTAACACATGTAGCATAGAGTGTAGTTGGTAAGCATCAAAGACTCTCGAGAACAGGATCAATTACCCTTACTTGCACTTGAATTCTATTGTTCAATCAACAAAAATAAAAAGTAAAATGACTAATTACTCCTATTAAGGATAAGAGAGTACCACACGAATACATCAACCTAATGCTCAAAGTAAAGACTAAAAATCACAAGAAAAGATTCTAGTAAAGAAATGAGATTGACCATGTATTTAAACAAGAATTCCACCAAGAATACTCAAATAATAAACATCACTCAATCAATTGATATCAAATCCAAGTATTGACAAGATTTTTGAAATAAAGTAAAATTCACTCTCTGTTGAGTAATGAATCTTCTACCCTAGGATCCAACCTATAAATATCTCTCTCATACGAATCATACCCAAGGATGAATAAAATTAAGAAAATCTAATTGCAAGCCAAAAAGCCCAAGAATCTCTATCTATAGCTGACCCCAAAATCTCATCTATCACAAAGTTCTAAATTCCCTAAATCCTCTCTCAAATATATCAAGGGAAAAGAAATCTATTGAATTAACATAAAAGAGAACCCATCTCATGAATCCTTCTTCGAGCTCAACATAAGAGAATTACCTAATAAATCAATTCAATTAATGAAACCTAAGTAATATATTGCTCAAAATAGACATCAATTAATCAAATAAACATCTAATACAAGAGTAAATTAGGGTACAAATGATTATGATTTTTATTACTTTCGTTTTGAGGAGTATACTTTGCAGAGATTTGGTACAAATATATTAGGCTATGCATCAAGAAGATCAAGTGCATCATTTTGAAGAATGTAGGGAGTACAAGATGAATTCGTCTATTGAAGAGCGTTTTGTGGACTTTACCATTACAACAAATGAGCATTTCAAAATAATGGATAAGTTGCTTCTAAAAAAAGGTATTTTATTTACAAACTTGGATCTTCAACTTAGATAATTGGCCAAGATAATTCAAAAATAATGATGGGGTAAAGTAAAAAATAAACATACCAAGGTAGTTTCACTTCGAAGTGGAAAGCAATTAGAAAGTATAGCAGAGCTTGCACAAACAGAGGAGAAGTATGCTTATACAGAGAAAAATGAGACATTCAGGGATCCAACGGCGTCTTGTTATATGACTGAGCTAGCATCGTGCAAACAGAAACAAATTTGAGAAAATTGATTCAAAACTATCAGAACCCATTCCTTCTTTTCCATATCCAGAAAGAATTACAAAGGAGAAAGGCGATCAACTATTTTGTAAATTTTTTGAATTATTCGAGCAAGTTCAAACAAATCTTCCATTAGTTGAAGCTCCAACCCAAATGCCCAAATATGCTAAGTTCTTCAAGGATATCTTGTCAAACAAAAGGAAGATTGAAGAGTTATCTCTTGTGACTCTTAATAAGGGCTACTCTACTATATTGCCATGTAATGAGGCACTACTGAAAAAATTGAAAGATCCAGAAAGTTTTTCTATCCCTTTCACGATTGGGAATGTTACTTTTGGTACTACATTGACTGATCTAGGCACTAGTATAAACCTGTTACATTATGCCACTTTTAAAAAGCTAGGCCTGAGAGAATCGGCACCCACTAAGATGAGTATTCAATTTGCAAATAGATAAATAAAATATCCTAGAGATATTGTCGAAGATGTACTTGTCAAGGTGGACAAATTCATTTTTTCATTAGACTTTGTTATCCTTCATATGGCTGAAGATTCTAAGTTCCTTTAATTTTTGGACGCCCATTTCTTGTTATTGCTAGAGCCCTTATAGATGTTCATAGAGAATGTTGGAATGTATACCTAAAATGTATTATGTATCTCTGTATTTTAGAAAAAAATAAAATATTTCATTTATTTAATAGTTGTTTGTTAACATATATTATCACATTAAAGGTCTAAATGTGTAAATAAGTAATTTACGTGATTGGATTATGCTTTTATAGTAAGGTGTAGATTGTAGGCTACTAACATGTAAGCAGAAAATTTGTTCTTAATCAAATTTATAAATCTGGGCACTTTATCATGGTTTAGATAATTACACTATGGTTTCTAAATAAAGAATAGTTTACATTTAACTGGTGAGTAGTTCTCTAATGCTAATAGTGTAAGCGTATTTTGTTAGAATACGTAGAACCGAATAACGTGATAGTAATCTTTAATAAAGTGCAATAATAAATAAAGTTTGTTTATCACTGCCACTAAATGGATGAGTATCCTATGATTTGAGTATAAGTTAGTGGTCTGGTGAAGTTAGGCTTGTGCACTTTGATGTATGACGGGTGAGGTCTTATCAAAAAGCCAATAACCTTGTATATTGGATGTATAATTCTAGTTAATTAAGATATATTTATACAATAGAGTTTTTATGCTTCACTTTATGAAGGTATCACCCGCTTGTGATTGTTTTGGATAATCTAAATAATCCAAGGCCCTGGAAAACATAACTAATTTTGTATGCTTTTGGCTAGCAACCTAAGATAACTGAGTACATACTAAGAGTTATGGATTATTAGACTAGTTATCAAATGATGGTAGATATCATTCAAATGTGTTAGTATAATTTTTCTATATTAATGATGGGTGTTACATAGATGGGTATTTTCGTTATTATACCTGTAGGTCGAAGACACTGCCCTTGCCATATTATTCTTATGGATAATATTTCCATATGGTGAACAATAAAATATTTAAAATGATAAAATACGGCTATTTGTTAACAGGAGTATTTCGGTCATTTTAGTAGCTGAGAATAATATGTCTTTTGATCCCCAGAATAGCTTAAGTAACCTTAGTAAATTTATTTTATTATATGGGCTTATTGAATGAAATTAATATTGGAAGAATTATTTTAGGAGTCTAATTTCATTTTTCTTATTAGGTTGCTATTTTCTTTCAGTTTTCCTTCAGTTAGTTTTCCCAAGAAATTCTTCCTACTTGATGTGTTCATACTTGGGCATAAAAATCATACAAAAACTAAGCACATTCCCAATCAAGTTTAAATTAAAACGTTCAACCCAAATCACACATATGAACAAGCATACTCATCATTAATCGAGCATAGGGTTCAAACGAGTGTTGATTCTCAAGGAACAAGTAGACATTAATCCCTTTTCTTTCATTGTTTAACCGACTCGATAAAGTGAAACATAAATAAAAATAAAAATCAAATCAAATCAAATCAAAATAAAAATATATACATGTCAAGGATGGAGAAGTATGCAATTCCAACCATTGTTTAGACAAACATGATTTTAAAGTACCCAACCTTTATCATAACTAATTATTCCCTTGGCATCATGAAGGATTAAAGTAGATTCACTTCGATGGTCAAACCATGAAATCACTATCTTCTAAATAAATTAGAATCACTTGGTCTGTCTCAACTAATTCATCCAAAAGATGCATTAAACACAATCCTTAATTAAATTCCCTTGGTCTCGGAAAATTCAAACCATGAAATTAATCAATGAACCATTGGTCTCGGAAGACATCAATTGACCTTCAATTACTAGTTCTAAGCAATCAACCCCCTTTGGTCCAGCAAGTCAATAGCCAACAGAATATGAAATTAATAAATTGAAACTACCATCAACCCCATTTGGTCCAACAAGTCAATGGATAGAACTAACTAACTAATCTCGTAATAAGTACAAGTAATTGAATACCAAGAAGAATAACCAATTAATCAAAAGATCAAACAACTCTAAATATCATGAGTATCTAAATAACGTTGAATTACAATAAAACAATTAACATATCATTGTCAAGAAAAAGAAAACAAAGTAAAAGAAAACACTCATAGACAATCCTCCTTCTTCTTCCTTTGAAAACCTTCTTGTACAACCCTCCTTGAACTTGAAGAATTCCTCCGTTGATTGAGTAATTTTCTGTGATGATCAATGAAATTTTCCCTTTTCCCTTGTGTTTTTCATCAATTTATAGGCTTAGGAAGTGCCTAAACGCATAAGTACAAAGTTCTTGGCCGAGTAGAAGTTGGAAGATACTAAAATTCCTCAGATTACCAAAAATCGTGTAGAAAAATCGCAGCACCGCCTTAGCTTCAAGGCACAGCCAACGCCAGTTGCGTTTTATTCCTCCACTCGTTCGCTGATTTTTCTTCGAATTTTGCATAATGTGTTCAGAATGTAGCCAGCACCGGTTCCAGCTTCACAGCTGGCACTGCCTTGGTTCTGTTCAGCTCCGTTTCAATAATTTTTCCGTCGCTTCGAAGTTCGTTTCAACAATGCATGGCCGACGCCGGTTCTAGGGTCTTAGCCGGTGACACCTCTCATCTGTTTTGCGATGTTTTTATTTTGTTTTACCATAAAAATCTGAAATAAATAATAAAATACCTTTCCAAGGTTAAAATCTCAAATATGAAGGAATATGACTAGTTATTGAACAAAATGTATTACAAAAAAACCTCGAATAACTAGGAAAAACATAACTAATTTAGCCCCTATCAATTCCCCCACACTTAGCTCTTTGATTGTCCTCAAGCAAAGTATCAAGAACAAGTAGGAAAACACAAGGTTTGACAAATCACTCAATCAATTTCAAAACCATATCTTCAATGCTTTCTTCATTTAAGAACATAAAATACATGATACTACATCTTTCGCAACAAATGCAAGACTTGTGTAAGTGATAAATGACTTGATAGAACCATCTCAATACTTCACACTATTCTCAAACCATTGGAAAGAATTTAGTTTAAAAAGAACATGCATTCCATATGCTTACTTTTCATACACTTTCTCCACTAATCCGAGATATATCATGATTCTACTTAGATCAAGTAGGACTTTTAAGCTTGTAATGTAAGGCTAAAGGCTTGTAATGCAGTTTATCAAATGAAGGATATAGGACAATCACAAGTCAAAGAAAGACTGAGAGTTAGCAAGAAAAGGATAAACAAATTGAATCAATACTTTCCAACTCTTCTTGCTCTCCTATTCCAAAAATTAATCAAACCATAATCTTATATAGCAATTACAACTCCACTCACACAAATCCTGCATTTTTTTTTCTTTTTTTTCTCTTTCAACTCTTCTTTTCATCAACTCTTTTCTATTTCTTTCACGATATCACTCAAATTTCCAACAATGGTGTCAAGTACTTTATATGAACTTTAACTTTTTTTTTTTTTCAGCTCAATCACCATTCCTTTTGTGATCTTTTCTTTCTTCTTCTTCCTTCAATATGTCTTTTCTTTCACTGCTGCTATTGTTTGTTTTTTCACTTCTCTTCTTTCATTCTTTCTAGTAGCTTTTTTTCTTTTTTCAACTCCTTTTTTTTCTCACTCTCTCTTTGCTTTCTTTTCTTTTTCCAGCTCAACTCATTATTGATCCATGACTGAAAGTAACGAATCATGATCTTTCTCCTACTATTCTTCCTCAACATTCTTTTACATATACTTTCATCCATCAAGAGTATAAAGGTTTGAAAAATTATTCAAACTCTCAGCACCAAGCAATGGACAAAATATTGTGACTTGTTTTAATGAAAGAAATCAACAATTTTAGCTCAAAATAGACACTAGGGATAATATGAAAATAGGTAGGTTTAAAAAACTCAAACTATCCAAAGAAGGCCTATTACCGTCATCCCTAAGTTAAATCATGATTGTCTTTCTTATTTCACCTTGAGAGGTATTCAAGTAAGTTCTAGAATGCTCTATGAGCTTTAGTAGAAAAACAGGTTTAAGAACAATGTAAAGCATTAGATCAAGAATTACTTCGTCCAAGTGTGCAAAAAGTTATGCATAAACCATAAATGATCTAGAACATATGCTCTATACTCCATCATAAAGACATGTATTAAAAATATAGCTTGAAATCTCCAGAAAATCAGAAAAATTTGAAAAATTTCGCACAAAAAATTTGCTCCCAAGAAGGTTAAAGTATATGTATAGAAGACTTGTCAATCAAATCACTCTCCCACACTTAAACTGGACATTATCCTCAACGGCCAAATAAATATAACACAAACAACAAAACCATGGGACTAAAAATATAAAGGAGAAGAGATAAGAAAAACAAACTTCCATTCCAAATTAGCTCCAAAAGTTTCACTCTTCTAAATCTTTAAATTTTTAGAACTTTTAAACCAATTTTTTCTAAAGTAGCTCACCACTAAGAAAACACCAAGATAATTGATAAAAACTTGGACAAAGTATATCACCAAACCACTCCCCCACACTTAAATTGGACAATGTCCTCCTTGGCAAAAGATAAACACAAGAAAGCAACTCCAAATGGACCAAAAATAATAAAGGAGTAGAAAGTTTAAGTAATACTTCCCAAGTGCAATAATACTGCAATAGATTGCTAAGCTTGAAGTAAAAAGATAGGCTTGTCAAGAGAACTCTATGCCTATAAAACAAAACACAAATAAAAGCACAAGGGAAATAATAATAAAAGAAAAACATACCTAAATAAAAGAAAACAAACTAAAGAAAAAGACTAAAATAATAAAAATAAAACAAAAACTCTCTACACCCATCATGCTTCCTCGTCAAACCTTTTGCAAAGGAAATTAAAGCTCAAAATAGAAGATAGACATAATGAATGTAGAAAAAATAGAGGATTTTGAAAATGGAGGGTTCAGGAAAACGATTTGTCTCAGCAAAGCCAAACACATAAACCTTATCCTCCAACATTCCTTTAGACACATAAATATCTTTTCCAACATATAAGTGCACACGGTATCTAATGGATGCATCAATTTTGAAATTACCAATTAGCCCTTCAAAAGAATTTTTCCAATTAAAATTCCCCTTCAAACTTAGCAATTGTGTTCTTAAAGATGGGATCAAGAAATTCTTACTTTTCAACACATCTTCAAAAACTAAGTTACCTCCTATTGAATGGGGTGAAGGGTAGAGATTACCACCATCCTCCAAGGACTTTTACGATATAGTATTGAAAAATCCAACTTGTTGAAGCTTGATAAATTCAACACATCATTATTTGGACCTATATTCTCCAAGAAAAGAGAGGAACCTAAGAAATCATGTGACAAAGAGAGATCTGGATTATTAACACATAACGAAGAATTGGATACCTCCATTCTCACATTGGATAATTGTCCCTCATAGCATTTCACCTTGGAGATTCTTTTGTTCAAATGTATGGGCCAGCATGAACTTATGATTCTCCTCAACAGTCTTAACTAAGTGTTTCCTCTGATCGCACAATCAGTGGGAAGCTTCTTCATGCCACTGAATAGATGAATTTGTATTGGCAATAAAAGAATTCACTAATGCTTCTAATGACGTCTCACTAAAAACATTAATGTGAGCTTGTAATTTTGCCAATCAATACACTAATGCTTTTTTTTTTTTTTTGACAATTAAAAACTATCCTAATTGAATGCATGACTACGATACATTTAAAATAAGAATTCTTAAATTAAACTAAAAGTAAAAATTGTAAATAAAGAAACAACTAATAAAATAGTTCGTCTCTAATATCGTGTCAGCTAAAGTCCAAAGCTAAAAATAAAAAGAGTTAGTATTGACTCAAAATTATAGATGTAAAAATCAACAAATTAAAAATATCATTATTACACATATTCCACATTAACATTAGGTTAGTAAAATTAAATAACTAAATATACAATTTATACAAACATACAAAAATAAGTTAGTTATTATTAACATGTATCTACCTATTTACATATTTACAACATATAGTGAAAGTAAAATACAATTATACAAATAACAAAATATGGCATTTCTTTATACAAGGAACATATATACATATTTACATGGTAAAATCAACAAAATCCAAGCTTTCATGCTATTGTTCCCCGGCCACGGCGCCAAAAACTTGATGTGTTCAGACTTGGGCATAAAAATCATACAAAAACTAAACACATTCCCAATCAAGTTTAAATTAAAACGTTCAACCCAAATCACACATATGAGCAAGCGTACTCATCATTAACCGAACATAGGGTTCAAACGAGTGTCGATTCTTAAGGAACAGGTAGACATTAATCCATTTTCTTTCATTGTTTAACCGACTCGATAAAGTGAAAAACAAATAAAAAGAAAAATAGAATAAAAGAAAATCAAAATAAAAAAATATGCATGTCAAGGATGGAGAAGTATGTAATTCCAACCATTGTTTAGACAAACATGATCTTAAAGTACCTAACCTTTATCACAACTAATTATTCCCTTGGCATTATGAAGGATTAAGGTAGACTCATTTCGATGGTCAACCCATGAAATCACTATCTTCTAGATAAATTAGAATCACTTGGTCCTTCTCAACTAATTCATCCAAAAGATGCATTAAACACAATCCTTAATTAAATTCTCTTGGTCTCGAAAAATTCAAAGCATGAAATTAATCAATGAACCCTTGGTCTCGGAAGACATCAATTGACCTTCAATTACTAGTTCTAAGCAATCAACCCCCTTTGGTCCAGCAAGTCAATATCCAATAGAATATGAAATTAAAAAATTGAAACTACCATCAACCCTATTTGGTTCACCAAGTCAATGGATAAAACCAACCAACTAATCTCGTCATTAGCACAAGTAATTGAATACCAAGAATAATAACCAATTGATCAAAAGATCAAACAACTCTAAATATAATGAGTATCTAAACAACGTTGAATTACAATAAAACAATTAACATATCATTGTCAGGAAAAAGAAAACAAAGTAAAAGAAAGCACTCATAGACATGCCTTTGAAGACGTTCTTGTACAACCCTCCTTGAACTTGAAGAATTCTCATTTGATTGAGTAATTTTCTGTGATGATCAATGAATTCTTCCCTTTCCCCTTGTGTTTTTCATCTATTTATAGGCTTAGGAAGTGCCTAAACTCGTAGGTACAAAGTTCTTGGCCGAGTAGAAGTTGGAAGATACTAAAATTCCTCAAATTACCAAAAATCGTGTAAAAAAATCACAGCACTGCCTTAGCTTCAAGGCACAGCCGGCACTGCCTTGGCTCTCGGAGCTGACACCGGTTGTGTTTTGTTCCTCCACTCATTCGCTGATTTTTCTTGGAATTTTGCACAATGTGTTCAGAATGTAGCCGGCACCAGTTCTAGCTTCACAGCTGGCGTCGCCTTGGTTCTGTTCTACTCTATTTCAATAATTTTTCTATCGCTTCGAAGTTCGTTTCAACAATGCATGGCCGGCGCCGGTTCTAAGGTCCTAGCCGGTGCCGCCTCTCCTCTATTTTGCGACGTTTTTATTTCATTTTACCCTAAAAATCTGAAATAAATAACAAAATATCTTTTCAAGGGTAAAATCTCAAATATGAAGGAATATGACTAGTTATTGAACAAAATGTATTACAAAAGAACATCGAATAACTAGGAAAAACATGACTAATTTAGCCCCTATCACTGCTATTCTTCACCTTAGTTCTACTTTCACCAGTAGAAAGTCCATACGAAGTTCGAGAATACTCTAGAAGGCCAAGAGCTAACAAATGTTGTACATAGTAGATGCAAAAGAGCCGGTGGTTAGCTGGAATTCCTATAGAACAAGTGAACATTGCAACACAAGAAGCTTCATTGAACCCGAATCCAACACCAATTGTTTAACCTTTGTCCAAGAAGTAAGTATTCTGAGACTTCGACTCGGGAAAATTTTAAATTTGCAATCTTCCGCTGCATTTTTATTTAAATCAAGTGCACCATGTAATTTCTTGAAGAATAGGAGCATTGTTCTAGACGGGTTTCAATTGAAGACGAGGAGGGCTTGTCTATGAGCTCTTTCTTTTCCTTTGTTTTCTTTTTCTTGAATGACAATGAGATTAATGTTTTAGTTGTTTTTAGATGTTGTTCTTGAATTCATGAGATTGTATTGACTTTAGTTTTTAAATCAATTGTTTATCATTTTAGGTATTTGGTTACTTGATTTAATTGATGAATTAGTTGAATGATCTTCCTTTCTAATAGACTTGAAAATTGAAGTTAGGAGTGAGTTTAATTTAATTAATTTTTTATTTATTATGTCTTAGTTGGATTGCAAAAGAAGGTTAAGAATAAGAACTCAGGTAATTCAAAGTTTGGTTGATTTCACCTAGAATATAGGGCTATTGACGAATTTCGTAATTTTATCACTAGAATATGGGGGTATTTGTAAAGACTAAGTTTAATCCATCTTTTAAGTAAGATTGGTGAGATAGAATATATCCATTAAGTTACTGATAAGATAGAGAATCATGGATTGAAAAAGAAGTAATTCTAAGTTATTCTTTCATGGCGCCAGAATAATTATTAATTTAGATATTTGTTAGTCTATCAATGCTATGTCTTTAATAACTTCTGTTTATATACAAGACTCCTCTCCTACATCTTGGAACAATTCATTTTTATTTTCTTTTTAATCAATTTTGTCAGTAGGGTAAACACCATTTGAAAAGTGACTAGTGTACTTGTTCCTTGAGGATTGATACTCGTTAATTCACTATACTATACTTAATGATTGGTATACTTACTCATATATATGATTTGGGGATTGATGTTTAAACTTAATTGTGAATGGACTTTCAATTGTATGATTTTTATGACCCAAATCTGAGCACATCATCCTTATTGTCTAACAAAAAAAAAAAAAATGCAACATGAATGTATGCAATGGGACTAAAAATAATGAGGAAAGAATGAAAATAATACTCCCCAAGTGAATAAAATCTCGAATTTTGCATTAAAGAGAAGAGAATCAAGATTTTCGGCATCAAATGAAGATAATATCTACAGTCATCTAAAAGAAATAAGTGATAATAAGTCTAAAATGAAATAAAACTAAATCAAAATGGAATACTAAACAAAAATATCCTTGAAACGAAACAAAATAAAGAAAATCCTATCCCTAATATGGTATACAGCCTCCGTAGCTACTCTACTCAAGCTCATTGGGTCCTAAATGGCTATATCTCTTCAGCCTATCCAATATAGTGCGTAGGAAAGTATCTGAAGTGGACTGCTAAGTACGGAAAGTGTCTAGCCCTGCTCCCATATTCCCAAACTCAGTCTAGACCATCTCCAATCTCTCCTCATATTTCTCAAATGTCTGGCTTTGCTTCTCCAGTAATCCCATCACCTGCTACTATTGAACAATAATCTGACTTTACTATGCCACTGTGTCCTGATGTGTATGGATGCTATTGGTAAGTCTGGAAAAATGTGTGTACATCTTTATCTAGAAATCAACAATAGCCGTAGGTCATCTAATATTGGGCCTCTAAGCTCTGGAAGACTCTACTGTGGAAGGCTCTATAGCTAAGGGCTGCTATTATGATAGAGGTTGCCATCTCTGTCCTGTCTACTCTCTGAACTCACTAAGAGTTAGCCATATCCTTCCTTCCTCATCGTAGTTGTAACCACAGCTGACTAATGTCCTATTAGCAACTATCTTACCAGCAGCATTAGTAGATGCTACCTCACCCTTTAATGGTACCTAAAAGTGCTGAAGCATCTTGGTAATCACCAATGGGAAGGCAAATGCCTTCATAAGATGGGTGGAAAATGCTACATCTTATATGTAAAAAATGATGAAGAGGGCTAGGGAAATAGTATGTGAGTGAATAAGCTTATACAATACATAGATGTCTATTAGCCTACCCTTGTTGAAACCACTCACCCTTGGGGGCAACATTGAAGGCCAACAAATATATAAGTAATTGGTACTGAGTAGGTAAGATAATAACATGTGAAACCTCTACCTACCCATATAGCTGATATACAAAATGCAGCTTAGTCCTGGTTGTCTCAAATTTCCACTTTGGGTCTAAAACCACTTTTATATTATAGGTATCTATCTCAACCCATGCTTTCCCATCTCTCAATCCCAAAATAGTAGCCAAAAGCTCTATAGTCAGACTAATATAAACTCCACTGACTGTGGTATTAATATTCCTCAGGTTGTTCAACTTCTTGGCTTCTATATTTGCGTAAAAATCCTTGACCAAAGTAGGGTAGTAAACACCTTTCATCTCCAAGATAGGTCCTCATATAAGTTCCTGAACAACTAACTAATTTTCAATTCATGGTCCAAGACAAAATCAAAGGTCCTCTCAATAATGATCTTCCTCCCATCCCTCTTCTCAAACCATTCCTTGTTCTCTTCAATAACAAATCTAGTAGAATTGGAGGGTTAGGGTTGGGATAAAGAGATACCTTCACCTCTTTTTTTCTTGGAAGGGAGTTTTATGGCTATATGCTTAGGTGCCATAGATACTGTGATAGGAAATGAGAGGGAAAGAAAAGAAAAAGGAAAGAAAGGTAAGATAAATGATCAAAAGAAAATGGTTCACTCAGTGTACTTGTCTCAACTCAACAACTCCCACTTATTTAATCAACATATTCCAACCATCAATTAGTCAATCAAGCAACACAATCCTTTTTAGAATATCCACAGTACCAATTTAACAATACAAGACCACTGTACTTAATAAATCACATTTGCTCTTAAACTCTTTTCAACAATACCAATCCCCTTCTTCACAAACCACAACACAAAATAAACAATACAAACTACTCAACAAATCTAAAACATTTCAACTCACAACATTATTTCCTAAGCACAACAATAATACCACCAAGACATTCAACACATTTGCCACAATTAACAATTCAGAAAAATGAACCACTGTAATAACAAACCAAATTAAATCACTATGATAACAAACCACTGTAATAACATTTGCCACCAAATCTCAATTTCTAATCAAACATAAACTCCTAAAACACAACAACAATTTAATCCCTAAAGAACAACTTAATTAAAACAAGTTAACAAATTAAATCAAATTCCAACAGTCAACACCTCTTCAATATGTAAATGCCTAAAAACAATTCAAGTGTAGCTTATCACAACATAATAAATACTACTACAACAAAATAACTAGAACTCCACCGCAATTTCAACTAAAAAATTTCACAATTATCACTAAAGATAACAAAGTAATTCTAGAAATACTTAGCTCAAATTTTCTCAAGACATCTTATTCCCAACTCAAATCAACTAATTGAGAGCTCAAAATTAAACTAGAAAAGAGCTTAGAAGTAACCAAATAATTTGTTCAGAGAAATTGACAATTAAATTCCTTCTTGTGTGACTGATATAGTGAGCAACAGTGCTGCTTAAATCACTAATTTCTCATCAATGGCTTAGAAGACAGGTAAATTTTGGGTTGCTCAAGACTTCTATGGTATGGAATCAAGAAAATGGCAAAAAAAAAAAAACAAATGATTAAAATAGGGGTTTTGTTGGTTGATTGCAGAGAAGGGAAGTGTCATGAATGTTTAAATTGGTGAAAAGAAAGAATTTTTTAGGGAGATTTGATGGAAAAGTGTAACACCCCACATTTTTACTTTCGGTTGGCTACTATTTGTAATGGGATGAGAATTTATATCAGTAGCCAGAACAAAAGTTGATCGGTGTATTGAGATGAATACTTTGGTGAAATAAAATTTTGTCGGGACCTGGATGTAATTATTAGATTTGTTCTACTCGTACCCTAAATTTTTGGAAGGATATTAAGATTAACACAATAAGAATTTTAGGGTATTCTAGAAAGAGAAATTGATCAATGCAATAAGACGCACGTTTTGGTGGGAATTGTGCTACCCGAGGTTCAGGGGCATTTTTGTCATTTTGACCGCACTTGTGACTTTGACCGCAAGTTTGACCAAGTAGAGAGGGAATTGAGGAATTTAAGTGTTATCAATGGATTCAGTGAAATTTTTGGAGTTGAATAGTGAAATAAAGTATTTTCCATTACGGATCTGATTTTGGTCATTTTTGAAGAAAATAGGAAAATGTGGTTGAAAAATGGACGTATGGAATTGTGTGAATGGTGGATGAAAACAGGTGTTAAAATACCATTGCTGGAGTAAAATATTTGTGGGATTATTAAATTTCAACAGCTTATTGAATAAGCTTAAGAATTATCCATTTAAATTAAATCCACCAATAGGAAATTAGCTTTAAATGGATAGCCCACAATGCATTTAATGTTGGTTGACCCTTTAACTCAAGAATGGCGGTGGAGGGCTGGAAAAATGGGCCAAGAGCTTAAATAAAGAAGGAAGGAAGAAATAAAGGAAAATTTTGTGGAGGAAAAGTGGTTGGTGTATAAAAATCCTATTAGAACACACTTAGAAATATCCACCGTTCAATTAAACCATGACAGGGAATAAAGGACCAATGAAAGCTCACTAAGTGTTGATTCTATGATTGGTTACATGAACAATCATGCAAGGACTTTCTATAGAATTCCATAGAATTCTTGAATGCTCTAAAGGACAACTAAGTAGCTAGGTGGACCAATCAAGGGCTTCCAAATGTTTGAGACCATTTAATGCATCCTTGACTTGAAGACCCTATTTCTCTATATATAGGCCATGAAGGCTGGCTGAAATGGCTTTAGACAGCCAGAATTTTGCAGCAAACAAGGAAGAAAAAGAGAAGAGAAAGGAAAAAGAAAATAGAGAAAAGAGATAGAGAGAGAAAATTTGGGAAATAGAGAGGAGAGAGAGAGAGAAAGAGAGAGAGAGAAGGAAAAATAAGAAGATGCTTGGGCTGTTTAGCTTCCAAACGCAGCAAAAAAAAGGTAAGGATCTACCTTGCTTGAAGTAAAGTTATTATATAAATCATGAAGATCATTTTGGTATACATATTATGAAAGGTTATGTATGAATTATGGAAACTAGCTAGGTGAAGTTGTGTGAAAGCTATTCTTGTGTGCGTGTATATGTGGTGGATGAGATGGCATCTTATTAGCTATGTTTGTGTGATGTTTGATGGAGATTTGGAAACATTTTAGATACTTGACTATGGCTGCATGTTGTTCTTGAATTAGGAAAAAGAAATGAAGTTACAAATAAGATAATTGTTAAGAAACTTACAAGGATATATGTTATAATTGAGGCTGCCGATTTTCTTGTTGTGCTATGGTGAAATTTTCTGTTTTATGTATGACTGGAAATCTGGAAATTCAGAATTCAAGATGATTTGAGGAGGATTGAATGAATTAATGGTTCCAAAGTGCTAAAGGCTAAAGGAAAACAAAGGAAAGCATGAATAGTGAAACTAAGGCAAAACTGCTGAGGCTGTTTTTGCCCAGTATCGTGGTTCTGAAACCATAAATATAAAAACGGCCTATACTGAATTAAATTTAAGTGTCTTACGGTCATTTTGGTATATCATGGAGCCAAATCGGAGTTGTAAATTGAAAGTTATGTGCAAAATAAAATGGTGTGTCAAACCAGTGAAATTCCAGAAAGTAGTCCAAAAATGAATGGACTTAAGGGTGATTAATTGTGTGATTTTGGATAAAATAATTGAGAAAACATAAATTGAATCCCTTGTTTATGAAGGGAGGAAGGATGTGGAAAAAGGAAAAGAATTGATCAAATGATGGAAAAACGACATGAACGAAGGTTAAACGTTTTCCTTGACCGTCGGCCCCCGTCGGCTAAACGACGGTTGAACATCGACTAACCGTCGAGCACGTCGGCTATTATTCGACCAAACATGAATTGACCCGAAAATGATGTTTGGTGTAGGTTTAGCGACAAACGGCCAACGAAATGTCAAAAACTATAGGAACGGAGGTTAAACGGCCGTGAACGGAAAGAGTTGCTTAGGACACGAGGTAAGTCCCTTGGATTTCTAAAACTCTTTCTAAAGTTAATGTGCTTTGTTTTTCCATGAAATGCTATACAATATACCATTTGGAACATTTTATTTAAATATATTTGGAAATATTGAATTTAATCCTTTTTTGGGATTAGAATTCTGGATTTCCTTAAATGAGTTCCTTTTTGGAATTGGATATTTGGAAAATGATCCAAATGTCCTTATTGGAATATTTTATGAAAATCTTTGGAACTCGGGAATTCAGTAAATGACTAAAATATCCTTATTGGAACTCTTGTGAATATTTTTCAAATCAGATAAGGGTAAAATGACCCGAATACTCTCGAAAAGTCTTTTGGAATCGGGTATCGGTAAAATAACCTGAATACCCTTGAAAATGACTTTTGTGATCGAGTACGGGAAAATGACCTGATTAGTCTTGGAAACACATTTTGATGAGTGAATAGAACCCTTTATCTGGTTTCAACATGATTTTGCAAAATGTTGTTTTGCCCCAAAAATATTTTGATTTGAAAATTCTGTGGGAATAGATAACCTTCTGGCCTGATCAGTCAGATGAGGTTAGTATTGTTGACGTTGAGTACTCAGCAAGAACTCTGATCTTTGTACTAGCTCATGTTAGAGATAGATGACCCTAAGTAACCTGATTAGTTCTAGGGATTGTCTTACTCCAAACAGGGCGATAGGACATAGAGATGAGTCGTCCTGGCTAGCTGTTTTGAGCCTGACAATTGCCTATTGATTATGATGGTAGATTGTTCACAAGATACCAAGCGGGGATACTCAGTGTGTTCAATCCCTTGCTACCTCGATGGTGACTGACGTCAGGATTGGGACCCCTGGCTTATGGTGGCAAGTAAAAGATCCTTAAGTGCTAGGTGAGGTACATTTTTACACTCACCGTTCCCGCATGACACGGGTGACATGTTGTAAAGCGTAGTCCCTGGCACAAGAAATTATGTAGCCGAAGGCAAGGACTGCGGGACTTGCATACAGTCCGACCTTCTGTTGGAGAAGTGCTTGTGAGTAGAAAACTAGGGCAATGATTTGAAAAGTGGAATATAGTTTACCAAAAATGATTGAGTTCTGAATACACTCTTCATTAAAGAGTTTTGGATTCATTTCTAATAAACAAATGATAAGTTATTTCATAAAAGTTTTGTGTACTCTGCCTTTTTGATAAAACACTAGCACACATGGGACTCACTGGGTGATTTTTCACTTACACGTGTTTTTTATCTTACCTTTTTGAAGGATCCAGAGTTTAAAGGACCTACGGATAGGGGACGATACCATAGTGATAGCAGAATAGGTCCAAACGTTTCCCTTTTGGATAATGCTTTGTTGGATTTATCGTTAAAAAGACCCCTTATCTGGGTAACTGGATGGGGCAACACCCGGTGTTGATATACTTCTGCTGTTACTTTTAGTAGGGGTGTTACCAAAAGAATAAAGAGAATTTTGTTTTATTTTTCTAAAATCTGACATTGCACGGCATTGTTAAAGCTGGCCTACATGTCTTTGTTGAAGCATAGAAGTTTGAAACCTGAAACCAAAACGATGTTGTTAATTACGAACAAATGCATGATGCTATCTAGCTTAACTACCATGGTGGCATGCACAACTTTAAGCACTGTGAAATTTTTAGTAAAATGACAACATTTTCATTCAAGTAGACTGTACGATGACGTTGTGTATGACTTGCACAATGCCATGTATTCCCACAACTTTTAATTTTTTTTGTAGTTTTTTTTTTAAAGATCACAATGCCATGGAGTACGAGCTCCACCTCATCGTGCACTTCCAGAAAATGGGAAACTAAATATTTTTTTAATTAAATATTATACTTAAAATAACAAAACAACTGAAGCAATGAAAATCAAATAAAGCTAATATATACACACACACACACACACACACACACACACACATACACATATATATATTCATAAGACTCCATGAAAAATGACATAACAAAAAAAATGACTCAAAACCTAACAAACTAAACATGACAAAAATGCTAATCAAGACTTATAAGCTATAAAACTCACTAAAAGAAGAATAAAACTTAAAAAATCTAAAATTGAACATTTATTCAAGTGAAAGGCATAGTAAAGAAAGAGATCAAGGCTTTCCACATTCATCACGTGGATCGCCTTCAGGATTTCCAGGCATAGTTCCCATACGCCTCTCTACAAACATCTTTGCAAGTTGCCCAATTTAGCTTTCAGGGTTGTGAATTGAAACTTCTTAGTTTCTCATAGATGCCCCAAAGACTTGGAAATGAATATCAATGGAAGTCACCAACTTAGCAACCAAGTCTTCTAGTCATGGCCTTGATTATGCTTATGGAAATAGTGGAGGATATGGTGCAGAAAATGGTAGAAGAACTTGGGGTCTTGGAGCATAATTAGCTTGAATTCCTTGAGGTCTTTCTTGGTTTAGATTGTTCCAAGAAAAGTTTGGATGGTTTCTGTAATTAGGATTGTAAGCATTACCAATGGAAGTGTTATCTTATCTTCCCTTCCCCATGTAATCCATATGGTCAATTTGATACTCACTCCCCACTCCCATTCCTTGATATTCATCATTAGGGAGTGTCCGCCCCTACAAAAGTCACACGTCATAATCTATTTAGTAGAATTGATATTCATCTTATCCATTTTCTTTGTAAGTGCTTCCAATTTAACTTCTAAAGACGCCATTGTATCTATATTGTAAATTCCTTGACTTTTAACTTTTGATCTTTTCATTCCCCAAGAATGGTTGTTTAATAAGATATGTTCCATTACATCAAAAAATTCTTTTGGGGTTTTTGAAGAAGCAATTACTCCTGATGAAACATCAACCATTTGCTTAGTAGAGAAGCTCAACCCATTATAGAAAGTTAACATTTGTAAATCAAGATCAAAACCATGTTAAGGACATTTTCTAATCAGCTCCTTAAACCATTCCCAAGCATCATGAATTGTTTCACCATCTAGCTAGGAAAATGGAAAATTATCATTTATTAGCTTGGCCACTCTTGCAGGGGAAAATATTTGTTAAGAAAAATTTCAGCCAATTGATACCAAGTAGTAATAGAACAAGATGGTAAAGATTTCAACCAAGATTTAGCTCGATCTCTCATAGAAAAGGGAAACAACCTCAACCGTATGGCATTCTCAGATACACCATTAATCTTAAGTATGTCACAAATCCCCAAGAAAATTGCTAACTAAGTATTAGGGTCCTCATCTTGTAATCCATCAAATCGACCCATCTGTTGAATTATCTGCATAAAATTAAGCTTAATCTCAAAGTTATTTACATCTACATGAGGTCTCACAATACTCAAATTTGTACCCGAAAAAGTAGGTCTAGCATAATCACCAATTGTTTCTCTCCTATTACCATGACAATTCCCATTCCCATTACCACTTTTATTGATTCCCATTTTCTTATCAAATTCACTCGAAAGGTCTAATGTTTTCAAAGCTTTCAAAACTCTCTATTTTAGCTCCCTACACCACCTTTAAAAAGTCCTTTCAATCTCAGTATGAAACTCAGCCAAATTTTTGTTGCAATATATGCACAAAATGTACTATGTATTTCTGTACTTTGGAAATTAACAAAATTTTCATTCATTAATAGTTGTTTGTTTACATATATTCACACATTAAAGGTCTAAGTGTGTTAATAAGTAATCTACGCAATTAGGTCGTGCTTTCATAGTAAGGTGTAGATTATGGGCTACTAACAAATAAACATAAGTGAAAAAAAAAAATTCTTGATCGATTGATGAAGCTGGGCACTTTATCAAGGTTTAGATTATTACACTATAGTTTCTAAATGAGGAATGGTTTACCTTTAACCACTGAGTAGTCCACTCACACCAATAGTGTAAGCGTATATGGAAGATGTAGAACTGGACCGTACAATAATAATCTTTATCAAAGTACTAAAATAAATAAAGATTGGTGTATTGTAGTTCCTGCGTCGACGAGTACCCTAGGACTTGAGTGTAAGTTGGTGGTCTAGTGAAGCTAGGCCTGTACACTTTGATGTATGGTGGGTGAGGTCTTATCGCAAAGCCAATAACCTTGTACGTTGGGTGAATGACTTTAATTAATTAAGATGGACATATACAATAGAGTTTCTATACTGCATTACGTGAAGAAATCACCTCCTTGTGATTGTCCGGGATAATCTAATAATTTAGGGCCCTAGGAAACATGACTAAGTATATACACTTTTGGGTAGCTCATTTTGATAAGTGGATACATACTAAAAGTCGTAGATTATCAAACTCATTATCAAATGATGGTCGATGTCATTGAGAAAGGTGTTAGTACTATTTTCTATCTGAATGATGGGTGTTACGTATAGGAGTATTTTCATCATTGCACTTGTAGGTCGGAGACACTGCAATTGTAATATTATTCTTGGGGTCAATATTTCTATACGGTGATAAATGAAATATTTAAAATGATTAAAATACAGCTATTTGTTAGTAGGGGTATTTTGGTCATTTTAGTAGCCAAGAATAATATGTCTTTTGGTCCCTAGAGTAGCTCAAATAACCTTAGTAAATTCATTTACTATATGGGTTTATTAGGTGAATTTGTTATTGAATGAATTATTTTAGGAGTCCAATTATTTATTTTTTAGGCCAGAATAATTAATTGGGCCAATTTAATTAATTAGTTTATTAATTAATTATCTCGAGTAATTTTATAGTGGGCCGAAATAGTTTAATTAATTAATAAAAGAGCTAATTTAATTTATTAGTTTATTAATTAATTATCTTGGATAATTTTATATTAAACCCAAGTGGATTAGTTAATTAATAAAAGAGCTAATTAATTAGTCTTGGACTAATTAAGAAAACAAAAACCCATCATGGTTGATGGTAGCCACCACTGTAGAAATAAAAGGGAAATAGGAAGCTAAAAGAAAAAGGTAGGACCGTTGGTTTTTTGCTTCTAAAAAGAAAACGGAAAGCTAAATAAATAGGGATTTTTCATATGGCATGAAAGGGTTGACTAAAATTCGAAAAATTAACATAGCTTTTGTTTTTTTCTTTGAAAAGAAAAGATGCCACCGATTTTTCCTAGTTTTATTTTCCTTCATTTTTCCTAAACATTTAGCTCTTCTGTTTTTGTTCCAATTTTATTCACCGTAATTCTACTTTCAATGATAGAGATCCATAGTGGTTATAAAATACTCTGAAAGGTAAAGAGCTTGCAAACGTGGTAAGTGTTTGATGCAAAGGAGCCGACGATTAGCTAGTATCCCTACGAAACAAGTAGGTGTTCCTATTCAACAAGCACTGTCAAACCCGAATCTGACTCGAGCTATTAAAGTTAATCACCTTAAAAGTAAATGTTCCTATTCTTTGACTTTGCCTCAGGAAAAATTCTAATTTGCTGTCTTCCGTTGGGTACTTATTTTTTCCGCCATCCATCAAGTGGTATCAGAGCCTTAATTAAATCTTAGAGCATGCTTAGGGTTAATAACCGAAAAATGTGGTTCCTTTACTAATAATAATATAATCTTTGCAATTGTATGGATGCTTCATGCTTTTTTATGAGGGAAGATTTTGTGTACACCTCGTGCGTGGAGTTATAGGCACCTATAATTTATTTTTTAATCGCTTTTGTAGAAATCGTGTACACCTCGTTTTAAAAGGCATAGGCGTTGGAAGTTCTATTTTAATTTATTTATGATTTTTTTTGTAGAAAAAAATTTAATTGGTGTTTGAACGCAAAATCCTTGAAGAAGAAGGAGATTGTACAAGAGAAAAAAAATGGAAGAGTTGCCTAAGAAGACCAGCCGTGCGCAGCTCAGGAGATTAGTCTCCCTGGAGCCATGCACTTCCCTGCGAGCCATGATCAAGGCCAAAAAGGTTAAGCCTCCCAAGGCTTGCATTGTTGGAAAAACAATAGCACACAAAATATTGCAGCGGTTTAACGGTTTGGTCGGGTGGTTCGGGTCACGGTTCTTCTTGTTTTTTTTTTATTTTATTTTTCTTGCATTTTCTTTTCTTTTGGGACCCATATCATATAAAGTTATTTTTCTTACAATGGTTTATTTATTGTGATAAATAATTTTGCATGAAAATAGTTAGTATAGGTGAATCACCTAGGATTAAACAAGATTTCAATTAATTTTATTATTATTATTATGATGTTTAATGCATTATTTGGTCACATAAGAATTAAAGGTTAGAAATAGCATGTAAAAAATTTATTTTTGGAGCATGTCTATTATATTTAATTTTGTGATCAAATGTACAAAGGTTTTTTGAGAAATTAATTTTTTTCTCTTGATAAAACAATAGGAAAATGTTTAAAATAGAACTATATAATTTAAAAATAAATTCATGGTTTATTCTTCCAAATGTTTTTATCCTTAATAGGGAGAATAATATTGAATTTAAGTATTTTAAATTTAGTTTTTAGAAAATGGTTTTAACTTAAGTAGTGAAATAAAAAGTTCATAATTTATTTTCTTAAATGGTTTTATACTTGACATAGAAAATAATAGTTGAATTATTGGATTTTCAATAAAGTTAATAAAAATAAATTAATTTTTAAAAGAAACATTTTTCCTAAAGACCTATTTTATCTCAAAAGATTAAGTTGGAGAATGGTTCCAACGATCCTATGACTTCCATCATGAATTCATATTAGAGATTATGGTTATTCTTGTGTCATTCTGAGCATGACCCCCTATAGGAAGGATTTCTACGAGAATCTAGAACTAATAGAGGAATTATAATTAAAGCCTAGGATAAGGACATCCTATGATTGGAGGCATTAATGCTAGATTATCCGTAGGTGGTGAGAGTAGTGGCAATCAAATCGATGGAACTATTTCTGGATCATTACCTATTAAGGAAGTTTTATTTGTGATTGTTATACCCTTAACATAGAAATTTGTTAACCTTCCTACGAAACTCTATCAATTTTTTCTAAGAGCCAAATTCTTTATATATTTTGATAATAGTTTTAATAGGTTAACCATATCATTGAAATAATATGAAGTTTCAAATGTGCATTTTTAAATGTGTTTTTCAAAACAAACATTTTTCTGAATGAAGCTTTTTTGCAATCAATATAAATGTCTAATTTCAGTCCTTTGTCCATTGTGCTCAAAGAGAATAAATTAACTGGACCAAACTACGTGGACTAAAAAAGGAATCTAAATATAGTACTCACTGAGGAGGAGTACAAGTATGCTCTGACCAACCCCTGTCCGGAAATTAGGGAAGATTCCACGGACCAAGATCGTGAGACGGAGAAGGTATGGAGGAAAGCTGATGAAATGACTCGATGCTATATGTTGGCTTCTATGTCCAATGTTCTCCAGTCTAAGCATGAAAACATGCCTACTATGTACGACATCTATTTATCATTGCACACCATGTTTGTTGACAAGGGCCGGCCTGCAAAGTAGGAAGCTCTTAGATCAATCATGAACACTAGAATGGCTGATAGGGCTTCGATTCATGAGCATATACTCAAGATGATTGCTCACATGAGAAAGCCGAGGTCCTAGGGGCAACGATTGATGCTGAGAGCCAAATTGACATGGTCCTTGAGACTTTGCCAAATTCGTATTCTCAGTTCAAGTTAAATTATAGCATGAACAAGTTGAATATGTCTTTGACTGAGTTAATTAAAGAACTCTAGGCTACCGAGTAAATCATGAAGCCTGTGTCAAAGGTTTTAATTACTCACTCTAGACCATCTTCAAAGACCAGGGCCCAGCCTAAGAAGTTCAAGAAAAAGAAGGCCTAAAGTCATGTAGGGGTCCAACCCAAGGCATCCAAGCCTGGTCCATCTAAGCCCAATGCTAAGCCCAAGGGCAAGTGGTTCAACTGTGGCAAAAAAGGGCATTTCACAAAGGATTATCTAGACTTCTTGGCCAAGTCCTCCTCAACTATTGCTCTTTACTTAGATTCTATTTTCATGGTTAGATCATCATCCCCTTGGATTGATAACTCTAGAACCATTGACCATATCTATAACTCCTTATAGGGGTTCAACAAGGTAAGATGACTCAGTAGAAGAGAGCACAAACTTAGAGTGTGCGGCGGAGCACAAGTGTGGGCCAAAGCAGTAGGAGACTTGGAGCTTTTATTCGATTGTAATAAAATTTTAATTTTAAAGGATATTTTTTATGTTTCTAGTTTTAAACAGAATTTAGCTTCTATTTCTAAATTGATTAATCAATGATATTTTGTTTCTTTCCATTCTGGTATTTCAATCAGTAGAAAACGAAAATATTATTTGTTCTAGAAACATGTATAGGAATGTTTTCTATATTAATCTTATTAATTGTCAAATAAATAATACTCAAACGGAACCAAATAATAAGAAGAGAAAGGCCACATCAAATAACTCTTATTTGTGGCACTTAAGAATAGGACATACATATCCTAATTAGATTCAGAGATTAATCCAAAATGGATCTTTGAACTCATTGGAATTGGAGGAATTGCCTCAATGTGAATCTTATCTTAAGGGTAAAATGACCAAAAGGTCCTTTACTCAAAAGGCAAAAAGAGCCAAGAAAATATTAGAGTTAGTTCATACTGATTTTTGTGGTCTTATGTCTTCACTAGTTAGAGGATGTTATAATTATTTTATCACGTTCACAGATAATCACTCGCGTTTTGGTTATGTGTTTACTTAATAAGGCAGAAGTTAGATTCTTTTGATATATTCAAAGAGTTTAAGGCTGAGGTGGAGCGTCAAATAGATAAACTAATTAAAAAACTAATATCAGATCATAGTGGAGAATATCTCCTCAGTGAATTCAAGAACTACTTGGCACATTATGGTATAGTATCTCAATTAAATGCACTTGGACTTCTTAGCAGAATAGAGTAGCTGAGAGAAGAAATAGAACGTTGATGGAAATGATCAAAAGCATGATGAGTCACGCAACTCTTCCTATTTCTTTTTCAGGATATGCTCTAGAAATAGCAGCATATATTCTGAACCTGATGCCATCCAAGTCAGTGCCTAGGACACTTTATGAGATATAGACTGGATAAAAGCCCAATATGAATTATCTCAAAGTATGGGGTTGTCCAACTTATGTACTGACAAAAGGAAGTAAGCTAGACCTAAGATTAAAATTGTGCTATATTATAGGGTATTCAAGAAGAACAAGAGGTGGATACTTTTATCATCCACAAAAGTAAAATGTACTTATAAGTACTCATGCTAGGTACTTGGAAGATGAACAAATTGTATCCACTAAGGTTTCGTGTAATGTGGAATTGGAAGAGAAGTTGATTGACGCCTCAACTTCTAGCACCCTAATCGAGAAACCAAAAGAGACACCACCAAATGTTCCTATACAAACTCTGACCATCTAGAACAAGATTCCACTAGATACAATGAGGCCATTATTGATGTTGATGTGGACAAATGTCAAACTACAATGGAAACTAAGATTAAATCTATGTACCTCACTCAAGTCTGGGATCTTATCATTGCACTTGAAGGGATTAAACCCATAGGGTGTAAGTGGGTATACAAGAGAAAAAGAGGTACGGAGGGAAATGTGGAAACCTTTAAAGCAAAGTTGGTTGCAAAATGTTATACTCAGAAAGAATGGATCGACTATGAGGATACTGTTTCACCTGTTGCCATGCTTAAGTCCATACTCATTCTCTTGGTCATCGCATGTCACTATAACTACGACATAGGACAAATAGATGTCAAGACATCCTTTCTTAACGGCCATCTTAATGAAGATATCTATATGTCCCAGCCTGAAGGTGTTATTGCAAAGGCCAAGAATATATGGTTTGCAAGTTTAAGAAGTCCATTTGTGGACTAAAGCAAGTATCACGAGCATGAAAAATGCATTTTGATGAAATTGTAAAGTCTTATGGGTTCAAACAACATATGGATGAACCATATGTATATAGAAAGTTAGATGGGAAAAATATGTCCTTTATGGTACTTTATATAGATGACATTCTACTCATTGAAAATGATGTAGGGACATTGTCATCTATAAAGGTTTGGCTATTAAGTCAATTTAGCATGATGGATATGGGAGAATCTAGCTATATTCTTGGTATTAAGCTTCTTATAGATTGGAAGCAAAGAATGTTAAACTTATCATAATTAGCTTATATTGACAAGATAATGGCTAGGTTTAACATGGATCAATGCAAATGAGCAGTCATACCCTTTAGGAACAGATTGACTTTATCTTCCAAGCAGTGTCCAAGGATACAGGAAGAAAATGAGAGAATAAGTAAGATTTCCTATGCTTCGACAATGGGAAGTCTCATGTATGCCATGCTTTGTATTAGGCCAGATATCTGTTTTGTAGTAGTCATAGTTAGCAGGTATCAGTCAAACCTTGGGGAAGAATATTGGCAAGTTGTGAAGTGTATACTCAAATACCTAAAGGGAATGAGGGGTTATATGCTAGTTTACAAAGCCGATGACTTAGTTCCTACCGGTTCACGGACTCAGATTTCCAGGCAAATAAATATTAAAAAAAAATTCACTAGTGAATATATCTTTACTTTGTCTAGAGAGGCTATTTCATGGAGAAGTGTCAAGTAATCTTACATTATTGATTCTACCATAGAAGTTGAGTATGTGGCAGCTTCAAAAGCTTCTAAATAAGAGGTTTAACTCCGAAAGTTCCTCACAGAACTTGGATTAGTGCCACATATGAAGAGGCCCATAATAATATATTGTGACAATTCTAGACTTATGTCACAATGTAAGGAGCCTAGAACTATAGGAAGGGCAAGCACATTGGAAAGAAGTATCACTTGTTAAGGGAGTTTATCTAGAAATAGAAGATAGTAGTTAATAAAATTACCTCAGTGAATAATCTGGTAGACCCATGTACCAAGCCTTTGATGGAGAAGGCATTCAAAAGACACTTGGACGTCATAAGGGTAGGCACATACGGACTATCATAGTCCATTTAGTGCAAGTGGGAATTTGTTGGAATATATGCCCAAAATGTACTGTGTATTTCTGTACTTTTGAAATTAATAAAAGTTTCATTCATTAATGGTTGTTTGTTTACATATATTCACACATTACAGGCCTAAGTGTATTAGTAAATAATCTACGTGATTGGGTTGTGTTTTCACAGTAAGGTATAGATTACGTGCTACTAACACATAAACATAAATGAAAAAAAATTATTCTTGATTGATTAATGAAACTGAACACTTTATCAAGGTTTAGATCATTATACTATGGTTGCTAAATGGTGAATGGTTTACTTTTAACGCGTGAGTAGTCACTCACACCAATAGTGTAAGCATGTGTAGAAAACATAGAAATCGACCACACAATAATAATCTCTATAAAAGTACTAAAATGAATAAATATTGGTTTATCACAACTCTGCATGGACGAGTACCCTAGGACTTGAGTGTAAGTTGGTGGTCTGATAAAGTTGGGCTTGTACACCTTGATATATGTTAGGTGAGGTCTTATCGCAAGGCTAATAACTTTGTACGTTGGGTGAATGACTCTAGTCAATTAAGACAAACTTATAGAATAGAGTTTTTATACTTCATTACATGAAGAAATTACCCCCTTGTGATTGCTTGGGATAATCTAACAATCCATAGCCCTCGGAAACATGACTAAGTATGTGCACTTTTGTGTGATAATTCAATTGTTCTTCGTTTTTGCTCTATTTTCCTCCCTTTCTTCATTTTTATTTTCAATTGGTCTTTTCTATATTTCCTAAAAATACAAGATGAGAATAGTGTGGTGAGTGGTGATTTCAATAAGGATTTACTACAATTAAGGTACAAAAATACTAAAAAATTTGTATGTGATGAGCCTTCATCAACAAATCACTCACACACATAAGAAAACCTATATGATCCTCCTTTCTCAATACTTGCTCATTTTACCCATGGCAAAACACCCTCACACACAAAAGCTCCTCTCAACCACCTCTCTTCTCTTTTTCTCCTTTTACCAAAACCTAGTGTAGACACAAATCTCTCTTCTCTCTCAAAATCGAAAGCTCACTTTATTGTGAATAGTGTGCTCTCGGCCTTCCTCCATCAAGATAAGGTAAACTCTTCTCTATCTCAACTCTTGAATCTACTTGTTTTCCTTCCTATCTTATGTGAATCCGAGACCACCATCATCTCAATTTTCCCCTTCAAACTCTAATCCTACAGCATTGTTCTTGATAACCCTAGCCACGAAGGACTACTCAAACCAAGACAAGTTGCCTTCTTCTCACAAGTAAACTTTTTGGCCTTAGTGCTCTTCTGTTCCGTAATTGCTAAATATAGACTACGGCTTTGGTTACATGTTGAGGAGCATACAATAGGATGATATTTAATGTTGTATTAATTTTATAAGCATGTCTTTTATGGTCATCTTCCTAATTTTGTGAAAAGAAAACTGTAAAGTAGTTTTATACTTGAGGCAATGATAATTATAGTTTTGATATTGAAATCACTTGATGTGTATAATGAAATCTTGATGCTATTCCTAAGGTGAATATTGTTTTACACATATTGGTTTTATCTAGGGGGATTACTATATCATCTATACATGTAAATTATCTTGGATATCAAATTATTCTTCTATGAAATTGTTATTAGTGCTATCATACCCTAATGGGTTTTGGTACCTGTTATTTTAATTCTCATAGACTAATCTAGTGCTAGTAATAATGTCAACTAAATATTCGTTGTTTTTTATATATTATTTTAACTAGGGAGTCATTTACTTAATTAATTATATATTTATTTTTTACTAAATCATTTAAATATTTATTTATTTATTTACCTATTGTACTCAAAATTATCATCCATTATTTAATATTGTTGGACGTGCACAAAAATGATTCTTCACTATTTATTGGTTATTGATTATTAAAATTAATTGACATTGGTTGTTAAATCTATTTATTTATTGTTTGCACATACTATTATCTATTGTATATCTACTAACTTACGACCTATTATTTATTAATCATGCATTATTACTGATTAATTGATTTAGTCAATTATTATTGTGTCTACTATTTAACTATTGTGTATATACTTACTCATGTAACTTTTTATTTACCAATTCATATTATTTATATATTATTCATTAGGCATTAATTATTTATCTATTTAACTATATGGTTATGAGTGAGATCTATATCACGTATGGATAATTGATTTACCATGAGTATGATACTAGATGATTGAAGTTGATGCATAAGGGTAGTAGGTGATATATGTTGAAACATTTTATACTTCAAATCTTATGAGTGAAATAGGTCGTAATTTAGATTTTTAATTTCTTATTACGTCAAGTTGCACTTTCAAACCCCTGTAACCCAGTAGTTCATTTTATCAAATGGTTCCAACAAGAATATCTTTGCATAACTTCTTTTGATAAATGCAATACAAATTTGCAAGTTAAATGTTTTTATGTGACGTTATCTCAGAATTGTAAACTTGTTGATCAAACATCGATAAACTACTTATTTGTGCACTAAATCCTATTTTGATCAAGCATACGTTTTAAAAGACGTAGAATACTTCTAAAATCATTTTCGAACACAATTTACACTTCCATGTTTGAGCAAACTCACAGTTTGAATGAATTATTTGTAGACACCCTAATTAGGTTGTAGATGCATTGAGTACACAATTAGAGTAAGCTTCTAGTACTAACTTCTGAGAGTTAGGGCTAGTCTCCCAGTAGGTAGCCACCTTAGGGAGATGAATTCTATTAGCAAGAAGTGCCAATACTAGCAAGTTAGGCTAGTCCGTGCTAGTACCCAGTCCTGATGAGATTGTTATTCAAAGATGGATGATTGGAAAGTTGGGGTAGGAGAGATAGGAGAATCCTACCCAGTGGGCTGATCACCCACTTCACTGTGATGCAAGGTTTCACAGTAGTTGGTCATGATATAGGGTTTCATGATCTTCTCAGTTAATGATGAATGTATTGTAATTACTCTTGAGTAGTTTGACTTTAAAACTTTTTAAAATTTTTATACTCTTGAGTTTAATTGGACTGGTTTATGAAATACTGAAAATTGAGTCCACTCAACGATTGTTCTCTAATTAATAACTTGCAAATTGCATCGTTGATGCATGTGTGGTTTGTATAAGTGCTATGTTTTGGAAAATAGATCCAGTGCACAACAAAGTTTTAAAATAAAATACCAATTTAACTCACAAACACACACATTTAGGCAAGTATACCCATGGTATAGTATAGAGTGTAGTGGCTAAATATCAAACACTCTCAAGCACAAGGTCAATTACCCTTACTTGCACTTGAATTCTAGTGTACATTCAACAAAAATAAGAAGTAAAATGACTAATTACTCCTGTTAAGGATAAGAGAGTACCACATGAATACATCAACCCAACTTCTAAAGTAAAGACTAAAAGATCACAAGAAAATATTCTAGTAAGGAAAAGAGATTGACCATGTATTTAAACAAGAATTTCGCCAAAGAATACTCAAATAATGAACATCACTCAATCAATCAATTGATATCAAATCCAAGCATTGGCAAGATTTTTAAAATAAAGTAAAATTCACTCTTTATCAAGAAATGAATCTTGTATCCTATGATCTAACCTATAGATATCTTTATCATACAAATCATACACAAGGATGAATAAAATTAAGAAAATCTAATTACAAGCCAAAAAGCCCTAGAATCTCTATCTGTAACAGACCCCAAAATCTCATCTATCACAAAGTTCTAAATTCCCAAAATCCTCTCTCAAATATATCAAGGGAAAACAAATATATTGAATTAACATAAAAGAGAACCGATATCATGAATCCTTCTTCGAGCTCAACATAAGAGAATTACTTAATCAATCAATTTAATCAATGAAGCCTAAGTAATAAATTGCTCAAAATAGACATCAATTAATCAAATAAACATCTAATACAAGAATAAATTAGGTTACAAATGACTATGCTTTTTATTAGTTTCTTTTTTAGGAGTATACTTTGGAGAGATTTGGTACAAATGTCTTAGGATATGCATTCAAAAGATCAAGTGCATCATTTTGAAGAATATAGGGAGTACGCGATGAATTCGTCTATTGTAGAGCGTTTTATAGACTTTACCAATGGATGAGTTACTTCTGAAACAAGGTGTTTTATTTACAAACTTGGATATTCAACTTAGATAATTGGCAAAGATAATTCAAGAAGGATAATGGGTAAAGTAAAAAATGAACATGCCAAAGTAGTTTCACTTCGAAGTGGAAAGCAATTAGAAAGTACAGTGGAGCTTGCACAAACAGAGGTGAAGTAGGCTAGTACAGAGAAAAAAAAGACATTCAGGGATCTAATGACATCGTGTAATATGACCGAGCTAGCGTCGTGCAAATAGAAACAAAATTGAGAATATTAATTCAAAACTATCAGAACCGATTCCTTCTATTCCATATCCAGAAAGAATGAGAAATGAGAAAGGCGATCAACTGTTTCGTAAATTTTTGGAATTATTCGAGCAAGTGTATACAAATCTTCCATTGGTTGAAGCTCAAGCCCAAATGCCTAAATATGCCAAGTTCTTCAAGGATATCATGTCAAACAAAAGGAAGGCTGAAGAGTTATCTCTTAACACTCTAAATGAGGGCTACTCTGCTACATAGGCATGTAATGAGGCATTACCAAAAAAATTGAAAGATCCAGGAAGTTTTTCTATCCCTTTCACAACTGGGAATGTTACTTTTGGTATTGCATTGACTGATCTAGTTGCTAGTGTATACTTGTTACCTTATGCCACTTTTAAAAAGCTTGGCCTAAGTGAATCGGCACCTACTAAGATGACTATTCAATTTGCAGATAGATAAACAAAATATCCTAGAGATATTATCGAAGATGAACTTGTCAAAGTGGACAAATTCATTTTTCCATTGGACTTTGTTATCCTTCATATGGCTGAAAATTCTAAAGTTCTTTTAATTTTTGGACGCCCATTTCTTGCTACTGCTAGAGCCCTTATAGATGTTCATAGAGGATGTTGGAATGTATGCCTGAAATGTACAATGTATCTCTGTATTTTAGAAATTATTAAAATATTTCTTTTATTTAATGGTTGTTTGTTTAAATAAATGAGCACATTAAAGGTATAAGTGTATAAGTAAGTAATTTAAGTGATTAGGTCATGATTTTATAGTAAGATGTAGATTGTGGACTACTAACATATAAGCAGAAAATTTGTTCTTAGTCAATTGATAAATCTGGGTACTTTATCAAGGTTTAAATCAATATACTATGATTTTTAAATGGAGAATGGTTTACATTTAACTGTTGAGTAGTCCTCTCACGCTAATAGTGTAAGTGTATTTTTTTTAGAATACGTACAACCGGACCACATGATAGTAATTTTTAATAAAGCACTATAATAAATAAAGCTTGGTCTATCACTGCTACTAAATGGATGAGTAGCCTAAGATTTGAGTATAAGTTGGTGGTCTGGTGAAGTTGGACTTGTGCATTTTGCTGTATGATGGGTGAGGTCTTATCGCAAGTCTAATAACCTTGTATGTTAGATATATGACTCTAGTTAATCAAGACATATTTCTACAATAGAGTTTTTATGCTTCACCTTATAAAGGTATCACCTGCTTGTGATTGTTCAGGATAATCTAAATAGTCTACAGCCCTGAAAAACGTGACTAATTGTGTATGCTTTTGGGTAGCTCCCTGAGATAACTGAGTACATACTGGGAGTTATGAATTATTGGATTAGTTATCAAATAATGGTAGATATCATTCAAATGTGTTAGTATAATTTTTCCTATCTTAATGATGGGTGTTACATAGAGGGGTATTTTCGTTATTATACATATAGGTCGAAAACACTGCACTTGCCATATTATTCTTGGGGTCAATATTTCTATATGGTGATAAATAAAATATTTCAAATGATAAAATACGGCTATTTGTTAATAGGGGTATTTCGGTTATTTTAGTAGCTAAGAATAATATGTCTTTTGATCCCCAGAATAGCTCAAGTAACCTTAGTAAATTTATTTTATTATCTGGGCTTATTGAATGAAATTAATATTGGAAGAATTATTCTAGGAGAAATATTAATTATTTGTTTAGGCTAGAATTATTAATTTGACCGATTTAATTAAATTAGTGTATTAATTAATTATTTTAGATAGTTTTATATTTGGCCCAAGTGGATCAATTAATTAATAAAAGAACTATTTAATTAGTTTTGGACTAATTAAGAAAACTCTGGCCTACTAGGGCTGTTGAGATGGCAAAGGGTTTGATGAGAACCCTTGATTGCCACCTCAAAGTATATAAAAAGAAACAAAATGGGTGTGTTTCTACGTGTGCAAAAGAAAAAGTGGTCGTTGACTTTAGGTGAAGCCACGATTCTTGGTTGTTCGCTAGGACAAGAGAAAAATTGTTTCATTTTTCTTATTAAGGCGTTGTTTTCTTTTGATTTTCCTTTAGCTAGCTTTCCCAAGAAATTCTTCCAACCATTATTCTTCACCTTAGTTCTACTTTCACCAGTAGAAAGTCCATACGAAGTTCAAGAATACTCTGGAAAGCCAAGAGCTAACAAACATGGTACGTGGTAGATGCAAAGGAGCTAGCGGTTAGCTGGAATTCCCATAAAACAAGTGAACATTCCAATACAAGAAGCTGCATTAAACCCAAATCCAACACCAATTGTTTAACCTAAGCATCCTAGAAGTAACTATTCCTAGACTTTAAGTCGGGAAAATTTTAAATTTGCAATCTTCTGCTTCATTTTTATTTTGCCATGATCTTTTAAAGGAAAATGACATTGAGACTAGAGGATAAAGAAGTCATTATTAGCCTTTCTGAGAGTTTGAAGCATTCTTCTATGCAAGATGATTCATGTTTTATGGTTGACATTTTTAATGAGTGCATTGCTGATTTTATGCACAAGCACTTTGCTGAAAGATCAAGAGTTGCACAGTGGATAGAGGATGATGAAGTGGAAATAAAAGATTAATTGAGATAAGAGTATTTAGTACAAGTAGAAAGTTGTAAGGATAAGCATGAATTGAGATCACCATAACAAGTAAATCTCTTTTGAGCCAACTTGGGATTTTATTGCTGCTTGTCATTATTTAGGCTTGGAATTGAGGTCTTCTACCCATGGTTCTTTCTTTCTCTCCAATAATGACCTTTCTCCCTAGTTGAAGGTTATTTTGTATCTTTTGTGCTTCAATTTGTTCTCTCGATCAAGTAGTTTGAATGAAGTTCGAGTGATTGATATTTAGATATTTTATAAAATGATTTATGGAGAATCTATTCCTCTTGCTTCTTTATTACTAACTACTATGAGAGACGTAGAGGCTTATGGCCTTCCTACCAAAGCATTTATGCTTCCCTTAGTGATTTCGCAGGTTTTGAATGCTTTTGATATTTGCACAGATAATGAACTTGTGGAAACTACTACTGGCATTATATGGTCACTGAACAAATCCTAAATCACTATGGTTATAAGTATAGTGCCACTACATCTGCATGATTGAGGCCACGAGAGGTTACCCAAACTCAATTTTCTAAGCTCCAAGTTGAACACGATGAAGAGGTACCTCTACCACCAAGGTATTTTGGAAAACCCTCAAATATTACTGATGATATTCTAACTAGAATCTACATATCCTTGGAGTAATTGAGGGTCGAGATGGCTAGTATGAGAACTATTCTGGAAAATCAAAATCAAAGGCTTGATCGAATTGAGGACAGCCAGCAGCAGCATGGTGAGATTTTGCAACATCTTAGGCTCAATCAAGATATCCATAGAAATCATTAGAGACACTTTTGGAATTGTTTTGGAGGATCTAAATGTCTATTTGGAGGTTTGAGCACTCTTCTAAGGAAAAATGTCTTTTTGGAGGCTTGACATGTATGATTTGTGCTGTCTATATTTTTGCATGAGGGGTGAAATAATTTTCTTGTACTTAGTCTGAGCTTGTTTAACTTAACTTTGTTGGCCTTGGAATTATTTGGTTTAATACATGATTTTTCAAGGTTTTTGAAGGGGTTAAATGAATGACAAGATTATATTTAAGGGTTGGAAGAATATTATAGCTTTATTATGGATGAATAGTTATTGAGAATTTGAGTGTGAAGTTATTTTTACCTTGTCTATAATGTTTGCTTAGGGCAAAGCAAAGGCCTAAGTGTGGAAGAATGTGATGGGTCTAAATTATGTCTATATTTTCTAGTTATTTGAGGTTATTTTGTGATACTTTTGATATAATAACTAGTTAATTCCCTTCCTATTTAATATTTTGCCTGTGGAAAGTATTTTTGTGATTTTATGCAGAAATTAAAGAATTTGGAATTGAATTATGAAAATCCAAAACACACCCAGTGCCGGCCCATGATGACTAAACCGACCTTAGCTTGGTTCTGGAAGAACAATGCAAAAATAGAGAAGGAACCGGGCAAAACAAAGTTGAACTAGCCACAGTTCAAGCTTGTGAATAAAGGACCACGGGAAAATAAATATGCAGCATAAGTACGCAAACTAAAAATTTTTCTCGAGCTAAGGTCTAAGAACACTTACTTTTAGGGCATTTAAATTGAACAACTGGAGTTAGATAAGGTTTTGACGGCGCTTTCTGAACTAGAACATCTACTTCTTTCGCTAGTATACCAGCTAACCATCGGCTTCTTCGAATAAAACACTTACCACGTTTGCTAGCTCTTGACCTTCTAGAGTGTTCTCGAACCTCCTATGGACTTCTACTGGTGAAAGTAGAACTAGGGTGAAGAAGATTAGAAGAAAAATGGAAGAGCTAAATGTTAAAAGAAAAACAAAAGAAAATGGTGGGTTGTTTTTCGTCCGAGAAAAAACAGAAAGCTGTTGCTTTTGTGAAGTTTCGGTCATCACTTTACAACAAGAACATGTCATGCCTATTTAATCAAAATCTTTCCTTTCCTTTTCAAAAAAAAAAAAAAAAAACAGCCAGCCACTTCCTAGTTTCTTTTAATTTTCTTATTTTCTTATTATTTTTTTTTTGGTCATGTGGCGGCTACCTTAGGTTACTAAAACCTTCTAGCCACCATACCCAAACCCTGGTGGGCCAGGGCTTTTCTTAATTAGCCTAAGACTAATTAATTAACTCTCTTATTTATTAATTAATCCATTAGGGCCCAATATGAAATAACCCCAAATAACTAATCAATAAACTAATAAATTAAGTTAGCTCATTTGTTAATTAATTAATCCACTTGAGTCAAATATAAAATTACACAAGATAATTCATTAATAAACCAATTAATTAAATTGGCTCATATAATAATTCTAACCCAAATAAATAATTAATTAGACTCCTAGAATAAGTCTTCCATTAATAAATTCACCCAATAAACCTATATAATACAATAAATTTACTGAGGTTATTTGAGCTACTTTGGGGACCAAAAGACATATTATTCCTAGCTGCTAAAATGATCAAAATACCCTAGCTAACAAATAGCAGTATTTTATCATTTTAAATATTTCATTTTTTACCATATGAAAATATTGACCCCGAGAATAATATTGCAAATGCAATATCTTTGACCTGCAAGTGTAATGACAAAAATACCCTTCTTCGTAACACCTATCATTGAGATAGGAAAAATGCACTAATACCATTTTCAATGGCATCTACCATCCTTTGATAGCTAATCCGATTATTTATTACTTACAGTATATATCCACTTATCATAGGGAGCTACCCAAAAGTGTACATACTTAGTCATGTTTCCTAGAGCTCTAGAATATTTAGATTACCCCTAACAATCACCATGGGGTTATTTTTTCACTCAATGAAGCATAGAAACTATATTATATAACTATGTCTTAAATTAACTAGAGTCATACATCAAAATGTACAAGTCCAACTTTACCAGAATACCAACTTGTACTAAAGTCTTAGGGTACTCGTCCATGCAATAGCTGCGATAAACTAATTTTTATTTATTTTAGTACTTTTATAAAGATTATTATCACATGGTTCAATTCTACGTATTCCAAATACGCTTATACTAATGATGTAAGTGGACTACTCACTGGTTAAAAATAATGAAGGCATAGAAAGGAAAAACACAAGGCAAGCAGCGGAAGCGAAAATGAAAAAACTGATGAACAGGGGAACCGAACAGAGCCGGCGCTGGCTTTGACAGCCCTAGTCGACGCTGATTACACTCTGTACTGATTCCGAGGTTAAAAGAAAGTTTACCTGTTTTCCTCGTTCAAAGAATTGGCTGGACTGGACTGTGTGCAATCGGGGAAGGTACGCTGCTGAAGACCTCTAGTGTAATTCCTGCAAGTCTCCTACTCCGTATGTTCATGTATATAAACGCCAAACTCTCGATCTTCCAGTATATGGTCTGTCTAATTCCGTTTGGTGAACAACTAACATAACTAAGGAATATTTTCTGAAGAGAGAGAGAGAGACGTGTGGTTCTTTTCACAAAGAAGAAGCCGTAAAAAACCACGTTGTTTTCAATCTTCCTATTTAACCTAAATAAAACCCTAGGTTAAACTGAACTGGGCCATTGGACTCTTAATTTAACCTTTTGGACTAAATTAATTATTCTAATTAGAACCAACTTAATGGCCCAACAAATAATTAATTTTCCTAGCCCAAATAAACTAGTCTAATTGACAAGCCTATATTAGTTTAGTCCCAAGTTATCCCTAAATATTCAAATTGGGCCAAAGCCCTGAATAATTAATTAACCCACCAAATTAATTTATTTAATTCTCTCTCTCTCCATGAACATTTATTTTATTCTAGCCAATAATTAATTCAGGTTACTTAAATAAAATAAATTCCATTTAATTTAAGATCAATTTATTTGCCCATATTTAATTAGGACTCACGGTCCATACTGGGGACCAAAAGACACACTGCCTTGGCTACTAAAATGATCAAAATACCCTTGCCATATAAATAGCTGTATTTTGCATTTTAAATATTTTCTAATATCCCCATAAGGAAATATTGACCCCAAGGACAATCTACGTTAGCAAAGTCTCCGACCTATAGGTGTAATGACTAAAATACCCCTCTATACATTGCCATACATTTAAAGATGAAAAAGTGTACTAACACCTCTCTAAATGACATCTACCATCCTTAAGCTTCTAGTCTAATGATTCACGACTTCCTAGATTATTTCCACTTTCCAAATGAGCTACCCTAAAGCAAATATCCAAGTCATGTTTCCCAGGGCCCTGGATATTTATATCATTCAGACAATCATAAGGGGCGATATAGTATAGAAACTATCTTGTACAAATCTGTCTTAACTAACTAGTCACACATACCCAACATGTAAGTATATTGGCCCTACGATAGAACCTCAACTATGGAATATCAAAGTACATGCTTCCAGCTTCGTCAGACCACCAACTCATACTCAAGTCATAGAGTACTAGTCCACGCTGTAGCAGTAGTAGTCTAGATTTCTACCATATCGTACTTTTAAGAAACCACTACTACAGGTCCTATTCTACGTATTCAAAATACGCTTATGTCATGAAGTGAGTCGACTACTCACTGGCTAAAAGTAAGACATTCCCCATTTGGAATTCACAATATAATAACCTAGACATGATGAGATTCTCATTCTCATCAATCATTTAAGAACGAATGTTTATGTTTAAGTAACCTGTGATCCATACCTTACTGTAAAAGACCTCTAGTCACATGGACCACTTACTTAAACAAATAGGTCTTTTCCAAACGTAATTGTGCACAAATAAAAATGTAAATTCAAAAATAATTTCTGAAAATAAATTCTTTTATTAAAACATTCTATATTTACATCAGAAACCTAGTCTAAAAGGGTATATTTCCCAACAATCTCCCACTTGCACTCTAAGACTATGTAAGTCCGTAGGTGCCCACCCATATGGCGTCTAAGTGTCTGTTGAAGACTCTCTTAGCCAAAGGCTTGGTGAATGGATCGGCTAGATTGTTCGGAGGCAATCTATTCCAACACGACTTCCCGTCTCTAGATGAAATCCCGGATCAGGTGGTACTTCCTCTCGATGTGCTAACCCTTTTTGTGGTTCCTGGGTTCTTTAGATTGTGATAATGCTCCAGTATTGTCACAATACATCACAATCGACCTATCTATGTGTGGCACGACTCCAAGTTCTGAAAGGAACTTCCAGAGCCAGACTACTTCTTTGGATGCCTCCGAAGCTGCCACATACTGAGCTTCCATGGTTGAGTCAGCAATGCAAGATTGGTTGATACTCCTCTATGAAATAGCTCCTCCAGACAAGGTGAAGACATATCCACTAGTGGATTTTCTCTCATCCATATCCGCTTAGAAGTCTAAGTCTGTGTATCCTGAAGGAACCAAGTCATCAGTCCTGTAAACCAGTTTATAATCTCTCGTTCCCTTGAGGTACTTGAGACTATGCTTTACAACTTGCCAATAAACCTCCCCAGGGTTCGATTGATATTTTTTAACCAAGCCTACGGCAAAGCAGATATCTGGCCTAATACACAACATGGCGTACATGAGACTTCCCACAGCTGAAGCGTAAGGAATCCTACTCATTCTGTCATTTTTTTCTTGAGACTTAGGACAGTCCCTTAAAGAAAATGATAACCCATGTCTGCAAGGAATTATAGCTCCCTTGCATGAGTTTATGCTATACCTGGCCAGCATCTTGTCAATGTATGCTGCTTGGGATAATTCTAACATTGTCTGCTTCCTATTTCTAAGAAATCTAATCCTAAGAATGTAGCTGGCTTCTCCCAAGTCCTTCATACTAAATTGACTAGATAGCCAAACCTTTGTAGATGACAATGACCCTACATCATTTCCAATGAGTAGAATGTCATCCATATATAAGACAAGAAAAATCACATTAATGCCTTCAAGTTTCCTGTACACGCATGATTCATCCTCGTTTTGAATAAAACGATAAGACTTTACAGTCTCATCAAAACGAATGTTCGTTGCTCTTGATACTTGCTTAAGTTCATAAATGGACTTCTTGAACTTGCAAACCATATGTTCTTGGCCTTCAGAAATAAAGCCTTCCGGTTAGGACATATTGATGTCTTCGCTAAGATGGCCATTTAAAAATGCCGTCTTGACATCCATTTGCCATATCTCGTAGTCATAATAACATGCGATAGCAAGGAGGATACAAATAGACTTAAGCATGGCTACTGGGGAAAAGGTTTCCTCATAATCGATTCCCTCTTTCTGAGTATACCCTTTCGCCACAAGCCTAGCTTTGAAGGTTTCCACCTTCCTATCCACTCCCCACTTTCTCTTGTATACCCATTTACACCCAATGGGTTTTATCTCTTCAGGTGAAGCTACAAGATCTCAAACCTGATTGAAGTACATAGACTCAATCTCGACTTTCATTGCTTCATGCCATAGATTTGCATCGACATCAGCAATAACCTCCTCGTATCTAGTGGGGTCATATTCTTGATGGTCAGAGACTAGCTCGAAAGCTTCTCCAGTCCATCTCTCTAGAACCTTGGACACTCTCCCACTACGACAAGGCTCCAATTGTACAGGCTCTTAAGGTTGTGCCTCTTCTCATTCCACAATTGAGGCAGAAGAAGTTAATTCTGAAGATAACTTCTCCTCCAGTTCCAACCTAGTTGAATCTTTCATGGACGTACTCTGATCATCCTCTAAGTATCTAGCATTGGTACTAACCAATACCTTCTGCTCCTTAGGATGATAAAAGTAACCACCCTTTGTCCCTTTTAGATACCCAACAAAATAGCATAATTCTGATATTGGTTCCAACTTATCTCCCTTGACCAGTACATAAGCTGGACAATCCCATATCTTTAGATGATTTAGACTTGGCGTAATCTTATAAGGAGTCCTAGGTACTGACTTAGAAGGCACTATATTTAGAATGTATGCCGTTATTTCCAGGGCATATCCCCAAAAAGACACTGAAAGAGTAGCATGAGACATCATTCTTCAGACCATTTCCATCAATGTCCTGTTCTTTCTCTCAGCTACTCCATTCTGCTGGGGTATCCCCAGAGCAGAGAGCTGGAATACTATCCCATGATGTACCATGTAGTCCTTAAATTCACTCAGGAGGTACTCTCCACCACAATCCGATCATAAGGTCTTGATCAATTTACCTGTCCGACGCTCCACTTCAGCCTTAAACTCTTTGAGCTTATCAAAAGAGTCAAACTTGTGTCTCATTAGGTAAATAAAACTAAACCTCATACAATCATCCGTAAAAGTGATAAAGTACTCAAATCCCCCTCTAGTTGGTGTAGACAAGGGACCACATACATCAGTGTGAACAAGACTTAATACCTCATTGGCTCTATCTGCCTTAGGGGTAAATGACCTTTTGGTCATCTTTTCCATCAGACAGGACTCACATTGAGGCTAATTTTCCAATCTCAATAAGCCCAAAGGCCCATCATGGATTAACCTCTGAATCCTGGTTGAGTTTATATGACCCAACCTTAGATACTAAAGATAAAAGTCATTGATATTGGTCTTTCTCTTCCTTGTTAAATGTTTAGATTAAGCGTTATTTAATTGATTATTAATAAGGTTTAAGAAAAATAGATTTCCATACATGTGCCCAGTACATAAAATTTCTCCATCTCTACTGATATAAATACCAGAATGGAAAGATACAGAATATCCTTGATTTATTAGTTTCACAACCGAAATCAAATTCTGTCAAAATTTAGGTACATATAAAATATCTTTCAAAACCACTATTCTATAATAATAGAAAACAAGATCCAGCTCTCCCACTGCAAGGGCCCAAACTTATGCTCCATTTCCCACACGTAGTCCATGTTTTCCCTTTTGGAGTCTTCTAATCTTTCTAAACCTCTGAAAGGAGTTACAAATGTGATCAGTGGCTCCTGAATCAACAATCCAAGTAGAAGTTGATCTAACCATTAATATAGACTCTACATAGAAAACATTAGTTGTGGGGTTCTTCTTGGCTTGAAGATCTGTACACTTCTTTTTTCAGTGTCCTTTCAGTCCACATTTGAAGTATTTGCCCTTAGGTTTGTCTTTGGGCTGGGTCTTGGGCTGGGCCGCTGCGTTCCCCTTCTTCTTCTTGAACTTCCTGGGCTTGGCCCAATTCTAGAAGATGAAGCCTTAGCAGTCATAGCCTTAGATTGTGGCTTCATGACCTTCTATGCCATCTAGAGCTCCTTTATCAACTCAGTTAAACTCATGTTTAACTTGTTCATGTTGTAATTCAACTTAAATTGAGTAAAGGAACCAGGTAGAGATTCGAGAATCATGTCCACTTAACTCTCGGGGTCAATGACAGCCCTAAGATTTCTGCCTCCTCAAAAGCAGCAATCATCTTGAGCATATGCTCTCTGACTGATGCTCTCTCAGCCCTCTTAGTGTTTATAATAGTTTAAAAAGCCTCCTGCCTTGCGGGCCGGCTCTTATCCGCGAACATTGTGGCCAATGATTGAGTTATATCATACGCAGTGGTCATGTGCTCATGTTTGGGCTGGAGCACATTAGATATAGAGGCCAACATGTAACAACGAGCCATCTCGTCTGCCTTCTTCTATGCCTTCTTAGCCTCACGCCTCTCGGTGGTGGAACCCTCCCCGATAACAAGACAGGTTTCATAAAAGACATACTTATACTCTTCCATTGTGAGTATTATGTCCAAGTTTCTCTTTCAGTCCACATAATTTAGTCCCGTTAGTTTATTCTCTCTGAAAATAACGGCCAATGGACTAAAAGAACCTCCCACCATTTCTGAAAAATCGAAAATAAAAGAAAAGAATTTAGTTTGTGAAAACAAAACAAATTTGTGCACGTTATTCTTATTATTAAAACTAATAATAATTAATTTGGCTCTTAATAAAACTGACATAACTTCTTGGGAAGATTAACAGTTCCCTAAGCTAAGTATGTTAACCACCACAAATTAATTTCCTTTCTAGGTAATGATTTAGAAGATAACTCCATCAAAGGGATGGCTATTTCCTCTCATTTCCTATGGACATACCTCGCACTATGACCTCCAACAAGGGGCTAGCCGATCATAGTACGTGCCCCGGGTTATTAATTACATCCCTCTATTAGATCTAGATCTTTATGGTATCCCAATCCTATACGGGTTCACTCCCAGGGTGATGCGAGGGGACCCACGATCTCTAATGAGAATCATGATGGAAGCCGTGGGACTATTGGAACCCCTCTCCCACTTAGTCTTTTAAAACAAGGGTTTTCTTAAAAATATCCTTTTGAAAATTTCCATTAAGTTTTCCTTTTAACTCAAAAATAAAATGTCTAAATCCATTAAAATCTCTATGTCAAGGTATATATCCTTTGAGAGATTTTTCCATAGACTAATTTTATTTATGTTAAAAAACTTAATGATTTCAAAAATTTTCCAATTAAAACTTTCTAGAGACTTTGATCTCAAGTTTATTTGACAAAATAATTTTTCTTGTGCTAAAATAAAATAAAATAGCTTTCTATTTTAACTTACAAAAATATCTAAATCCAATGTATTTTCTATGTCAAGGATTAAATCCTTTGAGAAAATGTCTAAGGATTAATTTTTGTTCAAGTTAAAATAACCATTTAATTTGTAGAAAAATATTTTCCTTATCAAAAATATTTCCAAAGGCTTTGGTCTTTGAGAGACCGTGCACATAGGTACTTAAAAAAAATAGCATGCTAGAAAACAGTAGACGTTTTCATATTTTTCTATTTTTTAAACCTAAGTGCCCATAATAGAATTAAATACATTAATTAATTAATGGTCTTGTTTAATCCTAAAATCCCTTACTAATATTTTTCATGCAAAAACATTCCATGAATATTAACTATTGCAAAAATATTAACTTCATCTGGTATGGACCCTAAAACAAGAAGGAAAACGTAAGAAAAATTACAAGGAAAAAATTAAAAATTTCTCCTTGGTCCACTGCACCTACCACATTGGATCAAGCACACATATGTACTGTGGTCCACTGCACCCACGACATAGAACTAGGACCCATGGGTGACCTAAAATCTGGAGCAAGTTCAGACCCTAGTCGGCGCCAGTTCCGGTCTGGACGAGTTCTTCTACAATTTTTTTTCTGTGATTTTCTTATGCGAATTTCCTCTGTTTCTCTATACAACTTCTAGTACCATTGGCTCTTCGATTTCAATCTCAATACAATAAAATCAACCAAAACCAACAATCGCCTATACCCTTTAATATCGGGCTTACACGATTTGCTAAGAAAAATAGTAAATTATAATTCTCCTATACCTCCATCAAAGAGGTTTAACAAGAGAATCTATCCATGCCAAAACAGCAAAGGATCACGGTTTAATCACACATATGTGTCCAGTTTTATTCAACTAAATGCATGCTCCCTATATTTTCACAAAACCTTCATGTCTCTGATACCAATTGAAGGTATAGAAAGGGAAAAACACATGGTACGCAATGGAAGAGCAAAAAAAAATTGGAAAAACTGATGAACAAGGGAACCGAACAGAGCCGGCGCCGGCTCCGGTAGCCTTAGCTGGCGCCGATTGCACTCTGTACTGATTCCGAGGTTAAAAAAAATTAACCTATTTTCCTCGTTCTAAGAATTAGCTGGACCAGACTGTGTGCAATCGGGGTAGGTATGCTGGTGGAGACATTTGGTGCGATTTCTGCAAGTCTTCTACTATAACACTCCACTACCTAGGCCCAACAGGGCCAAGGATGTCGCCCCATCCAAAGGACAAGGGGTCTTTATAACTAGGTCACACAAACAAAAAAAAAATAATACTTTAAAATTAAAACTTATTACAATCCAAGAATTCAAGACAAATCCACAAATACATTGAATACTCTTACCTCTCAAAGCAATACATAAAGAAAATAACACAAGGCCGTCAAAGCAAGTAACAAACTATCTACTTATCTCCACAGCAAGACCGACCTGAAAACATGGCAACAGGGTGATGAGATAAAAAAAAATCTCAGTAAGTCCGTATGTGCTTTACGTGTTCAGTGAAAGCAGTTCATGTATGCATCTGAGTGGCGTTTTGACTTTTCCAACCATACATGTACAATAAAATCAACCACTCAAAAGGGTGGCCATGGGTTACCACACGTTGGGCCCCATAACCATACAATGGTTAGAATGCCACACTTTGTACAGATTGACAAAAGGTAGGTGATCGGCCTACCGGGTAAAATACTCCTCCTTTTCTACACCCAAACAAAATCGGTTGTCCACTCCGGCAACACACAGTCCACATGACTAAAACTTGCTAGCTCAGACCGGCATGACTAAGTAGTACTGTCACTTTTCCAAGTTGAGTTCATCTTCTGGAGGTAGCCTCCTGCCAGAAAACTCACTCTTGCTCTTCAAAACTAGTACTACAAGCCTACCCTTATTGAGTACTCAACGTAGTTTATCCTACTTGGGAGAAAACTGATAAAACATAGCTTTACTTGAAAATGGCAATTAAGGGTTTCTAAAGTCCATGTCAAAATTGGTTTTAGAAACAGTTTGGTGTTTGAGTAAAACTGCTTGTTGATTTTCAAATAATTGGTTTGACTAAAACAAGTAAGGAAACAGTCCTTAACTGCCTTTACCAAATCAGTGTTCACATACTTCGTGTTTAGCTTGCCATAGTAACCTTTTACAACAAACAAGTTTTATGCAGGAGCTTACCTGATCCTTTGCTCGAGATAAATCAAAGATCTTCAAAAGCTGACCTAACCCCGCCGGGGGTAAAACTCAAGCCAAATTTTTCTTTCACAAATAATCCTAGCTCAACTTAATACAATCATGACCCTAGTGTTCCAAACTTTAAGGCTAAATAATAAAAAAGGATTTTATAAAATAAATCTAGCTTGATAATAAAAAAACTAGGGTTTGTTTGATGAAAGGTCCTAGGTCCTGGATGATATTATTTAAAATAATAATCTATTAATAATTAATGGTTAGAAAATAATTAGTAAATAAAATTAATAATAAGTAAATTTTAATATGTTTTGATTAAAAGATAATAAATAAATTTTATGAGTATTTATGAACATATGACTTATAAGATTAATATTTTACCTATTATGATTATTTATATAAAAGGCTTTATTTAATATTATTATTATATTTATAATTTTTATACTTTAATTTTAACAAAAGATATCATTTATTTGGTTAAAATATCATTATTTCATATAACAATCTAAATCCACATTTTCCTAAGGTTTTCGAAATCTCCAGAAGAAAATATAGTATTAATTTTTATTAATGAAATAAAATTAGCTAACTTAAATAGATTAGGAACATCAAGGTCATGATCATAGTTCCTATTACTAACCATGAACATACACTCTACACCAATCAACAAACCATCCAAATCATGAATAAAAGCATAGATCCTTAACTACCAACCCATGATCCAAACTCTACTAAACATAATCATTTTCATGGCTTCAACAAGGATACAAGAATATAAAACCATATTCACCAAAGGTGACATAATATCTATCATGCTTAATCATTCATACTACTCACGACATGAAGGTATGCAACAAACCCTAAAACATCATAAAATTCAACCAAGACAAATCATTCCCATGCATCAATCCCAACTCCATCATATAAACACATTCATCCTCATACTTCAATCTCAACTCCATCATATAAACATATGCTCAATCTCCAAACATAATCCATCCTTTTCCAACAACATCCAAAAGACATGAATCTAGAATTTAAAGAGAAGATTGAAGAGGCTTACTTAAATGATGACTATCTTGAAGACATTTCAAGAGAATCCTCATGCTTGGAAGGCTTGATCTGTCTAAGGAGGAAGAAGAAAAATGGCCATGGTTGGAGTAACCATTTCGGCCGAGAGAGAGAGAGAGAGAGAGAGAGAGAGAGAGAAGAGAAAAGAGAGAGTTTATTAGTTTATTTCATTAAAGGTCGAAGAGGAAAGGAGACGGAGATAAGCAATCATGTTTACCTTGAGAGTGTTCTTGAGCTTTCAAGAAAATTCTGATTTTTTATCCAAAAGTGGAACCTTGATTTCAACGTTTGATGTTATAAATTGCAAAAATGGATTCAAGAGAATGAGTAGATGTGATCTGGAGTTTTTTGGAGAAGATTGAAGAGGTTTAGAGTGCTCTTTGGCTTGGAGAATGGTGGTGTGTGTTCTTGGTGTTCTTGGTGGTTTGGAGAGAATGGAGAGAATAGAGGAAAGATGGCCAAAATTTTGCTTGGAAAGGGTGGCCGAATGGATTGGAGAATTCCGGTGATTAAATTTTCAGATTTGGGAGAAAGAGGAAAGCTGGTTGTTTGAAATTCAAAAGGAGTAATTTAGGGAGTGAATTATGGTAGCAAATATGGTAAGAATATCTTGGTTGAAGGAGGTCTTTTGAGCTTCAATGTCCGACTAGTTTGGCTGGAATTTTACTGAGATGAATGATGTTTGAATGAGCTTTAGGGTGGCCGAATTATGGAGTGCAATGGTGAGGGAATTTTCTGGATGGTTGATGCTTAATCCATGGAAGTTTGATGAAATAATTTGCTGGATTTTGGACTCTAATTGAAGGCTTGATTGCAGTGATTGATAGAGTGATTCAAGAGGTAGCCATGGAGCTCTTTTTGGGTAGAACAATGGTGGAGATGATGAAGTTCAGTCCATAGCTGACTAAGGTTGGTTTTACAGAAAAATGGTGTGAGTTTCGGACAAGAGTGAGGAGGAAACAAAGCTGGAATTTCTGGTTGCTTGCTCGAAGGTTTTGTTGGAAATTTTGTGCAGTTTTTTCTGCCATGCTCCATCCGATTTGCAGCAGGTTTGAAGGGGTATTGGAGGGTACTGTAAGGCTGGTTTCCAGCCTTCTTTATGGAGGAAATTTAGAGATGAAATACTGGTTTGAAGTCTAGAAGAAACAAGTTGGTTTTTGGACTATTAAGCTGTGAATTCTGCTCAGAATTTTTCTCTGGTTTGCACAGCTTTGTGCAGTCCAAATTTTGGCCAATGTTTTCAGTCTTCAAGCTGAGTAAATTGGTTATTTTTCTGGTAGTATTTGAGAGGGAAAGATGGCTGAAGATTTCGACAATTGGACTGATCAAGAAGCTGAAAAAATTTTCCAGATTACTACATAAAGAAGATGAATACACATAGGTTGGAGTTTGAAGGTTCAACCATGGAGATTAATTTTCTTAGGAACCTTCCATAACTCTTCCCCATTTTCAGTTAAAATTCCATCCTCCAAGAGGCATTTTTGAAGCATCAAAATCATAGAACCTTGCTGAAATTTTCTATAAATAAAATGGCTTAGATAAATTAAACAACTTATTTGATCAAGAATTAAGGAAAGCTAGGGAACAAAAAGGGTATGAATCCTTTAGGAATTTTTGTAGGGCACAAGAGTAGAATTAGGACATTCCTTTCATGTCTCCCCTAGGACAACATTCCTACTCCTTCCTAAGGCATGCAAGGGCTGAAAATAGCCTACCTATCTAAAATAAAATTTAATTATGCTCAAACTCAAATGATGGAATTTGAACTCAAGACCTTAAGAATTTATTCCAAAGCTCTAACCACTAAACCACAACAACTCTTGTTCTTATTTTCAGGAAAATTTGCTGCCTCTGCACAGAGTGGACCTAGCACAGGGTCACTTCGACCCACCTGGCACCGAGTCCATTCTAGTTTCTCCTAAAAAATTACTACTTTTGCATAACAGACTTGGCGCCTGGTGCCTTAGCTAGACTTGGCGCTATGTACAATCTAGAATCTTTCATTTTTTGCTCAAAATCTACTAAATTCTATACAAATTTGTCAAAAACATTTTCCACAAGAAAAATATCAAATATGAAGGAATTTTTCTAGTAATTACATCAAAAGTATCACAAAAGAGCCTCAAATAACTAGAAAAATAGTGTTGAATTTAGCCCTATCAGAAATAAACTTCCAGCTCTTATTCATCCAAGCTTCTCAATAAAAGCACTCCCAAACAAGATATAGAAATAGTGTGAGATTAACATATCAGAAAGTCTCATGTGTATGAATATCACATTAAATATTTCATGCAAACAGGTTTAACAAAACCACAAAATATGTTTGCAAGTCAACTTTCATCAATAAACAGTCATTGAGTGGAACAATAAATATTTTATCCAAATTAATTTCCAATAAGCCATCCACTCATCAATACAATAGTTCCAAGAAGGGATAGAAATAATCCAATAACAATATCAAGGTAATATCATGATTACTATCATGATAGCTCTTAGTGTAACTGTTCAACACTGGGCAGTAGGTGATCCGCCCACTAGGGTGAGATAGTCCTCCATCTTTACACCCAACACATCAGTTGTCTAACTCAAAAAATATAGTCCACATGGACCCCACATGCTAGCTCAGACCAGCCTGATTAAACAGTATTATCATCTTTTTTAGCATAGCTCACCTTTTGGAAGTGGCCACCTACCAAAAGACTCACTCTAACTCTCCAAGACTAGTACCATTAGCCTACCCCGCTGAGTACTCAATGCTCACCCTTAGGTACAAATTCATCACAAACTTTGAATACCTTGGTTTTCCAAAATGTGGTTTTCACGTCAAGCTTTTCAACACGTTTTGACCATAAAAGAAAGAAAACCATTTTCAGTTAAAAGTTGAGATTTGACAAAAGCTTTTAGAGATTAAAATATTCATGTTCTCAATCCAAGTATCACAATTCAACAATAACATTTCCTTATCATCTCAATCATCATGTCAACATCATTACAATATCATTGTGCAAAAGACTTGCAAACATGTACGATTTAGCAAAAAAACTATGTAGGGACTTACTTAAATAATCCAAATAATCAACCAAAACCAATGCTTACCCTCACTTCAAACTTCTTCCTGATCTAAAATCAATAATTCTATAATTAGAATCCAAACATTAATCCACTATCATTTCATGCATCATGAATCCCCATGATCTCACCTAAATCATCCATGGCATCTAGATAGATTAATTCATTAATCTATGTCTAATACCTTCCCTTGATATGCTATTCATCATTAAGCATGCATATACTCAATTTAAATCATCAACGTGACTTCTCCATAATTCTACTATCATTAAATCCATATAATAGCCCTATTTGCACCAAACGATCTCATCTTTAATCAACATAAAATAGATCTAAGTCCAACATAGCCATATATAACCATATTTTGCTCTATGCACGCCTAGATCAATTATTGCACCATTAATCGCATCAATCTTATCTATTCATGCTTTTCATGCTAACCTCATGCATAATAGCACCATTATAAAATCAACCTTATTTAAAACAATAGAGGTTAAGGCTCAAATACCTCTTTGGCGACATAAATAAGAGCAAAGGTGGCGCCTTAATGCTTGGTGGGGTTCACTTGAAAAGAAAAGTTGATTAGTTCCTCTTGGTTTTCTTAGTTCAAAAGTCAGCAATAATTGGGGAAAATCATCCCCTTTTTTACCATGGTTTAGGAGAAGAAAAGGAGAAGAATTGAATAAAAGTTGATGAAACCTGATGAGTTGCTTACCTTAGGGTTAGTTTTTTATTTTTGTGGTGATTGGAGTTGAGATGGCCGAATTCTTGGAGAGGGTTGGTGGCTGGAATTTTCATACAGTAAAGGTGTTTTTGGTTTGATAGAAAGCTGGTTTGATGAAGGAAATAGGTTAGGTTTAGGTTTTTTGGTGTTTAGAAGATGTTCACCTTATTTTGGACTCTTGAACACAACAAGGAAAAATGATAGCTTTTGCCTCTATTGCTTTGGCCAAAATTGAGCAATGCTTAGGAGAGTATTATAATTGGATTTTGGGGTGCTATAGTGGCTGAGATAATGTGAGGAAAAAGAGAAGATAGGGTGATTTTTGGTTCAGCTTTGGACAAAAATAGAAGAAGAAAAATGAGGTCTTTTGGTGTTGTTGTTTTTTGGTAAAACAAGAGAAGAATTTGGGAGCAACTAGGGCTGATGCTTTCCATGCATGTGTGTATGTGTGTGTGTCTATGTGTGTATTGGCCAAAATATGTAGAAGAGAAGAGAGGAATTTCTGGTGTTGTTTTGCTAACATAAATCTTGATTGGTTGTAGGTTATCTTGGATAGAATTGTACTAAGATTAAAGAGTTCTACTTGAGATAAGTTAGCTATGATAGTGGCGGCTAGGGCTTTTAATTATCTAGAAATTTTATCCAAGAAAAATAGTTTATTAAATCAAGAAATAACTTAGTTAATATTCTAATTTAGTCTAGACAAAATAAGTAATTAATGGATAATTATATTTAGAGACAAAATCTAGTTTTTAAATGATAAAGCTGAAATTTCTTTTATCCTAACCTCTAATTTTGAAAATTACACAATTCCAAGAGATATTTTAATTAAATTAAAAATTCAACACTATCTCTTTATTTCAAACTACAATTCTTTAAAGGAAATTAATTTGAGACTTTTCTCCTATTAAAAATAACGGCTAAAATATAGCTTCCAAGATAAATGTTTCTACATTTAATTTCCTTAATAAATCCTTTATATAATAGGCTTGAATATTTTAGATTTGGAAATATTTTAAATCCCTAAAAGATTAAGGTAAAATACTAACTAGAAAATAATAGGAATTTCATTTGATTTAATTTTTTTTTATCAAAAACCTAAAATAATCACATTCCTATATTTTAGGATAGGGGAAAGTAAGGTGGTGGCTAACCCTAGGAATTTCGGCCATAAGGAGGATAAATAGGGGAAAAAGAAATAGATTAGAGAAAAGAAGGAAAAGGTTTGTAAGAGTTGGGATTTGAACTCAATCTACCAAGGAATACACACCATACTCTAACCATTATTCCACAATAACTCTTGTTTAAATATTCCTCAAATAAATTCCCTTAACTCTTACTCAACTCTCTTCATTATTCTTCCACTAAATTCTACTCCATAAGAACAAAAGCTATACCATCTCATTTAACACAACTAAATCCAAATAAATAAATTCATGCAATATCAAAAACATACATCACTTATACTTCATAAAAATAGTTCAAATTTATCAAACACAATACAAGATACTATGCTATGCATGACTTTCCCCAAGAACTAATGGTGGTTTAAATCAGGGTATTACATCCTCTCCCTCTTAAGAGAATTTCATCTTGAAATTCAGGGCATTACTCCATCAAAGAAAATCTAGATATTTTCTTTTTACCCAATCTTCAATTTCCCATGTCGCATCCTAAGTACCGTGATGATCCTACAAAATCTTCACTATAGGTATTTGCTTATTCCTTAACATCTTGATACTTCAATCCAAAACATTAATTGGTTTCTCAACGTAGCTTAGATAAGGCTGTAGAATTAGTGGCTCCTCATTCAAAGCATGATCCAGATCAGGGTTGTATTTCTTCAACTGGGACAAAGAAAACATCATGAATTCCCGCTAACCCTTCTGGCAACTCCAACTGGTATGTTACAGGTCTAATCTTTTCAATTATCGAGAAGGGTCCTAAGTACCTAGGACTCAACTTCCTTCCTTTAGGATGATTCAAAATCCCTCTACTAGGCATTATTTTTAGTAAGGTCTAATCTCCCACTTGAAACTCTAATTCTCTTCTTTTGTTATCTGCATAACTTTTATGTCGGCTCTATGCCGCCTTCAGTTTTTCTCTTATCATCTTTACTTTATCCATCATTTAATATTCACTTCGCCAGACTTGTTGATTTGTCCATCCTCTGTCCAACCCAAGTATAACGGTACTTGACATTTTCGTCCGTACAATGTTTTATACGGTGCCATTCCAATTGATACTTGATGACTGTTGTTGTACGCTAACTCAGCATAAGGTATACAATCCAACCAATTGTCTCCAAAGTCCAATACACAGGCTCTAAGCATATCCTTGAATATCTGTAGAACTCTTTCAAATTGCCCATCAGTCTACAAATGAGCAGAAGTACTAAGTTTCAACGTTGTTCCCATTGACTCCTGAAACTTGGTCCCAAATCTCGAAGTGAATCTAGGATCCCTGTCGGACACGATACTCAATAGTACGCCATGCAACCTAACAACTTCCTAAATATAAGCCTTGGCCAGCTTCTCCATAGAATCCTTAGCATTTATTGGAATGAAATGCTCAATCTTAGTTAATCTGTCCACTACCACCCAAATGGCATCCTTTAAAGTCTTCAACATAGGCAGTCTAGTAACAAAGTCCATCATCACTTCTTGCCATTTCCACTCGGAAATTGGTAATGGCTACAGTAATCCCACTACTTTCTTATGTGTTGCCTTTACTTTCTGACATGTCAAGTATGTAGAGACATATTGCGCCACATCCCTCTTCAGCCCCGGCCGCCTGTAGGCCTTCTTTAAGCTTTGGTACATTTTCACTTCCGGATGTACAGTATACTTGCTCTTGTGAGCCTCATCCATTATCTTCTTTTTTAATACCCGGTCATTTGATACATATATCTGTTCCCGAAAATATAACACTTTTGCTTTATTAGTTTGAAATTCCTTATTTCCTCTCTTGATTTCCTTTTCCTTAAATATTTGAAACTCCAAATTGCTTCGCTACACATCACTAATCTCCTGCCTCACCTCATGTTCCAAATTTAAGTTACACAAATTGATTTTTCCTTCTTCCACTTCTGCCTTTCGCTCCAAGAGTTCTTGTACTATTTGAACTTCTTGCATCCTCATGTCAGCCATTTTCACCTTCTGACTCAGCATTTCAGCTACCATGTTAGCTTTCCACAAATGATAGTTAATTGGACACTTATACTTCTCCAAAAACTCCATCCACATACAATATCTTAAATTTAAGTACTTCTATATGGAGATATACTTCAAACTCTTATGATCCGTAAAGAATTCATGCTTCGCTCCATATAACTGTTGTCACCACTTCTTCAGAGCAAACACTATCGTAGCCAATTCCAAGTCGTGCATTAGGTAGTTAACTTCATATGGCTTCAGCTTCCTCGAGGCATAGGCTATTACCTTCCTATCTTCCATCAACACTGCCCCAGATACTTCCTTAGAGGTGTCCATGTATAATGACTAGGGTTTACCTTTCTCAAGTAGACTCAATACCAATGCAGACATCAATCTTCTGTTAAGCTCTTGGAAACTCATTTCACATTTATCACTCAAGACGTATGGCACATCCTTCCTTAACAATCGGGTCATCGGTGAAGCTAGCGCAAAAAAGTTCTTGATAAATCTATCGTAGTACCTAACCAATCTAAGGAAACTTCGAATTTTAGTTACACTTTTCGGTTGCTTCCAATTTGAAATAGCTTCGACCTTTGCCAGATCTATCCTGATTCCATCAAATGCGTATTTTTTAGTGTAGAAAAATATTACTAACAAATTACACAATTAATCGATTTTTAATTAAAATTCCAGCAACTAAAACCATACATACGAGCAAGTATACCAATTGTATAGTATAGGGATTAGCAAGTATTGAATCCATGAGAACTTAGACTCCCACCTTACTTTATCCAAATCTTTATTGTTTAGTCAATAAAATAAGAAGAGAAAAAAAAGGAAAAAAATAAAGATAAAAATAGATATAACTCAAGGATGCAAATTCATGCAACTAGATAATTATCTTGCAAAAATAATATTGAATCACTAAGCATTTATCACAATTAATTGTCATTTTGGCATCATGAAGGAACTTAAGTAAAATCCAATCGTTTCTCAAGTCAAGAACTTACTTATGTAGATTCCACTTCTTTCTCAATCTATGGAATCACTATCCCTTGATTAATTTAGCAGATTTCCCAATCAAACAAAAGCAACTAAAAGATGCATTAAACTCATACCTTATAAACATAAAATTAGCCAATGACCCTATTCTCTAAGTGAATTCAACTAATGTAACACCCCACTACCTAGGCCCAGCAGGGCTAGAAATGTCACCCCATCCAAAGGACAAGGGGTCTTTATAACCAGGTCGCACAAAAGGAAATATAAGAAATACCTTAAAATTAAACTTATTACAACACAAAAAAATACATGAACAAATCCAAAATAAATTGTTTGCTACTATCTCTCAAAACAACACATAAGAAAAATAACATAAAATCTTCAAAGTATAGGCAACAAAACTAGCTATTCATCTCCACAGCAGGATCGACCTGAAAATATGGCATAAAAGGTGATAAGATAAAAATCTCAGTAAGCTCGCGTGTGCTTTGAGTGTTTCAGGTAAAACAGATCATTTATACAAGTTGTAAAAGTTGCATAAGAGAAAGTGCTGACAAGCATTAAATAATGTTAAATAGTGCTGACAAGCATTAAATAATGTTAAAAATAAAGAGTGGCATTTTGTTTTTCAAACCATACATATGCACAATAAATACAACCACTCAAATAGGCAGCCATGGGTTGCCACACGTTGGGCCCCATGACCATATAACGGTTAGAATGCCACACTTTGTGCAAACTAACAAAAGGTAGGTGTACGGCCTACCGTGTGAGATACTTCTCATTTCTACACCCAAGCTTACCGGTTGTCTACACCGAGAACACACAGTCCACATGACTGAAACTTGCTAGCTCGGATCGGCATGACTAAGTAGTACTGTCATTTTTCCTGTTGGATTGTATGCCCTCTTAGACTAGGTTTCTGATGTAGAATCGAATATTTTAATAAAAGAATTTATTTTCAAAAATTTTTTGTGAAATTTACTTTTTATTTGTGCACGATTTTCGTTTGGAACAGACCCATTGTGTTTAAATAAGTAATCCATGTGAATGGTGGTCTTTCACAGTAAGGTATGGATCACGGGTTATTTAACACATAAACATTTGTTCTTGACCTATTGATGAGATTGGGAACCTCATCATGTTTAGGTTATTATGTTATGAATTCCAAATGGGGAATGGCTTACCTTTAGTCAGTGAGTAGTCCACTCACTTCATGACATAAGCGTATTTCGAATACGTAGAACAGGACCTGTAGTAGTGGTTTCTAAAAGTACTATATGATAGAAACCTAGACTACTACCGCTACAGCGTGGACTAGTACTCTATGACTTGAGTATGAGTTGGTGGTCTAGCGAAGCTGGAAGCATATACTTTGATTTGCTATAATTGAGATTCTATCGTAGGGCCAATATACTTGTATGTTGGGTATGTGCGACTAGTTAGTTAAGACAAACTTATACAAGATAGTTTCTGCACTATATCGCCCCTTGTGGTTGTTCGAATGGTCTAAAATGTCCAGGGCCCTGGGAAACATGACTTGGATGTTTGTTTTAGGGTAGCTCCCTTGGAAAGCGAAAACACTCCAGGAAGTCGTGGATCATTGGACTAGAAGCCTAAGGATGGTAGATGTCATTTAGAGGGCTGTTAGTACACTTCTTCCTCTCTAAAAGTACGGTGATGTGTAGAGGGGTATTTTAGTCATTTCACCTGTAGGTCGGAGACTTTGCGAATGCAGCATTGTCCTTGGGGTCAATATTTCCTTATGGTGATATTAGGAAATATTTAAAATGCAAAATACAGCTATTTATATAACAGGAGTATTTTGGTCATTTTAGCAGCCAAGGCGATGTGTCTTTTTGGTCCTCGGGATAGCCCGTAAGTCCTAACTACTTTTGGGTTGAGGAATTGGTCTCGTATGAAGAGGATTTTATTTTATTTTATTTTATTCAGGAAGTCTAATTTATTATTAGACCGAAATAAAATAAATAAATTAATTAAAATAGGAGTTGAGAGAAATTAATTATCTAGTTTAATTGGTTAATTAATTATTCAGGGCCTAGGTCTAGTATGAATAATTAAGAAATTAACCTGGGCTTAAACTAGGGGAAATAATTAATATTTAATTATTTATTGGGTTATTTATATAGGCCCAAGAAATAAATAATTAAAGATTAATTATTATGGTTCATTTGGGCTTCTTAATTATTTATTGGGTTGTTTATATAAGCCCAGGAAATAAATAATTAATTTTTATTATTTTGGGCCTTTTGGGTCCAAGGAAATAATAAATATTTTTCTGGCCCAATAGCTTGAACCTTAGGGTTTTTTCTAGATACGGTTAAGAGGAGTTTAGGGTTAGGCCAAATAGATTCTCAGGATAACATCCGGGTGTTTGAAATATGATATCCCGAGGATATGTTTATCAGATAAGGAGAGACCCAGTTTTGGCTAACTAATAAACTACTCTCTGGTAGAAAAAAACCCTAATCTTAAAAACACAAGAAAGAGACTCACATGAAGCTCTCTCACTGAAGGTCTCTCTCTCTGCTCTTGCTCACGTATCTTTTCTCTTGTTTTCTCCTTGTTCTTTGCTAATCAATAGTGAGTGAACCAAGGAGAATTGAGACCGTTCCTCTTTACCATAGTGTTCACCGACTAGTGGTTAGGCTGAGGAATATCCCGAGAGCTGGAAAGCTAGGCGTTCATGCAAACAAGGCGGAGTAAAAGGCTAGTGGGTGTTCAACCGAAAGCTTCTTCAAGTGGACAAAGCAAGGCGATTCCAGTCGTTCAATCCGCTCTTACTCAACCTATAAGGGTTAAGGAGCGCAAATGTATGATCTGCACGCTTCCGCATGACCTTTAAGGCTTGGTTTTATTTTTCTCCGAATTTTTTTAATGTACAGAGCATGATCCCTCTGTTTCTCGTTCCCTCATCTCCAAGTTGAGTTCATCTTCTGGAGGTGGCCTCCTACCAGAAGACTCACTCTTACTCTTCAAAACTAATACTACTAGCCTACCCTTATTGAATACTCAATGTTGATTGTCTTACTTGGGAGAAAACTGATAAAGTATCGATTTACTTGGAAATAGCAACTAAGGGCTTCTAAAATTCTTGTTAAAGTTAGGTTTTAGAAAGAGTTTAATATTTGTGCAAAACAGCTTGTTTAATTTTTAAATGATTTGCTTGACTGAAATAAAAGGAAAACAATCCTTAATTGCTTTTACAAAATGAGTGTCCAGACATATCTCATTTGGTTTGCCATAGTAATTTTTTGTCTTCAAATAAGTTTATGAAGGAGCCTACCTGATCCTTTGCTTGCTCGAATTCAAAAATCTTCTAAGGCTGACCTAACTCCACTTAGGGTAAACACAAGACATAAGGTTATACTCGAGCTATATTTGCCTTACACAAATAATTCCTAGATCAACTAATTACAATCATGACCCTAATGTCCTAAGCTTTAAGGCTAGATGATAAAGGATTTTATAACATAAGTCTAGCTTGATAAGTTAAAATAACTAGGGGTTCTAAAATAATTGTTAATAAGTTATAGGTTCAAATAATAAATCTTGAGTACTATGGCTAATAAATAAACTAGGGTTTAATTGTTAAATATTATCAAATGGTAATTTAAAAATAGTTTTATTATAAATAATAATAAATTACAATTAACTTTTAATTAACTTTTAATAGATAATAAATAATTAGTACTACATAAAATTAATAATAAATAGATTATAATAAAAAAAATTTAATAAATAACAAACAATTTTTAATATAAATAATATTTATAAATATAGATAAAAGGTTGAACTATGGTCTACAAGGTCATTAATATTTTACTTATTATTATTATTTATATAAAAGGTTTTATTTATTATTATTATTATATATAAATACATATATATTATTTTTAATAAAAGATATCATTTATTTGACTAGTAAAACATCACTGTCTCACTGAATATTCCATTTCCAAAAATTTCTAACAATTTCAAAATCTTTGGAGAAAAAGCATAGTAATAATTTTAATTAGGGTAATAAAATTTGCTAATCAAAATGGCCTAGGATCAACAAAGTCATGATCATAATTTTCCTATTGCTAACAAGAATCATGAACATATACTCCAACATCAAACAACAAACTATTTTGTTCATGAACATAAGTTTAAATCCATACCTACTATCATATGGCCAAATCTTTACTAAGCATAATCATACTCATGGCTTCAATGAAAATAAGAACATAAGATCCTATTCACCAAAGGTGTCATAATATCTAGCATGCTTTAATCATCCATAATTTCTTAAGACATGATGAACACACATTGATTCTCAAGGAATTTCATATAGCTTAATCATGATCATCTATTCTCATGTCCTAATCTCAACCCCTTCATACATACGCATATACTCAATCACCCATTCATATTCTATCCTCTCTATCAACATCTAAGAGACATGAATTTAGAATTTAAAACAAAGGTTAAGGAGAAATACTTGGTTGATGATTATTTCGATGGAGATTTAAGAAGGTCCATGCGCTTGAGAGTTTTGACTTGTCCAAGAGAGGAGAAAGAAAACAGCCATGGTTGTAGCAACCATTTCAGCTGAGAGAGAGAGAGAGAGAGAGCATTAGCATGATATGATAAAGATTGAAGGGAAGAAGATGAATAAAAGAGTTGTTCTTGGTTACCTTGATGATGTTTTTGAGACTTCAAGGGAAAATATGGTTTTGATCCGAATGCTAATTTTTGTTTTCAAGATTTGATGTTATAAATTCTAGAAAAGGACTCTAGGGAGTATGTAGGCATGTTCTGGAGTTTTTGGGAGGGATTGGAGGTGTTTAGAGTGCTCTTTGGCATGAAGAAATGTAGTGTGTGTTCTTGGTGTTCTTGGTGGAAATGGAGAGAATTAGAAGGGAATGTTGGACGAATTGTAGAAGAGGGTTGGCCAAATGATTGAGGGAGTTCAAGGATTTTGGTTTTCAGTTTTGGGGGGAAGAGAAAAATCTGGTTGTTTGAAATTCAAATGGAGAAATTTAAAGAGTGTTTTGAGATAAAAGATATGTTAATGGTGTTTGATTGATGAAGGTTTCTTGGAGCTGCAATGGAGCCAGTTAGACTGCTGTGTTTTGCTGAAATGAATGAAGGTTGATGGAGCTTTAAGGCTGGCTGAAATTCTGATCTCAATGGCAGAGGATTTCTAGTTATGAAGCCTAATCCAAGGGGTGTTTTCATGGAACAAATGTTAGAAATTTTGAAATTCAAATGGAAGTTTGATTGGAGTAATTGTAAGAGGAATTTGAGGTGTGGTTATGGAGTCCAATCGTACAAGGTAAGTGGAGATGGTAATGTTGTTCAATTCATGGCTAAACAAGGGTTAATTTACAGAGGTTTGAGGGTGGTTTTCGGCTAAGGCTTGAAGGGAACAAAGCTGGAGGTTTTCAGGTTTCATGATGTTCATGGTTCGAAGGTTTGCTGAATTTTCTATGCAGTTTTTCTGCAACATTCCAACCCGATTTGTAGAGGGTTTTAAGAAGTGTTTGAGGGTCTTCTAAGGCTGGTTTCCAGCCTTCTTTATGGAGGAAAAGCAGAGGAATTTTGCTGAGTTGATGATAGAAGAAGATAGCTCCAATTCTAGGCTGCTATGCATCGAAAACTGTCAAGAATTTTTTTTTCTAGTTTGCACAGTTTTTGTGCAGCCTGATTTTGCATAGGAATTTCAGTCTTCAAGCTGAAAAAATTGGCCATTTTTCTGAAAGAAAATGAGTAGAAAACATGGCTGAGTTTTTTGAAAGCTAGGCTACTCAAAATCTGGAAAATTTCTAGATTTCTTCCATGAAGAATATGAACACTATGGAGTTGAGATTGAAGGTTCAACCATGGTGATTAATTTCCCTTGGGAACCTCCCCTAATTCCTCTCCTATTTTCAGTCAATTCTCCAACTTCCAAGATTCATTTTCAAATTTCAAAGAGCAAGAATCCTTGCTGAATTTTCTAGAATTAAAAACATGAATTTGGATAAATTTTGAACAAACTTAATTGGTAAAGAGGTTAGGACAAGCTAGAGGTAATAAAAGGACAAGAATTCCTCTAGAATTCTTTTTAGGCCATGTTGATAGGATTAGGACATTTTCTTCACATCTCCCCTAGGACAACATTCCTATTTTTATGGAATGCAAGAAAACAAAAATTCAAACTTAACTAAGATAATCATGATAAAAACTTAAATGATGGCATTTGAACTCATGACCTTAGAGATTAATTCCAAAGCTCTAACCACTAAACCACAACAACTCTTGTTTTTATTTTCTCGCCCAAATATTCTTCTTATTTAATCCTCAAGCTATCTTCCTATTTTGACCTCAAGCAAAATTACCATTTTACCATTCCTACTCAATAAGGATAACTAAGCCCCTTTAACCTATAAATCATAATTCTAAAGCACATAAAATCATTTAAATATATATATATATATATATATATATATATTCATGCAAAATGATATGATATGCATCCTAATCCCCTTACTCTAGGGTTGGCTTTAGTTCGGGTTTCACAACTAATCTTTGATCACTTTAGTTCTTTAATTTTAACTTTGTTTCTCAAGTCTATTAAGATCTAACAAATATGAAATCAACACAATGAACTTCTAATATCGTTTCCCAAGTCAATTAGAAGAAAACTCATCAATAACCAATGATAACAAGTAATCAATTACCAAGGATAATAATAGATTGATCAAAAATCCCAATTATCTCAAAATCATAATATCCAAAATAATATCCAATTACAATGAAACTATTTAGCACATCATTGTTCTATAAAAGTAAACAAATGATAAAAAATAAACTCATAGACAAGCCATTCTTCTTCTCTTGAAAACCTCGTTTGAACAATGTCCCTTTGAGTGGTGATGTTGTTTTTGAATAATAAGTAGCTAACTTGGATCCTTCAAATCACACATTTGTCTTATGTTTTTCTCGTTTAAATAAGCTTCTAAGAATCTAAAATATGTTCCCTAAGAGTCCTGGACAGAGTAGAAATTGGAAAATTCCAAAACTATCAGGAAATTACCAAATCCGTGCATAATTAGAAAGCTCGCTGACATTGGGCAGTTCATGGCCAGTGCTAGCTCCATTTGGCTAGCCGTGCTCTAGTCGGCCCAGTCATGCTCTCTTTTTTGAACAACGAAACCCCTATTTTTCCATCGGCGCCGACATCGTGCGTCACGATGGTGCAAGCCGTGCTTTGACGGTAATGGTTTGTTTGTTTTTTCATCGTTTTTTGTAATAAAAATTCAAAGCACATTTCCAAAGGTAAAATATCAAATATGAAAGAATGTCTAGTTATTACAACAAATGTATCACAAAACACAATCAAATAACTAGGAAAATATAGATGAATTTTGCCCCTATCACATACCCCCACACTTGAACTTTGTTTATCCTCAAGTAAACAAGAATTAAAACACTAAGCAAATGACCTAAGACAAAACAACTTTTCAACTTATCGTTAGCAAATTCATCCATAATAAAAAAAATAATCGTCTTCCAACCTCAAATACAAACTCGCCATTCATCCAACCCTTTTAAAACGTTTCAAACTCATACATTAAATTAAATAATCTCAAGGCCATCAAAGTTAAGTTAAACAAGCTTATATCTTGTACAAGAAAATTATCCTACTTCTCAAACAAAAACATAGATAACATAAATCATACAAATCAAGCCATTTAACCAATTCAAGCATTATAAACTCAAATTCACACAACTCAAGTTAATGAAAAAAGGAAAACACTCTACTCCCTTTTTTCTTTACTGACTTAGGGAATTGCTAGCCTCAAATGAATGGATTTCTCTTCATGTACCGTATTAGCCCTCTTATAGTCATTATTATTTTTTCAGCAATTTTCTTCATTTTGTCTTTTTTGCCTTCCTTTCTTACCTTCGAGATAGTCTCAAGAGAGTGCACTGAACAATACTTGTTACTTTTCTCCATATTAACACTTTTTTTAGCAAAAGGTACCTTTTTTTTTTTTCAAAAGATGAAAGCAAAAATTTTTTTATCAACTCCATGTTTTTTTTCAACTCACATTTTTTTTCCCTTTCCACCAATTTTTTCCTCACATTCCTTATTCACAACCAAAAGTCAAGCAAATTTTAAATCCATAATACAAGAATTAATCAACAACTCTTCCTGTATTTCATCATATCATCCATATTCAAACTCAAAGAATAAGATAAACCTCAAATACCAAATCTAACCAAGGTTAACTTAAATTCTCAAGACTTAGCAAAGTTTAACTTAATACACAAGTTTACCTTTTTAAATAAAAATCCAACCATAATGAATGACAAATCAATATCTCAAGTCAAATAGAAAATAATAACTTCATTATGGACAAATAAGCTCAATTTAGCTCCACAATTTCCAAACATTTAAATTTGTTAAAATTTCAAAATTTTCAAGGAAATTGCAACAAAATTGGTTTTAAAATATTTCCAAATAGCTGAATACCAAGAAAACACTAAGATGATTGCTAAAAACTTGGACAAAGAATATCACCAAACTACTCCTTCACACTTAAACTAGGCAATGTCCTTATTGGCCAAAAATAAACATAAGAAAGCAACTCCAAAGGGACAAAAAATGATGAAGGAGGAGAGAGTGAAGCAATGCTTCCCAAATGCAATAAGCTCCAATAGATAGCAAAGCTGGAAATAGAGAAAAATTCTAGTTTAAGAAGAATTTATTCCAACCTGCAAAAGAAAAAACAAATAAAAACATAAAGAAAATTTTTATAAAAAAAAACACACTTAAATAAAAGAGAACAAACTAAAGATAAATACTAAAAATCTTAACTAAGCAAATAAAGACACGACTTACGTCCCCACATTTAAGATTGAAAATATTTCCTTATTGGGGAGGAAAAAGATATTTAACCGACTAAAGAAAACTAAACCTATGCCAAAGAAAGAAACTCTTTACACTAATCATGTTTTCTCATTATCCTTTTGTAAAAGACATTAATGCATACTGAAAAATGTAAGGACGATGAAAGTAGAAATAAATAAGGATTTTGAAAAATTGAGGGTTCATGGAAAATAGTAGTTGCAATGAATGTAAATGTATAACCCCTCTTCCGTAGCACCTTTTTTGACATACAAATCAAGTTCCTAACACAAAGATGGAAATTATATCTAAAAAGTATATAAACATTAGAATCACCACTTATCCCTTCACAAGATTTCTCACAATTAAAATTTCCTTTTAGACTTAGTACTGTAGCTTCTAAAGATGGAATCAAGAAATTCTTGCTTTTCAAATTATGGTCTACAAAAACTAAGTTACCTCCTTTTGAATGGGGTGAAGGGTAGAATTTGTCACCGTTCTCCAAGGATTTCTCATGATGTATCAGTGAAAGATCCAACTCTATGAGTCATATTAAGCTTAGCATATTATCCTTTCGACCATTATTCTCCAAGAATTGAAAGGAACATAAGAAATAATGTGACAAAGAGAGATTAAAATTATTAGTACATAGAGTTGAATCGAATACCTCACTTGCCACATTGGGTAATTGTTCCTCGTATCCTTTCTTCTTTATTTGGGGGTCCTCTTGTTCGAATGTATGGGCCTTTATGGCATCCTCAACCAACTTGGCCAGTTGTGTTCGTTAATGGTTCAATTGTTGAGAAGCTTCTTTATGCCACTTAATGGATGAATTTGAATTGGTAAGAAAAGAATTTATTGATGCTTCTAATGATGTCTCACTAAAACCGTCAATTCGAACTTGTAATCTCACCAATCCAACATCATTGTAACTCCTTTGAATTCGCGTCCATGGCCACATATGTCCCCATTGTTGATTGTCCATGATGATGATTTGAACCTCTCTTACGAAAAAAAAAAATCAAATCGAAAAGAAAATTAAAAAAATAATAATAGAAAAATATACAAATCAGGAAGATTCACAAATTACAAAAGTTAGTATTATTTACAAATACAACAAAGGCTAAATCAACAAGATTCAAGTGTTTCTGAAAGTGCCCATCCCCGGCAATGGTGCCAAAAACTTGATACGTGTTTGTTAGTGTAGAAAATATTACTAATAAATTACACAATTAATCAAGTTTTAATTAAAATGTCAACTACTAAAATCACACATACGGGCAAGTATACCCATCGTATTGTATAAGGACTAGCAAGTATCGAATCCACAAGAACTTCAGCTTCCACCTTACTTTACCAAAATCTTTATTGTTTAGCCAATAAAAAAAGAAAAGAATAAAAAGGAAAATAAATAAAGATAAAATAGATATAACTCAAGGACGAAAATTCATGTAACTAGATAATTATTTTGAAAACATAATATTGAATCACTTAGCATTTATCACAATCAATCGTCATCTTGGTATCATGAAGAAACTTAAGTAAAATCTAATTTCCCAAGTCATAAACTTACTTATGTAGATTCCACTTCATTCCCAATCCATGGGATCACTATCCCTTGATTAATTTAGTAGATTTCTCAATCAAACTAAAGCAATGAAAAGATGCATTAAACCCATACCTTATAAACACAAAATTGGCCAATGACCCTATGCTCTAAGTGAAATCAACCAATCGTTGATCACTTTAGTTCTTTAATCTTAACTTCGTTTCCCAAGTCTATTAAGATCTAAAAAATATGAAAACAATTCAATGAACTTCTAATATTATTTCCCAAGTCAATTAGAAGAAAACTCATCAATAACCAATGATAACAAGTAATCAAATACTAAGGATAACAATAGATTAATAAAAAATCCCGATTAACTCAGAATCATAATCTCCAAAATAATATCCAATTACAATCAAAACAATATGCACATCATTGTTCTAGAAAAGTAAACAAAGGATAAAAGATAAACTCATAGACAAACTGTTGGGTATCTCAAGCTCGTATCCTATACGGCACAGTGGAAAATAAACGAGATACCATCCCAGGACCCGCCTATGTGTGGAAAACAAGACATAAAGATAATAAAGGTAACATTTTTTTACCTTTGTTTGTTCATCCGAAGAACAAAATTTCTTCTTCAAGTTGAGGCACGATCCAGAAAGTCCTTTAGATCCAACTTCACGAGAGTGGAATATTTAACCACTATAATCATAGTGTGTGATTATCTCTAACAGTAATCCACATAGAGGAATACTCAAGCACCAAAATTTCCTATGCTAGCAGAAAAAGATGGCGGCTAGGGCTTCTCCACGTTTTCAGCAAAACGAGAGAGAGAGAGAGAGAGAGAAGAAGAAGAAGAAGAAGAAGAAGAAGAAGAAGAAGAAGACGTTTATTTTGTGGCTCCTATTTTCATGTGAATCACACTTGGAGTAGGGTTTCGAGCATATCCAATATATGTTCCAAAATCCACTGAAAATCTAAAATTCTAAAACAATTAGAATTTCCTAATTGTAATTGGAAATATCAAGTTTCCACAATTACAACTTGGACCACAAATTATAACTAATTATAATTTATCCACAATAACTTTTCTTTCTCGCAATAAACCCCTCTATGTTATCAAATAACATCTTGAGTATATAATCTTCTATTGTGTGTGACTTATTAGGTTTCCCAGTCAATTGGTAGCGAACATGAATTAATCCAAATGTCTTTGAGATTAATAATCCATAATTAATTAGAATTAATCTTATTAATTCTAATCAGGATTGGTTTATTAATTTATCAATTAATAAACCCATATTCCCAGATCATGAGCGATATCTAGCAACACATCATGACCACCCAAAAGTCTAGGAAATCAAGTGGCTTGACATGAACCCTTCAATAACAAACTTCAGTGCAATTAAATCCTTTCACCATACAATATCTCATTTAGTTTGGAGTACAGAATTAGTGCCAACTCTATTCAGAATTAATTCTGATCCGAATACAATAGTACTTGTACCAGGAACCCACTACTCTAGATGTGCATCAATTAGAACTGTTTCCAATACATAATCGCCTTGGCCAAGGACTTTCTAAGTAGTAATTCCTACAAGTGGCCGTGAGATATTCGCCCCTACTATTAGGAGTGGTGAATCCTTTATTGACCCTCTCAACTACTTTCATTTATCTCACAATGTACCCAATATCCATCCCATAGGCAGCCCTCGATCGAGCTCCGGAGATTGGAATCAAAGTACAAAGCTCAGCAAACAAAGTACCTTGGAGATCTCAAGTCTAAGGATACTTGCACGTTTGCTATATTGAGATTATATTACTGGCACTAAATAGTTATCCATGTGATTATCTCAAAGCTAGGTCATCCAATGAACTTGTTCCATTATCAAGCATTCATGTGTTAACTTTAAGTATCTCAATACTCACGGTTATAAGAACCACCGCCTGATCAAATCAAGAAGTCTAACATATGCTAGTCTTAGTGTATTAATGATGTCCTGTCTCATTAATACTATGACTAGGGACTATTTAATTACTAACACCATCCAGTGTAGTTGGAATCTCATATCATGATATCTATCATGATTTCTTTAACACGGTATTGTACTCGGGACTTTATCGAATAATTATATTACTTAAAGTAAACAAAAGAAACTGTAAGCTAAATAATACCTTTTATTAAAATAAAATGTGTCATATATAATGTACAAGTGATTACCTCTAGGGCACAACACTAACACAAGCCATTCTTCTTCTCTTGAAAACTTGTTTTAAACAATGCACCTTTGAGTGGTGATTTTGTCTTTGAATAATAAGTAGCTAACTAATCCTTCAAATCACGCATTTGTCTTATGTTTTTCTTGTTTAAATAAGCTTCTAAGAGATTGAAAAATATCAAAACTCTTATGAAATTACCAAATCCGTGCATAATTGGAAAGCTCACCGACATTGGGCAGATCGGGGCCGACGCTGGCTCTGTTTGGCACGACTGGCACTGGCCGTGCTCTGGTCGTCCCTATTGTGCTCTATTTTTTGAAGAACGAAACCCCTGTTTTCCATATCGGGGCCAGTGTCGACTCTGTAGGTCATAGCTAGCACCGGTCGTGCTCTAATGACAACGGCTTGTTTTTTTTTTCATCATTTACTATAATAAAAATCCAAAACATCTTTTCATGAGTAAAATATCAAATATAAAGGAATATGTCTAGTTATTATAATAAATGTATCACAAAATATTCTCAAATAAATAGGAAAATATAGATGAATTTTACCATTATCACCATCTTTAGATATCATATACCCAAGAAATGCTACTAAATCTAGCCAGAATTCACATTTGCTAAAGTTAGCAAAGAGTTTATGCTCCCTCAACTTCTCCAACACTAGCTTCAAATACTCGGCATGCTCCTCAGGACTTTTAGAGTAGACCAACATATCATCTATAAACACCACTACGAACTTATTCAGGTACGGCTGGAAAACTCTGTGCATAAAATCCATGAATACGGCAGGTGTATTGGTTACTCCAAACAACATCACTACAAACTTGTAGTGTCCATATCTAGTGTTGAAAGTTGTTTTAGGTTTGTCCTTCTCTTTAATCCACACTTGATAATAACCTTGTCAGAGATCCAACTTAGAAAGTAATAAGAACCTTGCAACTGATCGAATAACTCATCAATCAGCGGTAAAGGATACTTGTTCTTAATCGTGAGGTTATTCAACCCTCTATAGTCTATACGTAACCTCAATATTCCATCTTTCTTCTTTACAGATAACATCGCAGCTCCCCCAGAAGATGTACTCGGCCTTATATATCCTTGTCATACTAGCTCCCTTAACTGCTCTTTCAATTCTTTCAATTCCGCAGCCACCATCTGATAGGGAGTCTTTGATATAGGCTCAGCTCCAGGAACTAAATATATAGTGAACTTAACTTCTTGCAAAGGTGAAAGAGAAGTGAGTTCAGCTGAGAATATGTCCGCAAAGTCCCTTACCATGTCAGTACTTTCCAACGTGCATTGATAATAAATAAGCCAAGTATCCTATGCAGCCCTTCTTTAGCAACTTTCATGCCTTCGTTCCTGCTATCAAGAATTTCAACTCGTTCACCTTCTTTCCAATAAACTCCAATACATCACATCCCAGTCTAACGAACTGCACCGTCTTTATCTTGCAATCTACTCTTGCTCTATGCTTCGCTAACCAATCCATACCCAGAATTAAATCATAATCATTGATAGGTAGGATTATGAGATCTGCCTTCAAAATCTCCTTCCCCACTACAATATCATACCCTTGCACCACTCTATTCGCATCTCTCTGCCTCCCCAAGGGAGTACTTAACTACTAGCATGGTATAAGGTAATTCTACGTCCCAGCGCCATCTACTACTATGTGTACCCATTACAAGGTTTGTCAGGGAAGAAGTTCAAGGCATGCAATTGAGTGGATTGTAAATTTAAAATGGCGTGCACTTTATTGGGAAAAATAAATTTTGCAAATAATACTCTAAATAGAATATATGAATTAATGGAATTAGACTTTTATTAATCAAATCAACTTAGTACAAAATAAGGGAGTATCCTACAAGGTACTCCTTTTATTCTAGCTACCCAAAATTTGGAAACAAATAATCATTCCTAAATTAAACAAATAATCGAGCATCCTCTTCATAAGAATAAAAGAATAAGTAATAAAGGTCCTATGAACTCTAAGCCTCACTAGAATCGCTAAAATCCTCAGAAGTCTTGGAAGGAGGCTCCACTAGCTAACCTGCACTTCTCTTGGGATGATCTACCACACAATCATCTAAAAAACCAAAAAAACTGGGCTTTTTCCTAGGCTGACCCAAAATGAACACCTCAGTGTCCCTGCCCCTCAGCTTGGCTCTCAACTCCACATCCCTAAGCTTTTCCATAGCTAACATAGGTGCACTCTTGGCCTCCTAAATTCTGACTCGTATGATTCACTTCCCAAAAGTGTTTGGATTCCTTCCTCTATAGACAGAGTCACGAGTGTATCAATCATATCCTCCTCCTCAATCACTTCCTCTCCACCCTCACCCCGAGCTCTCCTATCTCCCTCTCATCCCCGAGTCCTTCCAGTTCATTCTCACTCTCATCACCAATCTCTCCTATCTCCCATATCTCTCATTTATTATCTATTTCATACTCAATCATGTCCCTTTTTTCCTCAGGTTCAGTCATCTCAGGTAACAGGTCCTCTAGTTCTTCCTCTACCATAAAGTTATCCATTATAGGTGGTTCATGATCTACCTCGTCCTTACTCAAAAACCATCCACCCTCGGGATCTATCTTCGAATCAGATGAAGATGAATCTACTATAAGAATTGGGCTAGATGCTCTACCACTCACGGGACCGCACATAAAATGACAGTTTTTGGTCACTGTTGTGGATCTTCTAGTCATCCTATAAATAAAAATTAAAGAAGTCAGAACTAAATCTCAATTTCTAGTGTCTATGTACAATTTAATAAAATCATTTACCTAAACCAAGGCTTTGATACCACTTGTAACACTCCGCTACATATGTACCCAAAAAGGGCGGGGATGTCACCATGTCCAATGGCTTGGGGGTTTTTATAACATGGTACAAAGGAAATTAACTAAATAAAACGAAGAAAAAATCCTATTACAATTGGAATCAAAACTTATACAAGTTTGAAATTCAATACTAACAATCGTCTCTCAAAAAGAAATACAAAGCTAAAACTAAAATGAAATAAACTTCCAGCTCTTATTCATCCATCCTGCATAATAAAAGCACTTCCTAGAAAACATGATATAGAAATAGTGTGACATTGGCATCTCAGTAAGTCCTGTGTGTGCGAATGTCATATTAAATATTTCGTCTATGCAAGTTTAACAAAATCACAAAATATGTTTGCAAGTCAACTTTCATCAATAAATAGTCATTGAGTGGAACAATATACTTTTTATCCAAATCAATTTCAAATAAGCTATCCACTCATCAATACAATAGTTCCAAGAAGAGATAGAAGTGATCCAATAACAATATCAAGGCAATATCATGATTACCATCATGATAGCTCCCAGTGTAATCATTCAACATAGGGCAATGGGTGATCCATCCATTAGGGTACGATACTCCTCCATCTCTATACCCAATACACCGGTTGTCTAGTCTGAAAAGTATAGTTCATATGGACCCACATTCTAGCTCAAACTGGCCAGACTAAATACTATTGTCATCTCTTTTAGCAGAGCTCACCTACTAGAGGTGGCCACCTACCAGAAGACTCACTCTAACTCTCCAAGACTAATACCATTAGCCTACTCTCGCTGAGTACTCAATGCTTACCCTTAGGTGCAGAATCATTACCCTCTTTTTCACAAACTTTTAATACATTGGTTTTCCAAAACGTAGTTTTCACATCAAGCTTTTTAAAACGTTTTGACAATAAAAGGAAAAAAAACCATTTTTAGTTATAAGTTAAGATTTGACAAAAGCTTTTAGAGATTAAAATATCTACGTTCTCAATCCAAGTATGACAATTCAATAATAACATTTTCTCATCATCTCAATTATCATGTCAATCATCATACCGACATCATTACCATAACATTGTGCAAAAGACTTGCAAACATGTACATTTTAGCATAATATTTTTGTAGGGACTTACTTGAATAATTCAAATAATCAACCAAAGCCAATACTTGCCCTCACTTCAAACTTCTTCCTTATCTAAAATTAATAATTCTATAATTAGAATCCAAACATTAATCCGCTATCATTTCAGGCATCAGGAATCCTCATGATCTCATTAATCACCTAAATCCTCCATGGCATCTAGATAGATTAATTCATTAATCTATGTCTAATACCTTCCCTCGATATGCTATTCAGCATTAAGCATGCATATACTCAATTTAAATCATCAACATGGCATCTCCATTATTCTACCATCATTAAATCCATATAATAGCCCTTTTTGTATCAAACGATCTCATCTTTAATCAACATAAAATATATCTAGGTCCATCATAGCCATATATAACCATATTTTACTCCATGCATGCCTAGATCAATTATTGCACCATTAATCACATCGATCTTATCTATTCATACTTTTCATGCTAACCTCGTGCATATTAGCACCATTATAAAACCAACCTTATTTAAAACAATAGAGGTTAAACCTCAAATACCTCTTTGTTGAAATAAATAAGAGTGAATGTGGCACCTTTGGTGCTTGGTTAAGTTCACTTGAATAAAAGAGTTGATTGGTTCCTCTTGGTTTCCTTGGTTCAAAAGTCACCAACAATTGGGAAAAATCAGCCCATTTCTTACCTTGATTTAGGAGAAGTAAAGGAAAATAACTAAATAAAAGTTGATGAAGGTTGATGAGTTGCTTACATTAGGGTTGGTTTTCAATTGTGCTGGTGATTGGAGTTGAGATGGCCAAATTCTTGGAGAGTGTTGGCGGCTGGAATTTTCATGCAGTAGGGGTGTTTAGGGTTTGATAGAAGGCTGGTTTAATGAAGGAAATAGGTTAGGTTTAGGTGTTTTGGTGTTTGGAAGAATTTTACCTTGTTTCAGACTCTTGAACACAATAAGAAAAAAAGACAGCTTTTGCCCCTATTGCTTTGGCCGAAACTGAGCAATGCTTAGGAGAGTATTATGGCTATATTTTAGGGTGCTAAAGAGGCCAAAATAATGAGAGGTAAAAGAGAAGACAATAGGCTAATTTTCGATTCAGCTTTGGACAAAAATATAATAAGAAAAATGAGGTCTTTTGGTGTTGTTTTTTCCTGCTAAAACAAGAGAAGAATTTGAGAACAACTAGGGCTAATTAGGGATGGCAATTTCCCCGCTTAAATCGGGGGCCTGCCCCACCCCAATTGGGCCGGGGATTCCCCGATTTAAGCGGGGATGGGCCGGGAACGGGCTTCATTCCTCGGCCTGCCAACCGGGGACGGGGATTGCATGATCCCCACCCCCGACCCAGCCTGCTTTACATATATTATATAAATATATATATCCACACACACACACACACACACACACACACATATATATATAGGTAAATTATATATGTATTGTATATGTATACATATTATATAAATTATATATATATATTATATGTATACACATTATAGGTAGATTATATATACATTATATATAATGTATATACACATTATATAAATTATAAGTAGATTATATATGTATATAAAATAAAATAGAAAAGAAGAGGGAAAATAAAAAAGAAAAAAAATTATAAATTATAAATTATTAATTTTACTCTTACTAATCTAGTAATATGATAAATATGTGAATTATTGGAAATCACTACAAAAGTTTTCTATATGATTAAAAAATTTTGAATAAAAATATATTGGAGGCAAAAAAATTTTTTTTTAAAAATCTTTATAATTATTTCCGGGCCGAGACGGGCCCCCGCTTCTCCGCTTTCCCGGACCGGGACCGGAAATTGTTTTGTCCCTAGAGGGCCGGGGGCAGGGATCCCCACCTTTCTCCGTAGCGGGGACGGGCCGGGGACGGGGATATAGGGGCATATGCGGGGAGGGGCCGGGATTTCTAGTCCCCGGCCCGGCCCCATTGCCATCCCTAGGGCTAATGATTTGTGTGTGTGTGTGTGTGTGTGTGTGTGTGGAAATATGGAGAAGGGAGGAGAGGAATTTCTAGTGTTGTTTTGCTAACATAATTCTTGATTGGTTGTAGGTTATCTTGAATAGAATTGTACTAAGATTGAAGAGTTCTACTTGAGATAAATTAGTTATGATAGTGGTGGCTAGGGCTTTTAATTGTCCAGAAATTTTAAGCAAGAAATAATTTAGTTAATATTCTAATTTTTTTTTCTAGACAAAATAAGTAATTAAGGGATAATTATATTTAGAGACAAAATCTGGTTTTTATATGATAAAGCTTAAATTTCTTTAATCCTAACCTCTAATTTCAAAAATAGCATAATTCAAGAGATATTTGTTTAAATTAAGAATTCAACACTATCTCTTTTTTTTCAAACTAAAATTCTTTTAAGGAAATTAATTTGGGAAGACTTTTCTCCTATTAAAAATAACGGCTAAAATATAGCTTCCAAGATAAATGTTTCTACATTTAATTTCCTTAATAAATCCTTTATTTAATAGGTTTGAATATTTTAGATTTGGAAATATTTAAAATCCCTAAAATATTAAGGTAAAATACTAACTAGAAAATAATAGGAATTTAATTTGCTTTAATTCTTTTTATCAAAACCCCAAAATAATCACATTCTTATATTTTAGGAAATGGGAAACTAAGATGGCGGCTAACCCTAGGAATTTTGGCCAAAAAGAAGATAAATAGGGGGGGGGGAATAAATTAGGGAAAACATGGAAAAGGTTTGCAAGAGTTGAGATTTGAACTAAAGTAACCAAGGAATACATACCAAGCTTTAACCACTCTTCCACAATAACTCTTGTTTAAATATTCCTCAAATAAATTCCCTTACCTTCTACTTAGCTCACTTTCTTATTCTTCCATCAAATTTTACTCCATAAGAACAAAAGCTCTATCATCTCATTTAACACAACTAATTCCAAATAAATAAATTTATGCAATATCAAACATATATATCACATATACTTCATAAAAATAATTCAAATTTATCAAATACAATATAAAATGATATGCAATGCATGACTTTTTCCATGAACTAATAGTGGTTTAAATCAGGGTATTACAGACTATACCCATCAAAATTACATATGAATAGTTAAAATAAAACTTATGGTTACTATGTAAAATATGATAGGCTCTTAGACTATTTTTGAATTGGTTAGATTAATTGCAAACTCTTATTGAATAATTCAAAATAAAATTAAATTTAATATGTGTGTATTTTGATAATAAAGGTCTAATAAAGTAAAAATAATTATTTAGTTTAATATCATAGTCTTCGGTTTTATTACGTTTTGCAAAGACAGTAAAATATTTTACCATAGTTTCTTGATGATTTTTCAAAGTAATAATATATTTTCAAATTCATTTATTTTGACAAAAAAAATGTTTAATTATTATGTAATTGTTTTTGTTGTAAAACATTTACATGCAGTTTTTATATACTAAAAATGCAATAAATATTTTTAAAAGAGATATAATTAATAAATAATAAGTAATTATTAAAAATTAATATATATATATATATATATATATATATATATATATATATCGGGCTAAGCTTATGGTGAGCTAACTTTAGTCAAGCCCTAACACAGCCCAAATAAAGTTTGGGCCTAATTTTAGGCTCAAACTCAGCTCAACCTGAGCTCACTTGAAGCTCAATCCTAATTAAATTAGCTACCTCAAACCTATTAACAGCCCCGGTCTTTCTTCCACCAAATGCTAAGAAATATTTGGAAAATTTTTTCATCCTTATCAATAGCCAACACTTACGTTTTTCTAATGTTTGTACAAAAAGATAGATAACTACTCAATAAAATGTCTATGGCCAAAGCTAACACAATGACATCTTAGATAGAAGATAATCCAAGTTGAAGAGAATGCTTTTTAGACATCCCAACTACAAGACATATCGTTTGGCTCTATTTTGCTTGTTATTGGTAAAAATATGTTCATGCTAACCTTACAAAAACTTATTATATGGGGCAATAACTCATATGAATTCTTTCAACAGAATGAAAATGCTATATGTGAATGAGGAAAGCACATTGGAAAAAGATAATGATCGAGAGAATTGAACTATTGAAGAAGACAAATGATACATTGAGAAAAAGATAAATGAAGAATTGCAACATGCATACAAGAAATTCAAATGTCTAAAAAAAATTACTTTCAATAAATGCAAAACTCATGGATATAAATGACAACCTATAGAAAGAAGCAAACAATACCAACCTAAAAAATCATTATGCACACGATAAGGTGGTTTGATTATTCACCTATTATATGTAATTATATCTGCTCTAAATTGAAATCATCTAAAGAGGAACATGCTAGAAGTATAAAATTTTATGTAGTTTATCATCCAAATATACATTTTACATGACACAAATATACCAAAAATTAGCCATTCCACTAATTGATAGCCTAGTTAAATTGTTCGTCCATACACATGCACAGCAGAAATACCATATAAAAATACGTCATCCTACCAATTGCATATCAATTCAAATATTCTAAAAACAAACCATTGGCATCACTGCCACCAAAAGAGATGTCCAAACACATATTAAAATAAACTAATTTAATAATACCATCAAGGTTGACCGAACCCCTAGATCAAAGTGCCAACATCTTGTAAATGTACATGCAAGCTAATTGATCCTATTTCAATTGGGAACACTAAAGCTTTAAACCTAGCATTAACTGTAACATTGAATAAGAAAAAAAATAAAAAATAATTCCAAATCAAGTTGACATGCAAAAAACATTTCTCATAGAACAAATAAAAAAATATTTGCAGATTATATTATCCACCTTACATGCAATGGTTCTTGTATTCCTTATGCTAGTTGTTAAAACGATTTTGACTTGTGATAACCTCAATACCTATCAGTATGGATAAAAAACTAAGAAATAATCCAAAAAAAAAAAAAGAAAATACACATGCAAAACTAAGCTATGATTCATAAAAATAACTACCTTCTATCATGATCATAAGTTATTGATAGCCTTAAGTCCGATAGCCTCTTGACTTTACCAACCCCTACGTCTAATCTCCCCCCTCCCAACACAATTTCCTTAGCCTAGCTCTTCCTCTTCTTATTTGAAAAACATCCATAGAATATATAAGTGGTTTATTGTTGACATAGTGTGGCCATTCCAAAGCCTAAACCAATAGCGTGACCTATTTTTGACCCTTTTCCTTCCTCTATTACTTCTCCTACCCATATTTTGTTTCTTTATGCTGCTTTCCAATAACACTGTCATTATTTTTTTTTTTTTTTTTTGTCCTCTAACTTCATTACTCTATCCACTTTCAGTTATTACAACCAATATCATTTATATTTTCCACTTTTTTCTTAACCAAGAAAAAAGTTATTTGATAAAAGTTATTGCTCAAAAATAATTTCATTTGATGTGTTTAATGTACCCACCCTAGTGTTTGCTTAAGAGCCTAAATTTTATGTTGTCTACCCATTAGTTACCCCTCCAACTTCATTACTAGTTGTATTTGAAGTCCTTCCTTTCAAATATAGAATATTAGGCACCATATTTAAATAGTATAAAACTTTTGAATAATATTATTGCACCTGTATTCCTTTTTCTCTTCTTTTGTTGTGCTTAAATACCATTGTTTTTCTACTGATTGAATGATGATGAGACTACCCACACTTATTCTAATGGTTTAGTTGACCAACCCTAGACAAATCGATCATCTGATAGCTCATCTAATGTTTTTCTTCTTATCCTAAGGTTTGTCTATGGTTCTTTTGAATAGGGAAAGGCCTAATTTCTCAAATTCTACTACTAGCCGTTGACTTTGATAATGAATTAGAAGTTTAGCATGGTTGTAGATCTTTATATATATATCTCAACAATGTAATGATCATTCACATAATTTGTCACGTCTTTATTTCCTTGAATGATAGCATCACAGACATGAGCACATGACATGTTAGTCATGATCCCTGCATGTGCATGTCTTAGCCTTCAAGTCTACTGATGTGTAAATTTTGAGTGTTTAAAAATCGTAAAATTTAAATCCATCCCTTAGTCAAGTTTTAATTAAAACATTAATCTCAAAATACACATACGAGCAAGTATACTCATCGCAATCATATCATAGGGAATTAACGAGTATCGATCCTTAAAGGAACAAGTACAAACTAGTCACTTTTTATTCATTATTTAACTAATCAAATAAAGTGTTAAGATAATAAAGAAATATGTACAATTCAAGGATGTAGGAATATGCAATTTAGACAACAATCCTAGAAAACATAACAATAAATCATTAAATAAGTATCTCAATTAATCATCATTTTGGTATCATAGAGAAATATAAAGTAAAGTTCAATCATTTCCCAAGTCAAGAATTCACTTATATAGACTCCATTTCTTTCCCAATCCATGGAATCACTATCTTTTGATTAAATTAGCAAAATTTTCAATCAAACCAATATAACCAAAAGATGCATTAAACACAATTCCTCATAAACATGAAATTAGTCAACAACCCTATACTCTAAGCGAAATTAACTAGTCTTTGATTACTTAGGTTCTTTGGCCTTAACTTCGTTTCCCAAGTCCGTTAAGAATTAACAAATATAAAATTAATAAAATTAAATCAACTCCTAACGTCGTTTCCTAAGTTAATTAGAAGCAAATCTAACTTTATTAATTATTCTATGATCACAAGCAAATTGATCAAAAGCAAAAAAACTTTATTAATTATTCTATGATCACAAGCAATCAAATACCAAGAATGATAGAAAATTGATCAAATAGTTAAATTAATAAAAAAATCATGAATCCCAAAATATTGTCAAATTACAATAAAAACATTAAGTAAATCATTAATCTAGAAAAAGAAAACAAAGGTAAAAGAAAAAACTCATAGACAAACCTCCTTCTTCTCCCTTAAAGACTCTCTTGAACAATGCTCTTTGATTTGATGAATTCCTCCTTCAATAAGTGATTTTCAAATTTGATCCTTGAATTCATACTCTTATCTTTTGTTTTTCTTGTTTAAATAAGCTTCCAAGATGCTAAAATTCATCCCCTAAGAGTTTTGGGCCGAGTAGAGATTGAAAAATACCAAAACTCTTGAAAATTACCAAATCCATGCAAAAATTAGAAAGCTCGCTGACATTGCACAGAGTGGAGCCGGCACTAGCTTGGAGGGTCACAGCTAGTGCCGGCCGTGCTCTGGTTGGCCTGGTGTGCTCTACTTTTCATGCAAAAATCCCCTGTTGTCCAGATCAGGTCTGGCGCCGGTTCTGTAGGTTACAGCCAACGCCGTCCGTGCTCTAAAGCAACAATGTTGTTGATTTTCATCATTTTCTGCAATAAAATTCTAAAACACCTTTCTAAAGGTAAAATATCAAATATGAAGGAATATTCCTAGTTATTACAACAAATATATCATAAAACACCCTCAAATAACTAGAAAAATATAAATGAATTTTGCCCTTATCATCTGTCATAAGACTCTTTCCTAAGTTATTCATTTCCCCACAAACTGTCACTCACAAGAATGGCTTCATAGTCTGTTATCCTCATCCTAACCCTCTCCAATTGATCAATAATTCTAGGATAAATCACACTCGTTCACTTTCCTATCCATTCTTTTTTTTCTTGAAACCTACACATTATTTCTCTCTAGAATTATCAAAATTGCTTTATCTCTTGAATCCTTTACGTTTGTTAAAGAGGAGGTAACACTTGGCAAGAAAGCTAAAAGTATGCCTTATCCACTATTAGGATGGTATTCTTGGCAATTACACAAAAGCATTAAAGTCTAGGCTCAATAGCTCATTAAAATACCTCTAAAATGTTTTTCCCTATATGCCCTTACAATAATCCATACGAAGTTACTTAATTATTTGTCTTTTAATCTAAATTTAAAATTTCATATAGGTACCTCACACAAAATCTATTTTCAACCCCAGTTATTAAATTTGCATAGTTCACAACCAGACCATGCAAGTATTAGAAGATATGTTAGTTTCAATATGCAAATGTGAAATTAATTATGAAAAAAATGGGCGACATAACTTTCTAAACAATCATTGCAAATATTAATCTACTATTTAAAATTATATCCTAACTTTTCTTTTTTGTATTACCAATTTACCTTAATAAAATGTCCAAGAACTAATTCTAGTTATCCTTATACTCAGATTCTACCATTCTATAGTTATAAGATACATTTGATTGTTGACATCCCTACGAACTGCTTGCATATATTGCCCTCCAAATGGACGCTTCGAAAAGCATGCATCTAAGCTTACAAAAGTCTACATCGATCTAGAAATCACATAGTTTGTGTTGTATACATAACAAGAACCTCTTAAATAAGGGGATTTTGACTAATAATGGCCTATAGGCATCAATGACTACGCAGAAACTAAGATTTTACCTTTAAAAAAATTGGTATATTCATGAATTTAACATACAGCAACTACTATCTACAAGAATGATATTCATTTACTCCATAAACCATTCTTCTATCTATATTTAGCATAAATTGCCTCCTAATGGTCCTCATAATACGGTAAATGCTTCAATTGAAATCATCATGTAGCTGTTGAATAAATGAAATTTTTGCTATTTAGTTTTTAGAGGTTGTTTAGCTTTTAAAAGCCCAAATGCACTTTTGTGGAATATCCTTTACATTTTTATTTGGAAGGCTAAGGTAACCTTGGACTTACTGGCCTAAATCCTCCAGCCACAAGCCCTATTGCATACAATGTCACTTTCTTTTAATCATTTGTAGCATATAAATCTTGAATCCCATCTCTATAACATACTACTAGAAAACAACATACCAATCTCCTACACTAGCTTATTCATATCAAATTTCTCATTAAATTTTGAACATTCATCACCTTTATCCCTGTCTAAATCATAGGGTAGCTTCAAGACATCATTGCTAGCTAAATTCTCCCTTTTTGTATGCAACGTTTTTCCTTGATATTCTTAACATTCCAACTAGAATGTTCTTGTTGTAATGTATACCCAAAATGTACTATATATTTCTGTATTTTGGAGATTAATAAAATTTTATTGATTAATGATTATTTGTTTACATATATTGCATGTTAAAGGTCTAAATGTGTTAGTAAGTAATATACGTGATTTGGTCATACTTTCACAGTAAGGTGTTGATTATGGGCTACTAACACATAAGCAAAAAATTGTTCTTGATCGACTGATGGAGTTGGACACTTCATCAAAGTTTAGATCATTATACTATGGTTCTAAATAGGGAATGGTTTACTTTTTAACCAATGAGTAGTCCATTCACACCAATAGTGTAAGCGTATTTGGAATACTTAGAACAGGACCATGTGATAATAATCTTTATAAAACTACTAAATTAAATAAAGATTGATTTATCGTAGCTACTACATATACGAGTGCCCTAAGACTTAAGTGTAAGTTGGTGGTCTGGTGAAGTTGGACTTTTATACTTTGATGTGTGGTTGGCTGAGGTCTTATTGCAAGGCCAATAACCTTGTGCGTTGGGTGTATGACTCTAGTTAATTAAAACAGACTTATGCAATAGAGTTGTAATACTTCATTATGTGAAGAAATCACTCCATTGTAATTGTCTGGGATAATCTAATAATTCAAGGCCTTGGGAAATGTAACTAAGTATGTACACTTTTGGGTAGCTCTCTGTGATAAGTAGATATATACTAAAAGTCATGGATTATTGGACTAGCTATAAAAGGATGGTAGATGTCATTAAGAAAGATGTTAGTACATTTTTTCTATCTCAATAATGAGTGTTACGTAGAGGGGTATTTTTGTCATTACACCTATAAGTCAAAGATACTGCACTTGCAATATTATTCTCGGGGTTAATATTTCCATATGGTTATAAATGGAATATTTAAAATGGCTAAAAAACTGCTATGTGTTAGCAAAGGTATTTTGGTCATTTTAGTAGCCAAGAATAATATATCTTTTGGTCCCCAAAGTGGCTCAAATAATCTTAGTAAATTTATTTACTATATGAGCTTATTAGGTGAATTTATTATTAGAATAATTATTCTGAAAGTCCGATCAAATATTTATTTAGATTAGAATAATTAATTGGGCTAATTTAATTAATTGATTTATTAGTCAATTATGTTTGGTAATTTTATATTGAGCCCAAGTGGATTAATTAATTAATAAAATAGCTAATTTAATTAATTGGTTATTAATTAATTATCTTTGGTAATTTTACATTGAGTCCAAGTGGATTAATTAATTAATAAGAGAGTTATTTAATTAGTCTTTGACTAATTAAGTTACCCGTAGCCCACCAGGGTATTGTGGCAACATAAGGATTTTTAGAAATCCCAAGATAGGATAGCCGCCATTGTACAAGGGAAAAAGGGAATTAAGAAAAGAAAGGAAAAAAAATAGAAAGTCGGTTGGTTTTGTTTTTGGGAAGGAATAGGAAAGCTGGATTTTTCTTTTAAATAGGCATCATATGTACCTAATTATGGGTTGACCGAAATCACAAGAGAAAAAGCAGCTTTCCGATTTTCTTTGAGAACGAACAAAACCTACCATTTTCTTTGGTCATTTTTCCTTCATTTACCTATAACGTTTAACTCCTATATTTTTCTTCCAATCTTCTTCACTCTAGTTCTACTTTCATCAGTAGAGGTCCATAGAGGTTAGAGAATGCTCTGGAAGGTCAAGAGCTAGCGAACGTGGTAAGTGTTTGATGCGAAGGAGCCGATGGTTAGCTGGTGTTATCGTGGAACAAATAGATGTTCCTGTTCAGTAAACACCGTCAAACTCAAATCCAACGGTGGTTCTTCAAATAAAATGCCCTAGAAGTAAGTATTCCTAAACTTTGGCTCAGGAAAAAATTTAATTTGCTATCTTCCACTGCGTATTTAATTTTCTCGCGGTCCTTCAAGTGGTATTAGAACCATGGTTTAATCTAGAAGCATGCTTAGGGTTAACAACTGAAAATAGTGGTTTTTTTACTAAAAAAAATATGATCTTTATGATTGTATGGATCCCTCGTGGTTTTTTTTTATATGGGTAGATTTTGGGTATGCCTCGCACATGGAGGCATAGGCACCTATAATTTATTTTTAATCACTTTTCGTAAAAATCGTGTATGCCTTGTTTTGAAAGACAGACATTTGATATTGTATTTCAATATCAATTTATGAAATCTTGTACAAGAAAATAGTGCCAAATCAATGCCGGACAAACCGTGAAGAAATCCCTGAACGAAATTGCAAAAACAGAGGAAAACGAGATGGGATAGAGGAATTATAGCCAGTTGGGAGAAAAGTTCTCCCAGCAGCTGCGGCCAACTACTGAGTATTCGTGACCGGTCCAAGGAGTTTTTCTCCTTAGAAGCCATGAGCGGCTTCCTAGAAGCCATGGTTGGCTTATGGGAGTTTAACTCCCTCAAGCCATGGATGGATGCTTAGAAGCCATGGCTAGTTTCATTCTTGAAAGTGTGAGCAGCCGCGAATGGATTCCAATGAGCCGCGAGCGCCTTGCTCTAGTTGGACCGAGTTTTTGGTTGCCAATTTCGGGTCGCGGGCAACTAGTTTAGATCCTCTGGTTGTTTCTTTCCTATTTTAGTTTTCTCATAATTTCTTTTCTTTTGGAGCCCATATCACACGAGGTTATTTTCTTACAATGGTTTATTTATGGATTTAAATAATTTTGCATGAAAATTGTTAGTAAAGGCGGAACCACCTAAGGATTAAACAAGATCATTTTAATTTTATTATTATTATTATTATTATTATTATTATTATTATTATTATTATTATTATTATTATTATTATTATTATTATTATTATTATTATGTTTATGTTTAATCTATTATTCGGTCACATAAGAATTAAATGTTAGAAATAGCATTAAAATTTTATTTTGGAGCATGTCTATTTTATTTAATTTTGTGATCAAATGTACAAAGGTTTTCAGAAATTAATTTTCTCTAGAAAAAAAAACAATTAAGGAAAATGTTTTAAAATGGAATTAAGTAATTAAAAATAAATTCAGTCTTTATTCTTCCAAAGGATTTTATCCTTCATATGGAGAATAATTTTAAATTTAAGTGTTTTAAATTTTGTTCCTAGAAAATAGTTTTAACTTAAATAGTGAAATAAAAATTTGTAGTTTATTCTCTTAAAGGGTTTTATCCTTGACATAAGGAATAATGGTTGAATTTTTGGATTTTCAATAAAGTTAATAAAAACCAATTAATTTTAAAGAAACATTTTTCTTCAAAACCCGATTTTTCTCAAAAGATTATGTGGGAGAAGGGTTCCAATGGCCCCACGGCTTCTATTACAGATTCCTGTTAGAGATTGTGGATTTTCTCACTTCATTCTAAGTATGACCCCTTATAGGATAGATTTCCACGAGAATCTACAACCAACAAAGGAATTATAATTAATGCCTCGGATAAGTGTCAGTGTCGGCCTGTCTATTGTTGGAGGCATTAATGTTGTATTATTCGTAAGTGGTGAGAGTAGTGACTATCCTATCGATGGAACTATTTTTAGATTATTACCTATTAAAGAAGTTTATTTTGTGATGGTTATACACTTAACTTAGAAAATTGTTAACTTTCCTATGAAACTCTGTCAATTTTTCTAAGAGCTAAATTTTCTATATTTCTATAATGGTTTTAATAGGTTAACCATATCATGAAAATAATATGATATTTTAAATATGCATTTTTATATATATCTTTCAAAATAAACATTTTTTAGAATGAAATTTTTTTTTTCAATCAATAGAAATGTCTGGTTTCAATCATTTGTCCAATATTCTCAAAGAGAATAAGTTAACTGAACCTAACTATGTGGATTGGAAAAGGAATCTGAACATAGTACTCACTGCAGAAGAGTACAAGTATGTTTTGACCGACCCCTATTTTGAAATTGGGAAAGATTCCAGGGTCCTAGATCAAGAGGCTGAGAAGGCATGGAAGAAAGCTAATGAAATGGCTCAATGCTATATGTTGGATTCCATGTCCAATGTTCTCCAATCTAAGCACGAAAACATGCCTACTACAAATGACATCAATGTATCGTTGTGTATCATGTTTGCTAACAAAAGCCAACCCACAAGACAGGAAGCTCTTAGAGTAATCATGAATACTAAAATGGCTGAGGGGGCATCGGTTCACAAGCATATACTCAAGATGATTACTCACTTCGAGGAAGCCAAGGTCCTAGGGGCAACAATTGATGCTGAGAACCAAATTAACATGGTTCTTAAGACTTTTCCAAATTCATATTCTTAGTTTAAGTTAAACTATAACATGAACAAGTTGAATATATCTTTGACTAAGTTAATGAAAGAACTTCAGGCTGCTGAGAAAATTATGAAGCTTGGGTCAAAGATTTTGGTTGCTTGTTCTGGTTCATCTTCTAGAGCTAGGCCTAAGCCCTAGAAGTTCAAGAAGAAAAAGGCCCAGAATAATATAGGGGCCCAATCCAAGGGATCCAAGCCAGGTCTATCCAAGCCCAAAGACAAGTGCCTCAAGTGTGACAATAAATGACACTTCGAGAAGGATTGTCTGGACTTCTTGACCAAGTCCTCTTCAAGTATTATTCTATACTTGGAGTCTATTTTGTCGGTTGGGTCATTATCCACTTAGATTGTAGATTCTGGAGCCATTAGCCATATCTGTAACTCCTTATAGGGGTTCAGCAGGATAAGACGACTTAATAGAAGAGAGTATAGACTAAGAGTGGGCAAAAAAGCACAAGTGTAAGCCGAAGTAGTGGGAGACTTGAAGCTTTTATTTGAATGTAATAAGATTTTAGTTTTAAAGGAAATTTTATATGTTTCTACTTTTAAACAGAATTTGATTTCAGTTTCAAGATTGATTAATCAAGGATATTATGTTTCTTTCCATTCTGGTATTTTAATTAGTAGAAATATTATTTGTTCTAAAAACATGCATAGGAATCTTTTCTATATTAATCTTATTCATTATCAAATAAATAATACTCAGATAGAACCTAATAATAAGAAGAGAAATGCCACATCAAATAACTCTTATTTATGGCACTTGAGATAAGGACATATAAATCCTAATCGAATTTAGAGGTTAATCCAAAATGGGTGTTTAAACTCATTGAAATTGGAGGAATGGCCTCAGTGTAAATCTTGTCCTAAGGGTAAAATGGCCAAAAAGTCCTTTACTTAACAGGCAGAAAGGGCTAAGGAAATATTAGAGTTAATTCATACTGATGTTTGTGATCCTATGTCTTCATCTACTAGAGGAGGTTATAAATACTTCATCACATTCACATATGACCACACGCATTTTGGTTATGTTTACTTGAATACTTCATCACATTTGTTTTGTCTAGCTTGGTGAAGTCTAATTTCTTTGACATTTTTGTGTGATTAAATGGTGTAACAATGTTACATTTATGATAGAGACATATTTTACAATCTGAAAATAAGGTCTTTTGTATTGAGAAACCCATCCTCTATTTTATATATACGAAAAACTGAAAATGTCATATTCTGCCTAGCTTTGTGAATCTAAGTTTAATTCTGGTTTTTGAGTGAAAAATTGATGAAAGGAGATCATGCTTGTGTTATAAATATATTACACTTTGTGTAGGAAAGGCCTTTTGAACAAGTGGATCATTTTTCCTCCATTATAATGTGTGAAATGCATATGCATATAATCTGTCTAGATTTGTGTTTGATGGTGTAATGTTGTTTTCTTTGTGAATTTGGTTTGAATTAGGGGGTGAATTTCGTGCTATTGTGAATCATAATATATGTATGAGCTTGTACGAGTGAATGGTATGATTTGCTATGTGTATTGAGGGTGATGAAGATGATCAAAAAAATAGAGCACTGCTGGAAACGTATTTGTACAGAAATCGGTGTGGCTTTTAAATTCAAAATTTGTGAATAACTTGCTTATATTAAAGTCTCTGAATGATTTATGATGTGTGGTGAGTGTGTGGATATGATTTTTGCTTGAGGAAAATGAAAGGAACAAAGTTTTATGATCAATAGTAGAAGACTCTGCAATCTGTCAAAAATACTGTACAGGAGACGTTAATGTTTTGCCCGAAAAACATACTTTCCAATCGAATTTGACCATGAAATTTATTCAGAACAATCTACATAATGTTAGGAAAGTTTTAGAATAAGAATAACAGAAATACCATGCTTCATTAGGAAGTTATGAGTTTACAAAAATTGTTGCTCAACACTGGTTGCTATAGCATCACACCTTTTTTTAAAAAATTAATTGACCCTCTTTTAAGTGGAATTTTTGGGATAAAAATTTATAGTTGTTCATCTAACATGTAGAGATATCATTCTGGAAATTTTTATTTTTGAAAAAAAAAATGAAGGGATTTACTTAGGTAATTAAGGTAATATTCAAGACCCCTATTTTATCATTTTGTGCAGTATTTTAATCTTAAAGAGAAAAATAAGTTTGCATAAAAATATAGCTATAAATGTATTAGAATTTGACTTTATTAAATTCTATAAGACATCTAAGCTGCCTAAAAGTATCTTATGTGATTTTTTATGACATAAAAATAAATTAAGCAATTTTGAGTGGCGAAACCTAAAATAAAACAATTTTATATAAATGTATCACTAAAGGGGATTTTCATATTCTTGTAAAACTATTTTTCTTACCCAAATTGTTTAATGTACTCAATATGATCGCATGATTTCTTATTAGATTATAATAAATTGATTTGTAATTGTGTCAAGTAAATTAGGATTTTTGTATCGTAAAAGGGTTTACTTGATAATTAGGGCTTTTGATTAATGATTAAGGCTTGGTTTGGCCATTTGTGTTAATAGAAAATTTGGGGAGTTCTATGCTACATAAATTTGTGGATGCTTTAGTAAGTTATTAAATTTTGTGATGGGATGCTTTTGCCCCAAGAATTAAGTTTTATCATAAAGCGTTTTTAGAAACACTTAAAACCTAAGTAATTTCCTAATTGCTCGAGAGCCTTGATTAAAATTTTATTTGGAGTGATATAAATAGGAAATTAATTCATATATATCATATATGATAAACGCGGTGGACTTAGGTGGAGGAGGAGAAGCGAGAACTTAAATCAAGTGAAGGCGATTTGCTAAGCTTGGACAGTGGTAAGTCATTGCATTTGTTATGAAATGCAAAATCCATACAAAAATACCATGTTTAATTATCCAAAATTTGCATTCAAGTGCATATATAATATATGTATAGTTTCATGAAATGTTTTATATTTATAACTTGTAAACTATGATTTAAATTATGAGTATGTCACTTTCAAAAGAAACTTATGCATTAAAATAATGCTTATTATAAGTGATGCCTCTATTATGATATTATGATTTATTCATGCATAAGTATTTATGTGAAACCTTTATGCGTATTATGATTATGAAATGAAGCCATACATCAAATATACCAGGCATATGGAAGTATACTTATGCATGTCATACATGATAAATATTGCAAAAACCATAGCATGAGCTTTATAAGTAATAGCTCCAAATATTATAGCTTTGGTAAATTACAAGAAATAAGTTAATACTTCACAAATAAATTTTGGAATGGATATAAATATGTTAGTTTTGGAAACTTTGGAGAAAAGTAATTGTAGTTTTGATTTTGGTCGGAATGAGACTTGATAATTTACTTCAAAATAGTATAACATTTTTTGGAAATAATTTAATTATTTCATATCAAAATATTGAACTCTTGTACCATTAACTAATGACATTAAGATCTCAATAGGCAAGGCAATAGGACTAGCTTTCGTTAGAATAGCAGAGAGTTCTAATAGATTAGCTATCTCTGAAAAGATGTCTTTCTTAAAAAAAGGCGATAGTTTTATTAACTTATCGCAGTTCTTAGCGAGCAATACAGCCTCTAAGCGGAGCTGGAGGACAGACAAGGGACATCCTGTTAGATTTTATATGAGGGAGATGGCAGAGTATTCCCTCGGGGGAATGTACACTGATGAGTGTGTTTTAGCGTAGAAAATATTATCAATAATATCCACAATCAATCAACCTTTAATTAAAATGATAATCACTAGAACCACACAAACAGGCAAGTATACCCATCATATAATATAGGGAATAGCAAGTATCAAATCTACAGGAATATAGGCTCCCATCTTACTTTGCCCAAATTTTTATTGTTTAGCCAACAAAATAAGAAGATAGAATAAATAAGCAACTAACATAATATACTAGAGAATAAATTAAGTCCACACAAGAAAAGTCACCAGGATAATCTAGGAATGAGAATAAGGAGAAAAACCATGTAATGAAGAAAGATCTCAATTCTATGACAAGTGAAGAAAATATCTTTCAATCAATTGATTCCCAATCCTAAAATACCGATTATGAGTTTTTAAAGAAAATTACAATTGTTTTCCAAGTCATGAATTCCTATTCTTAGTCTAATTAAAGGGTATACTCTACCTCCCTAATTAAAACTAAGAAGCATTAAGAACAAATCAATTAAACAATTAATGTCCCCATACTCTAGGCAACAATAACGTCTTTTGGAAGAAATAATACCCCTATCTCTAGGCAATATCAATCTCTCTTTGATTACCAAGTCTTTCCCTTAACTACATTTCCTAAGTCCATTAAGAGATCACAAGATAGTGAATTAACTAGTACGAAATAATTAATTCTACTCATAAAATCAAGTAATCAAATACTAAGAATTGAAATTCAACAAGTCTAGAAGTAATTCAATACAATAAAGTAAAAATATCCTTAACTACAATTAAAACATATAAATCCAACTTTAACAAAATAGAATTACAAAGAAAGAAAGAAGAAAAACTAATAGACAACTGTAATCCCCTTCTCCTTTGCAATCTTTTTGATAAATCTCCTCTTCTTCTTCAAGATTTCCTTGATCCTCCTTTAATATGATCTTGAGTGGTTAAATTGATGGAACAATAGGCAACAATAGGTAAAAAACCTTAGCTCAAATAGTGAAACCCAAATAGTAGAAGTTTGTGGCCAAAATGAAAGAGAAATAACTATCTAACTACACTCTAGCAAACCCTTGAAGAACTAAGTATCAAAGACCCACAAGAATAGTAGCAAGATCTACTATAAATTCACCCAAATATCCTTGAAACAACAAAAGTAATCAAGAATAAAAGAAGTAGAACTATAGGCACCCAAATAATGGAATTTAAAATAAACCTTAGAAGAACAAAGCAACTAGGACCCAATGAAGAGAAACCACATTGGGTTATCCACAAGATTTAGAGACTCATTCGAAGGGAAGACTAAGCTCTAAGCATGGTCTTGAACAAGATAAACAGGGAGGTCAAGATCTCTCAAGACTGTCTTTCAAATTTGAATAAAAGAAGATTGATTGTCTTGTCAAATCACCAAAAAGATGTATTTATACTACCCTAACCCTAGCTAAGTGATTACTAAGGCCCTCAAACAAAATATGGCCTTAAAAGATCTTTACATAATGTACAAAGTAGAAAGAAACTAGAGCCCCATATGACCCAGCGCTAGGCCCGGCACCAGGTCTACGCTAGAATCTAATGTTTTTGCCTGCAGAATGCATCCGGCACCGAGTCGGCACTGATTTCCTGGTCTTCAGCATTTTCTCCCTCTTTCAGCGTAAGCTTGAGTTGTTATTGGGGTTCCTTTTAGATAGCCATCAAATTAAGCTCTTGGCTACCTTTATCATCCTTCCAAATCTCTTCCATCCTCAAATATAGTTGTAGGAACATTTAGATGTCACCTTGGAATTTCTTGATCCTTAATCTTGTCATTAGTCCTTGCAAGGTCGTTCTGCCTTCTTGAGATTGAACCAATTGGCTAGCTTAATTACCATCATCTCTCCCTTCTTGAAGTTGATTCTTCCACGAATCATCACCTACATCAAAAGAAGTTAAGTCACTAATGTTAAACGTTGCACTCACTTTATACTTACCAAGTAAATCAATCTTGTAGGTATTATCTCCAACTTAGGCAATGACTTGGAAGGGCGCATCGCCTCTTGGGTCTAATTTGCTTCTTCATTGAGTGGGAAACCTCTCCTTATGAAGGTGCACCCATACCCAATCACCGGGCTCAAATGAACCTTTTTCCTTTCTTGATTTTGCTTAACGGCGATTTCTTCTTTTCACTTTGCAACAGTTGCCTTCACATTTTCATGGAGAGTCTTCACCACTTCTGCCTTCTTGGCTCCATCAAGGTTCATTTGTATACCTATATGCAAAGGAACCAAATTCAAAGGAGTTAGAGGGTTAAAACCATACACAACTTCAAAAGGAGAATAAGAAGTAGTAGAGTAAATAGCCCTATTGTAGGCAAACTCAATGTGTGGCAAGCATTCTTCCCAATTCTTTAAATTCTTCTTGATGATGGTCGTCAAGAGTTGGGTGAGTGTTCGGTTGACCACTTTCGTTTGTCCATCCGTTTGAGAGTGGCAAGTTGTGGAAAACAAAATGTTAGTACCAAGTTTGTTTCATAAGACCCTCAAAAAAAGACTAAGGAACTTAATGTCCCTATTCGATACAATAGTCTTTGGAATCCCATGCATTCTCACCACTTATTTGAAGAATAAATCTGCAATATATAAAGCATCATTAATCTTGAAACAAGCCACAAAATGAGCCATTTTCAAAAATCAATCAATAATCACAAATATGAAATCCTTACCTCCTTTGGATCTAGGCAATCCTAAGATAAAATCCATTGAAATATCAACCCAATGAGCATTTGGAATGGGTAAAAGAGTATACAAACCATGTGGAAGTGATCTAAATTTAGCCTGCCTATAAATTATGCATTGAGAACCATGTTTCTCCACATCCCTTCTCATTTTTAGCCAAAAAAAAAATGTTCCTTAAGGATGCCTAAGGTCTTTGTAATACCAAAATGTCACATTAATCCCCATTATGGGCATCCTTAGCTAGCAAATTTCTAATGGATCCCTTTGGCACACAAAGCCTGGCCTCCCAAAAAAAGAGACCATCATGCCTATATGATGCTCTGAAAACTTACAAAAGGCATGTATGCATGAGCCAACACTGGAAAAAAAAAATAAAACAAAGAGCAACGGAAAGCAAAAATAATACCTCTGTGCTTTGTTTGACTTTTCACCCGTGAAGAAGCCGATGAAATCATTGGAAAAACTCCCTCAGTAGGTGCTATCTCAGGGATTGTTGAAGCCTCTGGTTGAAACCCAGCAATCCTTCGACTCCTCCGTGGCATGAACGCGAAGCTCTTTACTTCTCAAATATTCCACCGCCCAATCTATGATGGTGAAACAACTTAGGTGAGGAATTACACTTCTTGATCCTTCTCTATTGATATAGCAAAATCAAGAAGAAGACACAAAAGAAAAAGGTGAACGAGAGAGAGAGCTTGGCAGAGGAAAAAGAAGTCTGTGTTTTTCGTGTATGCTTTGTGAAGAAAGTCTAACCTCGCAAAACCACAACTATTCCCCAAATCATAGATAACCAAAACACCGAGGTTTTAATAATTCAAAATTCCCAGAGGCTATCAACAAAATAAGTTTGGCTCAGCCTTAACTCTTCTGTTATGTGAATCAAAATAATCACTTTAGTCTAGGCTATTGGGCTAAAATTAATTTATTATTTTTCTTGAACCCAATGAGCCCAAAAATAATAACCATTAATTATTTATTTCTTGGGCCTATTAAAATAACACAATAAATAATTAATGAGCTCAAATGAACTAAAATAATTATTTAAGCCTTTTATTAACTAGTTTAAACCCAGGTTAACTTTTCTAATTATTCAATCTAGGCTTAGGCTCTAAATAATTAATTAACCAATTAAACTAGATAATAAATTTAATTTATCTCATACTTTTTATTTTATTCTAGTCTAAAATAAATTAGATTTCTTAAATAAAATAAAATTCTTTTTTTTTTATTGTGACCATTTTCTTGACCTAAAATAATTAGGACTTACGGACTATTCTGATGACTAAAAAGACACATCGCCCTAACGACTAAAATGACCAAAATACCCTTTGTATATAAATAGTTGTATTTTTCATTTTAAATATTTTCTAATATCACTATAAGGAAATATTGACCCCAATGACAACGTTGCATTAGTTATGTCTTCAACCTACTGGTGAAATAACTAAAATACCCCTCTATACACCGCCGTGCATTTAGAAAGGAAAAAGTATACTAATACCTCTCCAAAAGACATCTACCATTCTTAGGTTTCTAGTCCAATGATCCATAACTTCTTAGAATATTTTCACTTTCCAACAGAATTACCCTAAAGCCAATATTCAAATTATGTTCCCCAGGGCCTTGGATAATTACATCTTCCGGACAACCACAATAGGTGATATAATGTATACACTATCTTATACAAGTCTATCTTAACTAACTAGTCATATATACCCAACATACAAGTGTATTGGCTCTTCTAAAGAACCTCAACTATAATATATCAAAGTATATGCTTCCAACTTCGTTAGACTACCAACTTATACTCAAGTTGTAGAGTACAAGTCGACATTATAGTAGTATAGTCTAGGTTTCTATCACATAGTACTTTTAGAAACCACTACTACGTCCTGTTCTACGTATTCGAAATATGCTTGTGTCCTGAAATGAAAAGACTAATTAGCTAAAGGTAAGCCATTCCCTATTTAGAATTCATAACACAATAACCTTTCCATGATAAGACTCTCATTCTCATTATTCGCTTATAAACAGTAGTTTATGTGCTAAGTATCCCATGGTTCATTCCTTACTATGAAAGACCTCCATTCACATGAACCATTTAGTTAAACACAATGGGTATTTTTCAATAAAATTGTACACAAATATAAAGAAGATTTCACAAATAATTTTTTTATAAAAATACTTTTATTAATACAAGTTAAAAATACATCAAAAACCTAGTCTAAGAGGGCATACATCCCAATAATCTACTACTTGCACTTTAAAACTAAGTAAGTCCATAGGCGCCCACTCCTATGGCATCTAAGTATCTTCTAAAGACTCTCTCTGTCAAAGGCTTGGTGAAAAGATCTACTAGATTGTTCTCCGAGACAATCTATTCCACCACGACTTCCTGTCTCTAGATGAAATCCTAGATCACGTGGTACTTCCTCTCTATATACTTTCCATTTTTGTGGTTCCTTAGTTCTTTAGATTGTGAAACTGCACCAGTGTTATCACAATACATCACAACTGGTTTGTCCATTCGTGGCACGACTCCAGGTCTAAAAAGAACTTCCGAAGCCAAACTGCTTCTTTAGATGCCTCCGAAGCTGCCACATACTCAACTTCCATGGTTGAGTCTGCAATGCAAGATTGCTTAATACTCCTCCATGAAATGGCTCTTCCAGATAAAGTAAAGACATATCCACTAATAGATTTTCTCTCATCCTTATCCGCCTGGAAGTCTGAGTATCCTGTAGTAACCAAGTCATCAGCCCTGTAATCCGGCATATAATCTCTCGTACCTTTAAGATACTTAAAAATATGCTTTACAACTTGCCAATGAACCTCCTCGGGGTTTGACTGATATCTGCTAACTCAGCCTACGGCAAAGCAAATATCTGGCCTAGTACACAGCATGACATATATGAAATTTTCCACAGCTGAAGCATAGGAAATCCTACCCATTCTATCTTTTTCTTCTTAAGGATTCGGATATTCTTTTGTAAAAAAATGAAAACCCATATTTGCAAAGGATCAACGCCCCCTTGCAAGAGTCCATACTGTGTGAAACCCCACCTAAAGCCAACCCTAGAGCAAGGGGGGTTAGGATGCATATCATATTATCTTGCATGAATATATATATTTTTGAATGATTTTATGTGCTTTAGAATTATGATTTATAGGTTAAAAGGCTTAGTTATGCTTATTGAATAGGAAGGGTAAAATGGTAATTTTACTTGAGGTCAAAATAGAAAGATAGCTAGAGGATTAAATAAAAAGATTTGGATGAGAAAATAAGAACAAGAGTTGTTGTGGTTCAGTGGTTAAAACTTTGGAATTAATCTCTAAGGTCATGAGTTCAAATCCCATCATTTAAGTTTTTATCATGATTATCTTAATTAAGTTTGAAATTTTGTTTTCCTGCATTCTATAAAAATAGGAATATTGTCCTAGGAGAGACAGGAAGAGAATGTCCTAATCCTATCATTATGTCCTAAAAAGAATTCTAGAGGAATTCTTGTCCTTTTATTACCTCTAGCTTGTCTTAACCTCTTCACCAATTAAATTTGTTCAAAATTTATCCAAATTCATGTTTTTAATTCCAAAAAATTCAGCAAGGATTCTTGGTCTTTGAATTTCGAAAATGAATCTTGGAGGTTGGATATTTGACTAAAAATAGGAAAGGAGTTAGGGAAGGTTCCCAAGAGAAATTAATCTCTATGGTTGAGTCTTCAAACTCCACTCCATAGTGTTCATATTCTCCATGAAAGAAATCTGGAAATTTTCCAGATTCTTGAGCAGCCTAACCTTCAAAAATCTAAGCCATCACTCTTACACAATTGCTTCCAGAAAAATGGCCAATTTATTCAGCTTGAAGACTGAAATTCCTCTGTAAAAATCGGACTGCACAAAACTGCACAAACCAAAAAAAAAATCTGGGCAGTTTTGTTACATAGCAGCCTGAAATCAAAGCTGTTTCTTCTACCTTCAAGCCAGCAAAATTCCTCTACTTTTCCTCCATAAAGAAGGGTGGAAGCCAGCCTTAATGGACCCTCAAACACCTCTCAAGAACCCCTACAAGTCGGGCTGGAAAATTGCAGAAAATTGCACAGAAAATTGCAGCAAAACATTCGAATCATAACAAAAAAATTTCCAGCCTTGTTCCCTTCAGGCCTTGGCCGAAAACCACCCTCAAACCTCTGTAAATCAACCCTTGTTCAGCCATGAACTGAACACCATTACCCCCTCCACTTACCTTACACAATTGGACTCCATAACCACACCTCAAATTTCTCCTACAATCACTCCATTCAAACTTCCAATTGAATTTCAAAATTTTCAGAATTTGTTCCATGGAAACACCCATGGATTAGGCTTCATAACTAGAAATTCCTCTACCATTGAGCTCAGAATTTTGGCCAACCTTAAAGCTCCATTAATCTTCATTCATTTCAGCAAAACACAGCAGTCCAGCCGGCTCCATTGCAGATCTAAGAAACTTCCATCAATCAAACACCAATAACATATCTTCTTCCTCAAAACACTCCTCAAATTTCTCCATTTGAATTTCAAACAACCAGATTTTCTCTTTCTATCTAAACTAAAAACTGAAATCCTTGAACTCCCTCAATCATTCGGTTCGCACTCTCCAAAAATTCGTCCAGCATTTTTCCTCAAATTCTCTCCATTTTCACCAAGAACACACACTACCTTTCTTCAAGCTAAAGACCACTCTAAACACCTCAAATCCCTCTCAAAAACTCCAGAATACTCCCACATACTCCCTAGAGTTCATTTCTGGAATTTATAACATCAAATATTAAAAACAAAAATTGGCATTCGGATCAAAACTAGTTTTTCCCCTTGAAGTATCAAGAACATCATCAAGGTAACCAAGAACAACTCTTTTGTTCATCTTCTTCCCTTCAACCTTTAACATATCATGCTAATGTTCTCTCTCTCTCTCTCTCTCTCTCTCTCTCTCTCTCTCTCTCTCTCTCTCTCTCAGCCGAAATGGTTGTTACAACCATGCCTGTTTTTTTTTTCTCCTCCTCTCTTGGACAATTCAAGACTCTCAAGTGCGTGGACCTTCTTAAATCTTCATCAAAATAATCATCAACCAAGTATTTCTCCTTAACCTTTTTTTTTAATTCTGAATTCATATCTCTTAGATATTGATAGGGAGGATAGAATATAAATGGGGGTTTAAGTATATGCATATGTATGAAGGGGTTGAGATTAGAACATGAGAATGGATGATCATGATTAAGCTATATGGAATTCCTTGAGAATCGATGTATGTTCATCATGTCTTAAAAAAATTATGATTGTTTAAGCATGCTAGATGTTATGACACATTTGGTGAATAGGATTTTTATGTTCTTATCTTCATTAATGCCATGAGTATGATTATGCCTAGTAGAGATTTGGTCATATGATAGTATGTGTTGATTTAAGCCTATGTTCATGAATGGATTAGTTTGTTGATTGATGTTAGAGAATATGTTCATGATTCTTGTTAGCAATAGGAAAATTATGATCATGATCTTGTTGATCCTAGGTAATTTTAATTAACAAAATTTATTACCTTAATTAAAATTATTACTATATTTTTCTCTAAAAATTTCGAAATTCCTAGGAAGTTTTGGAAATGGGGTATTAAATGAAATATTGATATTTTACTAGTTGAATAAATAATATTTTTCATTAAAAATAAAATATGTATATGTATAATAGTAAATTAGATCTTTTTATATAAATAATAATAAATAAAATATTAATGACCTTGTAGGCCTATATTCATAAATATTATTCATATTAAAATTTGTTTGTTATTTATTAAACAGAAGTTTAATATAATTCATTTATTATTAATTTTATTTATTACTAATTATTTATTATCTATTAAAAATAATTAAAAATTAATTTTAATTTATTAATTATTTATAATGAAACTATTTTTTTAAATTGCCATTCTCTAGTATTTAACAATTAAACCCTAGTTTATTTATTAGCAATAGTACTCAAGATTTATTATTTGAATACATAACTTATTAGTAATTGTTTTAGAACCCCTAGTTATTTTAACTTATCAAGCTAGACTTATTTTATAAAATCTTTTATCATCTAGCCTTAAAGCTTAGGACATTAGGGTCATGATTGTAGTAAGTTGAGCTAGAAGTATTTGTGTAAGCTAATATAGCTCGAGTATAACCTTATGTCTTGTGTTTATCCCAGGCGGAGTTAGGTCAGCCTTGGAAGATTTTTGAATTCGAGCAAGTAAAGGATCAGATAAGCTCCTGCATGAACTTATTTGAAGATAAAAGATTATTATGGCAAGCCAAATGCGATGTGTATGGACACTCATTTTGTAAAGGCAATTAATGACTGTTTTCCTTTTTATTTCAGTCAAGCAAATCATTTAAAAATTTAAACAAGCAGTTTTGCACAAATACTAAACTCTTTCTAAAACCCAACTTTGACAAGAATTTTAGAAATCGTTAATTGCTATTTCCAAGTAAATCAATGCTTTATCAGTTTTCTCCTAAGTGGGACAATCAACGTTGAGTACTCAATAAGGGTAGACTACTAGGATTAGTCTTTGAAGGGTTAGGGTAAGTCTCTCAGTAGGTGACCACCTCTAAGAGGTGAGTCCTTCCCGGATAGGATGCCAGTCCAGTAGGTCATGCCGGTCCGAGCTAGCAAGTATCAGTCATGTGGACTGTGTGTTTTCGGAGTGGACAACTGGTATGTTTGGGAGTAGAGAATGAGGAGTATCTCACCTAGTAGGCTGTACACCTACCTTTTGTCAATCTGCATAAAGTGTGACATTCTGATCGTTATATGGTCATGGGGCCCAACGTGCGGTAACCCATGGCTAGCTATTTAAGTGGTTGTATTTATTGTGCACATGTATGGTTTAGAAAGAAAAATACCACTCTTTATTTTCAACATTTATTTAATGTTTGCCAGCACTTTCTCTTATGAAAATTTTTCAACTTATATACATGAACTGTTTTGCCTGAAACACTCAAAGCACACACGGGCTTACTGAGATTTTTATCTCATCACCTTTTATGCTATATTTCAAGTCGACCCTGCTGTGGAGATGAATAGCTAGATTTGTTACCTATGCTTTGAAAACTTTATATTATTTTTCTTATGTGTTGTTTTGAGAGATGGTAGTAATCAATTTATTTTGGATTCGTTCATGTAATTTTTAGGTTGTAATAAGTTTAATTTTAAAGTATTTCTTTTATTTTCTTTTGTGTGACCTAATTATAAAGACCCCTTATCCTATGGATGGGGTGACATCCCCAGCCCTGTTGGGCCTAGTTAGTGGGGTGTTACATGCTGAACTTAACCAGTATCTTGTCAATGTATGTAGCTTGGGATAAACATAATATTCTCTACTTCCTATTTCTAAGAAGCTTTATTCTGAGAATGTAACTAGCTTCACCCAAGTCCTTTATACTAAATTAACTAGGTAGCCAAACCTTAGTAGATAACAGTGTCCCTATATTATTTCCAATTAGTAGAATGGCATCTAGATTTCGTACAAGAAAAACCACGTTTATGCCTTCCAGATACACACATGGTTCATCCTTGTTTTGAATGAAACCATAAGATTTTACAATCTCATCCAAACAAATGTTCCATGCTCTGGAGCCTACTTAAGTCCATAAATGGATTTCTTAAACTTGCAAACTAAATGTTCTTAGCCTTTAGCAATAAAACCTTCTGGTTGGGATATATAGATGTCTTCACTAAGATGGCTATTTAAAAATACCGTCTTGACATCCATTTGCCATATCTCATAGTCATAATGACATGTAATGGCAAGAAATATACAGATGGACTTAAGCATGGCTATTGGGAAAAAGGTTTCTTCATAATCGATCCCTTCTTTCTGAGTATACCCTTTCGTCACAAGCCTAACTTTGAAGGTTTCTACCTTCTCATCTGCTCCCCTTTTTCTCTTGTACACCCAATGGGTTTTATCTTTTCAGGTGAAGCTATAAGATCCTAATCTTGATTGAAGTACATATACTCAATCTCAACTTTCATTACTTCATGCCATAGGTCTGCGTTGGCATCAGCAATAACCTCCTCATACCTAGTGGAATCTTGTTCCTAATGGTCGGAGACTAGGTCAAAAGCCTTTCCAAATCATATTTCTAGAACTCTAGATATCCTCCCACTATAATGAGGCTCCATTTGTATAGGTTCTTAAGGCTGTGCCTCTTTTTGTTCCATAATCGGGTTAGGAGAAGTTGATTCAGAACATAACTTCTCTTCAAGTTCCAACCTTGTCAAACCTTTAGTGGATGTACTTTGTTCATCCTCCAAGTATTTAGCATTAGTACTCACAAGTACTTTTTTCTCCTTAGGATGAAAATAGTAACCACCCATTGTACTTTTTAGATACCCAACAAAATAGCATAATTCTAATCTTAGTTCTAACTTGTCTCCTTGGATCAGTACATAAGTTGGATAACCCCATATCTTGAGATGATTTAGATTTAGCTTACGCTCAGTCCATATCTCATAAGGAGTCCTAGGTATTACTTAGAAGGCACCAAGCTCAAAATATATATCGCTGTTTTTAGGGCATATCTCCAAAAAGACACTAGAAGAGTAGCATGAGACATCATGCTTCGTACCATTTCCATCAATGTCCAGTTCCTTCTCTCAACTACTCCATTCTACTAGGGTGTCCCTGGTGCAAAAAATTGGGATACTATCCCATGATGTATTATGTGGTTCTTGAATTCACCAAAGAGGTATTCTCTATCACGATCTGATCATATGGTCTTGATTAGTCTACCTGTCCTACTCTCCATTCTATCCTTAAACTCTTTGAACTTGTCAAAGAGTTAGACTTACGTCTCATCAGATAAACATAACCATACGTTGTACAATCATTTATGAAAGTGATGAAGTACTCAACCCCCCTCTTGTTCGTGTAGACAAAGGACCACATTCATCAGTGTGAACAAGACTCAATGCTTTTTTGGCTTTATCTACCTTTTGGGTAAAAGTCCTTTTCATCATTTTTCCCATAAGATAAAATTCACACTGAGGCCAACTTTCAATCTCAATGAGCTTAAAGGCCCATCATGGATTAACCTCCAAATCTTGGTTGAGTTAATGTGACCTAACTTTAGATGCCAAATATATGAGTCGTTGACATTGGTCTTTCTCTTCCTATTTAAATGTTCATATTGAGCGTTATTCAATTTATTTTTAATCGAAGTAATAAAGAATAGATTTTCATACATGTGCTCGGTATATATTACTTCTCAATTTTTACTGATAGTTATACCAGAATGGAAAGAAATAGAATATTCTTGATTTGTTAGTTTTCAACTAAAACCAAATTCTGTCTAAAACTAGGAACAAATAAAACATCCTTCAAAACAACTATTCTATTACAATCAAAAGTAAGTTCCAGTTCTCCCACTGCAAGGGCCCAAACGTGTGCTCCATTTCCCATACGTAGTCCATGTTCGCCCTTCTAGAGTTTTCTAATATTCCTAAACCCTTACAAGGAGTCACAGATATGATCAGTGGCTCCTGAATCAACAATCCAAGTGGAAGTTGATCCAACTATTGACACAGACTCTAGATAAAAAAAAACATTATCTGTGGGGTTTTTCTTGACTTGAAAATCTGGACACTCATTTTTCCAATGTTTCTTCTTCCCACATTTGAAGTATTTACCCTTAGGTTTGTCTTTGTGCTGGGACATGGGCTGGTGTACTGCATTCCCTTTCTTTTTCTTGAACTTTCTGGGCCTAGGCCCAGATCTTGAAAAAGAAGCTATCATAGCCCTAGCCTGTGGTTTCACTACCTTCTCTGCCACCTGAAGCTTCTTCATCAACTCCATTAAACTTATGTTTAACTTGTTCATATTGTAATTCAACTTGAACTGAGTAAAGGAGTCCGGAAGATTCAAGAACCATGTTCACTTGGCTCTCGAGGTTAATGACAACCCCCAAGATGTCTACTTCCTTGAAAGCAGCAATCATCTTGAGCATATGCTCTCTGACTGATGCTTCCTCAACCATCTTGGTGTTTATAATTATTTGAAGAGCCTCCTGCCTTACGGCCGGCTCTTATATGCTAATATTGTAGCTAGTAACGTACTTATATCATATGCAGTTACCATGTGCTTATGTTTAGATTGGAGCACATTCAACACGAAGGCTAGCATATAGCATCGGGCCATCTCGTCAGCTTTCTTCCATGCCTTTCTAGCCTCATGATCCTCAGCAGTGGAACCTCCCCCGATTATTGGGCAGGTCTCGTAAAGAACATACTTATACACCTCAGCTATGAGTATTATGTCCAGGTTCCTTTTCTAGTCCATATCGTTAGTTTATTCTCATGGAGAATAACGGCTAAGGGACAGAAAGAACCTCCACCAACTGCTTCTGAAATTTTGAATAAAATAAAATAAAATTCTCAGTATTGTGAAAACAAAATAATTTTGTGCATTTTATCCTCATATTAAACTGATAATAGCTAACCCCATTACTATTATCTTTAAAATGATTAATTTAGCTTTTTGACAAACTGACATAACTTCTTGGGAAGATTAACAATTTCCTAAGCTAAGTGTGTTAATTATCACAAATTAATTTCTCTTCTAGGTAATGATCTAGAAGATAATTCTATTGAGGGGATGGCCATTTCTTTTCATTTTCTATAGACATACCTCACACTATAACCTCCAACGTGGGTTGGTCGATCATAGTATGTGTCCCAGGTTATTAATTATATCATTCTATTAGTTTTAGATCCTTGTGATATCTCTATCCTATATGGTTTCACTCCCAGGGTGATGCGAGGAGACACACAATCTCTAATGAGGATCATGATGGAAGCCATAGAGCCATTGGAACCCCTCTCCCACTTAATTTTTTTAAATAAGGATTTTCTTGAAAAATATCATTTCAAAATTTTCAATTAAGTCCTCTTTTAACTTCAAAAAATATCTAAATTCATAAAAATTTCTACGTTAAGGTTTATATCCTTTGAGAAATTTTTCATTATAAATTAATTTTATTTAAGTTAAGAACTTAATAATTTCAAAATTTTCCCATTTAAAATTCCTAGAGATTTTGATCTCAATATTTTATTTGACAAAAACAATTTTTCCTTTGCTAAAATGAATTAAAATGGCTTTCCATTTTAACTTACAAAAATTTCTAAATCTAAAATATTTTCTATTTCAACGATAAAAAACCTTTAAGAAAATAATCAATGATTAATTTTTGTTTAAGTTAAAAAAAACCATTTAATTAAAGAAAAATATTTTTCCTTGTCAAATAAAATTTCTCAAAAACTTTGGTCTTTGAGAAAATGTGCACATAGGACTTAAAATAATTAGCATGCTAGAAAACTGTAAACGGTTTCATGCTCTTCTGTTTTTAATCCTAAGTGCTCAAATAATAGAATTAAACACATTAATTAAATTAATTAATGATCTTGTTTAATCTTAAGATCCTTTACTATTATTTTTCATGCAAAATATTCAAAGAATATTAAATATTACAAAAATAATAACTTCGCCTGGTATGAGACCAAAACCAAAAGTATATATATTTCTTTCTGGTTTTGTGCACCCACCACACAGGATCATGGTGTTGGGTATCTCAGGCTCGTATCCTATACGGCGCAATGGAAAACAAATGAGATACCATCCCAGGACCCGCCTATGTGTGGAAAACAAGACATAAAGATAATAAAGGTAACAACTTTTACCTTTGGGTGATCGTCCGAAGAACAAAAAATTTCTTCTTCAAGTCAAGGCGCGATCCAGCAATCCTCTTATGCAAACTCCACGTGGGTTGAACGTCTAAACACTATAACTATAGTTTGTGATTATCTCTAACAGTAATCCACACACAGGAATACTCAAGCACCAAAATATCCTATGCTAGCAGAAAAAGATGGCGGCTAGGGCTTCTCCACGTTTTCAGCAAAACGAGAGAGAGAGAGAGAGAGAGAGAGAGAGAGAGAGAGAGAGAGAGAGAGAGAAGAAGAAGAAGAAGAAGAAGAAGAAGAAGAAGAAGAAGACATTTGTTTTGTGGCTCCTATTTTCATGTGAATCACCCTTGGATTAGGGTTTTGAGCATATCCAATATATTTTCCAAAATCCACTAAAAATCTAAAATTCTAAAACAATTAGAATTTCCTAATTGTAATTAGAAAAATCAAGTTCCCACAATTACAACTTATACCACAAATTATAACTACTTATAATTTATCCACAACAACTTCTCTTTCTCACAATTAACCCCTCTATGTTATCAAATAACATCTTGAGTATATAATCCTCTACTTGTGTGTGACCTATTAGGTTTTCCAGTCAATTGGTAGCGAACATAAATTAATCCAAACGACTTTGAGATTAATAATTCATAATTAATTAGAATTAATCCTATTAATTCTAATCAGGATTAGTTTATTAATTCATCAATTAATAAACTCATATTCTCATATCGTGAGCGGTATCTAGCAACACATCATAACCACACAAGAGTCCAGGAAGCCAAGTGGCTTGACATGAACCCTTCAATAACAAACTTCAACGCAATTAACTCCTTTCACCATATAATATCTCATTTAGTTTGGAGTACGGAATTAGTGCCAACTCCCTCCAGAATTAATTCTGGCCCGAATACAATAGTACTTGTACCAAAAACCCACTACTCAAGATGTGTATCAATTGGAACTATTTCTAATACACAATTGCCTTGGCCAAGGACTTTCCGAGTAGTAATTCCTACAAGTGGCCGTGAGATATTCGCCCCTACTATTAGGAGTGGTGAATCCTTTATTGACCCTCTCAACTACTTTCGTTTACCTCACAATGTACCCAATATCCATCCCATAGGCGGCCCTCGATCGAACTCCAAAGATTGGAATCAAAGTACAATGCTCAGCAAACAAAGTACCTTGGAGATCTCAAGTCTAAGGATACTTGCACGTTTGCTATATTGAGATTATATCACTGGCACTAAATAGTTATCCATGTAATTATCTCAAAGCTAGGTCATCCAATGAACTTGTTCCATTAACAAGCATCCATGTGTTAATTTTGAGTATTTCAATACTCACGGATATGAGAACCACCGCCTGATCAAATCAGGAAGTCTAACACATGCTAGTATTAACACATTAATGGTGTCCTATCTCATTTATACTATGACTATAGACTATTTAAGTACTAACACCATCCAGTATAGTAGGAATCTCATATCATGATCTCTATCATAATTTTCTTAACACAGTGTCGTACTAGAGAATTTAACGAACAGTTATATTACTTAAAGTAAACAAAAGAAACTGTCAGATAAATAATGCCTTTTATTAAAATAAAATGTGTCATATACAATGTACAAATGATTGCCTCTAGGGCACAACACTAACAAACTCCCACTTGCACTAGAGCTAATCATTCATGTATCTAATACTGAATAACTCAACATGACAATCATGTTTCTTTTGGAATAATGCTTTCGTAAGTGGGTCAGCAATATTCTTATCCGTGAGAACTCTCTCTATCTTTATTTCCTTAGCAGCTTCAGAAGTGGCTATGTTCTCAGCTTCTGTCGTAGAGTTGACAATAGTTTCTTGTTTGGAACTTTTCCAACTTATTGCCCCTCCACACAACGTAAACACGTAATCAGATTGTGATTTGAAATCATCTTTATCAGATTGAAAACTGGCATCAGTATACCTATTTATTTTCAAATCACCTTTTCCATATACTAAGAACACATCCTCAGACCTTCGTAAGTACTTAAGAATGTTCTTTACAGCCGCCCAATAACCCTCACCAGGGTCAGATTGGTATCTGCTCGTCAAACTGAGGGCACAAGGTACATCGAGCCTAGTACATATCATAGCATACATGATAGATCCAACTACCGAGGTATATGGAATCTTACTCATGTGATCCCTTTCAATTTGTGCCTTAGGAGACATTGACTTTGAAAGGCTTACACAATGTGACATGGGTAAAAATTCCTTTTTAGATTGATCCATGTTAAACCTCTTTAACACTTTATCTATGTATGTAGACTGCGAAAGACCTAGCAACCTTTTGGATCTATCTCTATAGATCCTTAATCCGAGAATATAGGTTGATTCCCTAAGGTCTTTCATGGAGAATTATTTGGACAACCAAACTTTAACCGTTTGCAAGACAGGTATATCGTTTCCTATTAGCAATATGTCATATACATAAAGCAGTAAGAAAAACGATTGCACTCCCACTAACCTTCTTGTATACACAAGGCTCGTCCATATTTTGAATGAAACCAAACTCTTTGATTATTTCATCAAAACGGATGTTCCAACTCCTAGAAGCTTGTTTAAGTCCATAAATGGACCTTTGCAACTTGCATACCTCTGTGCTATCACTGGATGTGAAACCCTCAGGTTATGTCATATACACTTCCCCAGTCAGATTTCCATTTAGGAAAGCTGTTTTTACATCCATTTGCCAAATCTCATAATCATGATAAGCAGCAATGGCAAGGAGTATCCTGATGGATTTCAACATGGCTACTAGCAAGAAGGTTTCATCATAGTCAATACCATGTTGTTGACGATAACCCTTCACCACTAGTTGTGCTTTATAGGTAACTAAGTTACCATCCATGTCCATTTTCTTCTTGAAAACCCACTTGCACCCAATAGGTTTAATTCTTTTTGGGGGATCAACTAAATTCCATACTTGGTTGTCGTACATGGAATCCATCTTTGACTTCATGGCCTTAAGCCATTTGCCAGATTCTGAACTATTTAGAACATCCTTGTAGGTAGTAGGCTCATCTTTATCTATGAGCAATACGTCATTGTGGTCACTAACGAGAAATCCATATCTCTCAGGTGCCACACGTATCCTACTAGATCTACGAGGTTCTTGTGTATTAGAAGGTTCATCTATTCTCTCAATAGATGTGGGGTTAGATGGTTGATCCTCATTTGTTTGATCTTCAAGAACTTCACTAAGTTCAATCTTACTCCCACTGTCCCCTTTGAGCATGTTCTTCTTCTCTAAGAAGACAGCATGCTTTGAAACAAACAATTTATTTTCAAAAGAGAGGTAAAAGTAATATCCGAAAGATTCATTCTGATATCCCACAAATAAACACTTGTCAGACTTACTATCAAGTTTGTCTGACTGTGGCCTTTTAACAAAAGTAGGACAACCCCATACTCGCAAGTGAGATAACTTTGGTCTCTTACCAAAGAACATCTCAAATGGATAGTATCAACCGATTTTGTTGGAACTCTGTTTAGTACAGAAACAGAAGTCTCTCGTGCATACCCCTAAAATGATTTTGGTAGGTCTGCAGAAGCCATCATGGTCTGTACCATGTCTAAAAAGGTTCAATTCTTTCTCTCAGATACACCGTTATGTTGAGGTGTATGTGGTGGAGTCATTGAGATAATATTCCATTACCTCTAAGATAACTTAGAAACTCTTGGCTCAAGTATTCTCCTCATCGATTAGATCTTAAAGTCTTTATACTTTTGCTAAGTTGTTTTTCTATTTCATTCTTAAAGTCTTTGAACCTTTCAAATGCCTCAGATTTATATTTCATTAAATACAAACACCCGTATCGTGAGAAATCATCAATAAAGGTTATAAAATAGTTATAACCTCCTCTTACTTATATTGACATTAGGCCACATACATCAGAATGTATAAGTTCTAATAACTCCTTGGCCCATTCTCCTTTTCCTGGAAAAGGAGTTTTAGTCATTTTGCCTAGTAAACAAGACTCGAATGTGCCATATGATTCATAATCAAATGACCCTAAGTCACCAAGCTTGTGTAACTTAGAAACACGATTTTTGTTTACATGGCACAAACGACAATGCCATAAGTAAGAGGTATTAGAGTTATCTATTTTAGATTTCTTATTGTTTATATTGAGAATTGGATTATCTAAGTTTAGAACATATAAACCATTAACCAAAGTTGGTGAACTATAATGAATATCAGTCAATGAAAAAGAACAATATTTATTCTTAAATATTAAATAAAATCCAAATAAGTCTAAACACGCAACTGAGATAATGTTTTTCATTAAAACTGGTACAAAATAACAGTTTTGTAGTTCTAGAATTAATCCCGAAGGTAGGTTTAGCTCGTATGTCCCCACAGCAAGTGTAGCAACCTTTGCCCCATTTGTAGTAAATAGGTCCATATCGCCTTTCTCTGGCATTCTACTACTCTTTAGTCCCTACAAGTTATTGCACAAATGATATTCACATTCAATATTTAATACCCATATCTCATTTCTAATGGTAATATTTATCTCAATCATAAACATACCCGGAGTAGAAGTAGAAGTGCTTGTAAGTTTCTCCTTCTGCTTCTTATCCTTAACGGTCTCTAAGTAGGTTTTACAGTTGCGCCTCCAGTGGCCCATCTTCCCACAATGATGGCATGGGCCCTTGGTAGCTGCGTCCTTCTTGTTCACACCACCTTTAGGCTTCATGGGAGCCTTCTTCATCTTTTTTTGAACTTTCTTCTTAGAAGAGGAAGATTCTACTATTAAAACTACATTGGAATCCTTCTTCATAGAGGACTTCGTAGTTTTGAGAAGATTGATCAACTCAGGAATGGTGGATTCAATCTTGTTCATCTGATAGTTAATCACAAATTATGAGAAACTATAAGGTAAAGATTGTAGAATTAAGTCAACACTTAAGTCATAATCCATTGCAAACCCGTGAGATCCAAACTTCTCTATTAAGCCCAACATCTTCAGCCTATGAGTGGCCACACAAGAACCCTCTGCCATTTTGCAACTAAATAGTTGCTTCGAGATCTCATATCTCTCAGTTCTGGCTTAGGCATCAAACACTCTCAAAAATGTAGTATAATCGATTGAGCATCTATATGCTCGTGCTTTTTTGCAACTCGGGAGTCATGGATGCCAGCATAATACATGATGTTGTATCACTATCCTCCTTGTGTCTCTTGTGGACAGCATGCTCATCAGCATGAGCATTTTGAGCTGGTGGTGGTAGAATAAGAGCATCTAGCACGTAGAGCAACTTTTCTGATTTAAGAATGATTCTCAAATTTCTATACCAGTCAAGATAGTTTGATTCGGTTAACTTGTTAGTTTCCAAGATGCTACGTATGTTTAGGTTTGTAGACATGATGTAAGTAACCTAGATGTAAAGATAGAGAGCATTAGCTACTTGTATATGCACATGATATGCAAATAATTAGGACTTTAATTAAATGTATTTTTACTCCACTATTTTACTCAAACCAATAGCCCCCACTATTAATTCGGAAAAGCCCGTTGGAGGCTTTCCTATTAGACCGGTATCCAAATTCCTCAAGAATAACCTTGGGTTTGCCCAACAAGCTACCCTTGAGTTCATTGGTAGGTATCCAATACCAATTACATCGTATGTTACTACCGGATCATCGGTGATTAACAACTTTTAATCTTAAAGTCTTTTGGGCTATCCCAACTTTTCCTCTAAATTTCTTTATGCTTGAGTTTGTCCAACTGGGATAAAGAATTTAGTTAAACCTGACCCATTAATTAGGAATTTAATTCCAAAGGAATTTAATTGCATAGCTTGAACAAGCCCAATGTCAAGTAGGCTTAGGTTTGCCCAACAACCTAGTCTCGAAAAAGGACTCTCGTTCTTACTATATTAACGGAAGGAATTAGATTTAATATTAATTGAGGGATTTGTTCCTTTTAGTGATTTCTTGAATGACATGCATAAAAATCAATAAATCACATAATTGATAATCATGATAATAAAGCGATTACGTGGTATGGTTATGGACTTTCCTAAATTAATTTCTTTGAGCCATAAAAGAAATTAACATAGTTAACTCTATGTGTTCGTGCATGATTTAAGTAGAAGGTCTTACCTTCTCACCTTGTTTTGGTTGCCATCTCCAAAATTAAAAATAATTCTACACCTATCTAACCTATGTAGACTAATTACATAATTTTCTAAAGAGAGAAAACTCGAGTTACATTTGAGGGGAGTTAGATGAGAAGAGAATTACACATGAATTCTAGAGAAGGCAAGACGCGTAGACCCTATTTCATAAAAAAAAAAATCAAAACTGTAAAATGCATTAACAGATATAATTGGTTTTAGTCCATAACTATCCACCGTGCCATTGACTATGCTTAAACAAAATAAACATATACTTTTTATTATTCCAAAATCATTATTTTGAAAAAATAAAACAAAATCTAAAATCAATATTTTAGAAAAAAAAATACATGAATTTTAAATTTTCAAAATCACTATTTTGAAAAATAAAATTGTTTGTCTCAAAACTAATTTTGAGAAAAAGCTTTTGGGTCTCGAGTTGCAACAATAACAGCAGTCCCGTGGAAAATTTTTATTTTGCCGCCTCTCATCAAATGAAAATTTTCCATTTTCAAAATTCTATTCCAATTTTTTTGTTTAAACAACTGGATCGTGCAAAACAGAGCATAACCGGCACCGGTTTGGAAGCCAGAGCCAGCATCGGCTCTATTCTGGTTTCCAAAAATTTTTCTCTTCCAAAAACGATTTTTGGACATCACGAACAGAATGAAACCTGCGCAGAGCCGGTGCCGGCTATAGTCGGGAAGTGGCGATGATTTTTAGAAAAATTTTCCAAAAATAATTTCTGATGCCCTAAGCTTCTGCAGAATTTTAGTGAGAACAATTCTCAGCAGAAATTTCTGTTTTGAAGCTCAAAACAATAACCAATTTGTTACTTTAGATAAAACAAAATAGAAAATCAAATTCACAAGATGAAATGGAGGGCAACTACCATGTTTAAGAAAAGGTTTTTTCGCAGAAATTTTCAGCACATAAAGAAAGCACCTTTCAAAATATGCTATAATTTTTACACAATCATATTGTGCTACGGACCCAACCCACAAAGCTCGAAATGATTTCGACTTGAGTGAAAATGATTTTCACAACGAACAAAGACAAGCATGAATACATGAAAACAGTTTTTCATGCCAAAACAATGTCCGTAGACCACACATAGCATGTCTCTGATACCACTATTGGGTATCTCAGGCTCATATCCTATACGGCGCAGCGAAAAATAAAGGAGATACCATCCCAGGACCCGCCTATGTGTGGAAAACAAGACATAAAGATAAAGGTAACAGCTTTTGCCTTTTGGTGATCGTCCGAAGAATAAAAAATTTCTTCTTCAAGTCGAGGCGCGATGCAGCAATCTTCTTGTGCAAACTCCACGTGGATTGAACGTCTAAACACTATAATTACAGTATGTGATTATCTCTAACAGTAATCCACACAAAGGAATACTCAAGCACCAAAATTTCCTGTGCTAGCAAAAAAAGATGGCGGCTAGGGCTTCTCCACGTTTTCAAAAAAACGAGAGAGAGAGAGAGAGAGAGAGAGAGAGAGAAGAAGAAGAAGAAGAAGAAGAAGAAGAAGAAGAAGACGTTTGTTTTGTGGCTCCTATTTTCGTGTGAATCACCCTTGGATTAAGGTTTCAAGCATATCCAATATATTTTTCAAAATCCGCTGAAAATCTAAAATTCTAAAACAATTAGAATTTCCTAACTGTAATTGGAAACATCAAGTTCTCACAATTAGAACTTGGACCACAAATTATAACTAATTATAATTTATCCACAACAACTTCTCTTTCTCGCAATTAACCCCTCTATATTATCAAATAATATTTTGAGTATATAATCCTCTATTGTGTATGACCTATTAGGTTTCCTAGTCAATTGGTAGTGAACATAAATTAATCCAAACGTCTTTGAGATTAATAATCCATAATTAATTAGAATTAATCCTATTAATTCTAATCAGGATTGGTTTATTAATTCATCAATTAATAAACCTATATTCCCATATCATGAGTGGTATCTAGCAACACATCATGACCACCCAAGAGTCTAAGAAGTCAAGTGGCTTGACATGAAACCTTTAATAACAAACTTCGGTGCAATTAACTCCTTTCACCATATAATATCTCATTCGGTTTGAAGTACGGAATTAGTGCCAACTCCCTTCAGAATTAATTCTGGCCCAAATACAATAGTACTTGTACCAAAAATCCACTACTCTAGATATGTATCAATTGGAACTATTTCCAATACACAATCACCTTGGCCAAGGACTTTCCGAGTAGTAATTCCTACAAGTGGCCGTGAGATATTCACCCCTACTATTAGGAGTGATGAATCATTTATTGACCCTCTCAACTACTTTTGTTTACCTAACAATGTACCCAATATCCATCCCATAAGCGGCCATCGATCGAGCTTCGGAGATTGGAATCAAAGTACAATGCTCAGCAAACAAAGTACCTTGGAGATCTCAAGTCTAAGGATACTTGCACGTTTGCTATATTGAGATTATATCACTGGCACTAAATAGTTATCCATGTGATTATCTCAAAGCTAGGTCATCCAATGAACTTGTTCCATTAACAAGAATCCATGTGTTAACTTTGAGTATCTCAATACTTGCGGATATGAGAACCACCGCCTGATCAAATCAGGAAGTCTAACACATACTAGTCTTAACGCATTAATGATGTACTGTCTCATTAATACTATAACTATGGACTATTTAAGTACTAAGACTATCCAGTATAGTAAGAATCTCATATAATGATCTCTATAATGATTTCCTTAATATAGTGTTGCACTAGGGACTTTATCGAACAGTTATATTACTTAAAGTAAACAAAAGAAACTGTAAGATAAATAATGCCTTTTTATTAAAAGAAAATGTGTCATATACAATATACAAGTGATTGCCTCTAGGGCACAACACTGACACATGGCCCATAGGAAGACCTATGGGCCATAGTCCGTAGGCACCTGCTAAAATGCCCCTGGAAGCATCTTGGGCAAATAACGCCCAAGCCGAGGCGTGCTAGGCTAGGTTGCAACTGCAAGCCGCAACTAGCCCGGGTGCTGCCTTGTCTCCAGGCATGGCCGAGTTGCGGCTTGGGTTGGCTCTTTGACTTCTTCAATTTTCCTTACTGTTTCTTCTACAATTTTTCTCCCAGTACTCTGCAACTTTGTTTGCTATCGATCTAAGATGGTTCTTGTTACATTTTTTTTGAACAAAAACATCACATCCGCCTATGCCCTTCAAATTGAGTTTACACGAAAACTAAACAAAGCATTAAGTAACTTTTACAGAGTTCCTATACCTCAACCGTGAGGTTTACAACGAAATTACCCATACCAAAAACAACGAAGGATCTTATTGCATTAATACAAAATTAGTCTTGCTAGTTTTATTAACTAGCATGCATCAATCCTAAGCCTTTCAAATCATTACGCTCTAATACCACTTGATGCTTTGAAAACTTACAGAAGCCATGCATGCACAAGCCAACACTAGCAATAAAACAAAATAAAGAGCAACAGAAAGCAAAAACATTACCTCTATGCTTTGTTTGACTCTTTACTCGTAAAGAAGCAGATGATATCACTAGAAAAACTCCCTTAAAAGATGATGTCTTAGGGATTGTCGAAGCCTCTGGTTGAAACCCAACAATCCTTCGACTCCTCCGTTGCATGAACGCAAAACTCTTTGCTTCTCAGAATATTCCACCACCCAATCTATGTTGGTAAAACAATTTAAGCAAGGAATTACACTTATTGATCCTTTGTTATTGATTTAACAAAATCAAGAAGAAGACACAAAAGAAAAAGGTGAACGAGAGAGAGAGCTTGGCAAAGAAAAAAAAAGTCTATGCTTTTTGTGTATATTCTGTGAAGAAAATCCAACCCCACAAAACCACGACTATTCCCCAAATCACAGATGACCAAAACACTGGGGTTTTGATAATTCAAAACTCTCAAAGACTATCAATAGAAGAGGTTTGGCTCAGCCTTAACTCTTCTGTTATGTGAATCAAAATAATTACTTTAGTCCAGGATATTGGGCTAAAATTAATTTATTATTTTTCTTGGACCCAATGAACCCAAAAATAATAACTATTAATTATTTATTCCCTATGCATATTAAAATAACCCAATAAATAATTAATGAGCCCAATTGAACCAAAATAAGCCTTTTCTAATTATTCAATCTGGGCTTAGGCCCTGAATAATTAATTAACCAATTAAACTAGATAATAAATTTAATTTCTCTCGTTCCTTTTATTTTATTCTAGTCCAAAAATAAATTAAACTTCCTAAATAAAATAAAATCTTTTTTTTATTGTGACCATTTCCGCAACCTAAAATAATTAGGACTTATGGGCTATTTTGAGGACCAAAAAGACACATCGTCTTGACTACTAATATGACCAAAATACTCTTTCTATATAAATAGTTGTAGTTTGCATTTTAGATATTTTCTAATATCACCATAAGAAAATATTGACCTCAAGGACAATGCTTCGTTAGCTATGTCTTTGACCTATAAGTGAAATGACTAAAATACCTTTCTACATATCATTATGCATTTAGAGAAAAAAGAGTATACTAACACATCTCTAAAAGGCATCTACCATCCTTTGGCTTCTAGTTTAATAATCCACGACTTCTTGAAATATTTTCACTTTCCAAGAGAGCTACCCTAAAGCTAATATCCAAGTCATGTTCCCCCGGGCCCTGGATAATTAGATTATTCAGACAACCACAAGGGGCGATATCGTGTAGACACTATCTTATACAAGTCTATCTTGACTAACTAGTCATATATACCCAACATACAAGTATATTGGTCCTTCTAAAAAACCTCAACTATAGTATATCAAAGCATATGCTTCCAGCTTCATCAGACCACCAACTTATACTTAAACTATAGATTACAAGTCCACGATGTAGCACTAGTAATCTAAGTTTCTATGATATAGTACTTTTAGAAACCACTACTATGATCCTATTCTATGTATTCAAAATATGCTTGTGTTATAAAATAAGAAGACTACTCATTGGCTAAAGGTAAGTCATTCCCTATTTAAAATTAAGCCATTTCTTATTTAGAATTCATAACACAATAACCTTGCCATGATGAGATTTCCATTCTCATCATTCGGTTATGAACAGTAGTTTATGTATTAAGTATCCCATGGTCCATACCTTACTGTAAAAGATCTCCATTCACATGAACTATCTACTTAAACACAATGGGTCTTTTCTAATTAAATTGTGCACAAATATAAAGAAGATTTAACAACCAATTTCTGAAAAAAATACTTTTATTAATACAAGTCAAAAATACATCAGAAACCTAGTCTAAGAGAGCATACATCCCAACACTATAGTACTTAGCAAATGCACATTTCTCACAAGCATGAAAAATATGCCCAAACTCTTCATCATTATCAAATAATTCTTTCACAAGTTCAAAACCAAGAAGTTTAGTATCCAAAGAGTTTAATAGTGCATACCTTCAAGATAGTGTATCCGCAGCCACATTCTCGTTACCCTTTTTGTATTGAATGGCATAAGAAAATGTCCCAATAAATTCCATCCACCTTGCATGCCTCTTGTTCAAATTTTGTTGGCTTTTGAGTTATTTAAAGGCCTCATGTCGGTATGGATCACAATCTCTCTTGGTAATAGGTAGTATTGCCAATACGTTAGGGTCCTAACCAAGGTAAAGAGTTCTTTATTGTAAGTGGAATAATTGATGGCCGCCCCGAATAATTTCTCACTAAAATATGCAATGGGCTTTCATTCTTGGATTAGAACTGCACCTATCCTTATCCCACTTGCATCACACTCTATCTCAAATGCCTTCTCAAAGTTAGGTAGGATGAGAATTGGAGCTTGACTCAATTTGTCCTTAAGGGTTTAAAAGGCTTATTGTTGGACTTCCTCCTGCTTAAATCCCATCTTTTTCTTCACTACTTCGGTTAAAGGGGCTGCTAGGGTGCTAAAATTGTTGATAAATCTCCTATAGAAACTAGCTAACCTATGAAACCTTCGAACTTGGGTTATAGTGGTAGGAGTGGGCCAATCTTGAATGGTTTCACTTTTTCCTCATCAACTTCAATCCCCTTAGCACTCACAATATACCTAAGGAATGTAACCCTCTCCAAATAAAAAGAGTATTTTTCCAAGTTAACATACAATCTCTTCCTTCTAAGAGCAACAAGCACGCATTAAAGATGATTCAAATGATCTACATATGTTTTGTTATATATCAATATATCATCAAAGTACACAATAATAAACTTTCTAATGAATTCTCTTAGAACATGATGCATTAAATGCATGAAAGTGCTAGGAGTATTAGACAACCCAAAAGGCATAACAAGCCACTCATACAATCCTTGTTCAGTTTTAAAGGCCATTTTTCACTCATCTCATTCCCTAATCCTAATTTGGTGATAATCGAATTTTAAATCAATTTTAGAGAAAATAAATGCACCAAACAACTCATCAAGCAAGTCATCCAGTCTAGGAATGAGATAGTTATACTTAACCATGATATTATTGATGGCACGATAATCCACACATATGAGTCAAGTCCCATCCTTCTTGGGAATCGAGAGAACCAGAACTGTATATGGACTTAGGCTATCTCTCACATGTCTCTTCTCAAGTACTTCCTGCACTTGCTTTTGTAATTCCTTGGCCTCTTCTGGATTGGTCCTATAGGCCGATTAGTTGGGGATAACAACTCCAGGCATAAAATCTTTTTTATTCTCAATTTCTCTTATTAGTGGCAATCCTTTGGGCACCTCCTTTGGAAATACATCATCAAATTCTTGGAGAATGGTTATAATTTCATTACGCAAAGACAAAGTGGAATCATTAGTAGAAACATAAGATCTTTTGCAAATAAAAAGAATAACTGGTCCCTTAACTTCTATTGCCTCTATGACCTCACTCCCTTTTGCAAAGTGGTTCACTCTTTTTTTACCTCCCCTCTCTTGTCCCTGCGCACTTCCATCTGTGATGGTCAAAGGCACTTGTTTTTCCATTCTCTCTCTCAATTCTTTCTCTTTCCTCTCTTATTATTTTCTCTTTAACTCTTATTTTTGTTTAGCATCTTGTGTTTCCTTTTAATTTTCTATTTGCCTCATGATTCTTTGGTCTTTATTCACCTCACTTGGGGGCAGGGGGTAAGAGTGAATTTGGATCATTTTTTGAGAATGGAATAAGTTTTCTTTCTCTCATCATACTTCATATTTCTATCATATTGCCAAGGCCTCCTTATGAGCAAGTGACCCGCTTGCATAGGCACCATATCACATAGCACATTATCTTTGTACTTCCTCATCTTAAAAGATACCAAGACTTATTTGTTAACTCTCAATTCTCCACTATCATTCGATCATTGTAGCTTGTAGAATTTGTGATGTTTAATCCATTTCATGCCCAATTCATCCACTAAGCTTGCACTAATCATATTAGTGTAACTTCCAATATCAACAGTGACACTACATGGGGTCTTGCTTATTAGACACCTCATGTAGAATATGTTCTCTCTTTATTGATGGTCTTAGTCTTCAATTGCTTGAAAATTTAATGATCTTCTTGTGACTCCAACTAAGGAATACTCTCGGCCAACTACTTCCCATTCATCACTTCCCTCTTCCATATTTTCTTCTTAGACTCTTTGGCACCTTTCTCCCTTTTCTTCTTTGTTGGTTGAGACTTCTCTAAAAGGGTTAGTGTACATTGCCATTTTTCTTGGACACTCATGGGAAGTATGCCCATAGCCAAGACACTTGAAGCACTTAATATCTCTATTCCGTTATGGCCTCTCTATGGCTTTTCCCTTATCCTGGTTCCAACCTTCCCTAGGTTTCCAATCTTCCCTAATCTTCCATCCTTCCCTTGGCTTGTTGTATCCCTTTGGAAAGGTTTAGTAGCATCATCCCTCTTAGTTGGCATCTTACTAGTGGTGTTTGGATTTAGAAGTGTAGGCTTAGAAAATTCCCTCCTCTTTAGTTGCCTTTCAATCTTCACAACAGCATGAACCATATCCTCAAAACGGTCATAGGAGTGTAACTCTACCAAATTAGCAATTTCCCTATTCAATCTCCCAAAAACCTAGCCCTTGTTACTCTATGGTCCTCTTAGATTTGAGCTTTCATTAACATCACTTCCATTTCCTTATGGTAATCCTCCACACTCTTATTCCCTTACTTGAGTGATTGAAGCCTTTACCATAGGTCATGGTAGTAGTTGTGTGGAACAAACCTAGCTCTCATCATATTCATTAACAAGTTTCAATTTCCCACGGCTTCTACTCCCTTTTGCCTTCTTTGAGTACTAACTTGCTCCCACCAAACCAATGCATACTCCAAAAAACCCAACATAACTAGCCTCACCTTTGATCTTTCACTATAAGTATGGCACTCAAAAAATATTTCCATTTTGCTCTTCCATTTAAAATAAGCTTCGAGCTCATTCTTTCCATAGAATGTAGGCATCTTCATCTTGATATAGTCCAACTCTCTCCCCTCTTCATTTTCTTCTCTCCTACCTCTTCTATTACCCCATCCTCTATTAAGTTCCCTATATGCATCACCATGTTCCCCTTCATACTATTCATCAACTCTCTCAAACTCTCTTTCTAACCCCCTTGGATTGTTTCCACCATTCTTTCCTTGGCCACTACCTCATCCTCCTCTCATACCATGTCTTCCCCCATCATGGAAACTTGTTGGAATCCCCCAATGTAATACCCTGTATTTAACTTTCGATTGGCTACTACTTATAATAGGATAAGAATTGTATCAATGGCCAAAACAAAAGATGATCAGTATAATAAAATAAATATTTTGGTATAATAACATTTTGTTGGGACCTGGGTGTAACTATTGAATTTGTTCTACTCGTACCCTAAATCTTCAAAAGGCTATTACTGTTAATAAAATAAGAATTTGAAGGTATGCAAAGAATGGAAATTGATTAGTGCAATGAGCAGTGCAATGAAACACGCGTTTTAGTGTGAATTAAGTTATTCAAGTTATTGGCGTCATTTTGACCCCACCCGCAATTTTGACCGTGAATTTGACCAAACTAAGAAAGAATTGAAAGTTTTAAGTATTATCAATGGATTCAGTGGAATTTTTAGAGTTGAACGGTAAAATAAAATATTTTTCTATTTCGGACCCGAATTTTGATTATTTAGGAGAAAAAGTGAAATCGCAGTTAAAAGAAATGGTACATGTAGCATTTTGTGATTGGTAGCCATGAACATGTGTTAACTTATGTGAGGTTGCATGAAGAATTCATGCAAGACATATGAAATTAAGGAATTACAAAATAAATAAAAGAATGATGTGTTTAGTTGTGATTGGAACACATCATTTGTGGAGCCATTTAATTTATGTCTTGCACGATTTAAGTGGCCAATATTTGACCCATGAAGAGGCGGTGGAATGGCTGCAAAAATAACCAGAAATTTGGTAGCCACAAAAATGAAGGGAAGAGGAAAATTTAAGGAAGAAAATCAAGGGAAATAGTGTGTAATTATATGATTGTAACACACCTACATGTAAACCACCATACAATTAATTGAATTAGAAATTAATTGGCCAAAATCTGATGATGTGTGGTGGTGGAAGGCTAAAATTCGACAGTCACAAGGGAGAAAAATAAGAGAAATAGAAATCAAAAGAAATTAGCAAAAGAGAGAGAAAAGGAGAATATTTTATGTTCATGGTGAAGTGTGTGTGTTCTTGAGAGTTCTTGGAGCAAATCACACCAAAGAGCTCTATACACATGGTAAAACCTTACCTTGCTGAAATTAAAGTTGTTGTTGGGTGAATTTGATTATTTTGATGTTAATTTTAACATTAAAACATGATTTTCATATCTTGATTTTGGATCAAAAGTTAGGGTATATAAACATTGTGTGTGAACTTTGTGTGGGATTATGTGTGCCGACTGCCTAGGGGATTTATAGATAATATTTTGTGTGATGAATGAATGAATTTTCATGGTAGTTCGAAGGGTTGATCTTGGTTGAAGAGATAATGATCAAAGTGGAATGAAAATGGAAGTTAATTGGTTAGAAAGATGAATTATGCTAACTTTTCATTGAAGGAAGTGAATTTGTGTTGAATAAACATAACTTTTATTAGTTGTCAAAATCTAAAAATTGAAGGATCAAAGATGATTTGAAGGAAAAATTGAATGAATTTAGTGTTCTCAAGGTGTTAAAGATTTGAGGAAATTAAAGATAACATTAAAGGTTGAGTTAGGGCTAAACTACTGTGACAGTTTTACCTTTGCATTGCATCACAAAAATCTGAACTCAACAAAGATCTTTCACAGAATTAAAGTTAAAAGTCATACAATCATTCTGATATATCATAGAGCTCAATAGGAGTTGTGGATTGAAAATTATGCACAAAATAAAATTATGTGTCAAGAAGGGAAATTCCAGAATTTTGGTGGAAAATGAATGAACATAAGAGGAATTAATTGTGTGATTTTGGAATAAAATGAATGAGAAACATGAAGATAATTCCTTCTTCATGAAGAGAGGAAGGATATGGAAATAGAAAAATGGAAGAATTGAACAAACGACGAAAAAATAACATGAACGATTGTTAAGCATTTTCTTAACTGTCAGCCCCGTCGGCTGAACATCGGTTGGACGTCGGCTAATCGTCGGGTATGTTGTTTAGATGTTAACTAACCATCGACTACTTTTCGTCCAAGCACGACTAAATATAAAAACGATACTTGATGTAGGTATGCCGATAAACAACAAACGACATGTTGGAAATGGTAAAAACAGTAGTTGAACGGCACGTAAATGATAAAAGCTTTTTTAAGACACAAGGTATATCCTTTTGACTTCTAAAACCTTCTGAAAGCTAGTATGCTTTATTTTTTCATGAATTGCTACATTTTACTCCGTTTTGAAAATCCATGAATATATTTAAGATTTTTTTGAGCAAGATTTATTTTTATGCCATCTTAGACTTGAATGAACATCATAATTGGCTTGAAAATCTTAACGGATGATTAAAGCACGAATTTTCTGAATTTAGTCCTTTTTGGATTAAATACTTGAGATTTTCGAAAAATGACAATTTTGGAATGGGTATTCATAAATTAACTAGAATGTCTTTATTGAAACATTTTATGGAAACTTTGAATTTAATCCTCTTTTAGGATTAAAATTCTGGACTTCTTGAAATAAATTCCTTTTGAAATCGGGTATTTGGAAAATGATCCAAATGTCCTAATTGGATTGTTTTATGGAAACTTTAGAAATCGGGTATTCGGTAAATGACCGAAATATCCTTATTGGAACTTTTGTGAACACTTTTCAAATTGGGTAAGGTAAAATGATCCGAATACTCTCGAAAGCCTTTTCAGAATCGAGTATGGGCAAAATGACCTGAATGCCATTGGAGATGACTCTTGAGATCGGGTATCGGCAAAATGGCCTGAATACTCTTGGAAACTTGTTTTAATATGCAAAAAGAACTTTTCACTATGTTTCACCACGACTTTGAAAAATGATCTTTCGGTATGAGATTGAATTTTGAAAAATAACATTGTGATCTCGAAAAATACTTTATTAGCCTAGTGTGCCTATAGAATGAACTAATTGGCCTTGCAGAGCCTATGGGAATAATTATTTGACTTGCGAGTCAATGGGATCAATTTTTGAAAATGATATTTTGGCCCCAAAAATGTTTGATTTGAAAATCCTGCGAGAATAAATAACCCTCTGGCCCGATCAGCCAGTAAGGATTTGTATTGGTAAAGTTGAGTACTCAACAAGGACTTTGATCTTTGTACTAGTCTACATTAGAGTTGGATGACCATAGCAACCTAGCATAGTTATAGGGATTGTCTTACTCTGAATGGGGTGACAAGACATTGAGATGAGTTGTCCTGGCTAGCCATTTAGCACCTGGCATTTGTTGCGCTTGCAAGCGCACCTTACTTTTAAGTCGTTCGCTGAATGTTGAGCGGGGACACTGGCAACATTTGACTCCTTACCGCCTCGATGGTGAATGACGTCAGGATTGGGACCCCTTGGCTTACGATGGCAAATAAAATATTTAGTGTGTTGCAGTACACTTATTTCTTCTTAGTAATATGCTGCGGTGTACTTACCCTTCGGTGATGCATAGTTAAGTGCTGTAGGCTGCGGTAATAGCACAATAAGACATGGCATCGAAGGCGAAGCCTTGTGAGTTTTGCATGTAGGCCGACCTCCTGTTGGAGAAGTGTATGTAATTTGGGAACTGGGGCAATGATTTGAAATTGAAACATAATTTTTCAAAAATGATTAAGTTTTGAATAAACTCTTCTTTATAGAGTTTTAGAATTAACTTCAGTGGAAAAAGGAAAAAGAAACTTTTTGTAGTGCCCTTTTTGGTGACAAAAATGCAATATTGCTTTACTTTATCTATTTTTGTAAAACACTGGCACACATGGGACTCACTGATAATTTTTCACTCACACGTATCTTTTATCTTACTGTTTTGTAGGATCCGAAGTTGAGCAAACCTACGAATAGGGAGACGATACCATGGTAACAGTAGTCTAGGTTTGGACACTTTCTCTTTTGATTATATACTTATTACTGATGTAGTATGAAGTTTGCATATGCGAGACTCACTGTTATGTATGTATATGACCACGTCAGTATGAGTTAGTTATACCAGTCTAGGCCTCGGTTACTACTTTTGGTTCTTCATTATAAAAACCCCTTATTCATGTAACTGGACAGGGCAACACCTGGTTTTATTATACTTCCACTGTTACTTTTAGTAGGGGTGTTATAATTAGTATCAAAGCATAGTTATCATAGAACTGTGGTATCATCATAAGAATTGATAAAACCATTTTATCTCATAAGTATGACAGATAAGAACGATAAAGGCATGCGCACAATGGATTATTGCAGTGATGATGGGAAGAAGGACATGGGTGAGAGCTCTAGCATGAAGAAATCTTGGAAGATTAGGATAGTCTACTGAAAAGGTGTACCGAGACGTTTTACTTTGACTAGACCCGGCCCTGGCCACCGTCATGCACCCTATCTCGCCAAGAGCACATTTGACCCAGCAGTGCCTGTTGTTTCGCCATTTACACGAGACCTTATTTTGGAGAGGACACCTACTCCCAAGAGGACATCGTCGCCACTTAGCCAGGCAGGAGAGGTAGACGGAGATTCTGACGATGCTGATGGTGATGTTGAGCCACACCATCAGGATGATGTCGAGGAGGACAGTATACTCGACGATGCAGTGTTTCCTGAGGATGATAAGGAGGTATTTGGCAGGGACGTTCTAGGAGTATTAGAGGAGGAGATGCTAGGGTTGGAGGTTGCTAAGGCGGGAGTGGATCAAGAAGTACCCGAGGTAGAGATACTTGTGGTCGAGGATCCCAAGGAGAAGCCTCGATGGCAAAAACAATCTGGAGAGCCTCGATGGTAGAAAAAAGGAAAAATGCAGAAGAAAGGAGGCCCGACTGGAGGACAACCCTCTTTTAGATATTATAATCGTGGGGAGGCAGGGCATAAGATTTTCAATTGCCCTCACCCTCGAAGGAGGGGAGGATGGAGTCGACCAGGGAAAAATAATCAGGGACAAAGGCCAAAACTAGGAAGAGGGAATCAGGAGAGGCTTCTACCTCTAGACCCGGACCTGCCAAACCACAAGTGAATGCTTGAGTAGTTTCATTGAAAAAGACATATAATCATGCCATAGTAGTGGAAGGTACGCTTTTTATTTTTTATCATGATGCTAAAGTATTGATAGATCCCGGTTCTACGTATTCTTTTGTTGCCAATTCATTTCTTGATACTATGGAGGTTAAAGGGGAAGAAACTTGATATGAAATTATTGCTAGTACTCCATTGAAAAAATAAATAAATAGTGAGAAAATACATAAGGGATGTAAGATTTTGGTAGTTAATGAAATATTGGGAAGAGATTTGATATGTTTTTCCATAGAAGACTACGTTGCTATCTTAACCATGGACTGGCTATCTCAACATCATGATCAAGTTGATTGTCGACATAAGGTAGTACATCTCTATTGGAAAACTTGTATTTGAATTTATAGGTGAGACTGGATAGAAAAGTAATACTTTTATATCGGGACTCAAGTCCTGAAAGATGATTAGGAAAGAGTGTACTAGATACTTGGCTTATGTGATTAATAAGTTAGGAGAAGTTAAGAAACCCGAAGATGTCCTTGTGGTAAAGGAGTATTTGGATGTATTTTTGACAAAATTGAAAGAATTACCACCGGAGAGAGAAGTGGAGTTTTCTATTGATTTAGTGCCAATGGCAAAACCAGTTTCAAGAACTCCTTATAGAATAGCACCTACAGAACTACATGAGCTCAAGAAACAATTACAGAAATTAATGGAGCAAGGATTTATTCAGCTTAGTACTTCACCTTGTGGAGCACCTATATTGTTTATTAAGAAGAAAGATAGGTCACTACAAATGTGTATAGATTATCGAGGGTTTAATGCAGTGACGGTGAAGAATAAATATCCATTGCTCATGGTTGATGAATTATTTGACTCGTTACAAGGAGCAAGATGTTTTCGAAGTTAAACTTGAGGTAAAGATATTACCAAGTTCGAATTCGGGAGGAAGATATACCAAAAACTGCATTTAACACACGATATAGACATTTTGAGTTTGTAGTGATGCACTTTAGTGTTACCAATGCACCTGCTATTTTCATGGACTTGATGCATCGGACGTTTCAGCTTTATTTAGATAGTTTTTTTGTTATATTCATAGATAATATCCTGGTGTATTCTAAGGATCCTTAAGAACATGAAAAACACCTTCGAAAAGTATAAGGGAAGTTATGGGAGGCTAAATTATATGCGAAATTCAGTAAGTATAAGTTTTTGCTACAAGAAGTAGCATTCTTAGGACATGTGATATCCAAAGACGAGATTATGGTAGATTCTACAAAAGTCGAAGCGGTAACCAATTAGAAACGTCCCAAGACTCCAACTGAAATACGATGTTTTTTGGGATTAGTAGGATATGACTAGAGGCTTATTGAGGGACTTTCTAAGATCACTTCACCTTTAACTCGACTTACTCAAAAGAAAGTTCCTTATATTTGGACCGAGAAGTGTGAGAGAAGTTTCCAGGAACTGATAAAATGTTAAGTTCTACTTCTTTTTTAGCATTGCCAATGATAGAAAAACCTTATGAGGTGTATACGGATGCGTCAAAAGAAGGATTGGGAGGAGTATTGATGTAGGAGAGAAAGGTGATAGCTTATATCTCCAAGAAATTGAAACCCAATAAGGAAAAATACCCCATACATGACTTGGAGTTAGCAGCTATTATGTTTGCTCTTAAGAAATTAAGACATTATTTGTATGAAGCTGAGTTTAAAGTCTTCACCGACCATAAGAGTTTGAAATATGTTTTTACTCAAAAGGATTTGAACATGAGGCACTGTTGGTGGATGGAATTTTTGGAAGAATTCTGGTGTCTAATCAAATATCATCCTGAAAAAGCAAATACAATAGCAAATGCCCTCAGTATGAAGGTGAATTTATTAGCTCTTCAGATGCTATGAATTCTAGAATTGGAAGCATTTGCAGTAAATGAATAAATAAGGATGAGTAATATCTTCATTCAAACTGCTTTCCTACAACAGTTGAAGAGAGAGCAAGATAAAGATGAAGAGTTGCAAAAGTTGGTGCAAAAGGAGACGAGTAAAGAAGGAGGTGAATTTCGAAAGGACAATGATGGGATTATTTATTACTGAGATCGATGTTGTATTTTGAAATAATTTGCAATGAGACAAGATATTTTAACACAAGCACATTGAAGTAAGTATATGATGAGACTTTGCTTCATCATGGAGGTCAAGATCAAGGAGGGGGAGGTGTGACCATGCAAGAACAAGGACTGATGACAAGATCTAAGTTCAAGAAGCTTCAAGATGAGTTTCAATTGCTCATAAAACCATGCTTGAGGATAGAAGAGGGTTGGAAGGTTGAGGAAGCTAGCCAAGAGCTTATTTTAATGACTATCCAAAGAGGACCCCAATAAGAACTCAAGCCGACAACAAAGGCGGACGAAACTTGACCAAATGAGGCCTTCAGCGGATAGTCGGCGTTGGCCCCAAGTAGCCAAATCAGCGCCAGCTTCAACCTACCCAACAACGGCCTTAATTTGCAACACGACCGGCTCGAAGGCAGTGCACAACCAGCGCCGACTTCAAGAGCCCTAGCCGGCACCGGCTCCCCACATTTTTTTATGTTTTCTCCGATTTTCTGCAATTCTAAGTGTTTCTAAAGACTTATTAAGACCCTAAATTGTACTAGAACCTCAAGGATTATTTAGCTAGGGTTAAGGTAGTATAAATAGAACCTTTAGTGATTTAACAATACAATTCACACTTTTTATTCAAATTTCAAGAGAGAGTCTTAAGAGGCTCTAGCCTCCTAATTCATCTTGTTCAAGACCATGCTTAAGAGTTAGCCCTCCTTATGCATAAGTCTATAAAATCTTTTGGATAATCCAATGTGGTTTCTCGAATGGGTCTTAGTTACTTTGCTCTTCTAATGTTTGTTTGAATTCCATTACTTGGGTGCCTATTTTCTCTATTCTATTTGTTCTTGTTTGCCTTTGTTGCTTCAAGGATATTGGGGTGAGATTATAGTAGAACTATCTACTATTCTTGAGGGTCTTTGAAGTTTAGTTCTTCAAGAGTTTGCTAGATGGTAGATTGTTCGTTTCATTTTCTCCTTTTTGTCTCAAGAAATTCTCTGTTTTTTGGCCCCTTGGGTTAAGTGGAACTCATAACCAACTAAACCACCCACGACACCAAGAAAAAGCCCACTCAAGATCATATCAAAGAGTTTGGTATCAGAGCAAGGAAAGCTTTGATTCCAATCAAAGCTTGAAAGCAAGAAAAGGAGCCCTACAAAGTTGAAGAAAAAGAAAACAGAGAAAATTCCGTAACTCAAAAACATGCTCCAAAAAGGTCATGAAATCTTTGTTATATCTTGAATTTTCTTTTGGAAAATTACTCCTTGATGTTAATATAATCCTTGGAAACAAATTTTTCTTGTGTTTATAGTGAAAATTGGCTTAAATATGGGTGAAAATATTGATTGTTCTTAAGTGACGGGATTACAACCAAGGTGTTTGATAAATGTTCCATGAGAATGCTTTTGGCTATAATTGAGAACTTTGATTCTTGATTTTTATTTCTTGGGATATTGAGACTTAGTATATCACTCTATTGTTGAATTTCATGTTCATTGAACTCAATTTTTCTAGTACATACTTGTGATCATCTTGTTCTTCATAATCCTAGTTCTAGTTGTTCTTGTTTCTTTGTTCTTGCTAATTCTTGTTTGTTTCTTGCTTAGAAATTTTTCTTTGTGCATCTAGTGTTTGTTCTTGTGTTGATTGAGTCTACTTTTCTTGAAATTCTTGATTAAAAACTTATTTGCTTGAGCTACTCAACAAGTGTTTGTTGAAATTCCCCTATGACCCCCTAATTGGAAAAATCCATTGATTTGTGTGATTTATTAAGTTGGACTAAATTTTTAGCTGTTGGGAAGAATTGGGATTGAACAAGAAGGATTGAATATTGAGAAAAAGGCAAGAGGGTGAGATTATTACTAAAAGAGCCTAAGAGAGCAAATATGAGGGTGGAGTGACCAACCTTTGAAAGCCAACACGCAAGGAAGCAAAGTAAGGATCTATTTTCTCTCTAATCTCTTTTATTTTATAGGTATAAATAAGTAAATATTCCACCACCATGGCCCATGATCAAGAGATCTCTAGGCCTAGCCCAAGTGGACCTAATAGACCTCAAGAAGAACCAATTGATGTTAGGGTTTTGCGTGATAACTTGCAAGCTATGATAAGGACTATACAAAATGAATTTCAAAACATGACAAGGAAATAGATAAATCATCTTGGACAATCTTCTATCGTCGCACAAAAGAGAGGCCAATAGGGATTTGAAGTACCTAGCCCTAGGATGAGGGATAGTGATACCCATACTCCTCCATTAAATGCCTAACAAAGGGAAGAATGGGATGAGCACTCTATTGGGGGATTCCAAAAAGTTCCTATGAGAGGGAAAAGACATGATATGATAGGAGGATGAGGTAGGGGACAAGGAAGGAATGGTGAGAACAACCTGAGAGGGCTAGAAAGAGAGTTTGAGGGAGTTGATGAATAGTATAAGAGGGAATAAGTTGAAGCCCTTGGGCAACACCATAGAGGATGGGGTAATAGAGGAGGAAGGAGAGAAGGAAATGATAATGAGGGGGAGTTGAACCACATTAAATTGAAGGTGCCCACATTCTATGGCAAGAGTGACCCCGAAGCATATTTTGAGTGGAAGAGCAAGATGAAGATCTTCCTAGAAAGTCATACTTATAGTGAGAGGTCAAAGGTGAGGTTGGCTATCTTGGAATTTTTGGAGTATGCTTTGGTATAGTAGGAGCAAGTTAGTGCACAAAGGAGACAAATAGGAGTGAAAACGATGGCTAGTTGGAATTTGTTAAAAGATATGATAAAGGCAAGGTTTATACCACACCACTACTATAATGATCTTTACCAAAGGCTCCAATCACTCAAGCAAGGAAACAAGAGTGTGGAAGATTACCATAAAGAGATGGAAGTAATGTTGATGAGAGTTCGAATCAATGAGGATCCTAAAGCAACAAAAGCAAGGTTCTTGGGAGGATTAAATAGGGAAGTTGCTAATTTGGTAGAATTGCATCCCTATGAATGATTGGAGGATATGGTACATGCCGCTATAAAGATTGAGAAACAATTAAAGATGAGACATTTACTAGACCACCACTTCCAAACCCCAACACTACTAATAAGGTACCATTTAAGAAGGATAAATCCCCTAAGCCATTCCAAAGGGACTTCAACAAACCAAGGGAGGCTTGGAAACTTAGAAAGAATTGGAAGCCTAGGGAGGATTGGAAACCTAGGGGAGGATGAAACAAGGACAATAGAAAAGCCATAGAGAGGCCACAAAGGAATAGGTGCATCAAGTGTTTTAAGTACCTTTGATATGGACATACTTCCCATGAGTGTCCAAGCAAGAGAATGATGTATACTAATCTCCATTGTGAGATTTCTACCGATAAAAAAGAAGAGGGAGAAAAGTACCAAGGAGACCATAAGGGAAATGGAGATGGGGAGAGTGATGAAGGGAAAATTGTTGGAAAAGAATACTCTTTGGTGGGAGTCACAAGAAGGTCATTGAATTTACAAGCTATTGAAGACCAAGATCACCAACAAAGAGAGAACATTTTCTACACTAGGTGTCTAATCAACAAGACCCTTTGTAGTGTCATTGTGGATAATGGGAGTTGCACTAACGTGATTAGTGCAAACTTAGTTAAAGAATTGGACATGAGTTTGATTAAACACCCCAAGCCCTACAAATTGCAATGGTTGAACGATAGTGGGGAAATGAGAGTAAACAAATAAGTTTTGGTGTGTTTTGAGATGGGGGAGTACAAGGATAATGTGGAATGTGATATGGTACCCATGCAAGCGGGTCAATTGCTCGAAGGGAGGCCTTGGCAATACAATAGGCATGTAAAGCATGATGGGAGGAAGAATACTTATTCCCTACTCAAGGAGGAAAATAAGTTTAACCTCACCCCTATGGCCCCTAGTGAAGTGAACAAAGATCAAAGAATCATGAAGGAGAAAGAAAAGAAGAATGGAGCTTATGTGTTCGAACTTGGGTATAAAAATCATACAAAAACTAAGCACATTCCCAATCAAGTTTAAATTAAAACGTTCAACCCAAATCATACATATGAGCAAGCGTACTCATTATTAACCGAGCATAGGGTTCAAACGAGTGCCGATCCTCAAGGAACAAGTAGACATTAATCGCCTTTCTTTTATTGTTTAATCGACTCGATAAAGTGAAAAAGGAAAAAGGAAAATCAAATCAAATCAAATCAAAATAAAAATATATACATGTCAAGGATGGAGAAGTATGTAACTCAAACCATTGTTTAGACAAACATGACCTTAAAGAACTCAACCATTATCATAACTAATTATTCCCTTGGCATCATGAAGGATTAAGATAGACTCACTTCTTTTTCAATCCATGAATCCCTATCTTCTAGGTAACTTAATATCACATGTTTTGTCTCAACCAATCTTACCTAAAAGATGCATTGAACACAATCCTTGATTAAATTTCCGTATTTAGCAAACTTAAAACATGAAACTAACCAATGAATCCACATTCTGGCAGACATCAATTAACCTTTAATTACCAATTCTTAGCAATTAACCCCCTTTTCAAGCAAGATAAGAGACAACAAATATGAAACCAATGAATTGAAACCACCATCAACCCCTTTTTCAAGCAAGTCAATAGAAAGTAACAATCAACCAATCTCGTAATCAGCCCAAGTAATTAAATACCAAGAAGAACAATCAATTAATCAAAAGATCAAATACCTCTAAATATCATGAATATCTAAAACAATGTCAAATTACAATAAAATAATTAACATATCATTGTCCAAGAAAAAGAAAACAAAGTAAAAGAAAGCACTCATAGACAAGCTTCATTCTTCTTCCTTTGAAGACCTTCTTGTACAACCCTCCTTGAACTTGAAGAATTCCTCCTTTGATTGAGTAATCTTCTATGATAATCAATGAATTCTCCCCTTTTCCCTTGTGTTTTTCATCTATTTTTAGGCTTAGAAAGTGCCTAAACTCATAAGTACAAAGTTCTTGGTCGAGTAGAAGTTGAAAGATACTAAAACTCCTCAGATTACCAAAAATCACGTAGAAAAATCACAGCACCATCTTAGCTTCAGGGCACAGCCAGCGCCGCCTTGGCTTTCGGAGCCAACACTGGTTGTGTTCTGCTTTTCTACTCGTTCACCGATTTTTTTTCGAATTTTGCACAATATGTTCTAGAATGCAATCGGCGTCGGTTCCAGCTTTACAGCCGGCACTGTCTTGGTTCTGTTCTACTCTATTTCAATAATTTTTCGTTGCTTCGAAGTTCGTTTCAACAATGCATGGCCGGCGCTAGTTCTAGGGCCCTAGCCGGCACCGCCTCTCCTCTATTTTGCGACATTTTTATTTCATTTTACCCTAAAAATCTGAAAGAACAAAATACTTTTCCAATGGTAAAATCTCAAATATGAAGGAATAGGACAGTTATTGAACAAAATGTATTACAAATGAACCTCAAATAATTAGGAAAAATATAACTAATTTAGCCCCTATCAGGAGCACAGGATGTCATACAAAAATAAGAAATTGAGAGCAAAGAACAAAAGAGGAAAGAAAAAGAGTTGAGAGAGATGATGGACAAATAAGTACCTTTGACGATCAAGGATATGAGTAAGCAAGGACAAGAGAGGAGAGGTAAAAGAAGAGTAAATTTCTTTGTGAAAGAAAGTGAGGTCATAGAGGCTATAGAAGCTAAGGAACCGGTTATTCTTCTTTTATGCAAAGGTTCTTATGTTTCTACTAATGATTCTACGTTGTCTTTTCCTAATAAAATTGCAGTTATTCTTCAAGAATTTGAAGACATTTTTCCAAAGGAGGTGGTCAACCGAACACTTACCCAATTCTTGCGGACCATAATCAAGAAGAACTTGAAAATTTGGGAGGAATGCTTGCCACACATTGAGTTTACTTACAAAAGGGTTATTCACTCTATCACTTCTTACTCTCCTTCTAAAATTGTGTATGATTTTAATCCTCTAACTCCTTTAAATTTGGTTCCCTTGCCTATAGGTAAATGGATGAACCTCGATGGAGCTAAGAAGGCAAAAATGGTGAACGCACTGCATGAGAAGGTGAAAGTAACCAGTGTGAAACGAAATGAAGAGATTGCCCATAAGCACAATCAAGGAAGGAAAAATATGTCATTTGAGCCCGGCGATTGGGTATGGGTACACCTTCGCAAGGAGAGATTTCTCACTAAACGACAGAGCAAACTAAATCCAAGGGAGGATGATCCATTTCAAGTTCTCACCAAAGTTGGAGATAACGCTTAAAAAATAGACTTACCCAGTGAGTATCATGTTAGCGCCACTTTTAATGTTAGTGACCTCTCTCCTTTTGATGTAGATAATGGCACTAATTAGAAGAGGAATCCTTTCTAAGGAGGGGGAGATGATGAGACTCCACTTCATCATGGAGGTCAAGATCAAGGATGGGGAGGTGTGATCATGCAAGGATAAAGACCGATGACAAGATCTAGGTCCAAGAAGCTTCAAGATGAATTTCAATTGCTCATAAAACCATGCTTGAGGATGGAAGAGAGTTGGAAGGTTGAGGAAGCTAGCCAAGAGCTCATTTTGATAACTATCCAAGATAGACCCTAACAAGAACTCAAGCCGACAACAAAGGCGGACGAAACTTTACCAAAAGAAGCCTTCTAGCGGACAGCCGACGCTGGCCCCAAGTAGCCAAACCGGCGCCGGCTTCAACCTACCCAACAACGGCCTCAATCTACAACATAACCGGCCCGAAGGCAATGCACTACTGGCCCCGGCTTCAAGGGCCCTAGCCGGCACTAGCTCCAACTTAGGCAGCTGACAGCTACCCCGCGTTTTTTATGTTTTCTCCGATTTTCTCCAATTCTAAGTGTTTGTAAAGACTTATTAAGACCCTAAATTGTACTAGAACCTCAAGGATTACTTAGCTAGGGTTAGGGTAATATAAATAGAACCTTTAGTGATTTGACAATACAATTCATACTTTTTATTCAAATTTGAAGAGAGAGTCTTGAGAGGCCCTAGCCTCTTTGTTCATCTTGTTCAAGACAATGCTTAATGGTTAGTCCTCCATATAAATGAGTCTATAAAATCTTTTAGATAATCCAATGTGGTTTCTTGAGTGGGTCTTAGTTGCTTTTCTCTTCTAAAGTTTGTTTAAATTCCATTACTTTGGTGCCTATTTTCTCTATTTTATTTGTTCTTGTTTGCCTTTGTTGCTTCAAGGATGTTGGGGTGAGATTATAGTAGAACTATCTACTATTCTTGAGGGTTTTTGAAGCTTAGTTCTTCAAAAGTTTGATAGAGGGTAGATTGTTAGTTTCATTTTCTCCTTTTTATCTCAAGAAATTCTCTGTTTTTTACCCCTTTGGTTGAGTGGAACTCATAACCAACTAAATCACCCACAACACCAAGAAAAAGCCCACTCAAGATCATATCAGTATACCACCCATCCAAGAACAATAAAGATGTATCAAGACTTAAAATGGTGCTATTAGTGGATTGGTACAAAGAAGGACATTTCAGACTTTTTGGCTCAATGTTTAATTTATCAACAGGTGAAAGTCGATCAGCAATGACTTGGAGGGTTATTACAGCCATTACCTACTCCATCGTGGAAATGGGATGAAATTACCATGGATTTCATTACAGGATTAACCATGGCAGTAGGACAGTGAGATACCATATAGATGATAGTAGATTAACTGACTAAATTTGCTCATTTCATTCCCATAAACCAGTAGGATTCTTTAGAGAAGTTAAGTAAGATTTACATGGAGAAAGTAATCAGACTACATTGAGTACCCTCTAGTATTGTGTTAGATCGAGATCCTAGATTTACCTCAAAGTTTTAGACTAAATTGCAATAGGGATATGGGACAACATTAAAATTCAGCACAGCAACACACCCACAGACGGATAGACAGACCAAACAAGTGAATAGAGTTTCGAAAGACATGTTGTGGGCTTGCACTTTGAATTTTAGAACTAAATAGATTGATAATTTGGCATATGCAGAATTCAGATAGAATAATAGTTATCAATTAACAATTGGAATGGCTCCATTTGAAACTTTATATGGAAGAAAATGTCAGTCCCTGTTGTATTAGGAAAGTTTAGGATAGAGAGTAGCTGAGCAGGCTACTTTTGAACATGAAAAAGTTCAATAGGCTGTGAAAATGATCAAAAACAAGTTGGAGGCAGCTCAGAGTAGATAGAAAAACTATGTAGATCAACGCATGAGAGATTTGGAGTTTGTAGAAGGAGATTATGTATTCTTGAAGTTGATCTCAAAATGACAATTAGAAACCAAATGACAAGTGAACAAGTTGGCACCTAGGTACGTTGGACCATTTCCCATTGTCGAGAAGATTGGGAAGGTGGCTTATCAATTGGAGTTACCAGCAGAGTTTCAAGGTATTCATAAAGTTGTTCATGTTTCCCAACTTTAGAAGTATGTAGTGAAGGATCAAAACGGAAAATATCAAAGAAAACATAGCAAAAAAATTTTAGTTTTCCAAGCCACATCTAAGAGAGGGTACTTACATTTCCTTATTGGTCGCGGATTAACCAACGAAGCGATGGGTTGCACTAGAACTTGCACTGCAAGGGGAGAAGAGGGCGCCTACGGTTCGACCGATATACCCGCTAATCTTCTACTCCTATTTTTGGCTAGCCCTTAGGGCTTCATTAAGCCCTAATAGCCGAAAACATTAAGCCCTAATGGGCTTAGTGCTGTGCTCCAAAACCAATCCAAGACTGGCCCAAACCTCTTAATTAATTAATTATCTTTTCTGGGCTTCATTAAATACCCAAGACTAACTAATTAATTTAATTGGACTCTTAATATATGTTAACATAGATTAGCCTAATTAATTAATTTATTCCAGCCCAATTCTCTTAATTAATTAATTATCTTTATTGGGCCTTATAAAAACCTAAGACTAATTTATTAATTATAATTGGACTTTTAGAATAAATTTTATTCTCTTCCAAATAATTATTAAGCTCAAATTGTGTCTAAATAACACCAAAGTAACTTGAGCTACTCCGAGGACCAAGAAACATATTATTCATGGCTACTAAAATAACCAAAATGCCCTTACTATTAAATAGCTATATTTTACCATTTTAAATATTTTCATTTATCACCATGAAAGTATTGACCCCAAGAATAATATTGCAAAAGTAATATCTCCGACCTACAGGTGAAATGATGAAAACACACTTTTATGTAACACCCATCAATGAGACAGGATAAATGTACTAACACCCATCTCAAAGACATCTACCATCCTTAAATCTCTAGTTCGATAATCCATGACTTACTCAAATGTACTTGCTTATCATTGAAAGCTACCCAAAAGCATACATTCTAGAGTCACATTCCCAGGGCCCTGAATTATTAGATTATCCTAGACAATCATAAGGAAATGATTTAATTTTACTAAGTGAAATATAGAAACTCTGTTGCATAAGTCTATCTTAACTAACTAGAGTAATACACCGAACATATAGAGATATTAATCTCACCCAACATATATTAAATTATAAAACTCTAACTTTGCCAAACCACTAACTCATACTCAAATATAAGGGTATCTGTCTACGCTGTAGTAGTAATAGTCTGATCTCTATATTCATAGTACTTTATAAGAGACCACTACTACATGTCCAGTTCTATATATTCAAAATACACTTATGCCAGTGATGTGAGTGAACTACTCACTTATTCAAGGTAAACCATTCCTCATTGGAACTCATGGCATAATGGTATTACCTTGATTAAATGCCCAATTCCATTAATTTTACTTGTATGATAAGTATCTATGGTCTATACCTTACTTTGAAGAATGACCTAACACATAGACTATTACTTGTCATATTTGGACCTTAAATATGCAATAATATAAGAAAAAAACTAAATTGAATGAATAAACATTTTATTACAATATATTTACACAGAATACATAGTCTTTAAGGGCATACTTTCCAACAATCTCCCACTTATACTACAAAGACTAAGAAATTCCATAAGTACCTACCCCTATGACATCTAAATGTCTGTGAAATACCTTTCTGTCAAATGCTTGGTAAAAAGATCCACAAGATTGTTAATAGAGAAAATCTGATCGACCACAATCTCCCATTTCTGGATGAATTCCCAGACGAGGTGATACTTCCTTTCTATATGCTTGCCCTTCCTATGGTTTCAAAGTTCCTTGCATTGTGACACCACTCCAATATTATCTCAATAAATCGTGACAGGCCTATTCATGTGCGGTACTACTCCAAGTTCTATGAGGAACTTTCGAAGCTTATACAGCTTCTTTGAAAGCTTCTGAAATAGCAACATACTCAGCTTTCATGGTAAAATCAGCAATGCAGGATTACTTGATACTTTTTCATGAAATAGCTCCTCCAGATAAAGTTAAGATATATTCACTAATGGATTTTCTTTCATCTTTACCCCCCTAAAAATCTAAGTCTGTGTAATCTGTAGGAACCAAATTATCAACACGGTATGCAAATATATAATCTCTCATTTTCTTGAGGTATTTGAGTATATACTTTATGGCTTGCCAGTGAGCTTCCCATGGGTTTGACTGATATCTACTAAGCATGCCAACTGCAAAGCAGATATCTGGCCTAATGCAAAGCATAGTATATATGAGACTTCCCACAGCCGAAGTATAAGGGATCCTTCTCATTCTCTGCTTGTCTTCCTATGTCTAAGGATACTACTTGGAAGATAAGGATAATCCATGTCTAAAGGATATAATAGCCCCTTTACATTGATCCATACTGTACTTGACCAATATCTTGTCAATATAAGCATATTGGGATAAGCCTAACATTCTCTACTTCCTATCTTTAAGAAGCTTAATACCTAGAATGTAACTAACTTCTTCCATGTCTTTCATGCTAAATTGATTTGATAGCCAAACCTTAATGGATGACAATGCCCCTATATCATTTTCAATGAGTGGAATGTCATCTACATAAAGAACCAAGAAAATCACTTTACCACTGTCTGATTTTCTATACACACATGGTTTATCCACATTTTCAATAAAACCATAAGTCTTCACAGTTTCATCAAAATGTATGGTCCATGCTCGTGACGCTTGCTTAAGTCCATAGATGGACTTCTTAAGCTTACAGACCATTTGTTCTTGACCTCTAACAGCAAAACCTTCTGGTTAGGACATATAGATGTCTTCACTAAGATAGTCATTTAAGAAGGCCGTCGTGATATCCATTTGTCATATCTCGTAGTTATAATGACATGCGATGGCTAAAAGAATTCGGATAGACTTAAGCATTGCTACTGGTGAAAAGGTTTTCTCATAATCGATCCCTTCTTTCTAAGTATAACCTTGAGCAACTAACCTTACTTTATAAGTTTCAACATTTCCATCCGCAACTCTCTTCCTCTTGTATACCCACTTACAGCCAATAGGTTTTATCCCATCAGGTGCAATAGAAAAATCCCAGACCTGAATGAGGTACATGGACTCAATCTCGGTATTCATGCCTAGTTGCCATTTATCTACATCAGCATCAACAATGGCTTCCTCATATCTAGTGGGATCTTGTTCCTAATAATCATAGACTAGATCAAAGATCTCTCCGGTCCACCTTTCTAGAACTCTTGTGATCCTCCCACTACAATGAGGCTCAATTTGTATAAGAACATCCGGTAATATTTCTCTTAGTTCCTTGATCGGGTGTTAAAAGTACCTGAAGTTAAATCAATGATCAACTTTTCTTCTAACTCTATTCCACTTGAACCCGTGGTGGATATAACTTGTTCATATTCTAAGTATCTAGCATTAGTACTAACAAATATCTTATGCTCTTGAGGATGATAGAAATATCCACCTCTCGTTCCTTTTGGATACCCAACGAAGTAGCATAACTCTGATCTTGGTTTTTTTTTTTTTTTTTTTTGGTCAGCACATAAGCTGGATAGCCCTATATCTTGAGATGGTTCAGACTAGGCTTTCGTCCAGTTCATATTTCATAGGGTGTTCTAGGTACTGATTTGGAAGTACTAAGTTCAAAACATATACCGTTGTTTCTAAGGCATACCCTTAAAAAGAAATAAGAAGAGAAGCATGCCTCATCATACTTCTGACCATTTATATCAAAGTTCTATTTCTTCTCTCAATTACTCCATTCTGCTGGGGAGTCCCAGAAGCAGTTAAATGAGATCTATGCCATGATGTACCAAGTAATCCTTAAACTCACCGAGGAGGTACTCTCCACCACGATTCGATCTCAAAGTTTTAATTAATTTACTTGTTTGACACTCCACTTTAGCTTTAAACTCCTTGAATTTATCAAAAGAGTCAAACTTGCGCCTCATCAGATAAATATAACCAAAACAAGTGTAATTATATGTGAAAGTGATGAAGTATTCATAGCCTCCCCTAACTGGTGTAATCATTAGACCACAAACATCTCTATGAACTAGTGCTAGTATTTTCGTGGCTCTATCTGCCTTTTGGTCATTTTACCTTTAGGTAAGATTTACACTGAGGCCATTCTTCCAATCTCAATGAACCTAAAGGTCCATTATGGATTAGCCTCTGAATTCGATTAGGATTTATATATCCTAATCTTAGATGCCACAAATACGAGTCATTTGTTATGGCCTTTCTCTTTTTATTATCAGGTTTAGTTTGAATATTGTTTACTTGATTTTTAATAGAATGTACATAAAAGAGATTTCCATACATGTTTCCTGTACAAATTAAATTACCATCTTTACTGATAGAAGCACCAGAATAGAAAGAAACCAAATATCCTTGATTCATCAATTTAGAAACTAAAATCAAATTTTGTTTAAAATAAGAAACATATAAAATATCTTTTAAAATTAACTCCCTATTACAATCAAATATAATCTCAAGATCTCCCACTGCTTTAGCCCATATTCTTGTGCCATTACCTACTTGAAGTCCATGTCCACCCTTGCTGAGTCTCATTATCCTTCTGAATCCCTGCAAAGAGTTACTGACATGGTCAGTGGCTCCAGAATCAACTATCTAAGAAGATGTTGATCCAACCATCAAAATAAGCTCTAGGTATAGAGCAATACTTGAAGTAGACTTGGCTAAGAAGTCTGAACAATCTTGCTTCTAATGCCCCTTCTTGCCACACTTGAAGCATTTTTCTTTAGGCTTCCCATTGGGCTTGGCCTGACCATCTATTTTAGGCTGGGCCCCTGCATTATTCTGAACCTTCCTCTTCTTGAATTTCTTGGGCTTTGCCCTAATTCTAGAAAAAGAAGCAGAACGAGAGACCAAAACCTTTGACACGGGCTTCATGATCTTCTCTGCCACCTGAAGCTCTTTTATAAGCTCCGTGAGATTCATATCCAACTTGTTCATATTGTAGTTTAACTTAAATTGAGAATATGAATCAAGTAGAGTTCAAGAACCATGTCAATTTAGCTCTCAGGATCTATCGTTGCGCCTAGGACCTTAGCCTCCTCGAAGTACGCAATCATCTTGAGTAGATACTCTCGAACCAATGCTCCATCATCAATCCTAGTGTTCATGATTGCCCTAAGAGCTTCCTGCCTTGCGAGCTGAACTCTTGTCAGAAAATATAGCACGCAATGACAAATCCATATTGTACGCAGTGGCCATGTGCTCATGCTTAGATTGAAGCACACTAGACATAGAAGCCAACATATAACACTTAGGCATTTCGTCAACTTTCTTCCATGCCTTCTCGACCTCTCGCTCCTGATCAGTAGATTCTTCCCTAATCTCAGGATAGGGATCTGTAAGAACATATTTGTACTCCTCAGTAGTGAGTACTATGTTCAGGTTCCTCTTCCAGTCCACATAATCTAGGCCTGTCAACTTATTCTCATTGAGAATGATTGACAATGGACTGAAACCAGACATTTTTGAAATATCGTGAAAAAAACATTCATTTAATTTGTAAGAAATAAAAATACATATTCCTTTATATTATTTCTTTGATAATAGATAACTCTTAAAACTATTATCAATAATATAAATAGTTTAGCTCTTAAAAAAACTAACAGAGCTTCATAGGAAGATTAATAGCATTCTAAGTTAAGTATGTAACCATCACGAATCAAAACTTCCTAAATAGGTAATGGTCTAAAAAAAGTTCCACCGATAGGATGGCCACTGATTCATACTATCTACGGCAATCTAGTGCTAAAAACCTCTAATATAAGTTGGTCGATCCTAGCAAATACCCTAGACTTTTAATTTTACTCTTTCATTAGTTTTAGATACTTGTGGAAATCCATCCTATAGGGGGTCATGCTCAGAATGACACGAGAAAATCCACTATCTCTAATGAGAGTTGTGATAGAAGTCATAGGATCGTTGAAACCCCTCTCCCACTTAATCTTTTATTGAAAATAGTTTTAGGCCCAAAAATATTTTCTATAATCTTATGGTTACATTAACTTTAGTAAAAAACTAAAATTCAACATTATTTTGTATATTAAGGATTAAATCCTTTGAGGGAATAAACTATGAATTTATTTTACTATTCTAAATTAAAACCAAGTAAAACTTTTTCAAAAAACCTTAAGTTCAACATTATTCACTATGTCAATGATTAAACCCTTTAAGAGAATAAACCGTGAACTCTTTTATTTTAAAGTTGCTTAGATTAAAACGCTTTATCAAACAACCATTCCATCTAGTGAGACTTTGGTCTCACAAGAACTTGCGCATTTTATCACAAAAATGAAATAAGCATGATAACAAAAGTAAACTTTTTCATGCTCAAACTATTCATTTATTCCGAAGTGACCAAATAATGGATTAAATGTCATGAATTAAAAAAATTAATGATCTTGTTTAATCCTAAGGTAGTTTCATCCAATACTACTCATTTTCATACAAATTATTCATCCATAGATAAAAAAACTATTGCAAAAAATTAACATCATACATTGGTTTCAAAATATGATTACATTAAGGAAAAAATTGAGGTACAGAACTTTAGCAGTGCTCTCCCTTTTCTTAGACAAAATTGCGCGCATCTACCTTTGGGCAGAATAGACCTAGTGCCTGGTCCACTGGGCCAACCTGGCACCGAGTCTATTCTGTTTCTGCAAAACCTCCAACTGGGCAGTGTAGCCTGGCATCTAGTCTGATCGGGTCACCTAGCGCCGGGTCTATTTTGGAGTTCACTGATTTCTAGAAAAAATCCTGCTTTTCAACCAATTTTCGCTCCCCAACTCTTTCAGCAATCACGTTCTTCAGTTTCCAAAATTTACAAGTTAAAAGAAATGTAAAAACAAGTATAAAACCATGCCTTTAGAAGTGCCTATGCCTCTAATCGCGAAGCGTACATCCCATTTACTTAAAACCCAAAAAACAGTAGGAAAACCATCAGAATACATGATCCTATGCCTCTAACTGCGAGGCGTACATGAACTCTAGAAATCAATGTATGAGAGATCATATAAAATCACAAAAGATTCATTTTAATAGTAAAGGAACCACCTTTTCCAGTTTTTAACCCTAGTACATGCTTCTAGATGAAAATTGTGTCTCTGATACCACTTGAAGGATCAAAATGGAAAACATCAAAGAAGACGCAACAAAACAATTTTCAATTTTTTTGAGCCACATCTAGGAGAGGGTACTTACTTTTTCTTATTGGTCGCAAATTAACCAACAAATGGACGGGCTACACTGGAACTTACACTACAAGAGGAGAAGGAGGTGCCTACAGTTCGACCGGTATTCCCACCAATCTTCTACTCTTATTTTCAGCCAGCCCTTAGGGCTTCATTAGGCCTTAATAGCCGAAAACATTAAGCCCTAATGGGCTTAGTGCTATGCTACAAAACTAATCCAAGACTGGCCCAAACCTCTTAATTAATTAATTATCCTTTCTGGACTTCATTAAATACCCAAGACTAATTAATTAATTCTAATTAAACTCTTAATATATGTCAATATATATCAACCCAGTTAATTGATTTATTTCAGCCCAATTCTCTTAATGAATTAATTAATTATCTTTTCTAGGTCTTATCAAAATCCAAGACTAATTAATTAATTCTAATTAGACTCTTAGAATAAATTTTTTCTCTTCCAAATAATTCTCAATTAAGCCTAGATTATGTTTAAACAATACTAAGGTAACTTGAGCTACTCCGGGGACCAAAAGACATATTATTTATTGCTACTAAAATGATCAAAATACCCTTACTATTAAATAGTTGCATTTTACCATTTTTAATATTTTCATTTATCACTATATGAAAATATTGACCCCAAGAATAATATTGCTAAATCAATGTCTCCAACCTACAGGTGAAATGACAGAAACATCCTTCTATGTAACACCCATCAATGAGGCAGGATAAATGCATTAACACACATCTCAAAGATATATATCATTCTTAGATCTTTATTTCGATAATCCATGACTCACTCAAATGTACTTTCTCATCATGGAAGCTACCAAGAGTACACATTCTAGAGTCAAGTTCCCAGGGCCCTGGATTATTAGATTGTCCTAGACAATCACAAAGGAGTGATTTAACTTCTCTAAGTGAAGTATAGAGACTCTGTTATATAAGTCCATCTTAACTAATTAGAGTAATACACCCAATATACAAGGATATTGATCTCACAAAAGAAATCTCACCCAACATATATCAAAATATAAAACCCTAACTTTGCTAGACCACTAACTCATACTTAAGTATGAAGGTATCCATCTATGTTGTAGCAATAATAGTCTAGTCTCCATAATTATAGTACTTTTTAAGAGACCACTACTATATGTCCAGTTCTACGTATTCGAAATACGCTTATACCAGTTATGTGAGTGAACTACTCACTGATTCAAGGTAAACCATTCTTCATTGGAACTCAAGGCATAATAGTCTTACCTTGATGAAATGCTCAATTCCCTCAAACGACTAAGAACTCAATTTTACTTGTATGATAAGTACCAATGGCCAAAACCTTACTGTGAAGAACGACCCAACACATAGACAATTACTCGTCATACTTAGACCTTAAATGTGCAATAATATAAGAAACAAACTAACTTAAATAAATAAACATTTTATTGCAATATATCTACACATAATACATTGTTTTTAAGGGCATACTTTCTAACATGTAGCTAATCCTGCACACATTTTGAATGAAGAACCTATTGAGATGACTCCAAGCTTGAAGTATGAGGAAAACCCTATTAAGATCTTGGAGTATGCTGAAAAGGAAATACGAAATAAGAAAATTCCACTTGTAGAAGTGTTATGGAATCATCATCTAGTGCAAGACGTGACTTGGGAAACGGAAGTGAAGATGTTGAAGAAGTATCCGAAATTATTCCAGAACCAATTTCGAGGACGAAATTTTTGTAAGGAGGGGAGATTGTAATACCTTGTATTTAACCTTCGATTGGCTACTACTTACAATAGGATAAGAATTGTATCAATGGCCAGAACAAAAGATGATCAGTATGATGAAACGAAAATTTTGGTATAATAACATTTTGTCAGGACCTGGATGTAATTATTGAATTTGTTCTACTCGTACTCTAAATCTTTAGAAGGCTATTACTATTAATAAAATAAGAATTTAAGGGTATGCTGAGAATGGAAATTGATCAGTGCAATAATCAATGCAATCAAACGCACGTTTTGGTATGAATGAAGTTATTCGGGTTATCGGGGGCATTTTCATCATTTTGACCGCGCCTGTGATTTTGACTACAAATTTGACCAAATTGAGAAAGAATTGAAAATTTTATGTATTACCAATGGATTCAGTGGAATTTTTGGAGTTGAATGGTAAAATAAAATATTTTTCCATTTCGAACCCAAATTTTGATTATTTCAGAGAAAAAGTGAAATCGCGGTTAAAAGATATAGTACGCATGGTGTTCTGTGATTGGTAGCCATAAACATGTGTCAACTTATGAGAGGTTTCATGAAGAATTCATGCAAGACATATGAAATTAAAGAATTACAAAATAAATAAAAGAATGATGTATTTAATTGTGATTAGAACACATCATTTGTGGACTCATTTAATTTATGTCTTGCACAATTTAAGTGGTCAATATTTGATGATGAAGAGGTGGTGGAATGGCTAGAAAAATAGCCAAAAATTTGGCAGCCACAAAAATGAAGAGAAGAGGAAATTTTAAGGAAGAAAATCAAGGGAAATGGTGTGTAATTATATGATTGGAACACACCTACATGTAAACCACCATATAATTAATTGGCCAAAATTCTGATGAAGTATGGTGGTGGGAAGGCTATTTTACAGCCAGAAATTCGGCAATCACAAGGGAGAAAAATAATTAAAAAATAATGGTGATTATTTTGATATTAATTTTAAAATGAAAATATGATTTTCAAGTCTTGGTTTTGGATCAAAAGCTATGGTATATAAACTTTGTGTGCAATTCTGTGTGTTGGCTGCCTAGGGGATTTATGGATAAAGTTTTGTGTGATAAAGGAATGAATTTTCATGGTAGTTCGAAGGGTTGATCTTGGTTGATGAGATGATGATCAAAGTGGAATGAAAATGGAAGTTAATTGGTTAGAAGGATGAATTATGCTAACTTTTGATTGAAGGAAGTGAGTTTGTGTTGAATAAACATGATTTTTATGAGTTGTTAGAATCTAAAAATTGAAGGATCAAAGATGATTAGAAGGAAAAATTGAATGAATTTAGTGTTCTCGAGGTGTTAAAGATTAAAGGAAATTAAAGGATAACATTAAAGGTTGAGTTAGGGCCAAACTACTACGATGGTTAGCCTCTGAATTATGTCACAGGAATCTAAACACAAGAAAGGGCTTATAAAAAATTAAAGTTAAGAGTCTTATGATTGTTTTGATATATCATAGAGCCCAATCGGAGTTGTGGATTGAAAATTACACGCGAAACAAAATTGTGTGTCAAGAAGGGAAATTCCAGAATTTTGGTGGACAATGAATTAACTTAAGAGGGATTAGTTGTGTGAATTTTGGAATGAAATGAATGAGAAACATGAAGATAATTCCTTATTCAAGAAGAGAGGAAGGATATGGTAAAAGAAAAATGGAAGAATTGAACAAACGACGAAAAAACAACATGAACGATTGTTAAGTATTTTCTTAACTGTCGGCGAACCGTCAACCCCATCGGCTAAACGTCGCCTAAACGTCAGGCACGTTGGCTGGACATTGGCTAATCATCGGGCACGTTGGTTGGATGTCAGCTAACCATCGGCTACTTTTCGTTCAAACACAACTAAACATAAAAACAATGTTTGATGTTGGTTTATTGGTAAACGGCTAACGACACGTTGAAAACGGTGAAAACGATAGTCGAACAGCACATAAAAGATAAAAGCTTATTTAAGACACGAGGTGAGTCCCTTTAACTTCTAAAACCTTTTGAAAGCTAGTATGATTTATTTTTTTCATGAAATGCTACATTTTACTCCGTTGTGGAAATCCCTGAATATATTTTAGGTTTTTCTAAGCAAGATTTATTTTTATGCCGTCTTGGACTCGAATGAACATTATAATTAGCTTAGAAGCCTTAACGGATGATTAAAGCACAAATTTTGTGAATTTAGTCCTTTTTGGATAAATTCTTGGGATTTTCGTAAAATGGCAATTTTGAAATCGGGTATTCATGAATTGACTAGAATACCTTTATTAGAACATTTTATGGAAACATGATTGGAAACTTTGAATTTAATCCTCTTTTAAGATTAGAATTTTGAACTTCTTGAAACAAGTTCTTTTTGAAATCGGGTAGTTGGAAAGTGATCCAAATATTCTTATTAGAATGTTTTATGGAAACTTTTGGAATCAGGATTCGGTAAATGACTGAAATATCTTTATTGAAACTTTTATGAACACTTTTCAAATTGGATAAGGGTAAAATTATCTGAATACTCTCAGGAAGCCTTTTTGGAATCAAGTATGGGCAAAATGACCCAAATGCCCTTGGAGATGACTTTTGAGATCGGTTATGGGCAAAATAGCCTGAATACTCTTGGAAACTTATTTTAATGTGTAAAAAGAAATTTTCACTTTATTTCGCCACGATTTTGAAAAATGATCTCTCGGTATGAGATTGACTTTTGAAAAATGACATTTTAATCCCGAAAACTACTTTATTGGCATGGTGTGTGTATGGAATGAACTAATTAGCCCTATGGAGCCTATGGAAATAATTATCTAACTTGTGAGTTAATGGGATCAATTTCTAAAAATGATATTTTGCCCCCCAAAAATGTTTGATTTGGAAATCCTGTGGGAACAAATAATCCTCTGGCCCGATCAGCCAGTAGGGATTGGTATTAGTAATATTGAATACTCGGCAAGGACTTTGATCTTTGTACTAGTCTATGTTAGAGTTAGACGACCCTAACAACCTAGCCTAGTTTTAGGGATTATCTTACTTCGAACGGGGTGACGGGACATTGAGATGAGTCATCTTGGCTAGCCATTTAGCACCTGACATTTTTCACGCTTGCGAGTGCACCTTACTTTTGAGTCTTTCGCTGAATGCTGGGCGGGGACACTCAGTAGCATTTGATTCCCTGCCACCTCAATGGTGAATGACGTCAGGATTGGGACCTTTTAGCTTACAGTAGCAAGTAAAATATTTAATTTATTATGGTACACTTATTTACTCTCAGTAATATACTGCGATGTACTTACCCTCTGGCGATGCACAGTTGAGTACTATAAGCTACGGTCTTAGCACAATAAAATCTGGCGCCGAAGGCGAAGCCTTGTGAGCTTTGCATTTAGGCCGACCTCCTGTTGGAAAAGTGCTTGTAATTTGAGAATTAGGGCAATGATTTAAAACTGAAACATAATTTTTCAAAAATGATTGAGTTTTGAATAGACTTTTCTTTAGAGAGTTTTAGAATTAACCTTAATGGAAAAAGGAAAAAGAAACTTTCTGCAACGCCCTTTTTGGGGACAAAAATGTACTATTACCTTACTTTATCTGTTTTTGTAAAGCACTGGCACACACAGAACTCACTGGGTAATTTTTCACTCACACATATCTTTTATCTTATTGTTTTGTAGGATCTGGAGTTGAGTAGACCTACGGATAGGGAGACGATACCACAGTGATAGTAGTTTAGGTCTGGACGCTTTCTCTTTTGATTATATACTTATTACTGATGTAGTATGAAGTTTGTATGTGCAATACTTACTATTATGTATGTATATGACCACATTAATATGAGTTAGTTGTACCAGTCAAGGCCTTGGTTACTACTTTTGGTTCTTCGGTATAAAGGCCCCTTGTCCAAGTAACTAGACAGGGTGACATCCGATTTTATTATGCTTTCGCTATTACTTTTAGTAGGGGTGTTACACCCAATAGAGTACCCATTCTACTCTTAACCCTAATGAACATTTAACCGAGGGATATGGGCATCATCATCATTCATTCTAGGGCTAGGAGCTTCAAATCGTTCTTGGCCCCTTCTTTGTTCTACGGTAGAAGATTGACCCAAATGTTATCTCAATCCTGTGATCTCCCTTGTCATATATTCAAACCTACTGTGCATTTTCCTCATCATAGCATTTAAATCCTCTCCAAAATCCCTAGCATCATGTGGTTCTTCTTGTGGCCTACTAGGTCCACTTAGGTTAGGCCTAGAAATTTTTTGTTCATGGGCCATGGCGATGGAATATTCAATGAGTTATACCTGCAAAAGATATTAACAAAAGAAATAGATCCTCTCTTCCCTCCTTGCGTGTTTACTCTCAAAGATATTCACTCTACACTCGTGTTTACCCTCTTTGGCTCTTTTGATAATAGTCTCACTCTCTTGCCTTTTTCTCACACTCAAGCATTCTTACTCATTCCCAATTCTCCCCAATTGCTAAAGATTTAGTGCAACTAAGTGAGTCAAAAAAAATCAATGAATTTTCCAATTAGGGGGTCTTAGGGGAATTTTAACAAGCACTTGTTTGGCATATTAAACAAATAAGTTTTTTCAAGCAAGAATTTCAAGGAGTAAGGACTTAATTTGTGCAAGAATATTCACTAAAACATAAAGAACCAATTTCAAACAAGAAATGAACAAGAATTAGCAAGAACGAAGAAACAAGGATAATTAGTAAGTAGGAATATGAAGAACAAGATAATCGCAAGTGTGCAATATTAAAGATGAGTTCAATATGCCTAGATTTCAACAATAGAGTGATATATCAAGTCCCAACATCCCAATGAATGAAAAAAAAAAGTCAAAACTCCCAACTATAGCCACAAACATTCTCATAGAACATTTATCAAACACCTTAGTTGCAATCCCGTCACTTAAAACCAACTAATATTTTCACCCATATTCAAGCCTATGTTCACCACAAACACAGGTTAAATTTGTTCCCAACCATTAATAACATTAAGGAGTAATTTTCTCAAGGAAAAATCAAGAAATAACAAAGACATCATGACTTTTTTTAGGCATTGTTTTGAGTTACGAGATTTCCCATGTTTTTCTTCAACTTTGTAGGGGTCCCTTTCTTGATTTCAAGCTTTGATTGAAATTAATGATACCAAACTCTTTGATATGATCTTGAGTGGTTAAATTGTTAGAACAATGGGCAATAATGGGCAAAAACCTTAGCTCAAATAGTGAAACCCAAACAGTGGAAGTTTGTGGCCAAAATGAAGGAAAAATAACTATCTAACTACACTCTAGCAAACCCTTGAAGAACTATGCATCAAAGATCCACAAGAATAGAAATAACAAAGGTAATAAAATTCACCCAAATATCCTTGAAACAGCAAAAGTAATCAAGAACAAAAGAAGTAGAACTATAGGTACCCAAATAATGGAATTCAAGATAAATCTTAGAAAACAAAGCAACTAAAACCCAATCAAGAGAAACCACATTAGATTATCCACAAGATTTAGAGACTTATTCAAATGAAGGACTAAACCCTAAGCATGGTCTTGAACAAGAAGAATAAGGAGAAGGCTCTCTTTCAAATTTGAATAAAAGTAGATTGATTGTCTTATCAAATTACCAAAAAGATGTATTTATACTACTCTAACCCTAGATAAAGATTACTATGGCCCTTAGACAAAATAAGGCCTTAAAAGGTCTTTACATAGTGTTTAAAGTAGAAAGAAATGGGATAAAATCATAAAAACTGACAAAATAGTTGTCGGGCCCGACCTGGTCTTCAGCGTTTTCTCCCTCATTCCGTATAGGCTTGAGTTATTGTTGGGGTTCCTTTTGGATAGCCATCAAATTGAGCTCTTGGCTACCTTCATCATCCTTCCAAATCTCTTCCATCCTCAAACATGGTTGTACAAATAATTGGATATCACCTTGGAACCTCTTGGTCCTTAATCTTGTCATTGGTCCTTGCAAAGTCGTTCCCCTTCTTGAGATTGAACCAATTGGCTAGTTTGATTTCCATCATCCTTGTTCTTGGTGTTTCTCTAGGAGTTCTATAAAATATTACAATGAAAACTCAAGAACTAAAACTCCCTTGTACAATGTTATCCTCTTGTATTGTAAGAGTTTTGGTTACCAAATAGTGCCTACAAAAGTCATATTCTATGGTTGATAGAGTTCCCAAAAGAATCCAACTGAAATTGCTAAACTCTACTTGGAAAATTAAACCCGCCACCTTAAATCAAAACATGGCCAGCGTCGACTATGCCTTTGAGGCGGTGCCGGCTATACCTCTGTGCCAACCCCGTTTTCCCAGTGAAAGGCCGGCACTTACAGTTGTGAAGCCCCAACTAAAACTAACCCTAGAGTAAGGGGGTCAGGATGCATATCATATTTTCTTGCACGCATAAATATATATTTGAATGATTTATATGTACTTTGGAATTGTGATTTATAGTCTAAAATGTTTAGTTGTGCTTATTGAGTAGGAAGGGTAAAATGGTAATTTTGCTTGAAGTGAAAATAGGGAGATAGCTTGAGGATTAAATAGGAAGAATATTTAGAAGAGAAAATAGGAATAAGAGTTGTTGTGGTTTAGTGGTTAGAGCTTTGGAATTAATCTCTAAGGTCTTCAGTTCAAATCCCACCAATTAAGTTTTATCATGATTAAATTTTATTTTATGTAAGGTGGATATTTTCTGCCCTTGCATGCCATAAGAAGAAGTAGGAGTGTTGTCCTAGAGGAGACATAAAGGGAATGTCTTAATCCTATTCTTATGTCCTACAAAAATTCTTAAGGGATTCATGCCCTTTTGTTCCCTAACTTACCTTAAATTCTTCACCAATTAAGCTTGTTCAATTATCCAAATCCATGTTTTAATTCCAGAAAATTCAACAAGGTTATTGATCTTGGAATTTTGAAAATGGCCCTTAGAGGATAGAGTTTTGACTAAAAATGAGGAAGGAGTTAAGGAAGGTTCCCAAGAGAATTAATCTCCATGGTTGAACTTTCAAATTCCACTCCATAAGTATTCATCTTCTTTATGGCAGCAATCTAGAAATTTTCCAGCTTCTTGGTCTGTTCAGCTTTTGAAAACTTCAGCCATTTTTCTCACTCAAATACTACCAAAAAAATAGCCAATTTGTTCAGCTTAAAGACTGAAATCCTTTGCCAAAATTAGGACTGCACAAAAGCTGTGCAAATCAGGAAAAATTCCTAGACAGTTTCGCAGCATGGCAGGCCAAAAAACCAAGTTGTTTCTTGTACCTTTCAAACCAGTAATTTAACTCTGTCTTTCCTCCATAAAGATGACTGGAAACTAGCCTTAGAGGACCCTCCAATACCTCTTCAAACTCACTGCAAGTCGGCTAGAGCATTGCAAAAAAAACTACACAAAAATTCCAGCAAGCCATTCGAAAATCAACCAAAAAATTACAGCCTTGCTCTCTCTTCAAGCCTTGTCCGAAAATCACTTCAACTTTCTATGAAATTAACCTTGGTCAGCCATGAACTGAACTTCATCATCTCCTCCATTGATCTACACGAATGAACACCATAGCTACACCTTAAATTCCTCCTTCAATTACTCTAATCAAGCTTCCCATTAAAGTTCAAAATTTTAGCAATTGCTCCATGAAAAGTTCCATGGATTAAGCCTCAAATAACCAGAAATTCTCCCACCATTACACTCAGAATTTTGGCCACCCTATAACTCCTTCAAACCTCATTCATCTCAACAAAACCAGTCGGCCATAGCAGCTCCCAAGAACCTCCATCAATCAAACCACTCTACCATATCTTCTACCTTAATTCACTCCATGAATTACTACTTTTGAAATTCAAATGATCAAATTTTCCTCTTCCTTCTAATCTGAAAATTCAATCACAAAAATTCCTCTAACCATTTCGGTCAACACCTTTCAGAAATTTTCGTCCATTCTCTCCATTTCTCTAAGAACACCAAGAACACACACCACCATTCTCCAAGTCTAAGACCACACCAAACATCTCCAATCCCTTCCAAAACTCCAGATCATGTCTACTCACCCTCTAGAGTCCATTTCTGTATTTTATAACATCAAACATTGAAAATAAAATTCTGCTATCGGATCAAAAAGACCATAATTTTTCTTGAAGATTTAAAAACTCTCTCAAGGTAACCACGAACGATTTTGATCATCTTCTTTCCTTCAATATTTAAACATGATATACTAATGCTCTCTCCCTCTCTCTCTGTCGAAATGGTTGTTTCAACCATGGCCGTTCTTCTTCTTCTTGCATGGACAAGTCAAGCCTCCTACGCGTGTGGATCTCCTTGGATCTTTGACAAGATTGTCATCAACCAAGTATTTTCCTTTAACCCTCTTTCCAATTCTAAAATCATATCTCTTAGATGTTGTTAGAAAAGGATAGAATATGATTAGGGATGAAGTATGTGTTTGTATGAAGGAGTTGAGATTGGAGCATGAGGATGTTTTGTCATGGTTGAGTTTTATGATATTTTGTAGTTTGTTGCATGCTCTTCATGTCGTGAGTAAGTATGGATGATTAAGCATGATAGATATTATGTCACCTTTGGTGAATAGGGTTTTATGTTCTTGTATTCTTGTTGAAGCAATCTATATGATTATGCTTGGTAGAAATTTAACCTTGTGATAGTAGGTTTAGATTTAAGCCTTTATTCATGAATGGATTGGTTTGTTGATTGATGTTGGATTTCATGTTCATGATTATTGGTAGCAATAGGAGAATTATGATCATGACCTTGTTAATCCTAAGCTATCTTAATTGACCAACTTTATTATGTTAATAAAAAAAATTTAATACTATATTTTCCTCCAATAATTTCGAAAATCCTAAGAAGCTTTGGAATTGGATTATTAAATGAAATAGTGATATTTTAGCTAAATAAATGATATCTTCTATTAAAAATAATATATATATATATATATATATATTATGTGATAATGATAATAAATAAGGCTTTTTATATAAATAATCATAATAGGCAAAATATTAATCTTGTAGGTCATATATTCATAAATACTATTAAAATTTTATTTATTCCCTTTTTATCAAAAAATTAATAAAATTTACTATTAACTTTATTTACTAATTATTTTCTATCTATTAATTATTAATTAAGAGATTAGTAATAATTTATTATTTTTAATAATATCATCTAAGACTTAGGACCCTTCATCAAATAAACCCTAGTTTATTTATTAATAACAAATATTTATATTTAAGCCTATAACGTATTATTCCTAGTTATTTTATCATCAAGCTAGACTTATTTTGTAAAACCCTTTATTATTTAACCTTAAAGCTTAGGACATTAGGGTCATGATTGTAATAAGTTTAATTAGAATTATTTATGGAAGCAAATATAGCTTGAGTTTAACCATATGGCTTGTGTTTACCCCAAGCGGGGTTAAGTCGACTTTGGAAGATCTTTGAATAGCTCAAGCAAAGGATCAGGTAAGCTCCTGCATAAAACTTATTTGATGACAAAAGGTTACTATAGTAAGCCAAACGCGAAATGTATGAGCACTCATTTTGGTAAAGGCAATTAAGGACTATTTCCTTTCTTGTTTCAGTCAAACAATTTATTTGAAAATCAACAAGTAGTTTTGCTCAAACACCAAACTCTTTCTAAAACCAACTTTGACACGAATTTTAGAAACCCTTAATTGCCATTTCCAAATTAAGCAATGTTTTATCAATTTTCTCCCAAGTGGGACAAGCAACGCTGAGTACTCAATAAGGGTATACTAGTAGTACTAGTTTTGAAGAGCAAGAGCGAGTCTTCTGGTAGGAGGCCACATCCAGAAGATGAACTCAACTTGGAGAAGCGACAGTACTACTTAGTCATGCCAGACCGAGCTAGCAAGTTTCAGTCATGTGGATTGTGTGTTTCCAGAGTGGACAACCGGTTTGTTTGGGTGTAGAAAATGAGAAGTATCTTACTCGGTAGGTCGTACACTTACCTTTTGTCAGTCTACATAAAGTGTGGCATTCTGACCGTTATCTAGTCATGGGGCCCAACATGTTGTAACCCATAGTCACCCTTTTGAGTAGTTGATTTTATTGTGCACATGTATGGTTTGAAAAGCAAAACGCCACTCATTATTTTTAACATTGTCTAATCTTTGCCAGTACTTTTTCTTATGAAGTTTTACAACTTGCATACATGAACTGTCTTATTTGAAGCACTCAAAGCACACACGGACTTACTGAGATTTTTATCTCATTGCCTTTTATGCCATGTTTCAGGTCGATCCTACTGTGGGGATGAGTAGCTAGAATGTTGCCTGCTTGAAGACTCTTTGATGTTTAGTTTATATGTTGTTTTTAGAGATGATGATAGTGAACAATTTATTTTGGATTTGTTCTTGAATTTTTTGGTTGTAATAAGTTTTAATTTTAAAGTGTTGTTTTATTTTCGTTTGTGTGACCTAGTTATAAAAACCCCTTGTCTTTTGGACGGGGCGACATCCCCAGCCTTGTTGGGCCTAGGTAGTGGGGTGTTACAGCTATGCTGTGCCAGCCATGCTCTGTTGCGGCTTCGATTTTTACCTTTTTCTTGATTTATTCTGCATAAAAACACCAAAATACCTTTCCAAATATAAAATATCAAATATGAAGAAATATTCTTAGTTATTAAATCAAACGTATCACAAAAAAATCTCAAATATCTAGAAAAATATATGTGAATTTAGCCCCTATCACATTCCCCCACACTTAAGCTTTACTTGTCCTCAAGCAAACAAGAATTAGACACTATGCATTTAAAACAAGACAAAACAATTTAAGAAATTTTTCCTTAGCAAATTCCCATAATGAAGACATAACCTTCTTCCAACCTTAAACATAAATTCGTCAGTTATTCAACCTTTTCAAAACCTTGTAAACTCATGTATTAAATCAAACAATCCCAAGGTCATCAAAGATAAGTTAAACAAGCTTATATCTAATACAAGAAAATCATCCTACTTCTCAAGAAAAAATATAGATAACATAAATCATACAAGTTAAGACATTTAACTAATTCCAGCATTATAAACTTAAATTTACACAACTTAAGTTAGTGAAACAAGGAAACACTCCACTCCTATTTTTTTCTATGACTTAGGGAATTGATAGCCTCAAGTGAATAGATTTCTCTTCACGCACCGTATTTGTCCCCTTATAGTCATTATCATTTTTTTAGAATTTCTTCTTTCTTGTCTTTATGCCTTTTTGCTTCTGGGATAGCCACAAGAGAGTGTACCAAATAATACTTGCTACTTCTCTCCATATTAACCCCCTTTTCAGCAAAAAGGTTTTTTTTTTTCTTTTGTTCTCAAAAGACAAAAGCAAAAAAAAATTTCAACTCCATGTTTTTTTCAACTCACGTTTGTTTCTTTCCACTTAATTTTTTTATTTCCTCATTCCTTATTCACAACTCAAAGTCAAACAAATTTTAATCCATAATACAAGAATTAATTAATAACTCTTCCCACACTTCATCACATCATCTATATTCAAACTCAAAGGATAAAACCACCTCAAATACTAAGTATAACCAATGTTAACTTAAATTCTCAAGACTTAGCAAAATTCAACTTAATACACAAGTTTACCTTTTTAAATAAAATCAACCATAAAAAATGAAAAATCCATATCCAAAGTCAAAAAGAAAATCATTACTTCATTATAAGCTCAATTTAGCTCCAAAATTTTCAAACTTTCAAATTATTTCAAATTTCCAAATTTTCAAAATTTCAAAATTTAGCTCAATACTAAGAAAAAACCAAGAAATTTGATAAAAACTTTGGCAAAGAATATCACCAAATTACTCCCCCACACTCAAACTAGATAATGTCCTCATTGGCCAAAAATTAACACAAGAAAGCATTTCCAAAGGGACCAAAAATGATAACATGAGGGATAAAGTTAAGCAATACTCTCCAATGCTCCAATAAATATTAAAACTTGGAGAAGAATAGAAGATCTTGTTCAAGAAATCTTTATTCATAATTGTAAAATTAAACACTCATAAAAGAACAAAGAAAAGAATAACCAAAATAAAACACACCAAAAATAAAACACAAGAAAGACTAAAAAAACTCCTAAGAATAAACACAATAACTCACTCCCCCATACTTAAACTGGACATAGTCTCTTTATTACTAGGGGAAAAAGACACCTAACAAAACCAAACACAAAACAAAGATACAAACTCTTTTCACTCATCATACTTCCTTATCAAACCTTTGTAAAAAAAAATTAAAGTTCAAAGTAAAAGATAGGCATGATGAATGTAAAAAAAAAATAGAGGTTTTTGAAAAAGGTAATGTTCATGAAAATAATTGTTCTTAGCAAAGTAAAACACATAAACCTCATTCTCTAACATCCCTTTAGACACACAAATATTATTTTCAACATTTGAGTACACATGGTATCTAAAGAATGCATCAATCTTACCATCACCAATTAACCCTTCAAAAGATTTGTCACAATAAAAATTCCCCTTTAAACTTATTAATTGAGTTCTTAAAGATGGGATCAAGAAATCTTTGCTTTGCACCACATCTACAAATACCAAGTTACCTCCCTTTGTATGGGGTGAAGGGTAGAATTTATTAGCATACTCCAAGGGTTTCGTATGATGTAGCATTGAAAGATCCAACTCCTTGAGGCATGTTAAGTTTAATACATCATCATTTAGACCATTGTTCTCCAAAAATTGAGAGGTACCTAATCATGTAAAAAAGAGAAATTAGAATTATTAGCACATAGAGTAGAATCGAATACCGCTCTTGCCACATTGTGAAATTGTCCCCCATAGCCTCTCTCTTCTCCATAGTTAATTGTACGGACTAGCATGAACTCATGAGTCTCCTCAACAATCTTAGCTAATTATGGCCTTTGATTGCACTATCATTGGGAAGCTTCTTCATGCCACTAAACAAATAAATTTGTATTAGCAACAAAATAATTCACTAATGCTTCTAATGACGTCTCACTAAAAACATCAATGTAAGTTTGCAACTTTGCCAATCTATCATCAATGTAACTCCGTTGATTTTGTGCCCAAAAATAATTGTTCATGATAATCAACCTCGCACTCAAAGAAAAATAAAAATCAAATCGAAAAGAAAAGAAAATTAAAGAATAGAAAATTTTTAAACAAATAAAAAACAAAATCATATACTAATAAAAAGACTTAAATATTTACAAAGCACCTAAAAAAATAAAAGTTAGTGATGTCTACAAAAACAACAAAGGCTCAATCAACAAGACTCGAGTGTTTTCGATAGTGCCCATCCTGGGCAACGGTGTCAAAAACATGATGCGTGTTTTTTAGTGTAGAAAATATTCTCAATAAAGTCCACAATCAATCAAGATTTAATTAAAATGCTAATCACTAAAACCACACATACGGGCAAGTACACCTATCATATAGTATAGGGAATAGCAAGTATCAAATCCACAGCAACTTAGGTTCCCATCTTACTTTACCCAAATCTTTATTGTTTAGCCAAAAAAATAAGAAGATGGAATAAATAACCAACTAACCTAATCTACTAGAGAATAAATCAAGTCCACACAAGAAAAGTCACAAAGATAATCAAGAAGTGAGAATAAGGAGAAAAGACATGCAATGAAGAAATATCTCAATTCTATGACAAGTGAAGAAAATATCTTTCAACCAATTGATTCTCAATCCCAAAATACCAATTATGAGTTTCAAAAGAAAATTCCAATCATTTCCCAAGTTACGAATTCCTATTCTTAGTCTAATTAAAGGGTATACTCTACCTCCCTAATTAAAACTAAGAAGAATTAAGAACAACTCAATTAAACAATTAATGTCCCTATACTCTAAGCAACAATAACGTCTTTTGAAAGAAATATTACCCTTATACTCTAGGCAGTATCAATCTCTCTTTGATTACCAAGTCTTTCTCTAAACTTCATTTCTCAAGTCTATTAAGAGATCACAAGATAGTGAATTAGTTAGTCCAGAATAATTAATTCAACTCATAAAATCAAGTAATCAAATACTTAGAATTGGAATTCAACAAGTCTAGAAGTAATTCAACACAATAAAGTAAAAATATCCTCAACTACAATTAAAACATATAAATCCAACTGTAACAAAATAGAATTACAAAGAAAGAAAGAAGAAAAACTTAAAGACAAGTGTAATCCCCTTCTCCTTTGCAATCTTCTTGATAAAGCTCCTCTTCTTCTCTAAGATTTCCTTGATCCTCCGTGTTCCTAGTGTTTTTCAAGGAGTTCTATAAAATATTACAATGAAAACTCAAGAACTAGAACACCCTTATACAATGTTTTTCTCTTGTATTAATAGGAGTTTTGGTTGCCAAAAAGTGCCTACAAGAGTCATTTTCTATGGTTAAAAGAGTTCCCAAAAGAATCCAACTGGCATTGCCAAAATCCGCTTGGAAAATTAAACCCACCACCTTAAATCGACATATAGTCGGCGCCAACCATGCCTCTGGGCCAGTGCCGGCTGTGCCTCTATGCCAGCCCCGTTTTCCCAGTGAAGGGTCGGCACTTGCTGTGCTGTGCACGGTTAGTGCCAGCCATTCTCTGTCATGGCGTTGATTTTTGCCTTTTTCTTGATTTATTCTGAATAAAAACACCAAAATAACTTTCCAAAGATAAAATATCAAATTTGAAAGAATATGCCTAGTTATTAAATCAAATATATCACCAAAAAATCTCAAATAGCTAGGAAAATATAGGTGAATTCAGCCCCTAGCATACATCCTACCCAATTATTTGGCATTATACATATCGTTACTATATATATGATAGATCATGATATGTTATCACAGTACAGGTATCTTTTGATACGCGGGATATGGTTTTAATGGTGTGTTCAAGACTTTTGAAAAATAAATTTAGTGTTTAGAAAGGTTATATAAATAATTTTTACCCAACAAAACATTAAATTATGCAAGATACTGATTTTGTGCTTGCTAAATCTCCCCAACAATTATGATGTATTTGAGATACAAAATTCTCTTTGATTCCTAAATATATCCATTCAAGTTTACTTCACTCATGCATCATGATATTGAATTTTTGAAATTATGACATGAATTCACACACTTCGAACTTATTGAAACTTTTATAATCTCACACAACTTTTCTAACCATATTTTTAGGGTTAAGCGAATTTATCAAGATTAAGGAGTAGAATTCTTTTTTGTAATAGTAATAGTCTTGATACATTATTTATTATCTTTTAATTCGGATGTTTAAATTTTTTATTTTGAAGACTTATTTATGACGGATTTGTAATGGTTTTATTTGAAGTTTCAATTTAAGCTCAAACCTTGCAGATTACTTATTCATCCTTTTACATTTACTGCATATAAAAACCCCTCGTCCATAGGATGGGGCGACATCTCCGACCCATTTAGATTACGTAGGTAGTGGGGTGTCACAGAGACAACATCCAAATAAAATATCAAAATGGTCTAAATATATCCGGAGGAGCAAAAAACTTTATACAAAATTAGAAAAACCATCAATTTTATTTTTTAAAATAGTAAAATAAACTACACAATTCAACACATAAAGTTAATACAACTAAAGAACAAATGGGAAACCAAGAGAAAGAAATTTACAAACAAATTATTTTCCTTTTCTAGAAACAAAATTAAAAAGTTGAGATGGGAACCATTACTATGCAATTCATGCAAGAGTGAACACAAAACCCTACAGTGCTTTCATTCATGCTTCGGATTCAAATGATAAAGCCAACTAAAGATGATAATGATGTACCCAAAAAAAAAAAGTATGGTTCTTTTTTGGGTCTTACCTTATAAACCATGTGTGCCTCTTCTAAAAATACTTGATCGATCTAGTATGAGACAGGATCAACTTCTACAATTTTCAAAAACATAGTCTACTTATTTTGATCAAAAGAGTATTATAAAATTTTAAATTATTACACCTAGATACTACCAAGGATTTTAAGGAAGAACCATTAAGAATTACAATTTTTTTTTTCATCCCATCCATATCCAATTATTGGCTCTCAACTTTCCCTCTACTCCAAGGGCATATTTGGAAATACAAGGATTTTGAAGACAATTATGTAATTTAACATTACCTTCTATGGTCATCCAAATTATTTGGATGGAAAAGTAAAATAGAGGACCAATTGTTAATTTCAAGTGTTCAAGAGGCTATTTGATAATAACCCTAGGCTTCTAGTCAGGTCTTTGAATTATTACTTTTCAATTTAGGTTTGCTAAGCTTTTTATTGTTGAAATATTAAATTTATCATAAACTTTTGAATAAAACTATTTCAAAACATTTTTTCCCAAAAAAAATAAATAAATAAGAGATGTTATATTACATAGTAATGTCTTTGTTAACAATAGATATCTCTCACAAAAAATATAAAGTGATTAGTCTGAAAGGATACTACAACCAACAGATGGGCTACGCTACTATTACAATGAGAGGTAAAAACAAGACTATGATAATTGGAAGATGATGCTAGTCTATTAATTGAATGAATATTACTCCCCAAGTGTGAAAGATCATCCTTATTAGCATTTTCACTATACATCATAAGCTGGTAGACGAATTTAATTTGAAAAAAATCCAAATTAATATCTAATGTAAGTTTGGTACCCCTTTAGATGGCAAAAATTAGTATGTTATACTAAGATTACTCATCTACATTGCTTAACTAATGAAGCTACAACACCGCCATGGTGATCAAAAATAGCCACATAAGGTCATTACAACCCTTCCTCACTGAAGCATTAATATTCATTTCAAATTCATGGCAAGAGGAGGCCTTTAATGAAGTATATGCTGGGAAGCTTAAGGAGGACATAAATTACATATTAGCAAACTAAGGCAATACTCTTCCAAATAACTAGTTGCCATAGTTACAATTCCATTAGCAAATATGAAGTTGTTGTGAAAAAATACTACACTTCTTTGATGCCAAAATGTCTTTTAAACAGCTGCAACTATCTCAAACAAGCCCACATCACTTGTGATAGGGCCTAAATTAGTTATATTTTTTCTAATTATTTGAGGTTATTTTGTAATACATTTTGTTCAATAACTGGCCATATTCCTTCATATTTGAGATTTTACCCTTGAAAAGGTATTTTATGCATTATTTCAGATTTTAGGGGTAAAATAAGACAAAAACGTCGCAAAACAGAATAGAGGCGGCACCGGCTATGGCAGAGGAACTAGCGCCGGCTGTACTCTGGAAAGGTTGCACGAAAATTTAGAAAAATCGGCAAACGGACAAGAGAAGCAGATCACAACCGGCGCCAGCTGTGAGGCTGTAGGCGGCGCCAGCTGTGCCCTGATATTAAGGCGGTGCCTCAATTTTCGTGCGTAGTTTTTGGTAATTCACAAAGTTTTAGTATTTTCCGACTTCTAATCGGCCAAGAACCCTACACCAACGAATTTAGGCACTTCTAAAGCCTATAAAAAAAGGAAAAACACAAGAGGAAAGGGAGAATTCATATATCAAAACAAAAAATCACTCAAATCAAGAAGAAATTCTGCCAAATTAAGGAGGATTGTGCAAAGAGATCTACAAAGGAAGAAGAAGGAGGCTTGTCTATGAGTGCTTTCTTTTACTTTGTTTTCTTTTTCTTGAACAATAATGTGTTAATTGTTTTATTGTAATTTGACATTGTTTTAGGTATTCATGATTTTTAGAGTTACTTTGATCTTTTGATTAATTGATTATTATTCTTGGTGATTAATTACTTGTGCTTATTACGAGATTGGTTTATTGTTTCTTTCCATTAACTTTCTTGAAAAAAGAGATTGATAGTAGTTTAAATTCATTAATTTCATATTTTTTGTCTCTTAACTTGCTTAAAAAAGAGGTTAATTGCTAAGAACTAGGTAATTGAAGGTTAATTGATGTCTACCAGAATATGGATTCATTAGTTAATTTCATATTTTAAGTTTTCCAGAATATAGAGATTTAATCAAGGATTGTGTTTAATGCATCTTTTGGGTGAATTAGTTGAGACAGAATATGTGATGGTAATTTGTCTAGAAGATAGTGATTTTATGGATTGAAAAAGAAGTGAATCTATCTTAATCCTTCATGATGCTAAGAGAATAATTCGTTATGATAATGATTAGGTACTTTAAGATCATGTTTGTCAAAATAATAGTTTAAGTTACATAATTCTCCATCCTTGACATGTATATATTATTTTATTTTATTTTATTTTATTTTATTTTTATTCTTTTTCACTTTATTGAGTCGGTTAAATAATGAAAGAAAAGTGATTAATATATACTTGTTCCTTGAGGATCGACACTCGTTTAAACCCTATGCTATGCTTAATGATGAGTACGTTTGCTCATATGTGTAATTTGGGGTTAATGTTTTAATTAAACTTGATTGGAAATATGTTTATTTTTATATGATTTTTATACCTAAATAAATACGCATCAACTTATACTATGAATCTTATTAAAAAAAGTTTCCAAGAAGTAATACAACAATAACAACAACAACAATTGAGTTTTACTCCCAAAAACTTAGAGTCAGCTACATGAACTAATACAAGACTATGTGTGGTTATTCACATGAATCCTTTGCGTTCATCTCTTTCTATCTACTGGCATACTCTCGTCTAACTCCAACAGAGATATATCTCTTCCAATCACCTCTATCTATATCTTCTTAGGCCTGCCTTTACCTCTATCGAATCCTTCATGCTTACATCCTTCAATTCTCTTAATAGGGGTATCCCTCGATTTTCTTTGCATATGTCCAAAACAACACAAGTAGTTTTCTCTCATCTTATCTTCAATAGTTACCACTCCCACTTTTTCTCAAATGATCTCATTCCTTACTCTGTCCTTTTTAGAATGCCCGCATATTTACAGTAACATACGCATCTCAACTACCTTTATTTTCTAAATATGAGACATTTTAGCAACCCAACATTCTGTATCATATAGCAAAGTAGATCTTACGGCTATTCTATAAAACTTTCTATTTAGGCTCTAAGGCATATTACAATCGCATAGAATACTAGTTTCACTCTTCCATTTCAACAAATCAGCCTTAACTCGGTGCACAATGTCGCCGTCAAGCTCTCCGTCTTACTGAATAATAGATCCCAGATATCGGAAGTAGTCTTCCATTAGAATATCTCTGTCATCCAATGTTATACTCTGATCTATATTTTTTCCAATACTAAACTTGCATTCTATAAATTCAATTTTACTTCTACTAATTCTGCAGCCCTTAGATTTCAGTGTCTGCCGCCACAACTTCAATATAGCATTTACACTAACTTTAGTCTCATCAATCAGAACAATATCATCCACAAACAACATACACCATGCCACAACTTCTTATACAGCACAAGTCAACTCATCCAGAATGATCACGAAGAGGAAAAGATTAAGTACTGATCCTTAATTTACCCCGATAGTAATATGAAACTCTGCGGTTACTCCGGTGTAATTTCTTATACTTGTACATACTCCATCATACATAACTCTAATGAGGACAATATACTTCTATGATACACTTTTCTTTACCAATACCCACCAAAGTACTTCTCTGAGCACCTTATCATAAGCTTTCTCCAAATCAATAAATACCATATACATATATGTCTTTCTTTTCCTATAATATTCAATCATCTGTTGTAATAAATGAATTACCTTCGTAGTGGAATGTCTAGGTATAAAACCAAACTGATTACTTGAAATCTTTACAATGCTTCTTAACTTATGTTCAATCACTCTCCCAAAGCTTTATAGTATAACTCATTAGTTTAATTTTGCGATAATTGGCAGAGTCTTGAACATCTACTTTATCCTTATTCAAAGGAATTAAAGTACTCTTTCTCTACTTTGTAGACATCTTATTAACTTTGCATATCTTGTTGAACAGACTTATCACTACATGCCACCTATCTCTCCTAAACATTTCCAAGCCTTAATTGGTATATCATCTGGTCCCACTGCCTTTTTCGGTCTCATCCTTTTAGAAGCCTCCCCAATTTCATGCTTCTAAATTTGATGAATAAAATTACAGTTAACCTCTTCATTCAGAATTATAAGGTTACCCATATCTTGAACTTGATTCTCATTAAATAATCTATCAAAATAGGACCTCCATCTCAGCTTGATTTTATTGCCTTTAACAAGAACTCTATGGTCATCGTCATTCACATATTTCACCGTACTGATATCTCTAGTCTTCTTCTCCCTGAGATGAGTAAGTTTACATATATTCTTCTCCCTATTTTTAGTATCCAGCTTTTCATATAAATCATTGCAAACTATTCATTTTGCTTTTCTAATAGCATGTTTTACTTTTCTTCTTGCGACCTTATACATCTCAAAATTCTTGGCACTCCTGCACTTCCCCAAATTTCTATAGCACTCTCTTTTGTTTCTTACGATTTCTCTCACTTTGTTGTTCCACCATAATATGCCCTAGTTTAGTAGTACTCTTCATTTAAATTCACCAAGTATTTCCTTAGCCATTGTCCTAATATCTTAAGTCATCTTTCTCTGCAGAGAATCTAAATCCAGATCTATATCGAAAGACTAGTCATCTCCCTAAAATACCTTATCAACAAAAGTTGTTCTTTTATCCCCCTTTAGCTTCCACCACTTGATCCTAGAGTCAACTCGAGGATTCCTTTACTTACCCTATTTCCTAAAATAAAAATCGAGAACTAACAGCCTGTGTTGTGTAACCACATTCTCGCATGAACTTTACAATTCTTACAACCACATCAAAACCAGCTCCTTATAATAAAAAAAATCTATTGACTAGTATTTAACCCACTTTTTAGATTGTGATTTGTCAAAAAAATTTTGGATTATTGTAGAATTGAAGTTTAATAATTTATTAATTATTATTTCTTGGAATTAGCTCCATTTGTGAGCTCCACGGACTTGTTTGTAGTGCTTACTACTGGTCTCAAGCTCGGATAAAGAATGAGAGTTGTGATAAGGTTTATGACAGTAAACATAAAATACAGTCACATTCATAATATGAACTAATCTATTGACTTCATGGAGCATTTCCTACTCAGTGACATGTTGCACTTCCTAGACTGAAGTATAGTGATAAATGGGCAAGGGTTGTTAGGTCATTGCTTAGAAGCAACACACCGTGTAGGTCTCTCGATATGGTGTCAAATATATAAGAGTGCAGGGTAAGAAAGACAATCCACAGTGATAGGATCCGTTTAACTTCTTAGAATATAGGATATTTGACTTGCAGATTGACAAAATTAGTTGAGGTTAGGAAGAGAAGAACGATTAACACTTTGTAGCTTTATGAAACTAAATAGTTAGGTGAGAAAGAAATAGCAGTAGAGACTTTGGGTTATAAGCTTTGGTATTCAGGTAGAGTTAAGAATAGAAATGGAATTGAGAAAATTATTAACCGTAAGTTCATTAATGATGTAGTTGAAGTACAAAGGAAAAATGATAATACTTTGAGTATTAAGATCATAATTGGCAGCGAGAATGATGTTTCAGCACTAGAATCACAACACATAAAACTAGAAATTTGAGCTTTCAAACATCTTTGATGATTGGATCTTACAAGTAGACAATCATGACATAGTTTTCACGTCAAAAAACACACTCTTGGAGGCATATTCACCCAAAGTTTAAAGAAAATAAAACTACCAACACTATATAAAAAGACATCTCTCCATAAATTTTGTGCCAACCCTGTAAGTTGAGATTTCATACTAAAAGTACCAAAAATTTTATAATATCTAATCAACCAATCATATCCAAGAGGAAAGCCTAATGGAATATGTGAAATTAAATCAATTGTATCTCTATTTAAAAACCTGCTACATAACATTCATCTTATGAGCAAGTGTCCAAAACCCTCAAAGAATTATCTAAAAAAATTTTTTTGAAACTAGTCTTAAAGCTTTCTAGTTCTAGAATCCAAGCATCATAGAAAACTTTTAGGGACGATCCACTTCCCATAGGCCATCTCACACCGTCTAGAAATATCCTTCTTCCCTCTAAGAAAGATTGACATATATAAAGATGTACTTGTTGGTGCATCCAAAAAAGAAGTAAGGAAATATCAAGTTTTCAAAAACTTAACAACTAACGCTACAAAAAAAATAGCGTTCCGTGACAAAAAAAATTTCATAGCTAGAGGCTAAAATTTCCTAGCTAAAGCCTTTCCGCGACAAAACTCACTTCCCCACCGCTTTCTTGCTAAAGCACCGTTGCCAAAGCCTCTTGGCAACAAAATTTCATTTTGTCACAAAAGAGAGCCCTTTAGCTAGGAAAAAAGCTAAAGCCAAGACTTTGTAAAAAAAATTTGTCGCCCAAAGGTTTAGTTATGTCGCTGATGATGATTATTAGTGACAAAAAAGTTTTGTCACTAAAATTTTATCGCTATAAATATAATATTATTTAAAAAATTAAATATGATGGTGAGAAAATATATTAACAAAAAAATTCCATCGCCAGTATAAAAAATTTTCATCGCCAAAAAAAGTCAATGGCAAGAAAAATCTTTACATTGGCAACCAAAGATTTCCTCGTCAAAAGGTTCCTCACCAATACAAAGATTTTTGTCACCAAAGGGCATTAGCGACAAAAACACGAGGACAAGAGTTTTCTCGCCAAAGAGCTCTTTTGGCAAGAAAATTTCCATAAAGTTTCCTCGCCAAAGAGGTCATTTGCAAAAAGTCATTACGAATTTAAAAAAATAAAAATTTTTGAATTTTTCCAAAACCATCACGTGTCACACTGATTGCTTGGTCCATGTGAACCCACCACACCTGATTGTACCAACCCCAACTAAATTGCGAGATGTGAGATTCAAACCTTCGTCCGGCAAAAGTGCAATGCGCGCACTCAACCACTGGGCCAAACTTTTTGTTTGGTCATATCTTTTTTTTTAAAAAAAATTAAACTATTTGTAAATTTCTATTTTAATTTTTTTAAAAACATTAGTATTATAAAAAATATATATAATAATCATATTAAGTTTACTATTAAAACAAATTATTCAATATAATAAGTTATTTTGTATATTTATATAATTTTAAAAGTCTATATGATGTTAATTATGTCATCATTTTTAATAAATTATATCATTGATTTTATTAAATAATTTTTACATATATAGATCAATTAGAAAAAAGACTCATACATTATATTTTTTACAAATATTTTCTACATATATATATATATGTATATATTGTTAGTGTTATGCCCTAGAGGCAATCACTTGTACATTGTATATAAAACATTTTGTTTTAATAAAAGGCATTATTTATCTTACAATTTCTTTTATTTACCTTTGTGTAATATATCTGTTAGATAAAGTCCCTAGTACAACACTGTGTTAAGGAAATCATGATATAAAATTCCTACTATACTGTATAGTGTTAGTACTTAAATAGTCCCTAGTCATAGTATTAATAAGACTGGACATCATTAATACGTTAAGACTAGCATGTGTTAGACTTTCTAATTTGATCAGGCGGTGGTTCTCATATCCGTGAGTATTGAGATACTCAAAGTTAACACATGGATGCTTGTTAATGGAACAAGTTCATTGGACGACCTAGCTATGAGATAATCACATGGATAACTATTTAGTGCCAATGATATAATCTCGATACAGCAAATGTGCAAGTATCCTTAGGCTTGAAATCTCCAAGGTACTTTGTTTGCTGAGCATTGTACTTTGATTCCAATCTCTAGAGCTCGATCAAGGGCTGCCTATAGGATGGATATTGGGTACATTGTGAGGTAAATGAAAGTAGTTGAGAGGGTTGATAAAGAATTCACCACTCCTAATAGTAGGGGCGAATATCTCACGGCCATTTGTAGGAAATACTACTTAAAAAGTCCTTGGCCAAGGCGATTGTGTATTGAAAATAGTTCCAATTGATACACATCTAGAGTAGTGGGTTTCTGATACAAGTACTATTGTATTCGGGTCAGAATTAATTCTGGAGGGAGTTGGCACTAATTCTGTACTCCAAACTAAATGAGATATTGTATGGTGAAATGAGTTAATTGCACTGTAGTTTGTTATTGAAGGGTTCATGTCAAGCCACTTGACTTCTTGGACTCTTGGGTGGTCATGATGTGTTGCTAGATACCGCTTATGAATTAGGAATATTGGTTTATTAATTGATGAATTAATAAACCAATCCTGATTAGAATAATATGATTAGTTCTAATTAATTATAGATTATTAATCTCAAAGACGTTTGGATTAATTCATGTTCTCTACCAATTGACTGGAAAACCTAATAGGTCACACACAATAGAGGATTATATACTCAATATGTTATTATAACATAATGGGGTTAATTGAGAGGAAGAGAAGGAATTGTGGCCAAATTATAATTAGTTATAATTTATGGTCCAAATTATAATTGTGAAAACTTGATGTTTCCAATTACAATTAGGAAATTCTAATTATTTTAGAATTCCATATTTTCAGTGGATTTTCATGACATATAATGTGTGTGTGTGTGTGTGTGTGTGTGTGTGCGCGAGCACATGAAACCCTAATGTAGGGCATTTTCACGTGAAAACAACAGCCACGAAAGCTCTCTCTTCTCTTTCTCTCTCTTGTTGATATTGATCAAGCCCTAGCCACCACTTAGTTTTTTCTGCTAGCACAGAAAACTTCGTGCTTGAGTGTGTCCTCTGTGTGGATTACTGTTAGAGATAATCACACACTGTGATTATAGTGGTTGGATGTTCAACTCTCGTTGTGTTTGATCAAGAGGATTGCTGGATCACACCTCGACTTGAAGAAGGAAAATTTTATTTTCCACACGATCAAAGAAAGGTAAAAGGCTATTACCTTTGTTCTCCTTATGTCTTGTTTTCCACACATATGCGGATCCTGGGTTGGTATCTCGTTTTATTTTTTCGCTTCGCCATATATGATATGCGTGAGATACCCAACAGTGGTATCAGAGCCATGATATGTATGGATTGCAGACATTGTTTTTGGCATGAAAAGCTATTTTCATGAATTCGTGTTTGTCTTTGTTTGCTGTGAAAATCATTTTCACTCGAGTCGAAATCGTTTCGAGCATTATGGGTTGGGTCCATAGCACAATATGATTGTGTAATAGTTACAGCATATTTCGAAAGATGCTTTCTTTATGTGCTGAAAGTTTTCTACAAAAAAACGATTTCTTGAAAACATGTTGATTACCTTCCATTTCATCTTGTGAATTTGATTTTCTGTTTTGTTTTATTTAAACTAACAAATTAGTTGTTGTTTTGAGCTTCAAAACAGAAAATTTTGTTGAGAATTGTTCTCACTGATCTGTTGCAGAAGATTAGGGCACCAGAAACTGTTTCTGGAAATTTTTTTTGAAAGAACGCCGCCTTTTCCTTACTATAGCCGGCGCCAGCTCCAACCTCCTAACCGGTGCTGGTTTTGTGTTGTTTCGCGAACGTCCAAAAATCATTTGTGGAAGGAAATTTTTCTTAAAACCAGACCAAAGCCGGAGTCGGCTCTGGCTTTCAAATCGGCACCGGTTCTAATCTGTTTGCGATGTTCCAGCTATTTAAAAAAAAAAAATCCTGGAATAGAATTTTGAAAGGGAAAAATCTCATTTAATGAAAGGCAGTAAAATAAAAATTTTTCCAAGGGGGCTGCCTGCTAACCGACCAGCGGGACTGTCGTTTTCACTACCAGAGACGGGATCCAAAAGCATTTTCTCAAAATTAGTTTTGAAACATATAATTTTATCTTTCAAAATAGTGATTTTAAAATTTTAAAATTAATATATTTTTCTAAAATATTAATTTTAGAATTTATTTTATTTTTCTAAAATAGTGATTTTGGAATAATAAAAAGTATATGTTTATTTTGTTTAAGCATAATTAATGGCATGGTGGATGGTTATAGACTAAAACCAATTATATCTGTTCATGCATTTTACAGTTTTGGTTTTTTTATGAAATAGGGCTTGCGTGTCCTGTCTTTAGGAAATTATGTAATTAGTTTACATAAGTTAGATAGGAGTATAATTATTCTATTTTGGAGATGGCAACCAAAACAAGGCGAAAAGGTAAGACCTTCTACTTATATCATGCATGAACACATAGGGTTAACTATATTAATTTCTTTTATGAAGTGATTACGTGGTATGGTTATGGACTTTATCCTAAATTAATTTCTTTGAGCATCAAAGAAATTAATTTAGGATAAAGTCCATAACCATACCACATAATCGCTTTATTACCATGATTATCAATTATGTGATTTATTGATTTTTATGCATGTTATTTATTGAAATCACTAAAAGGAATAAATCCCTCAATTAATATTAAACCTAATTCATTCTGTTAATATAATAAGAACGAGAGTCATTTTTCGAGATCATGTTGTTGGACAAACCCAAGCCTACTTGACATTGGGCATATTCAAGCTATGAAATTAAATTCCTGATTAATGGGTCGGGTTTAACTAAATTCTTTATCTCGGTTGGGCAAACTCAAGCATAAAGAAATTTAGAGGAAAAGTTGGGGCAGCCCAAAAGACTTTAAAATTAAAAGCTGTTAATCACCCAATGATCCGGTAGTTACATAAAATGTAATTGGTATTGGATACCTACCAATGAACTCAAGGGTGGCTTGTTTGGCAAACCCAAGGTTATTCTTGGGAAATTTGGATACCGGTCCACTAGAAAAGCTTCCAACGGGCTTTCTTGAATCAGTAGTAGGAGCTATTGGTTTGAGTAAAATAGTGGAGTAAAAATGCGTTTAATTAAAGTCCTAATTATTTGCATTTCATTTGCATATACAATAGCTAATTCTCTCTATCTTTACATCTAGGACACTTGCATCATGTCGACAAACTTAAACCTACGTAGCATCTAAGAAACCAGCAAGTTAACCGAATCAAACTACCTCGACTGATATAGAAATTTGAGAATCATTTTCAAATCAGAAAAGTTGCTCTACGTGCTAGATGCTCCTATTCCGCCACCACCAGCTCAAGATGCTCATTGGAACACCCCGCTACCTAGGCCTGCCAGGGCCGGGGATGTCGCCCCATCCAAAGGAAAATGAGTCTTTATAACTAAGTCACACAATTAAAATAGCGAAATGAAAATAATAATTTAACTTAAAATTTATTACAACCCAAGAATAAATCCACGAATAAAACCATGAATTCCCAAAAGAAAAACAAATCCATAAATAAAATCATCCACTCTCAACTCCCCAAAGCAATACATAAAAATAAAAGACAACATTCTCTTCCAAGGCAGATAACGCAAGCTACTCATCCCCACAACAGGATCGGCCTGAAATCATGGTAAAAAGATGATGAGACAGAAATCTCAGTAAGTCCGTGTGTGCTTTGGGTGTTCAGTGGAAATAGTTCGTGGATGCAGAGTATAAAAACTTTATAAGAGAAATATTTGCAAGCAATAAACATTAGTCAAAAGCAAGAGTGGCGTTTTGACTTTTCCAGCCATACATAATTTATAAGATCAACCACTCGAAAGAAATGATTATGGATTACCACACGTTGGGCCCCATAACCGGATGGTCAGTATGCCGACACTTTGTGCATACTGCTGGTCAGAATGCCGACACTTTGTGCAGACTGACTAAAGGTAGGTGATCGGCCTACCGGGCAAGATACTCCTCCTTCTCTATACCCGAACAACAACCAGGTGTCCATTCCGCCAAAACACAGTCACTTGACTGAAATAAAAACTGCTAGCTCGGACTGACATGACTAAGTAGTACTGACGTTTCTCTAAGTTGAGTTCATCTTCTGGAGGAGGCCTCCTGCCAGAAGACTCACTCTTACCCTTCAAAACTAGTACTACCAGTCTACCCCCATTGAGTACTCAATGTAACGTATCCCACTTGGGAAAAATGAACAAAACTTAGTTCCACTTGAAAACGGCAATTAAGGTTTTCCAAAGTTTGGGGCAAAACTGGTTTTAGAAAGAGTTTTAGGTTTTGAGTAAAACCGCCCCTTGATTTACAAATAATTTATTTGTCTGAAATGAGAATGGAAATAATCCTCAATTGCCTTTACAAAAATGAGTGACCATGCACTCTACATTTGGCTTGCCATAAAAAGATTCATTTTTCATCAAACAGGTTTTATGCAGGAGCTTACCTGATCCTTGCCCACAATAAAGGTCTCCAGCAGCTGACCTAACCCCGCATGGGGTAAATACAAACCACAATCAAACTCAAGCCAATGATTCACTTTCACAAATAAAACTAACTCAACTAACTACAATCATGTCCCTAGTGTCCCAAGCTTTAAGGCTCGATAATAAATAAAAGGGTTTATAAATAAATCTAGTTTGATATTAAAATAACTAGAGTTTGGGAAATAGGTACAAAATGTTGAAGGTTTAAATCTTGCTAAAAATAATTTAGAGTTTATTTGATGAAAAGTCCTAGGTGGTACTAGGTAAAATAATAATTTATTAATAATTGATTGCTAGAAAATAATTGATAGTTAAAATTAGTTGAAAATAAATTTTAATGAGTCTTGCTTGAAAAATAATAAATATATTTTAATAGGTTTGATTAAAAGATAATAATTAAATTTTAATAATAAATATTTTACCTATTATGATTATTTCCACAAAAGGCTTTATTTGATATTATAATATCTATATATTTTATTTTTCTAGCAAAAACTATTATTTATTTGACTAAAATATCACTATTTTATATAAAAGACCAAATCCACATTTTCCCATGGTTTTCAAAATTTTACTAGAAAAATCATATTATTAAATATTTTATTAATGAAATAAAATTTGGCTTAAGGACAACTAGATCATGATCATATTCCCATAGCTAACCACAATCATGAACATATACAACCCTTCAATTCATCAAATCATCCAAATCATGCATACAAGCATAGATCTCAATTTACCAAAATATGATCTAACCCTTACTAGCATAAATATGATCATGGCTTCAATAATCCAACAAGAATATAAATCCTATTCACCAAATGTGACATAATCTCTAGCATACTTCATCACAAATACTACCTATGACATGCATCAACCTCAAATCATCATATATTCATCCAAGATAATCCTTCCATGCATAAATCCCATCTCCTTCACAATCATATATATATTCATGCTTCAATCTCAACAATATATATATATATATATATATATATATATATATATATATATACTTAAATCCTATCGCCATCCACCTACTATCATCATCATCCTAGAGACATGAATCTAAAGTTTAAAAAGGAAGATTGAAGGTACTTACTTGGTTGATGAATGCCTTGAAGGAGTTTAGAGTAGATCTCAACTCCTAGATGTCTAACTTTGTCCATGGGAGATGGCGAAAGCATGTTCATGGGAGAAAAAGTCATCCGGCCAAGAGAGGGGAATTTTCGGCCATGAGAGAGAGACAGAGACAGAGACAGAGACCATTAGCATGTTTATTCACATAGGCTCTCACTAGAGATCAAGATTGGAGAAGATGAAGTTGTCAGAATAAATTTACCTTGAAGGTGTTCTTGACCTTAACAAAAATTTCTGGTTTTTTATCCAAAAGTGCAAGTTGGATTTTGGAGTTTGATGTTAAAAATGGTAAGGATGGACTCACAGCAATGAATAGATGAAATCTGGAATTTTTAGAGGTAGTTTGAAGTGATTTGGAGAGGTATTAGATGAAAGGAAGGAGTAGGTGTTCTTGGTGTACTATGTGTTCTTGAGGTTGAAGAGAATAGAGAGTTCTTGGATGGAGGCTGCCGAAATTTTGAAGAGATTAGGGCTGCCAAACTATTTGTAGGGTTTAGGAAGATGGTTTTTATGGTTTGGAAGGAAAAAGGAAAGGCTAGTTGTTAAAATCCTTGAAGAATATTTTTGGGAAGCAAATTTGGAAACTAGATATCACAAGAATATCTTTGATTATTGGAGAGCTTTTGGAGATCTGCAATGGACGAATTTCTGGGCAGTGTTTTGGTTGAATGAAAGCTGGTTGAAGGAGGCTTAGGGTGGCCGAAATTATGGAGTATAATGGTGGAGAGAATGTTTGGTTGTTTGAGGTATATTTTATAGAAAGTTGTTAAATCATGGTAGTTGGAATTTTGGTATCCAAATCAAGGAATGATTGCAGAATTTTTTTGGAAATCTTTTAGGCATCCATGGCTGGATTTTCGTGCAGAACTTTGGGAGGACAATGGAGTTCTGTTAATGGAGGTTTAAGGGTGGTTTTTGCAGAAAAAAGATGGAGTTTCGGCTAGGAGAGAATTAGGAAACAAAGCTGGAAAAAAAACCACTGCACAGATTTTTGCAAGGTTGGAATTTTCTGGGCAGTTTTCGGCTGCCCTTTTCCAGGCAATTTACAGAGGCTTTGAAGGGGAATTTCTGGGGCTTTCAAGGTTGGTTTCCAGCCTACTTCATGGAGGAAAAACATGGCCAGGGTGCTGTACAAAAACTGGAAGAAAACAGCTTGGTTTTGGACCTCCAAAGCTACGATTTGTACAGGATTTTTTTCTGGTTTTGCACCATCTTTGTGCAGTCCGAAAATAGCCATAAAAATCCAAATTCTAAGCTGATCAAAAGGGCCATTTTCTGGCAGCATTTGGGAGGGAATAATGGTCAAGAATTTCGACACCTTGAAGGCACACAAAGCTGGAAAAATTTCAGTTCTATGTACAAAGGGAAATGAACCTAACTAGAGTGAATTTTTAGAAAGTTCACTAAGGAATTTAATTCACTTGAAATCTTTCCCCCTCATCCATTGTTTCGGTCCATATGATGTCTTTTACTAAGACATTTTGAACCTTCAAAGTCACAACACATTGCTGGAATTTTTCTAGAATAAAATTAGCTTGAACACAATGAACAAACTAATAAATTGAGAATTAGGAAAAACTAAGGATCAAGAGGAAATGAATTCCCCTTAGAAATTTTGTGTAGAGCAAAAGAGTAGGATTTGAGGACTCCTATCATGTCTCTCATAGGACAACATCTCTACCCTACTCCAAACACCACTAGGGCCGAAAATGATACTTCCCAAGCAAAAATAAAATTTAACCAAGCTAAAGCTCCTATGATGGAATTTGAACCCAAGACCTCAAGAATTAATTCCAAAGCTCCAACCACTAAACCACAATAACTCTTGTTCTTATTTTCCCCCTTAAAATATTTTCCTATTCAATCCTCAAGCTATCTCCCTTTTTCCACTTCAAGCAAAAATTACCATTTTGCCCTTCTTACTCAATAATCATAATCAAGCCCTCTAGACTATAAAACACAAATCCGAAGCACATAAAATCATACAAAAATATATTTAAACATGCAAATAAATATGCTATGCATCCCAACCCCCTTACTCTAAGGTTGGTTTTGACTGGGGTTTCACAATCATGCTGATGAGCATGCTGTCCACAAAAGGCACAAGGAGGATAGTGATACAGCATCATGTATTATGTTGGCATCCATGACTCCTGAGTTGCAAAAACAGCACAAGCATATAGATGCTCAATCGATCATATTATATCTTCGAGAGCTGTTTGACGCCCAAGCCAGAATTGAGAGATACGAGATCTCGAAGCAACTATTCCGTTGCAAACTGGCAGAGGGTTCTTCTGTGGCCACTTATGGGCTAAAAATGTTGGGCTTGATAGAAAAGCTTGGATCTCTCAGGTTTGCAATGGATCATGACTTAAGTGTTGACTTAATTCTACAGTCTTTGCCTAATAATTTCTCACAATTGTGATTAACTATCAGATAAACAAGATTGAGTCCACCATTCCTGAGTTGATCAATCTTTTCAAAACTGCGGAGTCCTCTATGAAGAAGGATTCCAATGCAGTTTTAATAGTAGAATCTTCTTCTAAGAAGAAAGTTCAAAAGAAGAAGAAGGCTCCCATGAAGTCCAAATGTGGTACAGAAAAGAAGGATGCTGCCACCAAGGGCCCATGCTATCATTGTGGCAAGATGGGCTACTAGAGGCACAACTGCAAAGCCTATTTAGAGACCATTAAGGACAATAAGTAGAAAGAGAAGCTTACAAGCATTTCTACTTCTACTCCGGGTATGTTTATGATTTAGATAAATATTGCCTTTAGAAATGAGATATGGGTGTTAGATACCATATGTGCATCTCATTTGTGCAATAACTTGTAGGGACTAAAGAGCAGTAGAAGGTTAGAGAAAGGCGACGTGGACCTACGTACTGTAAATGGGACAAAGGTTGCTGCACTTGCTGTAGGGACATACGAGCTGAACCTGCCTTCGAGATTAATTCTAGAACTACAAAATTGTTATTATGTACCAGTTTTAATGAAAAATATTATCTTAGTTACATGTTTAGACTTAAATGGATTTCATTTGATATTTAAGAATAAATGTTGTTCTTTTTCATTGAATGATATTTATTATGATTCAGCAACTCTGGTTAATAGTTTATATGTTCTAGACTTGGATAATCCAGTTCTTAATATAAACAATAAGAAACCTAAAATAGATAACTCTAACACCTTTTACTTATGGCATTGTTGTTTGGGCCATATAAACGAAAATCGTGTTTCTAAGTTACACAAGTTTGGTGACTTATGGTCATTTGATTATGAATCATATGGCACATGCGAATCTTGTTTATTAGGTAAAATGACTAAAACTCCTTTTTCAAGAAAAGGAGAATGGGTCAAAGAGTTATTAAAACTTATATATTCTGATGTATATGGCCCAATGTCAATACAAGTAAGAGGAGGTTATAACCATTTTATAACCTTTATGGATGATTTCTCACGATATGGGTATTTTTATTTAATGAAATACAAATCTGAGACCTTTGAAAAGTTCAAAGACTTTAAGAATGAAATAGAGAAACAATTTGGCAAAAGTATTAAGACTCTAAGGTCTGATCGAGGAGGAAAATACTTGAGCTAAGAGTTTCTGAGTTATCTTAAAGATAATGGGATATTATCTCAATGGACTCCACCACATACACCTCAACATAACGGTGTATCTGAGAGAATGAATCGAACCCTTCTAGACATGGTACGGACTATGATGGCTTCTGCAGACGTACCAAAATAATTTTGATGGCATGCACTAGAAACTTCTGTTTATATACTAAACAGAGTTCCAACAAAAATGGTTTATTCTACCCCATTTGAGATGTTCTTTGGTAAGAAACCAAAGTTATCTCACTTGCGAGTATAAGGTTATCCTGCCTTTGTCAAAATGCTACAGTCAGACAAAATTGATAGTAAGTCTGACAAATGTTTGTTTGTGGGATATTCAAAAAAATCTTTTGGATATTACTTTTATCTCCCTTCCGAAAACAAATTATTTGCTTCGAAGCATGCCATCTTCTTAGAGAAGGAGCACATGCTCAAAGGGGACAGTGGGACTAAAATTGAATTTAGTGAAGTTCAAGAAGATCAAACAAATAAAGATCAACCGTCTAATTCCACATCTATTGAGAGAATAGATGAACCTTCTACTACACAAGATCCTCGTAGATCTAGTAGGATACGTGTGGCACCTGAAAGATATGGATTTCTCATTAGTGACCACAATGACGTATTGCTCATAGATGAAGATGAGCCTACTACCTACAAGGATGTTTTGAATAGTTCAAAATCTGACAAATGACTTGAGGCCATGAAGTTAGAGATGGATTCCATGTACGACAACCAAGTATGAACTTTGGTTGTTCCACCCAAAAAAATTAAACCTATTGGGTACAAGTGGGTTTTCAAGAAGAAAACGGACATGGATGGTAATGTAGTTACCTATAAAGCACGACTAGTGGCGAAGGGTTATCATCAACAATATGGTATTGACTATGACAAAACCTTCTCACCAGTAGCCATGTTAAAATCCATCAAGATACTCCTAGCCTTTGCTACTCATTATGATTATGAGATTTAGCAAATGAATGTGAAAATAGCTTTCTTAAATAGAAATCTGACTGAGGAAGTGTATATGACACAACTTGAAGGTTTCACATCTAGTGATGGCACAAAGGTGTGTAAGCTACAAAGGTCCATTTATGGACTTAAGCAATCTTCTAGGAGTTAGAATATCCGTTTTGATGAAACAATCAAAGAGTTTGGTTTCATTCAAAACATGGATGGGCCTTGTGTATACAAGAAGGTCAATGGGAGTGCAATTATTTTCTTATTGCTTTATGTTAGCTAATAGGAAATGATATACCTATCTTGCAAATGGTTAAAGTTTAGTTGTCTAAACAATTCTCCATGAAAGACCTTGGAGAAGCAACCTATATTCTCGGAATAAGGATCTATAGAGATAGATCTAAAAGGTTGCTAGGTCTTTCACAGTCTACATACATAGATAAAGTACTAAAGAGGTTTAGCATAGATCAATCCAAAAAGGGATTCTTACCCATGTCACATGGTGTAAGCCTTTCAAAGTCGATGTTTCCCAAGACACAAGTTGAAAGGGATCATATAAGTAAGATTCCATATGCTTTGACAGTTGGATCTATCATGTATGCTATAATATGTATTAGGCCCGATGTATCTTGTGCTCTCAGTTTAACGAGTAAATACCAATCTGACCCTGGAAAGGGTCATTAGGCGACTGTAAAGTTCATCCCTAAGTACTTACGAATGACTAAGGATGTGTTCTTAGTATATAGAGAAGGTGATTTGAAAATAAACGGGTATACTGATGCCAGTTTTCAATCTGACAAAGATTATTTCAAATCACAATCTGGCTACGTGTTTACATGTGCAGAGGGGTAATAAGTTGGAAGAGTTTCAAACAAGAGACTATTGCCAACTCTACGACAGAAGCTGAGTACATAGTCGTTTCTGAAGCAGCTAAGGAAATAAAGATAGAAAGAGTTCCCACGATTGAGAACATAGCCGACCTGCTTACAAAAGCACTATCCCAAAAGAAACATTATTGTCATGTTGAGTCATTTAATATTAGATACGTGAATAATTGGCTCTAGTGCAAGTGGGAGTTTGTTAGTGTTATGCCCTAGAGGCAATCACTTGTATATTGTATATGACACATTTTATTTTAATAAAAGGCATTATTTATCATACAGTTTCTTTTGTTTACCTTTGTGTAATATAACTATTAGATAAAGTCCCTAGTACAACAACATTGTGTTAAGGAAATCATGATATAAGATTCCTACTACACTGTATAGTGTTAGTACTTAATTAGTCCCTAGTCGTAGTATTAATGAGACTAGACATCATTAATGCGTTAAGACTAGCATGTGTTAGACGTCCTGATTTGATCAGGCGGTGGTTTTCATATCTGTGAGTATTGAGATACTCAAAGTTAACACATGGATACTTGTTAATGGAACAAGTTCATTGGACGACCTAGTTATGAGATAATCACATGAATAACGATTTAGTGCTAGTGATATAATCTCAATACAGCAAACATGCAAGTATCCTTAGACTTGAGATCTCCAAGGTACTTTGTTTGTTGAGCATTGTACTGTGATTCCAATCTCTAGAGCTCGATCGAAGGCCGCCTATAGGATGGATATTTGGTACATTTGTGAGATAAATAAAAGTAGTTGAGATGGTCAATAAAGGATTCACCACTCCTAATAGTAGGGGCGAATATCTCACGGCCACTTGTAGAAATTACTACTCAAGAAGTCTTTGGCCAAGGCAATTGTGTATTGGAAATAGTTCCAATTGATACACATCTAGTGTAGTAAGTTCCTGGTACAAGTACTATTGTATTCGGGCCAGAATTAATTCTGGAAGGAGTTGGCACTAATTCCGTACTCCAAACCGAATGAGATATTATATGGTGAAAGGAATTAATTGCACTGTAGTTTGTTATTAAAGGGTTCATGTCAAGCTACTTGACTTCTTGGACTCTTGGGTGGTCATGATGTATTGCTAGATACCGCTCATAATCTGCGAATATTGATTTATTAATTGATGAATTAATAAACCAATCCTGATTAGAATAATATGATTAGTTATAATTAATTATGGATTATTAATCTCAAAAACGTTTGGATTAATTCATGTTCTCTTTCAATTGACTGGGAAACCTAATAGGTCACACATAATAGATGATTATATACTCAAGATATTATTTGATAATATAGTGAGATTAATTGAGAGGAAGAGAAGGAGTTGTGGCCAAATTATAATTAGTTATAATTTATGGTCAAATTGTAATTGTGAGAACTTGATGTTTCTAATTACAATTAGAAAATTCTAATTGTTTTAGAATTCCATATTTTCAGTGGATTTTCGTGAAATATAATATATATATATATATATATGTGTGTGTGTGTGTGTGTGTGTGTGTGTGTGTGCACGAAACCCTAATGTAGGGCTTTTTCACACAAAAACAACAGACACGAAAGCTCTCTCTTCTCTTTCTCTCTCTTGTTGATATTGATCAAGCCCTAGCCGCCACTTAGTTTTTTCTACTAGCACAGAAAACTTCGTACTTGAGTGTATCCTGTGTGTGGATTACTATTAGAGATAATCACGCACTGTGATTATAGTGGTTGAATGTTCAACTCTCGTAGTGTTTGATCAAGATGATTGCTTGATTGCGCCTCGACTTGAAGAAGGAAAATTTTATTTTCCGCACGATCAAAGAAAGGTAAAAAGCTGTTACTTTTGTTCTCTTTATGTCTTGTTTTCAACACATATGCGAATCTTAGGTTGGTATCTCGTTTTATTTTTTCGCTACACCATATATAATATGCGTGAGATACCCAACATATATATATATACACAAACACACACACACATATACATACATCCCACATACACACACACACACGCACACACACACACACACACTCTCACATACACACACACACACATATAGCACATATATAAATATATTAATAAATATATATATGTATATACTACACACACAGATATATATATATATATATATATATAACATAAATAATCATATAAATTTACTATCAATACATATTATTTAATAATATATAATAATTTAGATATCTATGTACAACTGGATAAATTTAAATAGTAATAAATTTATTTGTTACCTATTTTAAATATATATATATATATGCATATATATATATTTATATATACACACATATATATTAGGGAATAATTGCAAAAATTTTGGAGGTCATATTATAAATATTTAAAAATTTAGTGACCAATCTAAAAATTTTTTATGGTCATATAATAAATATTCAAAATTTTAGGGACTAAATTGCAAAATTTTGGGGGTCATTTTATAAAATTAACAAAATTCAAGGACTAATTTAAAATTTTTTTGTGTCATTTTGAAAGTATAAAAAATTTAGGGACCAATATATATTAAAATATTTATATAGTAATATATTCATATTTTCATATATGCATATATATAAATATTCATATATATACATATATATATATGTATGTATTTATAAATATGAATATATGTTAATATGTATATATATATATATATATATATATAGATATATTCATATTCATAAACACATATTCATATATATCTTCATACAAATATACATATTTATCTATGTTTGTGTATGTGTTTATATATATTAATACACATATATATTAATATATTCATATATATATATATATATATATATTCATATTCATATACACATATTCATATATACGTATTCATACAAATATATAAATATACAAATATACATATTTATCTATGTTTGTGTATGTGTGTATATATATTAATACACAAATATATTAATATTTCATATATATATATATATATATATATATATATATATATACATACATACATGAATATGTGTGTGTGTGTGTGTACACACACACACATATACTCACAAAAAAAAATAGGTATATCAAATTAATGATTCGACCGCCGGATTTGATAAAATAACTAAAAATATATATTATAACCAAATTTAAAGGTAATCAGATATGTTTTGCCACAGAATCTAGTATAATCTCTATAAAAATGTCTAAAACCTGACACATTTAGAAATATAGATGTATCAAATTAATGATCCAACTATTAGATTTGATAAAATCACAAAGAAAAAATGTTGTGACCAAATTTAAAGGTAAGTAGATATGTTTTATCATAGAATCTAGCATAATCTCAATAAAAATGCTCGAAACCTAACACATTTAGAAAGATAAGTATATCAAATTAACGGTCCAACCATTAAATATGATAAAATCACTAAAAAAAAGTATTATGTCCAAATTTAAAGGAAGTCAGATATGTTTTGCTACAAAATCTAGTTTAATCTTTGTAAAAATACTAAAAATCTAAAACATTTAGGAAGATAGGCATATCAAATTAACAATCTAACCTTTAGATTTGATAAAATCACTAAAAAAAAAGTTGTATAACGAAATTTAATGGTAATCGAATGTGTTTTACAATAGAATCTAGTATAATCTCAATGAAAATGATCAAAATCCAACATGTTTAGAAAGATAGACACATTAAATTAATGATCCAACCATTAAGTTTGATAAAATTACTAGAAAAATGTATTATGACCAAATTTAAAGGTAATCAGATATGTTTTGCCATACAATCTAGCTTAATCTCTATAAAATTGCTAAAACCTCAATGCATTTAGGAAGGTAGGCATATCAAATTAATGATTCAACTATTAGATTTGATAAAATCACTAAAAAAAAAAGTATTATAACAAAATTTTAACGTAATCAGATATGTTTTACAATAAAATCTAGTATAATCTCAATAAAAATGTTAGAAAACCGAACACGTTTAGAAAGATAGACATATCACATTAATGATCTAACCATTAGATTTGATAAAATTAATAAAAAAACATATTATGACAAAATTTAAAAGTAATCGGATATGTTTTGCCACAGTATCTAACTTAATCTCTGTAAAAATGTTAAAAATCTAACACAGTTAGAAAGATAGACATCAAATTAATGATCCAACTGTTAGATTTGATTAAATTACTAAAAAATTATTATTACAAAATTTAAAGGTAGTTGAATATGTTTTTGCCATAGAATCTAGCTTAATCTCTATAAAAATACTGAAAACCTAACACATTTAGAAAGATAGGCATATCAAATTAATGATCCAACCGTTTGATTTAATAAAATAACTAAAAAAAGTATTGTGACAACATTTAAAGGTAATTGGATATGTTTCTCCACAAAATCTAGTACAATCACAAAAAAAAAAAAAATGCTCAAAACCTAACTCATTTAAAAAGATAAACATATCAAATTAATAATACAACTGTTAGATTTGATAAAATCACTAAGAAAAGTATTATGACCAAATTTAAAGATAATCGAATATATTTTATATCACAATCTAGCATAATCTCAATAAAAATGCTCAAAACCTAACACATTTAGAATGATAGACATATCAAATTAAGAATTCAACCATTAGAATTGATAAAGTTGCTAAAAATATAATTATGACCAAATTTGGATAATCGAATATGTTTTGCATCATAATCTAATTTAATCTCTGTAAAAATACTAACCTAATACATTTAGAAAGATTGGCATATCAAATTAATGATCCAACCGTTAGATTTCATAAAATCATTAGAAAAGGTATTATGACCAAATTTAAAGGTAATCGGATATATTTTTATACAGAATCTTGCATAATCTCTATAAAAATACCAAAAACCTAACACATTTAGAAAGATAGGCATATCAAATTAACGATCCAACCATTAATTTAATAAAATTACTAAAAAACGTATTATAACTAAATTTAAAGGTAATCGAATATGTTTTTCCATAGAATCTAGTATAATCTCAATAAAAATATTCGAAACCTAATACATTTAGAAAGATAGGCATAACAAATTAACGATCTAACAATTAGATTTATTAAAATTACTAAAAAAACATATTATGACCAAATTTGAAGGTAATTAGATATATTTTTGCTACATAATATTGCATAATCATTATAAAAATACCCAGAACCTAACTCATTTACAAAGATAAACATATTAAATTAATGATATAACTGCTAGATTTATTAAATTTGCTAAAAAAATGTATTATGACCAAATTTGAAAGTAATCGGACATATTTTACCACATAATCTAGCTTAATTTTCATAAATCAACCCAAAACCTAATGCATTTATAAATATTTAAAAATTTAGGAACTAATTTGTAAAATTTTTGAGATTATATTTTAAATATTCTAAAATTTAATGACCAATTTATAATTTTTTGGCTATCATTTTATAAAGTTACAAAATTTAAGGAGCAATTTGTAAAATTTGGGGTCATGTTTTATATATTTAAAAATTTAGTGTCTAATTTATAAAATTTTTAGAGTCATATTGTAAATATTTTAAAATTTAGAGATCAATTTACAAAATTTTTAGGTCATTCTGTAATTATACAAAATTTATAGGGCTATATTGTCAATATTTAAAAATTTAAAGATAGGTATTGGTTAAGAAATGCAAATTTTGTTACTAAAAGTATAGTTGATAGTAATAAAAGTTAATATTTTTAGTTATGAAATAAATTTTCATAAGGAAATTTTAGTTAAGAAATGAATTTTCATCGCTGATAATTCATCATTAGTGAAGAAATTTAATTTTTTCTCGCTAATACACTTATTTCTTAACTAAAGCCATCACTTTTAGTTAGGAAATAAAAATTTTGTAGTCGAAGGTCTTAATCAATAACGACAAAAGGTTTTTGTCGCTAAAAAAATTTTTCTCAAGTACTTTTAACAACAAAATTTTTTTCTTAACTAAAGTTTTGTCGTCAGCCAATGTATCATTTTCTTATAGTGCAAAATGTTGGGGTTTTGAAGCCTCCACCCTTATTTCCCAAACAAAGTAAAATTAAAATACTTTATATTCCTAAATGCCGAACCACCTTCCTTCTTTGACTTATAAAAAGTATCCCAACAAAGTCACGCCACCTCTTTTTATGCATACATACCTTTTGTCTAGAAAGCTAGAATAGTTGAAGTTATTTCATTACATAATCCAACAAGTAAAAAGAACAGTAAAATGAACAAGTAGGAATAGATTAAAGGACTGATTTAATCAACAGCTCCCTTTAAATCTTTGACAGTAACTTTTCCTTCCAACCTCATGTCCTTAACATATGACGATATTTCTTTTTAGAACATCTACTAAATATGGCAAACCCAAATATTTTCTTTGCCCTAGGAGATTTGTATACCAACATAGAAGCCAATGATAATCTATACTCATTACGTGTACGCTTCGAGAAATAAATAGATGGCTTACCATAATTCACCTTCCGACCAAAAGCCAACTCATATAATATCTTAAAATTTGAATAAAAACACAACTTGTACAAGGCGAATTAGAAAAATTATTCTGCAAAATAAGTTGTCAATTCATATAGTGAATTGTTTACTTTAACCCCACTTAATACAATAAAATACAAATTTTATTATAAATAAAGAAAGTAATTAAGAAAAAAAAAAAAAAAGCTACCAGCTCTAATGATTATCATCTGTCATTTCCTTTCCCAACACTTAATGCGACTATTTCTTTTTTTTTTTTCTCTCTCTCGTTTCTCTTTTGTCCTTTTCTTCTCTTAATTCCTGTAACTATTCTCAACTTTTGTATTTTTTTACTTTATCTTTTTTCTTTCTACTCTTTTCTTTATCAATTATGCTAAGAGCAGATATACTAAGGGGATCATGCTAACCTACTAGTTATAAATTTTCTAAAAAAAAGAAAAGAAAAAGAGAACAGTATTTCAAAGATTTAGTCATACTTGATTTAATGAAGGTAAATTTGCATAAATAATCTCTAATCTATTTTACTTGTCGTAAATATTTTTTTTTAATTTTTATAATCTCTAATATATATATATATATATTTTTTTTTTTTTTATCCTCGCCACCTCATAATGGAATCTGACAGACACAACACGTGAGACTCAAGTGCACTACTACGGCAAAATTGACAAATCACATAATTTAATACCATAACTTCAATCTATCTTGTAGACAATTTCACGAACACCTGAGAAGCATTGAGGAATGTTCTTCCAGGAGACCAATTGCCATCAAAACCCAATTTCCCAATTTTCAATCCATTAGCAGAAAGTAGAATGACTTGAAACCCTTTGCGAATTTTCACCTACTTCCGAGCCCATATTTTGATTTCTTGTTCCTTGTTATCATGCAGTGAAGGTTTATCGCTAGTCTGCTCTTCCCACTTCTGGTGCGAAGAAGAACAACCCATTGGAGAAGCAGGTTTGACCATATCTACTGCTAATGGTGGTTAAATGGCTTTAGTAACTCACAACCTGGATTTTGAATGTCTCTAGTAGACGAGGATTGAGCTCAGGAAGACACCAACCCGACTCGGCAAAGTTCGAGGTAGCAGAGTCACCACGAAGAGCAAAAGTAGCCACATCATGTGCCCTAGCTACCATTTCCGTGGTAGGAAAAGTCCCCAACCAAATTCTTGATGTCTTATTAGGTTCACAAGCTTCACATACCCATTTACTCCCATTTCTCCTCCTCACTCCTCTGTTCACCGGGTGGTGCATCTCCTTAAACTTCCTCCTCCCGCCTTCTTCTTATGTGTCTGCAACTTCTAGTTACCGCTTTTCTATTGCATACATTAGGTAGATATGGTTTTGAGTGCCTCATTTTTCCATAGCAAGTGTCCAAACTCCGGTTGTATTTGTCGAGATTTTATTTTGAATTTGATTGTGTAGGTTAATTTCTGGTAAATTCAGTCTAGGTGGCTCAACTGTTATGACTGCGCCTTTGAATGGCAATGCTACAACATGGTAGTTTGAAATTGGGGGACCAACATTGGTGGCGAGGAGCACAACTGTACGGCATAGTTGGGTAGTTCAAGTCCCTTGGATTTGCAAGAGAGTGTTTGCATGTCCTTTTGGAGGACTTGGAAAAAACTTGTAACTAGGAAGGGGTTAGACCTTGAGCACAGAGAAACTAAGAGTAATCCTATGTCTCTATGTCATAAATCAAGTCAGGATCAAGAGCTTTCAATGGGTTTATGTGACCTGCACCATGGTAATATAGGGTCACGGGTGCCCGAGTAAAGGCATTTTTCAAAGGATTAATGGTATTGTCATGAACATAGGTAGTTGTTATTAGTGCAGACTTGATTGCAGCTGTGCTCCAGTCGGGGTGCTTGGCCTTGAGCAATGCTACAATACCACTCACATGAGGGCATGACATGGAAGTTCTTGATAATATGTTGAACTTAGTTCTTCTATGATCTGTCGGCAAACTGGATGGACCTGTGTTACCAGTCCAAGCAGCAAGGATATTCACCCCCGGTGCACTACATCAATCTGGGAAATTGGGTTTTGATGGCGGTAACCGAGAAGGACATTCAACATTCCTCAATACTCCCCAAGTTTTTGTGAAATTGTCTACAAGAGTGATTGAAGTTATGGTACAAAGTTATATAATTTTTCAATTTTGCTCTAGTTATAATGGTGCACTTGAGTCTTATGCATTGTGTCTGTCGGATTCCACCGTATTTAAGTTGGTGAGGATCATAAAAAATGGAAATCTATAGATTAGGGACCGTAAAAATTGAAAAAAAAAAATAGAATTAGGTCTGGCAAGTAAAATAGATAGGGACTATTTTTGCAAATTTGCCTTTAATAAATATAAAAATTGATTGAAACATAGTATAGAAAAATATGCTTCATTTTGTTTGTGTTGTTATTTATTTAGGTGAAGTATTGTGAAACAAGCAAATGGTAACTCATTTATTTAATTGACTCCACTGACTTAGGATTCAGGTCTTCATTACTGTGCTCAAGGGCTATAAATTAACTTATGAAAAACTCTTTCTTTTAGTTGCTCTGCATTAAACTCTAGCAAATATATCATAATTCTTCTCTTCTCTCATTGCTCAAGTTATCTATTATTTTATTTTCTATTTGGGCAAAAAATTCAAGTAGTACATGAACTATATGACATTCTAAGTTTTGCATCTAAACTAAAAAATGTTCAGAAGTAGCACTCATACTATTAAAATGTCCCGATTTTGTATTTCTATCAAGTTTAACCATTTAACTATCTTTTCTGTCAATTCAATGATTGTCACGTGACATCTTTTGAGGATTTTTTTGTTCATTAAAAAAAAGAAAAAACCAAATGAATTCGCCACAACAAGCCGAAAATGATTTCGATGATCTACTACATATTTTGGAATCAATCCACATCCAAAATTTATATTTTGGACCTGTACTCTTCACATAAAATACGAAATCAGTGAATATTTGCTTTGTCATTTGTGAGAAAAATACTGAGATTTACCACAAGTTGCGAATCTTCTTACAAAATTCTTGTTAATCCATGAGATTCTAAAGATGTTTACCTTCTCACAATGGCAAGTAGGCAATGGGGAACTTCAACTTTTGGGCATTTCCAAATTACGGTATCATTTTTTTTTTTTCTTGAAGGGGTTGAAAAATAGAGGTATATTAAGGAAGAAAAGTGTCAAGTGTTTTGAAAATTGTCCTATCAGTTCTATTAAAGGAAAAGAGTTAGTGCCCATAAAATAATATATAAGGATAAAAATGTTCTCATGTGAGCATTATGTAATCGACGGAAAAGATAGTTAAACAGTCAAATTTGATAAAAGTACAAGAAGTATCTTCTTAATGTTTTTTCGTTTAGATGCAAAACTGAAATTTCAAATAGTTCAGTTGCTATTTAAATTTTTTACCCTTTTTATTTTGAATTCTCAACTTAGGACTAATTGGAAGAAGTGGCACAATTAGTGCACAAAAAATTTGGTTTGTTAGAGCATCTGATGCATTTAAATTTTCCATAAACGATATAAACTATACAAATAAAGTTAATGATATTTGCTTGCAATAATTATAAAATAAAATATTAAAAAAAAACCTTGCATTAGTATATATGTGGAATACTTAAAGAAATTTAAGATGCACTATTGATCAAATGTTTATTATTGTAAATTAAAATATTATTTGAGATTGCTGAGAGTTTTTTGAGATTTCAAATTGGTTCAGTAGGAGCTTGACTCTTGAGAGACCAAGTGCCCAAAACACTTTCCCATTGAATTAATTTTGATAATCTAATTAACTAAGGAAAATTGGTAAGTTTAGTCCTTGAACTTTTTTATTTTGGTATGATTTGTTTCTATTTTCTATTTTTAACTTTATAGGTCCTCTATCTTTTTTAATTTGGTATATTAGGTCCTTCTCACTTAATTCTGGCAAGTCAACCCGTCAACTCTAATTTTGACCTATTAAGAAAGGACAAATTTGGTATTTTACTGTACACATTCAATATTTATAAAGGCAAGTTGACGAGTTTAGTCCCTAAACTTTTTATTTTGGTATATTTGGTCCTTATTCTTTTTTTAAAAATTTTATAGGTTCTTCATCTTTTTAGTTTAACACATTAGGTCCTTCCAACCTAATTCTAGCAAGTCAACTCTAAATTAACTCGTCAACTCGAATTTTGACCTATTAAAAAAATGTCAAATTTGATATTTTAATGTACACATTCAATCATTCTTTGTACTAGAATTGTATATATACAAAATTAAAATAATTACAAATTTACGATTACATATGTATAAATTGTATTACAAATCAAAGAATTAAAAGAATCTATAGAAGTAAAACGCAAATTGGCATTGATTCTATCCTAACCAAATCATACAATATGTCAACGTCACTTTTCTCTAAATCAAAATTTCATATATCACATCCTCCATTCAAGTAAGGTAAATTGGTGAGTTTAGTCCTTTAATTTTTTAATTTTGACGTGATTAGTCAATATTCTTTTTTTAACTTTATAGATCCTCTATCCTTTTTAATTTGGTACATTAGTTCCTTCTAACTTAATTCCGATATGCCAACTATAAATTAACTCGTCAACTCCTGAAGGTGTACAGTAAAATACTAAATTTGTCATTTTAATGGGTTAAAATCGAAGTTGACTTGTTAATTTAGAGTTGACCTGTCGAAATTAGTTCAGAAGAACCTAATGTGCCAAATTAAAAAAGATAGAGGATCAATAAAGTTAAAAAAGAATATTGACCAATAACGCCCAAATAAAAAAAATTGAATGACTAAACTCACCAATTTGCCTTACTTGAATGGAGGATATGATATTAAGATTTTTTATTTAGAGAAAAGTAGCGTTGACATGTGTGATTTGGTTAGGATAGAATCAACTTCAGTTTGGGTTTTACCTTAATAGATTTTTTTAATTCTTTGATTTGTAATACGATTTATACATATGTGATTGTAAATTTATAATTATTTTATTTTTATATATATACAATTCTAATACAAAGAATAATTGAATGTATACAGTAAAATATCAAATTTATTAGTTTTTTAATAAGTCAAAATTCAAGTTGACGGATTAATTTAGGATTGACCTGCTAGAATTAGGTTGGAATGACCTAATGTACCAAATTAAAAAGATATAGGACTTATAAAATGTTTTTTTTAAAAAAAAAAAATAGGGACCAAACATGTCAAAATAAAAAGTTTAGAGACTAAACTCGTCAACTTGTCTTTATAAATATTGAATTGTACAGTAAAATATCAAATTTATCCTTTCTTAATGGGTTAAAATTGGAGTTGACAGGTTGACACGTCAGAATTAGGTGGAAATGACTTAATGTGTCAAATAAAAAAAATAAAGAACTTATAGTTAAAAATAAAGAATAGAAACCAATCACATCAAAATAAAAAGGTTTAGGAACTAAACTTTCTAATTTGCTAATTAACTAATACGCGATTGCCTTATTGAGGATTGCATGTGTTTCTTTTTCTTCTTGTCAAAATTTTTAAATTAAAATGCAGTAATGTGTATAAACATTGAAACTAGATCTAAAATTTTCTATTAGTGAAAATTTGATTTGGACAAATAATACGGCAAAATTGAAAAACTAGGATGGAGACGGGCCGGGGGAGGGGGGGGTGGGGGCGGTTGCCCAGTGCTACTTGCGCATGAAATAGGGAAAAAATTATAAAAATAAGACATTAAAATTTGAAATTGAATTTAAAGACATCCGAAACTAACGTTAGCAGAACTTAATTTAAAAAAAAAAAAACCCTTAAATTTAAGAAAATTTTAAGAATATCAAATGCTAATAAAAGGAACGATTTTATAACTAACCAAATTATATGATTACATTCACAAATACGTATAAGGCATTGAATAACAACTAATTCTTGAATTCTTTTATTAATATTTTTAAATTCCAAAAGTACTGATAAAACCAGAGTTATGAATCTAAAAAAAAACAATCCTAATCCTATGTAATCCTTTTTAAGCTGCAAAATCTTAACACTGAATCAAATTTAAGAACATCACAGCAAAGAAAATGCAAATAAGCAATAAAATAAGGGAACTGTTAAAAATATAAACTCACATAAATTTCAAGAATTCGATCTGTCCTACATATTACAAAATTTCAGAAAGATTTATATTGTAATATCTATTAATAAATATATGATGAGGGTGGCTATCCACTGGAGGAAGGCCTTTGTAGTGTATAAGAGAAAATAGTAATATTTTCAAGCTATTCACAGGCCTAGATCATAAAAAACTGGATTGGCTTCAAGCTGCTCTGCAAATTTCTCAAGAATTTCCTTCAGGAGAACCATTAAGCTGTTTTCAGATCCTGCAGTCTTCTTTGTATCCTCGACATCAGCAAAAACTGCATCATACAGAAGAACCACCATATCATCAGCTCTTAGAGGTGGTAAACCCAATTCTTTTCCATTTTCCTCGAGAAAAGACCTAATTATCTCTTTGCATGGATTTTTTTTGTCATGGCTTTCTTGCGTTATCTTCTCCACAACATCGTCAAGTTGCTTTTGATCGGCCAGAAGCTGCATTATCAATCAGACCTTGCATTAGAGTAAGTAACTGAACATAAATATGTTATAGAATTTCCCAGTAAAGATGTCTAAAAGGATTCTAAATATTTTATAGATGGGTCCTAACTGTAAGCAGCTTCACCCCAATAGCACAAAATTTTCAATTTGCCGTTATACTCAGATGTTTGAATAAATTCTTTCAATTAATCCAAATAAATTTGGAAACAAAAGGTCACACATTCTTGTGTACAACTCTTGTATGTCGAGCTCTACATCAATTCACCTTATACTACTAATGAAAGATACAAGAAGTGTGTTATTTTCATTTCATATCGCATTCATTAAGCCTGCAAATAGGCTCTGTTTTCTAGAGTATATCTGGTCATTATTACCAAATGTTCAAATCAGTTTAAGCTGATCACCCTAGAAAAAGGGACAAGCAAAACTACTAAAACCACAGGCATTAATCAGTACAATAGATGTAACAAAAAAGTACAAAATCTCATATAGAAGTCTCTTTGAGACGAAATCATAATCTACAGCACTTTCAAATTGCACAGTGAAATATTCCATGTATTCTGTTTCAACAATGAATAGATGAAACCCACAACAAAACCACATTCATATATTTGAAATAGACAAAGGTGAAGCACCATCAAGGAAAAACATTCAACACCAAGAGCTCAGCAACACTAGAAGGATGGCAACTTCAGTAGAATAATAAAGAATGTACTTCTTAATGGTATATAACTGATGAAAAGTAGATGCAGAAATAAGGAAGATTGACTACCTTTCTTATCTTAGAACCATTAACAATCTTCAAATTTTGTACGACAGTGACATGTTTTACACCAAGAGCATCAGCTATATCTTGGAGCACAGGCTGCAACAATTGTGCAAATTGTGCTTGCCCCAACTCCTCATCACCCTCAGCATTGTGCTTCTTTAATATGTCACTTAGTTGAGGAAAATCTGTCAATAAAGGCCATCTTTCAGGAAATCAGCATTTACTTTGTAACATGATGATCAAATACAAATAGTTATCATGTAATTGTAAGTATCTCAAGCGGACAAGCAAGAGATATCAGGTTACAGTGAAACAAACCTTGGCCATCAAGCCTGTGACAAACAATTAATCTGCAAACTGGGACTTTCAAAAAAAAAACCACTATGTAATAATTTCTTTTCTTATTGATTGTGAATGTAATATATTTTAGCCCTTTTGAATGCAACTAAAGGATACAGAACAAGACTTCATTACATGTTCAAAAATGCTTCACATGCTAACTCTCAAAAAGAATTTATTTACCCTTTGCCTATGGTTCAAAGTCAATGGTGGAACTGAAAATGAATATTACAGTGGTGAGTTGAATATTTGTCATTCTGATTTGTGTTGCATGATACCTTTCCAGACATTAATTTTAAGGAAACTTCCTACTGCTTTACTTATATGCTCCCATCTCTATACTACTTACCACTATTCCAAGTTATATAACAACATAAATCCCACCAAGAACTTCCTTACGTACACTAAATCCATAACATAGTGATAGACTCTCATATTCTATTAAAGTTTCCATTTGAGTCATAAAAGAGAAAATATCTAAAGCTCTTCATAAACTTCTCTATATTTCAGGTCTTAAATGGTAAATGGAGGCAGCAATCCAAAAAATTTCTTACTACAGTGCATATTATTTTGGCGCACACTTGAACCATCACCAAAATATTATAGAAATTGTTTAGGCAACTTATGTTAAAAATTCAATAGCTTCACTAATTCCATTAATGTGAATGACGTATTATTCAATGATAGCACATTGAAGAACAGTACTTTTCCTTGTTTTAGTATAGTAATCACGTTGAATCATAAGCTGCATTGAATCCATAGCTGCAGTGATCCGTAGCAAACTGTGCATTGAAAAAATACAAGCTCGAAAAAATTTTGAATATTGTATAACAGATGTGAGAGAGAGAGAGAGAAGGTAAACCTGAAATGGGAGGAATTCCCATTTCAATGCCCATATGGACAAGAGCATTCTGGATTTCACTCTTTCTGATCTTTCCTCTATCTTCAGTGTCTATGTCAGTGAAGAGATTTTCAGCTAACATTGCAAAATCATCTTCATCTTCCAGAATTAGTCGAAGGTTTTGTCCATCCAAAACTGCCACAACAATTGGATCCTCTGTGTGCACCAACTTAAACAATAAGCACTTCATCCTAATTTCATCAGAATCATAACATGCAATCTCAGCAAAACGATTCTTTTATGCTTGTCTAGCCAAAACAAAATCAACCAGAGAAAACATATTGAGGGAGGTTAATTCGATCTACAGATTTTCAAAAGCTACGCGCACATTGAAAAACAATGACTGGTAAAATGTTTTTTCTTTTTAGTACTATATCAACATCATAAAAACTGTTTTTCAATATAAATGAATGATCCGGAAAATATAACAGCTGCTCATTAAGAAGAATCAGGTAGATAATTGTAGCATGTAATCATAGAAACTATTGAAGCAGCAAGCAGTAAGTCTCAATGGAAATAACTCAGGCTTCTTTTGTTAACCAACAAACTAATCATGCAAAGTACCACAAGATTATCAGGATTGAAGCAGAATTTTAGGTAAGAATGTGAAAGTTCAGTTCTTTTATGCTTAGAATTTAAAGATTCTAACACAGTTTCTCATCGGTCTAGAAGCCAATTCTTTATTTAAATTATTTAAATAAAAGAATAAAGAAAAGAAGTTGCCTAAGTTTTTAGTTTGGAAAGAAGACATAAAATTCTCTGAACCAAATGAGCAGGCTGACTTCTGTCTACTGATTAGAGTATAGAAGCATCATTATTCCAGAGAAAAATGATAGAGATACAGATAGAGAGCTAATGGAGGAATATTAAACTGCTGCAGAAATGTATCAACACAAATGGCTGCACTCTTCCCCCAAAAGTAAAATTTGGATTATCGAATTTAGGTGAGTAGCATTTATCATGAGGAGCAGAGAATCATCAAACTGGAGAACTAGTGTTCCAATAAATTTAGACTTCCATTTGCTTTATCTTTTGTTTGGCCTTTCAGCAAGTGTTTGGTTTTTATTAACAATAGTTGGGGCTGTTAGCAAACTGTTCAGGGTTACCATATCACAAAAGTGCCTGAAATATGCCCATGTCTGTTGTAAATTCCATTCAACAGTGGATCAAATAGCCTCAAGTTGAACTTTTTTCCCTTTCTGTGTTTTTTTTTTTTTTTTTTTTGGCATGTAGAGGAGGGGGAGGGGGGCAAGTATGAATCTTTCATTGAAGAGAATCAATCCAGCAAGTTTGCACAGGAAGTCCTCTTAGAATTAAAACAAAACAGGCTTAAATGGACTCCTGTATGCCCAACACAATAAACAAAAATTAATAACCAATATAGACCATATAACTCTAAGAACTCAACTTATGCAACCAATTATTCCAGGAAAGAAACTTAAAACAAAATTAAAACCTTAAACAGCCAATGGGTAAAAGTATTGTTTCTTCTTCTAAAGCTAGCCCCAGTGCTTCGAATTCTATTTTCACGGTTTCAAAAGCAGTTTCAGAACTCTGCTATTGGCTACAAGACAGCCTTGCATTTCTTTCATTCCATGGCCAATGTGCTTTTATAAACAATGCTAGCCTGACTACCCAACTTCTAAGTGCCTTACACCAGTAAAGTTTGACTAGATACATATTAATTCACTTGAACAGTCTATGCAGCTGGGATGCATCTGTAAAATACCCTGCAAAGATGCCCGCACCTGAGATGGTGTGCATCTGCAAGCATACTCTGCACCGATGTTGACACTTGAGACGAATAGGGTCCAAAGAAAAATAGATGACCAATTCATTCCTTCGCCATAGAATATAAAACACAATTAGCACCCCATGCCACATCCTAGTGAAATCTCTAGAATAAAGATTTTTTTATCATTCCAACCACTTCACAAAAACAAAGCCAGACACTTCTTCACAAAACCAGACCACAGTGCTGATACTGGAAGGCCTTTGTCTCTCATATATTCAGTTGTAGATTTTACAGAATACATCCCAGAAGAAGAAGCCAACCACATGATTCTGTTATTGTTTTGAGAACTAGGTAGAAATTAGCGCAGGATTGGTAGTGTTGAAAAACATGAAGCCTAACTCCAACTCAAAAGATGCCTTGTAAGGCAAGATTGCCCAAGACTTATAAAAAGAACCATAGCTTGCTAACTAACTATAACACCCCACACTCTAGGTACCTAGATAGGGCAGGATGTCGTCCCGTCCAAAGGACCAAAGGTCTTTATAACGAGGTACAAATAGAAAAAAATTGCTAAATAAAATTAAAAGAATAATTTCATTACATTCGGAAGCAAAACTTATACAAGTCTGGAAAATCACAACTAACAAACATCTCTTAAAATAAATTCAAAACATAAATAAATAAATAACTGGAGTTCATCTCCTAACGCTTCACTCTACTCAGTATAAACAATCCCCTAAAATCATAATATAAAAGGTGTGAGATTGACATCTCAGTAAGTTCCGTGTGTTTAAGTGTCAATTGTAACCATTGCGTGTATACAGGTTTATTAAAATCACAAAATCGTGTTTGCAAGTCAATTTCATCAATAACCGTTATACAAAAGAGCCTTACTCAATAAATCCAAAACAGTTCACAATAAATCACTATTTCATCACATTCATAATTCATTAAGTAGAGATTAGCAAATGATTCAACAATATAGTAACATACTCCATATCATAATTACCACCATGATAGCTTCCCAATGTATTCTTTTAATAATGGGCAGTGGGGGATCCACCACTAGGTGAGATACTCCTCCATCTCTACACCCAACATTCCAATTGTCCAATTCGGATCAACAATGTCCACATGGACCAATATGCTAGCACGGACGGCCTGACTAAGTAGTACTGTCGCCTCTCCAAGTTAAGTTTATCTACAGGAGGAGGCCTCCTGCTAGAAGACAAACTCTTGCTCTTCAAAACTAATACTACTAGCCTACCCTCGCTGAGTACTCAACGCTCCCCGATTAGAGGCAGAATCATTTTCCTTTTTCTGAAAGTCTTTGATTAGTTTGATTGCAAAACGTGGTTTTCGTAACAGCATTTTCAAATAGTTTGACAATAGTGTAAGAAATTGTTTTTGAGTTTGAATAAATAAAATTTAGTAAATCCATTTTGAACATAAAACATCCACGTTTCCAATCCAAGTCTCACAACAATCCATTGTAACTCATCATTTTTAGTCAAAGCTCAATCCTTGTGTCAAAACATCATATTGACATCAATTCCAAATAACATTGTAAAAATTGCTTGCAAACATATAACTTGTATTAAAACAGTTATGCAGGGACTTACCTGGATATTCTCAATAATCAATTAAAGTGATGCTTGATGTTTTTGTCACTTCCTTCCTTATCTAGAACCAATGATTCTATGATTAGAACCCAAATATGCATCCACTTATCTTTTCATGCATCATGAATCCCTATGATCATATCATCTAATTCATCCATGGCATCTAGATAGACTAGTTTTATTAGCTCATCGCTATAGCTTCCCAAGATCATGCATCTCATCATGGCATGCATATAAACGAATCTCATCATCAATACAAGGACCCCTAATATTCGTCTACCACAAACCTCATATAACAACCCTATTTTCATTCAAAGATCTCATCTTTAATCATCATGCTACAGATCTAGACCTTCATAGCAATATTCAATCATGATCAAATACATACATGCCTAGCTCATTCCATTGAACCCTCAAACTCATCAATATAGTCTATTCATACTTTCATCTAGACTCCATGCATAACAACATCACCATAAAAGAACCTTATTTAAGTAAAAAGGGATCGAGACCAAGAATACCTTTGACGACACACACACACTAAGTGCAAAGGTGACGCCTTTAGTGGTTGCTTGGGTTCACTTGAGGAAGAAAGGTTGATTGTAGTGCTCTTGGCCTTCTTGTTCGAAAATCTCGAATAAAAGGAGACAAGGATCAGCCCCTTGATGATCGAGATTGAGGAGAAAAGAGAAAGATTATTTGAATGAAAGCTGAAAGGGTTTGAAGGGTTACTCACCTTAGGTTTAGATTTCAAGTTTGGAGATGCTTGGAGGTTGCTAAGGACGAAATTTTTGGAGAGAGTGGCGGCTGGAATTCTGGAGCAGTAGAGGGTGTTTTAGGGTTTGATTGTGACTAGTTTGATGAAGGGAATAGGTTAGGCTGAGGTGTTTTAGGGATTAGTAGAGTTTGATCTTACTTTGGTCTCTTGATCACAAGAAGGAAAAGGTGACAGCTTTTGTCCTTATTGCTGTAGCCGATTTCCAGCAGGGTTTTAAGGGGTTTAGTGCTGGTTTTTTGTGGCTGTTTTCTGGTTGTTATTGTGGCCACAATAAGGGAGGAAAAGGAGATGAAATAAGCTGATTGCCTGGCTTCCTCTTGGACGAGATTAGGAGGAAAGATTAGGGTTTTGTGTAGCTGTTTTTGCCTAAGATAAGAGGAAGTTGAGAGTAATGAAAAGCTGGAATTTTTGTGAGAGTGTGTGTGGGTGAACAGTGACGAAATTCTGGAGGCAATGGAGCTGAAATTCTGGTATTCTTTTGGCTAAAATCAAATTCTAATTGGTTAGGGTTTTCTTAGTTAACCCTAGCTAGGTTTTGGAGTGTTTTAGGTAAGTTATTCTACCCTATGTGTGGTGGCTGTTATAAGGGAATTTTCCAACAAACCCTAGAAAGGATTTAGGTCATTTATTTAGGGAATAGTTTAATTAATTCCCTATATTAATTTGAATAATTTTAAATAATTTTTAAACCGTTATTTGGTAAGGAAAATTCTGGTTTTCTAATCCTTGTAGCGACTGAATTTTTCCCTTCCTTTTCCCCCTTCAAAATTTCGAAACCCTTGGCTTAATCCAAGGGACAAACATCTTATTTAAATCCAGCTCTTTGCCTTCTATTTTCTGGAAAAAAAAAGATTTTATTTGAAGAAGATTAAGATATAGAGATTGATCTCCTTGAAAACAATACCTATATAATCTCCTATATTTTATCTCCTAATATATTACTTGGATATAGCTTTTTAAAAAAACTAGATTAGTAATCTTTAAAATTCTCTAAAAGATTATGATAGGATACTAGGAACAAAAATTTAATTTACTAATTTTATAAAAAAATTTCCACCATAAAGCACACCCCCAATTTTTAGAGAATTGGTCTCCAAAACCTTAAAATTAGGGTAGAAAGAAAATAAAAGAAAGGAAAGAATTTGAGATAGCTAGGATTCGAACTCAAACCCACCAAAGAACACACACCAAGTTCTATCCATTAAACCACATTGATTCCTGTCAATTATTCTCCTAATAAATTCCCTTAATTCTTACTCACTTACTCCATCCCTTTTTTTAATAAATCCCCTTCAATAAAATAAAACTCAACTACCTCAAATACCACAACCACTTTAAGAACAAATTAATTCATGCAACAACAAATTGATATTTTCATGAAAATAATTCAAATCATCAAATGTGGTATAACTCAATATGACATGCATGACTTTTCCCTACTTACTAAAGGCGGTCTAACATGGGGTAGTACACTAACCAATGTGGGATAACTCAGCAGTAGTAAACTTCTCCCAGACAGCCATAACTAAAAATTTTTGTTAGATAGAAACAACCAAGAATCATTTTGGATTACATCTGAAACTGTTTATGAAAACATACTCAGGAAAATGAAACGGAAAATGAAACGGTGAAGGGCCTATTTACTATATTAGGCCTTTCTTAAAAGAAGAAATAACGGAAAGATAGTAAAAGAAGGTGTAGACAATTGAGATAAAACAAAACATTGGCTGCGAGCTTAGAAATTAAAAACGTTTAGATATATAATTAAAATATTTTTTAGATATTAAGCATTGAATTTATTGATTATATATACAGTTTCTTTTCTAGAGAGAGATATAATTTTTGTATTTCTAAAAGGCGCATTACATTACTAAGGCAAGTGCTTTTTTAGTGCCTAGCACCTCAAGCAATGCCACGGTAAAGAGCCTTGAAGGCGCCTTACACCTTAAATAACCTTAACTTGACATGGAAACAAGATACTTTCTCATGGTAAAAGTGTTTGAGGACTTAAAACACCCAAATACAGGACCACATCTGGATAGCATCACCATAAGGGTGGCAAACACGTTTCTATCAGGTAACTTTTGGATTGGGTTGGAGAATCAAATGCATGACCTAGCATCTAGACACAACAAATTAATGCATTTTATAAGAATAAACTCACATGCTGCCCTAAACTCAACCTAATTAATAAATGGATCAATTTCACCACTTAAAGTTTGTTGACAAATTGCAACACTAATCAGCATGGACTATTACCAAGTAGCAAATCACATATTGCACTCTTTTACATATTCATACACAAACTTGAGCACTGTAAAGAAATGCTAAGAAATTGGAAGAGAATGATCTCTTTTTCGTTATATCTTGAAGTTTACAATGAGATAATTATATACAAGCTATTTAAGAAACAAAAATGATAACTACCCTAAAACACTGATCACAAAATTCTCTAATTACTGATCACAAAAAATCTCCTAATTATTGATCACAAAATCCCCTAATTTAAGAGTCAAACTTCCCTAATTTAGCTTGATTCTAATATTACAATATTTACAACTTTACTCCCCTAAAATATACCCATTACCCATATTTTTCCACACTCCCCTCAAGTTGGTGAATAGATATTCTCCAGTCCAAGCTTGGATGCAATACTTTCAAACACTAGACCACTTAACCCTTTGGTTAACACATCAGCAAGTTGATCATTTATAGACACATAAGGTGTGCAAATCAATTCACTCTTCAATTTCTCCTTGTAATACCCTGTTTAACATCACCTTTATTATATGGGGAAAGTCATGCATTGCATATCATTTTATATGACATTTGATAACTTCATGGATATATGTGATTTATCAGTTGGTAAGTTCATGAAGTTATTTACTTTGATATACTTGTTGGAGGACTAATTAAACAAGAGTGGGAGTTAATTTGTTGGTTTCTTGGTGGACTTGAGCTTTTGTTTTATGAGTATTAGTAGAAGGAACAAGAATTATTGTGGTTTAGTGATTAAAATAATAGTTGTTGTGGTTTAGTAGTTGAAACAAGAGTTATTATGGTTGAGTGGAGTGATTGAAGCTAGAGTTGTAGTGGTTGAAACTTGGTGTTTAATAATTGGAGACTTGAGTTTAAATCCCAACTCTTGCAAACCTTTCTATTCTTATTTCTCAAAGTTCTCCTAAGCTAAACAAAAACAAGTCATACACACACTCACAAAAATTCCAACTTCCCTTACTCTTAAATTTTTCTCTGGTTTTAAGCAAAAATCACAGCACAAGACCCTAAATTTTCTTTCCCTATTTCTGCCCAAAGCTGAACCAAAAATCAGCCTATAATTTTCTCCTTTTCCTCTCATTATCTAGGCCACTACAGCACCCTAGAGCACAGCCATAAACTCCTATTCACTGCAATTCCAACCAAACCAAGAAGAGCGAAAGTTGCCATTTTTCCCTTGTTTGTTCAAGAGTCCAAAACAAGGTGTAGTCCTTCCAAACAGCAAAACACCTAAACCTAACCTATGACAGCCACCAATCACACCCTAAACCTCTCTTCTACAAAACAAAAATAGCCCCTTTTCTTTCCAAGATTTCGACCATCACAACTCCAATCACCACCAAAATCGAGACGACTATTAGGGGTCCTTGTATTGATGATGAGATTCGATTATATGCATGTCATGATGATGAGTGGATTCATATCTGGCTTCTAATCATAGAAACATTGATTAAGGAAGAAAGTGAAAAAGAGATCAAGCATTGCTTTGGTTGATTATTGAGAATATCTAAGTAAGTCCCTGCATAACTGATATGCTAAATATTACATGTTTGCAAGTATTTTTGGACGATATTTGAAATAGTGTCAATATGATTATTGACATGATGATTGGAATGTCGGTTGAATATGATGAATTGTACTATGGTATTTGAATACTTGGTTTGAGAACGTGGTTATTTTATTTTTTAAATGAGTTTGTCAAATATCAACTTTTAAACTGAAAACGATTTCTTTTCTTTATCATTAAACATTTTGGAAAACTTATTGTGAAAAGCCACGTTTTACAAAGACAAGATAATCAACGATTGCGAAAACAAGAGAAATGATTCTACCCCTAAATGGGGAGCGTTGAGTACTCAGCGGGGTAGGATAGTGGTGCTAGTCTTGAAGAGCTAGAGTGAGTTTTCTGGCAAAAGGCCACCTCTAGAAGATGAACTCAACTTGGAGAGGCGACAGTACTACTTAGTCAAGCCGGTCCAAACTAGCATATGGGTCCATGTGGACTTCATTTATCTAGGTTGGACAATCGGTGTGTTGGGTGTAGAGACGGAGGAGTATCTCACCCTAGTGGAAGGATCCCCCACTACCCATTGTTGAAAGGTTACATTGGGACGCTACCATGATATGGATTGTTACACTATTGTTTGAATCATTGCTAATCCCTACATAATAAACTTATGATTATAATAAGATGATAATAAGATGATGATTTATTGAGATTTGTTTTGGATATGATGAGCAATGCTCCTTTGAATAATTGTTTATTGATGGAAAAGTCTTGCAAACATGATTTTTGGGTTTTGATAAACCTGCATGCACGAAATGTTTATATATGACATTCACACACACAGGACGTACTGAGATGCTAATCTCACACTATTTTACATCATGTTTTCAGGGGAGTGCTTTTATTGAGAAGGTTGAAGAGATAAGAGATGACTTTCAGTTTATTTAGTTTTGCTTTGTATTTCTTTTGAGAGATAATTGTTAATTTTAGATTCTCAGAATTGTATAAATTTTAACTTTGGTTGTTAATAAGATTATCCAGAATTTTATTCGGTCATTTTCGTTCCTTTTGTACCTCGTTATAAAGACTCCTGGTCCTTTGGATGGGGCGACATCCCGCCTATTTGGGTACGTAAGTAGTGGGGTGTTACAAGTGGTATCAGAGCGAGGTTTAGGCAAAGGATATTATTGAGAAGTACCTAACCTCTAGGAATTGAGATCCATGGAATGGGGTGTGAACCCTAGGGAGTGAGAGTAGTTCTGATTTCTTTATATTTCTTTTATAGGATGACTAGAAGATCTGCAGCTGTGACCCGAGACTGGCCATTTATGTGCGGTCCCACGAGTGGTATAGCATCTAGCCCTATACTTATATCGGATTTCTCATCATCTGAGTCAGAGACGGAACCTGAGGGTGGATGGATTCCCAGTGAGGATGAGATTGACCATGAGCCGCCTATGATGGTGGATAAGTTCGTAGTGGTGTTTCTAGATGATATTTTGATCTACCCTAAGAGTCTCGAGGTGCATGCGGAGCATCTGAAGTTGGTACTGGAAAAATTGAGGGAGCATAAACTATATGCCAAGTTTAACAAATGCGCGTTTTGCTTAGATTCAGTGGCCTTTCTTGGTCACGTGATATCTAGAGAGGGAATCAAGGTGGACTCAGCAAAAGTCGAGGCTGTCTCTAATTGGAAACAACCGGAGAGCATAATTGAGATTAGGAGTTTTCTTGGATTGGTGGGATATTACCGGCGGTTCATCAAGAACTTCTCTACGCTGGCTACACCGATGACCCGACCGCTGAGGAAGGACGTGCCGTATGTCTGGAGTGATAAGTGTGAAAAGAGTTTTCAAGAGCTCAAGAGGAGACTGATGATGGCACTGGTATTAAGTTTACCTGAGGAAGGTAAACCCTACTCCTTGTACATAGACGCCTCTAAGGAAGGTCTGGGGGTGGTGCTGATGCAATATAAGAAAATTATCGCCTATGCATCGAGGAAGCTGAAGCCGCACGAGGTTAACTATCCGACGCATGACTTGGAGTTGGCTGCAATAGTGTTTGCCCTGAAGAAGTGGCGACACTACTTATATGGAGCGGAGTATGAAGTCTTCACAGATCATAAGAGTCTGAAATATATCTTCACTCAAAAGGACTTGAATCTAAGGCAGAGAAGATGGATGGAGTTTTTAAAAGAATATAAGTGTCCAATTGGCTATCACCCAGGGAAGGCTAACGTGGTAGCTGATGCGCTGAGCCGAAAGGTGAGGATGGCTAGTATGAGGGTGCAAGAAGTCCAAATAGTATAAGAACTCTTGGACCGAAAGGCGGAAGTAGGAGAAGGAAAGATCAACTTGTGTAATTTGAAGATGGAACCTGAGCTGAGGCAAGAGATTGGAGAGGTGCAGCGAGGCAACCAAAACTTTCAAACTCTTAAAGCAAAGGAAATCAAAAGAGGAAATAAGGAGTTTCGGACCGACGAAGCTAGAGTGTTGTATTTTCGAGAACGGATATGTGTACCGGATGACCCAGTATTGAAGAGAAAGATAATGGGCGAGGCTCACGAGAGCAAGTATACTATTCATCTTGGAGAAGTGAAGATGTACCAAGATTTGAAGAAGGCCTACCGGTGGCCGGGGATGAAAAGAGATGTGGCACAATACGTCTCTACTTGTCTGACTTGCTAAAAGGTAAAAGCGGAGCATAAGAAAGCAGCGGGGTTATTACAACCGTTGCCTATTCCCAAGTAGAAGAGGCAAGAGGTGACGATAGATTTTGTTACCGGACTACCTATGTCTGTAATACCCCATATTAGACCACATTTAGTAAATGGGGAAAAGTCATGCATGTCATATTGAGTTATGCTACATTTGATGACTTGAAGTATTTTCATGAAAATATCAATTTGTTGTTGCATGAATTAGTTTGTCTTGGAATGGTTGTGGTATTTGAGGTAGTTGAGCTTTATTTTATTGAAGGGAATTTATTAGAAAAAGGATGGAGTAAGCGAGTAAGAAATAAGGGAATTTATTAGGAGAATACTTGCTAGGAACCAATGTGGTTTGGTGGATAGAGCTTGGTGTGTTTTCTTTGGTAGGCTTGAGTTCGAATCCTATCTATCTCAAATTCTTTCCTTTCTTTTATTTTCCTTCTACCCTAATTTTCCCTAGCCTTAGCTGAAATCCTTAAGGTTTTGGAGACCAATTCCCTAAAAATTGGGGGTGTGCTTTATCTTGGAAATTATTTTATGAAATTAGTAAATTAAATTTCTACTCCTAAAACCCTATCATAATCATTTTTTTAGAAAATAGAAGGCAAAGAGCGGGAATTAAATGAGATGTTTGTCCCTTAGATTAAGCCAAGGGTTTCGAAATTTTGAAGGGAGAAAAAGGAAGGGGAAAATTCAGTAGTTACAAGGATTAAGAAACTAGAAATTTCCTTACCAAATAACTATTTAATAACTATTTAAAAATTACTCAAATTAATAGAGGGAATTAATTAATCTAACCCAAATATAAATGACCTAATTCCTTTCTAGGGTTTCTGGAAAATTCCCTTATAATCAGCCGCCACATAGGAAAGAATAACTTACCTAAAACACTCCCAAAACCTAGCTAGGGTTAACTAAGAAAACCCTAACCAATTAGAACTTGAATTTAGCCAAAAGAATACCAGAATTTCAGCTCCATTGCCTCCAGAATTTCGTCACTGTTCACACACACACACTCTCATGAAATTTCCAGCCCAAAGCCTACACCAAAAACCCCTCTACCAGTCCAGCAAAAACAGCTACATAAAACCTTAATCTTTCCCCTCCTAATCTCGTCCAAGAGTAGCCAGAAAATCAGCATCTTTCCTTCTCTTTTCCCTCTTTCTTTCGGCCACCATAACAACCAGAAACAACCACCAAAAACCTCCTCAAACCCTACTCAATCTCGTCCAAACCAAGGAGACAAAAGCTGTCACCTTTCCTTCTTGTGATTAAGAGACCTAAAGCAAGATCAAACTCTACTAAACCCCAAAACACCTTAGCCTAGCCTATTCCCTTCATCAAACCAGCCACAATCAAACCCTAAAACACCCTCAGCTGCTGCAGAATTCCAGCCGCCACTCTCTCTCTAAGGCTTGCGTCCCTAGCAACCTCCAAGCATCTCCAAACTTGAAATCTAAACCTAAGGTGAGTAACCCTTCAACCCTTTCAACTTGTATTCGATTAATCTTCTTCTTTTCTCCTAAATCTCGGTCATAAAGGGGCTGATTCTTCTCCCCTCTTGTTGGAAATTTCCAAACAAAGGTCCAAGAGCCACCAATCAACTCTTCCTTCCAAAGCAAATTCAAGCAACCACCAAAGGCGTCACCTTTGCTCTTAGTGTGTCTTGCCAAGAGGTATTTTTGGTCTCAATCCCTTTTGTCTTGCATAAGGTTGATTTTATGGTGGTATTATTATGCATGGAGTTAGCTCGAAAAGCATAAATAGACTAGATTGATGAGTTTGAAAGAGCATTGGAATGAACTAGGCATGTATAACTTTGAACGTGGTTAAATAATGCTGTGATGACCTAGATCTATTGTGTGGTGATTAAAGATGAGACCTTTTGAAGCGAATATGTTCATTATATGAGATTAAGGGTGGGCGAATATTGGAGGTCATGGCCTAGATGAGTTGATTTGATTTTAAACATGCATAATGATGAGATGCATGATCATGGGAAGCTATAGAGATGATTTGATGAATTAATCCATCTAGATGCCATGGATGAATTAGATGAGTAATATGACCATAGGGATTCACGATGCATGATGATAAAGGGTTAATATTTGGATTCTAATTAGAGAATCATTGATTTTAGATAAGGAAGAGATTTGAAGTAAGGGGCAAACATTGTTGTGGTTGATTGCTGAGTATATTCAGGTAAGTCCCTGCATAACTGTTTTGATAAATGTTACTTGTTTGCAGGTAATTTTTACAATGTTATTAGGAATTGATGTCAATATGATGTTTTGAAACAAGGATTGAGCCTTAACTAAAAATGATGAGTTATACTAAATTGTTGTGAGACTTGGGTTGGGAACGTGAATGTTTTATTTTCAAAACGAGTTTACTAAATTTTATTTATTCAAACTCAAAAGTGATTTCTTACACTATTGTCAAACGATTTGAAAATGCTGTTACGAAAACCACGTTTTACAATCAAACTAATCAAAGACTTTCGAAAAAGGGAAAAATGATTCTGCCCCTAATCGGGGAGCGTTGAGTATTCAGCGAGGGTAGGCTAGTAGTACTAGTTTCGAAGAGCAAGAGTGAGTCTTCTGACAGGAGGCCACCTCCAGAAGATAAACTCCACTTGGAGAGGCGACAGTACTGCTTAGTCAGGCCAGCCCGAACTAGCATATTAACCCATGTGGACATTGTTGATCCGGATTGGACAACTGGAATGTTGGGTGTAGAGATGGAGGAGTATCTCACCCTAGTGGGAGGGTCTCCCCACTGCCCATTGTTGAAAAAATACATTGGGAAGCTATCATGGTTACCACCATGATATGGATTATATTACTATATTGTTGGATCATTTGCTAATCATAAATTATGAATGTGATGAAATAGTGATTTATTGTGAACTGTTTTGGATTTATTGAGCAAAGCTCCTTTGTATAAATGTTATTGATGAAATTGACTTGCAAACACGATTTTGTGGTTTTGATAAACCTGCATACACGAAATGGTTATAATTGACATTTGCACACACGGGATTTACTGAGATGTCAATCTCACACCTTTTATATCATGATTTCAGGGGATTGCTTACATTGAGCGGGGTGAAGCTAAGGTTGAGCTCCAGTTTATTTATTTAGTTGTGTTTTTGAGTTTGTTTCAAGAGACGTTTATTAGTTTTGAGTTCCAGACTTATACAAGTTTTGCTTCCGGATGCAATGGAATTATTCTTTTAATTTTATTTAGCAATTTTGTTTTATTCTGTTCCTCGTTATAAAGACCCCTGGTCCTTTGGATGGGGCAATATCCTGCCCTATCTAGGTATCTAGGGTGTGGGGTGTTACAATGTCAAAGACTTTGAAGGATGCCATTTGGATTGTGGTTAACAGGTTGACTAAAACAGCTCATTTTAGAAATTGGCTAAGACCTACATTCAGGAAGTGGTTAATGCTGAGAAGTTGACCTATTATATTACAATCTTCCCTGATCAACTTATAGCTATGGGCTCATTTGATAAAACTAAAATATGAAGATTGAAGTCTGAATATTTAAGTACTAAATTTTGAAAACTAAAGTCTGAAAATTAAATTTTAAAATACGAAGTCTCAATTTAAAGTTTGAATTAATTATAATTCATTTTTACACTATATTTTATTACAATTTAGGTTAAATATAAAAGAATATTAATAATTAGGTGAGTATTTAATATATTCAAACTTCAGACTTCTTTCAATTCACTTAAAATTTATAACAGGATTTCAGTACGTCTTAATCAATTAAGTAACAACAAAAATCTGTTATCAAATGTACTTAACTAATTAAATACTTAATATTATCCATTATCAAACGTACTTAATAAAATAAATACTTAATTGAGTTAACAACGAGCCCTAAATCTATCCATCATAAGAACAAATCTTCCCCGCTTTTACAAAATAAGACCACAGACTTCATTATGACCGCCACGCTTTCAACTGGCATTTTTTTTAAGCCCAACCGTGAACAAGCCTTGTTGAACATTACATTTGGCTTCAAAACTAATATCAAATGCTAAATTTATGTTTAAGAAAAACCCAATAGTCCCAGTCTCACAAAATTAAAGATTAGATATTTATGTTTCTTACTTCAATAACACCATTTCACACAAACTTAATTCACGCTTCAAGAGCTGCTCTTATCCATTTTCCCCTTTACTATTTCTTCATATGTATTCACTAGGTTGGCACTCATCGCCAATTTAGAGATTCTTGAAATTTGTAGAACTCATATGCAAGTTCTCCCTATTTTGAGCAAATTTAAAATGGTTATAAATTCTCAAATTCCTCCGTTCAGGATTTTTTTTTTTTTTTTTTTGTCATTTTGATTTATTCTCATATATTAGTTTCATGTCATCTACATAGATAACGTTCTTTTTAACTCTTTATAAAATACATTTAAAAAAAAAAATCTTGTTTGAGCAGTAAAAGTAAATGGAATCATTAAGATCCAATCCTCCTAGAATTTCATTTCTATATCCTCTGAACTTCGAATTCCTTCGAAACATTTTGTTACTGTCTTCCCTTTTTCTTTCTCCCATATTAGCATCCCTTCTTTTCGCTGTTTTGCCAATATTCTTTACTCTTACAACTCCGAATGCAATCTCGATTTTACTAAAACACCAATCAAAAGCCAAAATTTCCAAAAACCAAAAAGTAAAAAATAAAGAAGAATACAATATTACGAAAATTTCAAAAGTCAAAAGCTACCTTTGAGTTCATTCGCTAGGGCAGTGAAGTAGCTCTTAAGAAAAGAAGAGGCGTTTTCGCGATCAAACTCCTTAAGGCAGAAGTTGCCGATATCATCTGCAATTCCCAGGCGTTGCAGAACAGTAGACATGAGAGAATCAGACAATGCGAGACCGAAGAGCAATTCAGAGGCTCTTGATTCGGCAAGCTGCAATATGACAGCTCCGGTCGGCGTCCCGGAGACGGCACCGTCAGGTAACGGCAGAGCGAAGTCCCCGGCGGCACTTAGTTGTGTCCCGTCCAGAATCGTCAATCCTCCGTCAGACATTTTTTCTTTTTTCTATTAATAAAAGTTGGAAAATGTTTGAAATTTTGAATTGAAAGAGAGTGAGGAACGCTGGAAGAGAAGAAGACACAGAAGAATGCCGCGTAATAGTGTCCCCTTTTAAGTTGAATGGTCTTCGTATAAGTTTGGTCAACTCTAGAAATAAAAACTGGCTTACCATTCTTGTTTCCCGACCCCTCTCTCTCTCTCACACGCACACGGCACACACATTAATTAATGAAATGGAAATAAATGTACATTATTTTAAATATATTTCTCGTAAACAATAATATATCATATTTATAGATAATGTCCATTTGTTATCTTATCTTCTTATATTCTTTGTCAATCTTTTGACTCCATGTTCCTATTAGTTGTGGATATATCTCATTTAGAAGTGGTAACAAGAAAAGAAGTTAAAAATAATATGTTATTTCGTTATTTTGATGTTGTCTCTTCCCTTATATTTCGTTATTATTTCTCTATTAGATTTATAATATGTTATTAGCATGAATTTCTAACCAATTTTCAACACCTCAATACTACTTCCTATGACCAACAATAGCTATCAAAATTTGTCCATAATAACTTGTTACATTGGTCAACTAATCATCTTATGTTAGAAAATGTGGTCTTTGTGATCATTACCAATTATAACCTATCAAATATAATAACTCACAATTTAAAAGTTAGAGTGTTAAAATAAAAGTTATAATATCTATATTGAAATTGCTATCTCTATTAAATTATAAAATATGAAGGATAAGTTGTATGAATTACATATGTTACAAAACAAAAAAAAAAGCCCCTAATATATATATATATATATATATATATATATATATATATATATATTTTAAAAACCCTTATAGTCCCTCCCTTGACACTAACCATCTTATAGTATTTCAACTAGTCTTTTTTTTTTCAGTTCATCACCATACACAAGTATAGCTGCCTATATCAATTTCAACTATTATTTATGTTATCTCATCACTATACACAAGTATAAAGAAGAGTTAGGAGGGAAATTCAAGTAGATTACTTTTGATCATAAATAAAATGGTTCAAAATTATGTTAATAAGGCAATTTCCGTTATGTATTTACAATGTATAGTTAAAGATCCTATTCATTTGCTTTCACATTTTAATACTCAATATTGATATAATGTTATTATTTCTAACATATGTGTTGTTGAAATTATAGTTTGAAGTTATGTTGTATAAGCCATTTAGAACTAAAGTTGAAGTTCAATCTTATAAGCTGTTTATTATAATATTTTGTATTGTATATACTTCATTTTTGGTATATAGTGATTATGGTTTTATAAAATTTTCTAAAACAATTATTTTATTAATCGTTACCACAAGAACGCATGCTAAGTTTATATGTTATAATACTTGATCTTCTTCCTATATTACTTTTGCATTATTGTTGTACTTAATTTGTGTATTATGGTAGAATAACATATGTGACTACCTCCAGAAGAGCATGACTTGAGTCTCAACATTAATTTTTTTATTCAAAAATTTTCTCCTTTAATCTTGAATTTGATATTATGTTTTTTTTCAAAATAAAATTATTTATAATGATTTATATTTTTAACCTATATTAATAAATTGAAAATTTTTTATAAACCTTCTATAAAAATCTGCATGGCCAAAAAAACCCTTATTCCACGTACATTAGAAAGATAAGAAAGAAATTTGATTATATTAATTTTAACTTTATCAACTTCCATTCCCATAGCTGAAACAATATGACCCAAAATTATACCCTGATGTACCGTAAACTGACACTTTACATAGTTCAATACAAAGTTAGTTTCAATGCACCTTTTAAGAATGAGTTCCAAATTTTTAAGACATGCATAAAAAAAATTTCCACAAGCAGTAAAATTATCTACGAAAACTTCAATGATATAAGTCACATATTCAAAAAAGATGGAAAGTACACATATTTGGAAAGTAGCGGGATCATTACGAAGACCAAAAGGCATTCTCCTATATGCAAAAGGTTTAAAGAAACATGTGAATGTAGTCTTTTCTTGGTTCTCGGGTAATAGCAATTTGAAAATATCCAAAAATCAATCTAGAAAACAAAGATGTGAAGAACTGGCAAGATACTCTAACATTTGGTCCATGAAAGGTAAGAGAAAGTGGTCATTCTTAATTGTTAGCCCTAAGGGCATTCTCCTATATTTTGACTTACAATAAATATTAATAATAACTAACTTATGTAATTTACATGTGATAGGACATATTTGACCCTGGTTCTTTCAAGGCATGCAAATATGATTGCTAAGCAACTCTTGAGTAATGGAATCCAAGAATAGGTGATCAAGTAAAAGACCAAGTTTAAGAGATTGCATACCAAGAAGTCTTTGTGGAAGAACCTTAGACTAGGAATCGTTTGTTAAGGTATTCTCTGTGTAAATTCCCATGTCTTCTTTACCTTATGATTCAATTTTATTTTTATCCTTGAAGCACACAAACAAAAAGATTTCAAAATTTTATATTTCAAAATTTTGGATTCGTCCAAAATCCCGTGAACAGTGTCAAATTGATTTCGCCTGAAAAAGTGCCATTGTGAACTTACCTTTTGGATGCACCATCATCCAAAACTTGAGTTCAAAATTCTGACAAATCTGACAGTGAAAACTAGCCGTTAACTAGCCATTACTGTCCTATTTTTTACTTTTATAAATGCCATTTAAAGTCGATTTTCTGTAAGATTTTTGTGCTATCTCTCTCAGAAACACTCTTACACTTTAGAAAATAAAAATCTTCATTTTCATTGTGCTTCAAAGGTGAAATTAAATTATTCAAAAGGTGAACGGCTGTTAGAACTTATTTATTCATATATGCTCAAACTTGTGAGCCATTTTTGCAAGTTCTTTTTCATTCTAACTTGTATCAAGGTTGAGAAGGTAAAACCCAGTTGGAGTGAGCTTTGATTTATTGTGTATCAAGGTTGTAGTATAAAACTCGTTGGGGTGAGCCTTGTTTTGGTTAATGTTTAAGGTTATGGAGTAAAACCCATTTGGGTAAACCTTGTTTTGTGAATGTATCAAGGTTATGGTGTAAAATCCAATTGGGGTAAGCCTTGATTATTGTGTTTTAAGAGGTTGGATATAAAACCAAGTATGGTGATCATCTTGTGTAAGATTGGTATAGCCTACCACTATTGATTTGGGAAAAAGGTTTTAGTGATGGTGCTGAAATCCTTAAGTGAGAACTTAAGGTAGTGGATGTAAATCATTTAAGGATCGAACCACTATAAATCATTGAGTACCTTTATATTAATTAAGTGAGATTATTTTTGATGCCTTATCTCCCTATCTTAATTATAGATTTTTATTTCATCATTTAGCGGAGTTTTTGAAAGTTCTTTGGTAGTTCATTTAAAGCTACATGGACAATCTAATTTTTGTTGCACACGCACTTGTTTGTTCTTGTTTTAAGATTTTCAGAAGATCTTTAAAGTTTGAAATTGTTTGCCATATACCTTATTCCCCCCCCCCCCCTTTCTCTAAGGTATAGCAATTGGTATAAGAGCATTAGTCTACATTATCCTTAACTTAACAACTTTGTAGCAAAGATCCATATAGCAAACACTACAACTCTACCTTACATTGAAGGATCCTCTATAAATAAACCTCATTTGTTATATAGAAGTAATTATACGTTATGAAAAAATAGAATGAAAATTTATGTTTGCTCAATCAACTTTGAGCTGTAGAATTTGATTAAAAATGGACCATTTGTCCCGTTGAAATTTGTTGAAGGTAGAAAAGTGCCTAAACAGAGTGATGAATATGATAATAAGGATATTTTGAAAATAACTCTGAATTTTCAAGCAATGAATATATTATGTTGTGCTTTTGATGCAAATAAATACAACCATATTAGTGGTTGTGATTCAGCCTTTGAAAAGTGGAGACTACTTAAGGTCGCCAATAAGGGGACTAATCAAGTAACAGAATCAAAGTTGGGAATATTAGTCCACGATTATGAGCTATTCACTATGAAGCCATGTGAAAACATCATTGATATGCTTACTCGTTTCACAAACATCATGAATGGTCTAAAGCCTATGGAAAGATCTACCCCATCGGGGAACAAAACAGAAAATTGTTTGATGCTCTACCAAAGAGTTGGCAGCCCAAAACTTTGGCTATAGAGGAATCAAAAAATCTAAACAATCTACCCTCTGAAGAGTTAATTGGCTCTCTATTAACCTATGAAATGAAACTGAAAAAGTTTCAAGAGCATGGTGAAGACGATAAAGGCAAAAGAGGAACGGCCTTAAAAGCTATTGATGATGATGTTACTAGTGAACAAATCAAGAGTGAAAAACGGATTGATTTGGATGCCGAAGAACTGGCCATGGTAGCTAGACAATTCAAAAAAATGTTCAGGGAGATCAACTTCAAAAAGGGCAGAAAATTTGTCAAAAAAAAGGGACAACCTTCATCATTCAAACCTCAATTCTATGAATGCAAGAGTACAGGGCACTTTATTGCTAATTTCCCAATGTTTAAAGAAAGATAAGTTAAGTATAGCAAGAAGAAAAGAAAAGGACTGATTGGGACTTGGGACTAAGAAGAGTCTGAAACTGACGAGAGTGATGGATCCGACAAGGAGAAAGTAAAACATATGCTTCATGGCAATGGAAAATGAGGTAAACTCCACTTTCACTAATTCTATATCTGATTTACATAATTCTGATTATAAAAGGGTTGATAATCCTAGTGAACTACTTCTTGAAATGTTCCATGAACTCAAAAAGCTGTCTAGAAGAAACAAAGAAATGAAAGCAAAAACTAATTCCTTGCTAGATGAAAATGCTAAGTTGTTAAATAAGAATAAAGCCTTACTTGATTCTATTATGTGCTCAAGTATTGAAAATGATGTTATCCTAACTTCTTTACATTGTATGACACTTGAGAACAAATATTTGTGTGACAAAGTACTTTCTCTTGAAAATAGGCTTAGTGATTTTAATAATATGAAAAGTAGAGTTGATGACCTCATCATTTGTATTGAGAAATTCACTAATGGTCAAGACAATCTAAATAAATTGCTTGGAGTGCAGCGTATAGCTGGAAATAGGAGTGGTCTCGGTTATAGACATGTGCACAAGGCAGAAAACCACAAACCTCATTTTGTGAAAGCTAGAAACTCAAATGCTGTTCATATCTGTTGTTTTTATTGTGGTAAAGATGGACACAATGCATTTAGGTGTCACATTAGGAAACGAGTTGAATGTGGTATGAAAACTGTTTGGAGAGTTAAAAGAACTATCACTAACCCCCAAGGACCCAAGAAAATATGGGTACCAAAAGCTATTCTTCCACCTTATGAATAGGTACACCAGCTGCAAAAATTGAGCTCCACGAAATGGTATTAGATAGTGGATGCTCAGAACACATGATGGAAAATGCAACACTATTGGATATCATTCAAGCTGAAAATGATGGATTTGTCTTGGAGATAAGAAAAAAGGGATAAAAACACTCGATAAAGGTAATGTTGGTGAGAGATTCTCTATCATTATCATGTAAGTATTATTGATTGATGAATTGAAGCTCAACTTGCTTAATATTAGTCTTTTGTGTGAAAATTGTTGTAAGGTTATTTTTGAAAAATATTCATGCACTATCATTGACAATTCTTGTGATGAAATAATTTTTTGTCAACCACATTGGCAATGCCTATGTATTATATATTGATGATCCTTTACTTATGATATAAAATGCCTTTTCATATATGATATTGATAGCTACCTTTAGCATAGAAGATTAGGGCATGTCTCTATTAATTTGTTGAATAGATTGTCATTAAAAGAACTTGAGAAAGGACTGCCCAAAATGATTTTTGACAAAAACCAATTATGTGATGCTTGCCATTTTGAAAAAAAAACTGAGACATATTTCAAATCCCAAAAAATGATTTTAACCTTAAGTCTTCTTGAGCCAATACATATGGATTTATTTGAACCAATAAGGACCGCTAGCGTAAATGGCAAGAGATATGCACATATTTTAGTAGATTATTTTTTGAGATATACTTGGACCTTATCTCTTTTGTCAAACGGGTATTTAGAGTATTCTATAAAAGAACTCTATGTGTGGAAGAATCCATGCTTATAAATTTTGATGTATCTAACATATATTCCTCTAGAAAAGATGATGAGTATGTAGGTAGCTTAAAGAAAAATGGCATTGAACATCATGAAGCTCTATCATTTGACAACCATGCCAAAGAAGAGGAATTAGAAGAGCAACAAGTTGAAAAAATTAAGCAAAGAAGTGTCAAACATGCTGATCAGAATCTACCAAAAGATTGGAAGTCCAAACTGTCCATCTAAAAGAACATATCATTGGTGATCCTAGCTGCAAAGCTAAAATCAAATGGTATTTTGTTGAATTTTATTTTACTTTCTAGCACTGAATCTAATTAAATTAATACAATCTTACGTGATGAATTTTTTTTTATTACGACCACGCAAGAAAAATTGAACCAATTTGAAAAGAATCAAGTTTGGAAGCTTATTCTTAGACCACTTGACTATCCCGTAATTAATACCAAGTGGGTTTTCAAAAACAAACTTGATAAGCATGTCATTGTTATTAGAAGTAAAGTCAGATTAGTTGCCCAAGGATTTAATCAAGAAGAGTGCATCGATTATAATGAAACTTTTGCTCCCGTTGCTCAATTGAAATCCATTAGAATGCTACTTGTCCTTGTATCATTCAAAAACTTCATGCTTCATCAAATGGATGCTAATAGTGCTCTCTTAAATGGCTTTATTGAAAAAGAAATTTATATGAAGCAACTTCCAGGTGTTATTCATGAACATTTTTCAAACCATTTCTTAGTGGTTTTCTTCTTTCAAAAGGTTCTTCAAAAGGCTTAATGGATACCACATGATTTATCAAATCTAAAAATTCTGATGATATCTTAATTGTGCAAATACATGTTGCTGATATTATTTTTGGAGCTACTAATGATTCCTCATGCAAGAAATTTGCCAAGACAATGCAGCAAGAGTTTGAAATGAGCATGATGAGAGAATTTAACTTCTTCCTCGGCCTTCAAAAAAAGCTAACCATATATGATATCTTCCTAAATGAAGACAAGTATGCTAAGGAAATACTCAGAAGATAAATTCACAAACTACTGGTTGAAGAATGATTTGATATTTGAGGAGAGGTTTGGAAATGATCAGATTATGTATCTAACGATTTTGCTAGAGATTGGTTATTTATTCTTGCGGATTCCTGAAGATCTTTTGATTTTAGATGGAGATATTAGATGCAGTACTTGAAATGTATTTTGGATCGGGAAATTGGAGATATTATGTATCTACTTTTTATGATTTTTGTTTAAGCTTGAGATAATTAGCAAACTTGTACATATTTATGTGATTATATTGTGATGATTGGTAGTGAATAATTTTATGTTAGGAATAAGGAATTAATTATTAGAAATTAATATATTCAATTATTTAGTAAAAATTTATGTTTTTAGAGTAAATCTTTATATTTGACTTTACAAAAGACTCAATGTTGATTTTTATTAAATAGAAGTTCCATTTCAATATTTTGACTATTTTAATTCTTGACTTAATTAATTTTGACTCTTATATAACCTTGACCATGAACCCTTTGAACCTTTTGAACTATTTGTAAATTATTTGAACTTTTGACTATTTATTTTGCCCAAGACTATTTTTATTAAATTAAACCAGAGTGTGCCTAAAAGCTAGCAAAATCCCTATGTGTCACCACTTCTTGTACCATCTTGGCCCTTGGATTTTTTTAATCTTAGCCCTTTATTTATTAAGTTCCTAGATATTTATTTTATAACTATCCAAATAATCTAATCTCTATCATCCATTTGTTTTAATCTCATCCATACACTTGAAATAATCTCTACTTCAGATCTTGTTAAATCTAAGACACCTATTTATACATCTTATCTAAGGAGATTTAATCCTAACTTTATAGTTTTAATGATCTCCACCTTACACTTGCATTTATCTTGACCTTCTACCTAACTAAAACCTAATCACTCATTCATTTTAATCTTAGCCTTATACTAGACACAATCTAAAACATTCAATTTAAATCTTATCTAAGATAATTAAATCAAAACCTTATATCTTGTAAGATCTTATCCCTTCGTTAAACAAATCTTAGCCCTTCAAATGTTTTAAATCACAACAATTGATTTATACATCTTTCTTAAGTAATTAATCAAGACCATTGATTTTTATTACATAAAAAGAAAATATAAGAACCCCAAAATCCTCTCTTGGCTGGTCACTTTCCTATTTTCCTAAAAAATTCATTTTTCTCTTCTTTTCTCTTCCTTTTGGCTGAGAACCTCTCTCCCTTCTTTTCCTTTTCATTTTTGTTGAACATAAAGAACCCTAGCTTGGAAATTGAAGATTAAAGCCTCTAATTGCTATGATTCAAGAGTTTTAATTGATTTCTTCAAGAGGTAATAAATTTAGAACTAAATTCTCTTTGATTTTTTAAGATAAGCAAAATTGATTTTCTGGACAGATTTGTAGATCTATTGAAAAATGACATTTTTTATTACTTTGATGAAGGGGAATTGATGAGATATTTTTATAACATATTTTACTAAGTTTATATGTTTATTTATGTGAGTTCTATAAAGAATTGATGTTGGATCTACGATTAGAATTGCTTAGAAAATAGAACACTATTCTAGAATTGTTGTTTACTTGAGGTTTTAGTTTCAAATCTATATAGTTTCAATTGGGAATTTGTTGTAATCTATATTTATGTAAAAATAACATATCTTCGGGGTAGTTTAACATTAGTTTTGCATGACTATCATATGTGAAAGTTTTTTTATTAATTTTTGAAGTTGTTGTACTTTTTGATGAGAAATTGTGTTCAGAACACAATTTTGATGAATTATTTGAACCCTTTTCTGTTTAAATTTTGATTTGAAAATTTTAATTATAGAACTTAATGTTTTGGGAGTAAATAAATTATCAGATTTTAACTCGTAGATTGTTCTTAGTAATGTTTTGAAAATCATTACCAAAACAGTTTTTAGAGTTATTGCAATGGTATATTAATTTTGAGCGTGCAAATAACCTATAAAGAAATATGATATTTGAGTGAAATTTATACAGTATCTTCTACACATAATAAAGTTGTAATCTGAAAATTTTAAATAGATTATGAGTTCATTTTCCTAATGTTTATCAATGTACATTGATGTTTGATTGATGACACTTATGTATTAATTCTTGTGCACAAGATAATCTATTTATATGACTAGTATGCTTGTAGAACAGTTTGAATTATTATATGATCACTTGATAATGTGTAATATTGAGCTTAACCATATAATGATTTCATATTTGATGTGCTTGATACTTGAGGATTAATTTGTTGATTGATGATGGGGATGGTGTCAGATATGATTTTAAGTTAGAATGATTAAAATCATATAGGATATGATATATGGTTAGCATAGAGGAACAATTTATATGTTTGAGTCTAATGATAGGAAATTGATATATACTCAATTTATGTGTTAAATTTTGTAGCAATTGAAGGTCTTGAATCAAGAAACTAAGTTGAGATTTGTTGTCTTTTGCTAAGACTCAAGGTAAATCCCCACATTCATAAATGTTTTTATAAGAAAGTTATCTTTTATAAATCTATATTTTTATAAGTCCCCACATTCATGAAATATTTTAGCAAGTTGCAATTTATAAACACATGTTTCTATGTAAACTCTTTTATACTAAATTAAGTTCAATTCACACTATGAAACCATGCCTATAGTACTTTATGAAATGGTGTAAATTATTTTGAATCCTATATGATTATGAATTGTATATGTTTTCATAAATTCTCTAATTATGATCTGTTAAGTTGAAAATCTTACATTGATTTTATAAAGCACTCATGATCAATGTTTTCAAAACCGGACTGGTCATCGAACTGAAAAAGTTATTGATTCACGGTTTAATGGTCCAACCGTAATTAGATCGTAATTGAACCGGTAATATTATAATTTTAAAATTAAAAATATAATTATTTTTTAAAGAAAATTAATCAATACTATAGGGTAATTAAAGTTCATAAAGACATAAATATTCAAAATTATGATTAAAAGTATCATTTTTAGTTTATAATTAACAATCTAATACATTAAAATAGTTTATTAAATTATATAATTTAATTTATCCCAAAAAATTACAAAATTTAACTCAAATTTTTTTTATATAAGTGGGCCATATGTGTATATATCCCCCTCATTAACACCAAGACAAGTTATTACAACTTGAAGATATATATATTATGTATATATGTGTGTGTGCGTGGGTGTCGCCCCAACAACCCACGTGAACACTTCATGATATAGTCACTTGATGCAAAACCATAATCTAGACAATTCTTAAAAAAAAAAAAAAACAATGCATGAACAACTTTTTTTTTTTTTTTTGATACTTAGAACAACCTTAACCAAACCCCACTTAACGCACTATAACTTCCTTAGCAATCATAGCTGTGAAACCCTAGTCAAAACCAACCTTAGAGTAAGGGGGTTGGGATGCATATCATATTTCATTGCATGTTTAAATATATTTTTATATGATTTTATGTGCATTGAATTTGAGTTTTATAGTCTAGAGGGCTTGATTATGATTATTGAGTGAGAAGGGCAAAATGATAATTTTTGCTTGAGGTGGAAAAAGGGTAATAACTTGAGGATTGAATAGGAAAATCTTTTTTAGAGAGAAAAAAAGAACAAAAGTTGTTGTGGTTTAGTAGTTAGAGCTATGGAATTAATTCTTGAGGTCTTGGGTTCAAATTCCATCATAGGAGCTTTAGCTTGATTAAATTTTATTTTTGCTTAGGAAGTGTTACTTTCGGCCTTAGGTGCTTGGAGTAGGGTAGAGATGTTGTCCTAAGAGAGATATGATAGAAGTATCCTAATCCTACTCTTTTTCCCTACACAAAATTCCTAAGGAGAATTCATTTCCTTTTGATCCTTAATTTTTCTTATTTCTCAATCCATTAGGATGTTCAATTTGTTCAAGCCAATTTTATTCTAGAAAAATTACAGCAATGTGCTGTGGCTTTGAAGGTTTAAAATGTCTTAGAGAAAGACATCTTATGGACCGAAACCATGGAAGAGGGGGAAGGATTTCAAGTGAATTAATTTCTCTAGTGAACTCTCTAAAACTTCACTCTAGCTAGGTTCATTTTCCTTCATGCATTGAATTGAAAATTTTCCAGCTTCTTGTGCCTTCAAGAGGACAAAATTCTTAGCCCTTATTCCCTCCCAAATACTGCCAAAAAATTACCCTTTTCATCAGCTTGAAACCTGAATATTTCTGGCCATTTTTGGACTGCACAAAAGCTGTGCAAAATCAGAAAAATTCCTGGGCAAAATCGCAGCTTTGGAGGTCTGAAACCAAGCTGTTTTCTTTTAGTTTTTGTTCAGTATCTTAGCCAAGTTTTTCCTCCATAAGGAAGGATGGAAACCAGCCTTGAAAGACCCTTGAAATCCCCTTCAAACTCCCTGCAAGCTGATTGGAAAATGGCCGAAAACTGCCCAGAAAAATTCCAACCTAGCGAAATTCTGTGCAGTAATTTTTCTAGCCTTGTTTCCTTGTTCAACCCTAGCCGAAACTCCTTCAATTTTCTGTACAGTCTTCCCTTAAACAGCCATGAACTGAACTCCATTGTCTTCCCCAACCTTCTGCATGAAAATCCAATCATGGCTGCCCTAAAAGATTTCCAAAAAAATTACTGCAATCATGCTTGATTAGTTACCAAAATTCTAGCCACCATAATTTAACAACCTTCCATAAAATATCCCTCAAACAACCAGACCTTCTCTTCACCATTATACTCCTTATTTTCAGCCACCCTTAGCCTCTTTCAACCAACTTTCATCCAACCGAAACTCTGCTCAACAATTCGGCCATGGCAGCATTCCAAAAGCTCTCCAATAATCAAAGATATTCTTGTATATTTAGCTTCCAAATTTACTTCCCAAAAATATTCTTCAAGGATTTCAACAACTAGCCTTTCCTTTTCCCTTCCAAACCAGAAAATCATCTTTCAAAACCCTACAAACAAATCGGCAGTCCTAATCCCTTCAGAAATTCGGCCAGCCTTGAACAAAACCTATCTATTCTCTTCAACCGTCAAGAACACATAGCACATCAAGAACACCTACTCCTTCCTTTCACTTAATACCTCTCCAAATCACTTCAAACTTCTTCTAAAAATTCCATATTTCATCTATTCACTGCTGTGAGTCCATCCATACTATTTTTAACATCAAACTCCCAAATCCAACTTGCTCTTTTGGATAAAAAATCAGAAGTTTTGTGAAGGCTCAAGAACACCTTCAAGGTAGGGTTGTTCTAACAACTTCATCTTCTCTAATCTTGATCTCTAATGAATATATATATATATATATATATATATATATAGAATAGCATGCTAATGGTCTCTCTCTCTCTCTCTCTCTCTCTCTCTCTCTCTCTCTCGCCGAACCTTTCTCTCTTGGCCGAATGGCTTCTTCTCCAATGGCCATGCTTTCTCCATCTTCCTTGGACGGATCTAGTCATCTAGGAGTTGAGATTCATTCGAAACTCCTTCAAGGTTTTCATCAATCAAGTAAGTCTTTTTAACCCTTCTCTTAAATTCTAGATTCATGTCTATAGGATGATGTTGATAGAAGATGAATCATGAATGGGGTTTGAGTATATATTGTTGCGATGAGTTGAGAGTGAAGCATGAATATGATGGAGATGAGAGTTATGCATGAAGGGATTGTCTTGGTTGATTGTATGATGTTTTGAGGTTTAATGCATGTCTCCATGATCAAGTATGCTAGAGATTATGTCATCTATGATGAATATGATTTATATTCTTATGTGATTATTAAAGCTATGATTATATTTATGCTAGTAAAGGTTAGATCGTGCCTTAGTAAGTCTAGATCTATGCTTATATGCATGATTTAGATGAATTGATGAATTGAAGGATTGTATATATTCATGATTGTGGTTAGCCATAGAAATATGATCATGACTTAATTGTCCCTAAGCTAATTTTTATTTCATGAATAAAATATTTCATAATATGATTTTGCTAGTAATTTCGAAAAAACCCTAGGAGGGATAGATTTGGATTATTTTATATAATAAGGATATTTTAGTCAAATAAATAATAGCTTTTGCTAGAAAAATAATATATATATATATATATATATATATGTAGATATTATATAAAATAATGAAATCAACTAAAGCCTTTTATGGAAATAATCATAATTAGTAAAATATTTATGACTAAAAATTTAATTATTATCTTTAATCAAAACCCATTAAACATTTATTTATTATTTTTCAAGCAAGACTCATTAAATTTATTTTCAACTTATTTTAGTTATCAATTATTTTCTAACAATTAAATTATTAATAAATCATTATTTTACCTAGTACCACCTAGGTCTCTTCATCAAATAAACTCTAAATTCTTCTTAGCAAGATTTAAACCATCAACTTATTACTACTTGTTTCTCAAAATATTAATTATTTTAAATATTAAATTAGGCTTAGCTTATAAACCTATTTATTTATTGTTTGGCCTTAAAGCTTGGGACACTAGGATCATGGTAGAAGTGAGTTGAGTTGTTTTAAATTGAGAAAGTGGATTTTGGCTTGAGTTTGATTGTGGTTTGTATTTGCCCATGCGGGGTTAGGTTAGCTGTTGGAGACCTTTTATTGTGAGCAAGAATCAGGTAAGCTCCTACATAAAACCTTATTGATGTAAAATATTTATTATGGTAAGCCAAATGTAGAGTGCATAGACACTCATTTCTGTAAGGCAAATGAGGATTGACTCATTTCTTATTTCAATCAAACAAATTATTTGAAAATCCATAAGCATATTTACTCAAACTCAAAACTCTTTTCAAAATTGATTTTGACAAAGACTTTGGAGACCCTTAATTGCCATTTTCATGTGGAACTATAGTTTGTTCATTTTCTCAAGTGGGTTACGTTATGTTGAGTACTCAATAAGGGTGGACTGCTAGGACTAGTCTTTGAAGGGTTATGGTGAGTCTCTCAATAGGTGGCCACCTCTGAGGGGTGAGTTCTTCCCAGATAAGATGTCAGTCCAGTAGGTCGTGCCGGTCCGAGCTAGCAGTTGTTTATTTTTCAGTCAAGTGACTGTGTTTTGTTGGAATGGACACCCAGTTGTTGTTTAGGTATAGAGAAGGAGGAGTATCTTGCCCGGTAGGTCGATCACCTACCTTTTTGTCAGTTTGTATAAAGTGTTGGCATTCTGACCGGTTATGGGGCCCAACGTGTGGTAACCCATGATCATTTCCTTTGAGTGGTCGATTTTATTGATTACGTATGGTTGAAAAAGCCAAAGCACCACTCTTGCTTTTGACCAATGTTTATTGCTTGCCAGTATTTCTCTTATAAAGGTTTTATACTTTGCAGTCACGAACTATTTCCACTGGACATTCAAAGCACATACGGACTTACTGAGATTTCTGTCTCATCACTTTTTTACCATGATTTCAGGTCGTTCCTGCTGTGGGGATGAGTAGCTAGTGTTATCTGCCTTGGAAGAGAATGTTGTCATTTATTTTTATGTGTTGCTTTAGGGAGTTGAGAGTGGATAATTTTACTTATGGATTTGTTTTGGGAAGTCATGGATTTATTCTTGGGATGTAATAAATTTTAAGTTAAAGTATTATTTTTATTCTGCTATTTTATTTGTGCGACCTGGTTATAAAGACCCTTTGTCATTTGGACGGGGCGACATCCTCGGCCCTGGCGGGCTTAGGTAGCTGAGTGTTACAATAGCCACTGCTTCATATAATATAATAGCACTCTCATGAGCATCCCAATTAGAGCAGAGAAAGAAAAACAACATTCCAATCTCTTTTAGGATAGTAGAAACACCAAAACAGCGCATACACACACGCCTTCTAAAACTATTGATATTACATGGTGCTTTGCATTCAGCTGCGCAAACCCAAAGGAAAAATGAATATTAAGTACTTCAGCTCACCTCTAGTAGTAACGCTAATACGTCTCAAAGGATGGGGTCGCTTTACTCTTATTCCTACTACCGTCTTGCTCTTTCAAAGACTGGAGAACAAAGTAACTGGTCTCGCTGGAATTAGAGTAGGCCAAAAGGTTTGGATATTGTGGTTTCGGACTTGTGAAGGGAAGAGGCGTGGGTTTGCTTTGGCTGTAAACTTCACTAGTTCTGCTGCTGTAGGGGTTGTACAATCTATGCTTTGGGCAAAAAGAGGAATCGAAAAATCTGATGGCAAATTGGTATACTTCGTGCAGCAAGATAGTAAGGAAAGAGAGTGAATGACGCTAGGAATTGAGAAGGAAAGCTGAAAGAAATCTTCTGTAGTTGAATGGAAAGGAAAGTGGATAGTTTGGTTGCCAAAAGAGTGGGGGTTTCTCCTCTCAATTCTCTTTTAGATTTTTGGCTTGCACAGGAATGCTGTAGCCGAAATTCTGGCAGATTCCATCCAGGGGAGTATTTTTCTTTTCCCAAAAGAATTGCTAAAGTCGGTTTAATATTGGACCGGCCAGTCCACCGATTTATTAGTTGGACCGGCCAGTCTAATACGGTTTAAAAAACCAACACGGTTTTGGGGAAAATTGACTGGTTTGTTGGGACCGGACCGGACCGATCGGTCCGACTGGCAGAGGCACCGGTCCACGGTCGAACCGGCCGGTCCGGTCCGGTCCCAAAAACCTTACTTATGATTGAAATTCTCATGCATATAAATGATTGCAAAAGATATAGCATGACGTTGAACAATTAGTTTCAATTACCATGAAAATTATATATATAATATTTGAAACTAATGCTATTGAAAATCTTGGAACAAAACAACTCTTTTGATAAAGTTTGTACCTATAAGAGTACATATTATGTTTAAACTATTTTTGAGAATGTCTATATTTTAGAAGGAGATTTCAAGTGTATTGAGCTATTTTTTGGAAATGGCTGCGTTGATCTCGTGACTGTGATTCTTAAGTACTCAAAGGGGTTACGCCCTACACTAACTTATGGGAGTTTGAGAACACTTTTCGATTGGTGGTCACTAGGGGTGTAAACTAATCGAGCTTTTATCAAATATGTTTGGGCTCAACTCGATAAGGGCTTGGCTCGAACTTGATTTCGAATTCGAACTCAAATATAAACCTTATATTTAGGCTCAAATTTTAAACGAGTCGAATTCAAATACCTAAGTATTAGGCTCGAAAGCTCACGAACATATTTGATTAATTAATTAATTTATATTATTTATAATATATTATATTATAAATTCGAATTCAAGCTTAAACTTGAATTTGAGCTTTCGAGCTTATGATAATCGAACTTCAAATCGAACTTAAGCTTTAAAGCATTTCAAATGAATCGAGCTCGAGTCAAGATTTGACATTTGAACCGAACTCGAGCTCGAATTCAAGCTTTGTGTAAAAATAATAAAGTTCGACTCAATTATCTAATAGTTCGGCTTGATTCGATTCGAATACACCCCTAGTAGTCACCTCCGAATTGTGGTCTTTATTTATCGTGGTGATAGTATTTGTTTTAGAGCTATTCTTAGCTAGCAACACATTTTTTATTGGGGAAAACAGAGGTTAGACGTAGGACATCCATTTCAGATTGGCATTTATGGCGGTATCGTGGCGATGATATTGAATTGATTATTGTGGCAATATCATGAGGATATTGACTTGATTATATAATGTCGGTAGGATTTTTTATCCTATTCGTGCATTATTGATGGGACGAGTTCCTATCGATTGATATGAGATCGTAATGTAGTTTTATTATTGAATATGTATTTTGATAATATTGTATTGTATGCATATGAAAAGCTCGATATAAGTGTTATAAAACATTTTATAGTCTCGAATATTAACATATTAGTATTTTCCTGAAGAGATAAAAGTTAGCTTTAAATTGCAAATCTCCCATGAATTACCTTGTGAATTATATGAAAGCAACCATTCCAGTAATTTTCTCATGCATCATAAAAGTTAAAACTTAAACCTAGTATACTACATGACTTATTGAGATTTTTTCTCATACTATTTTATCTATGCTTTACAGGGAGACTTGATTAGAATCAAGACTAAAGACTTTTATTATTGATGTTTTATTGAGACTCTCTTATGTTATATTCGGATCTATCATGGATGTTTATTTGGATATTTCCTATTTAGAAGTTTATGTATTTATTCAAATGCTTGTAATAGATTTTTATTCCTAGAGTTATTTAAGTCTAGTTATCACATTATAAAGACCTCTTGTCACTTAGATGGGCAACAACCTTAACCTTCATAGATGCGGGGTGTTGCACTTAAGATGTTTCAAGGTCTCTAATCCCAATTCTCCACCAGTGTAGCACTAATAACATTTTTACAAATCCTTCCATAAAAAATTATACTACATGATCTTTGTTTGATATAGCACATTGAATAAAAAATATTTTCCCTTTGTAGATCATTTTGTTCTTCAATCACACAAGCATCCACAAACTTTCTCGCAACACCAATCAATGAGCATATATTGTCCACTCAAAATGCCATCTTTAATATTCACTTCATCTTTTTCAAGCCCCTTTTTATTCTCTTGGCTTGGCAAATCTGATTTTTTGTTCTCTTCAACTTGCTTCTCCTTTTCTTCAAGTGCTAATAACACTATGTGCTCATCTTTTTGCTCAACACTCCCTTTCTTTTCTTCTAGGATTTGAATATTCAAGGACTTCTCTTCTTTATCCAATGTAAGTGTTTGCTTCTCGACAACCAAATCATTTTACTTAACTTCTTTTTCTTTAAATGCTCCTCTTTGTTCAAAATGCTCCTTCATTTGATCAAGGGTTTTTTGGAAGTTGTCAAACAACTTAGAACAACCAAATGATATGTGTCTATAGACCCCACAATATCTACAAGTAGGCACTCTATATTTTGGAAAATCATCCCACCTTTTTTGTTGAAATAGTTTAGGATATTCACTAGAAGTATGATCATAACCAAGACAATATGAACATTTATAGGCTTTTCTTCTTTGCATCTCTTTTTATCAAATCTTTGCAATTCATGTTTTTCTCTTTAACTAAAACCTTCTTGGACAATTATAAGAAGTATGGTTATAATTCATACAATTATAAGACCCATACTCCTTTTTTCTTGTCCAACTACTCTCATAGGATTCCTCATCTCAAATATACATGCTATCGTATTTATTCTCATATTCCTACTTACTTTTATCAATTCTTCCATTTCCTCTTCTACTTGAACTAGACATCTCATCACAATCATATTATAAACTTCATTCCACCATTTAGGATTGTTTCCAAAAATTATATGATCCCCCATAAGTTATGATGTGGTCTTTCAAAAGAGATTAACTCGGAAAAAGTTGGTTAGAAATAAAAGAATTTGTCCATTACTTCATTTCTTTTATGTGTTTACTCTCAAGTGATGACTATTCTTCGATTGTGTATGCTCTCTTTGCTCTTTTCATAATATTCTCGCATTGTTGCTTTTTCCAAGTACTCAATTCCTTAATGATTTTTTCAAAAAAAAAAAAAACTTCTAAATTGCTTAAGAATTAGTCTAACTAGACAAGTCAATCTAATTTTCTAAAGACAACAAACTAGGTAGGGGAATTCAATTGAACGATTGATAGGCACCAAAGAACAAGACAAGTTCAAGCAAGAATTTAAAGCAAGAAGAGCTCAACAACCTCAAATAGCAAGTAGAAAGATTGTAAAAATGCAAGTAAAATAAAGAGATAGTAATGATAGATAAGAAATAATGAAACAACAAAGCCTAGTTTATAGAACAAGATAAACAAAGGTGGCCATAACTTGATCACTAGGTAGCAATAATTAGATGGTTCAAATGTGAAAGAAATTCACTAAAGAGAGATGAAATCAAGATATAATTTTCAAGGGAATGGAAGTAAGTGAATATAGATAATCACGTAAGCTGCATTTTATCTCATAGATCATTCATCAAATACTTGCTTAAAAAAAATTCGTAGCTCAAGATAAATAAGAAAATTTACCCTTATTACAACCCAAATACTCAAAATTCACAAGAAAATTTAATCCCCAATTATCAACTCAACAACAAGGAATAAGTGTCACAGGAAAAACTTAAAAAATCAAAGAAAACTTGACCTTTTATAGTATATTTTTCAACTCTAAGATTTCTCTGTCTTGTGTTATCTTGTTGGCCTCTTTTCTTTATGTTCTAAGCTTTTAGAGGCCCGAGACCGCGAGGAAGGAACCCAGAGCCGACTCAGGACAACAATATAGGAGATGTGACTAAAGAACCTAAGATGGTAGAAAGTCCTAAGTAGCCAGCCAAATCCGAAGGAGCCATTATTCCTCCTAATGAATTGGAAGATGAAGTAGTTGAGATAGTTGCCATATCCTTTGATGAGTCAGCAACCGAAGATGATGAAGATGAAGTAGTCAAAGTAGTTGCTGTGTCTTCAGACGAGTCAGCCATAGGAGAGGATGTGGATGTGTTAGGCCTGGGATCTGATACTCTCGAGTATTATCATGTATCACCTGCTTCCAGTGATGATAATAGCGAGTAGAAAGACTACCTAGGAAGTTTTAGTATGAGTATCATCCGATGTATATATTAAGTATGTATGTTACTAGGAGATAATAAGCAAGTATATGTATAAATGTACTAAAACCCTGCAATTTTGTTGTAATATATCAGGGTGTTATGTTTCTATATTACGATAACGTTCTCCTCTGACATACTAATCTAACTCCATATTTGATATTATTTTAACTAGGAAAACTGACTGTCTTTATTATACCGCCAAAGCGAATCACTTGTCACCATCCAAAGGAATCATTTGTTAACAATGCAACTAAAGGAGCGCCTGATGAATCTCTGGAAAACACTATGATGCAAACTTTCCAGAAAATGATAGAAGTGTTACAACATATGGCCAAGATGACATCTAGAGAAGGACGGTGAACTGAAGTTGAAGTGGATTAAGCTTTAGAGCGATTCCTAAAATTCCAACCCCCTCTATTTTATGGTCAACTTGAACAAGAACAAGAAGCAGAATCCTGGATAGAACAAATGGAGAACATATTCGCCGCTCTAAGTTACTCAGAGCAGCGAAAGGTGCAATTTGCTACGTTCAAACTTCAAGGACCAGCGCGAGACTGGTGGACATGAAAGAATGAGCAGAAGGAATGGACCCGGGAGGAATTTCGAGCAAATTTCAAGAATGAATTCATACCATGTTGGGTGGTAGAAAGGCGAGAAGATGAATTTCAAAATTTCAGACAAGGGGGAAGGACAGTAGGGATGTACGTTGCTGAATTCACGCAACTTTTGAAATATTGCCCCCTCCTAGTACAGAATGAATCAGACAGGACTCATCACTTTGTGAAATGTTTGCGCCCTGAACTCAAGAGGGTATTGCTTAGCATGGCCCCAAATAATTATAGTGCTACAGTGGAAATTGCATTAATAGTCGAGGAGGCGGATTTGGAGTAAGCTAAGCAGGGAAATAAAAGGGGATTTCAACCCCTAAACCAAAATAAGAGACCTGGAAGGAATAAGTGGCCAAATAAAGGGAAATTTCCAAGAAGAGAAGGAGGTAGTATAGGGAAGCTGTTTATTCGCTGTTACAATTGCAGAGAAGAAGGACATAAAAGTTTGAACTACTAATACCCAAAGAGGATGACGAGATGGATAAATCAAAGAGGAAATAATATAGGGGTAAGACCAAAATTTGCCAAAGGAAATTCAAGCCAGCCCTCTGCACCTAAACCTGGAGTCAACAAGCCTACTGTGAAAGCTCGAGTGGTAGCCCTGGATAAAGTAGACACTAATGCATCGGTGGTGGTGGAAGGTAAGATTTTTATTTTTGGTAAAAAAGCTCAAATTCTAATAGATCCAGGCTCTACCCATTCTTTTATTGCATGCTCCTTTGTTCAAAAGGTAAATATTAGAAGTAAGGAGGCTCCTTATGAGATGATAGTTAGTACCCCTCTGGGAAAGCAATTGAGCAGTGATAGAATTTATCTGGGAAGTGAAATAAAAATTGGAGATGTGACCCTAGAAGGAGACCTTATAAGTTTACCCATAGTAGACTATGATGCCATTCAAGGAATGGATTAGCTATCGCGACATCATGCGAGGGTTGATTGTAGGAATAAACTGGTGCATTTTAGGGGACCAAGAGGAGGTACTCTAGAATTTTGGGGAGATAAAGCAAAGCAGAGAGTAAGTTTGATATCTGGAGTAAAAGCAAGAAAGTTTATTCGAAAAGGATGTACTAGGTATTTAGCTTACCTTTTGAATAAATCCATTAAACTTGAAAAGATTGAAGATGTACCAGTGGTTTGAGAGTACCCGAATGTTTTTCTAGAGGAACTAAAAGAATTACCCCTAGAGAGAGAAGTTGAGTTCAGTATTGATTTAGTGCTAGCAGCTGAGCCAGTCTCTAGAACCCCGTACCGAATGGCACCGGCAGAATTAAAGGAATTGAAGAAGAAATTGCAGGAATTGTTGGAGTAGGGATTTATTCGACCTAGTACCTTGCCTTGGGGAGCCCCAGTGCTATTCATGAAAAAGAAAGATGGCACTTTGAGGATGTGCATAGACTATAGGGGGCTAAATACTCAAACAATAAAGAACAAATATCCATTACCTATGGTGGATGAGTTGTTTAACCAACTGCAAGGTGCAGGATGTTACTCTAAATTAGACCTGAGATAGGGGTATTATCAAGTGATGATTAGAGAAGAGGATATTCCTAAGACTGCCTTCAATACGTGCTATGGGCACTATGAGTTTGTGGTGATGCCCTTTGGAGTTACTAATGCCCCTGCCACTTTCATGGACCTTATGCATCGGATTTTTCAGCCCTACTTGTATAACTTTGTTGTTATTTTTATTGATGATATTTTGGTATATTCTAAGAACCCTCAGGAGCATCAAGAGCATTTGTGAAAAGTGCTTGAGAAATTAAGAGAAGCCAAGTTTAGCAAATGTGAATTTTGGTTGGATAGAGTATCTTTTCTAGGGCATGTGATCTCTAAGGAAGGGATTTCTGTGGAGCCTGCAAAAGTGGAAGTTGTAGTAAATTGGAAACGACCAGAAAATCCTACGGAGGTGAGAAGTTTCTTAAGCTTGGCAGGATATTATAGAAGGTTTATTGAAGGGTTCTCAAAACTTGCTTCGCCATTAACCTGATTAACCCAGAAGAAGGTGCCCTACGAATAGTCAGAAGGTTGTGAGAAAAGTTTTCAAGAATTGAAGTGAAGGTTGAGCACCTCACTTGTCCTAGCTTTGCCTGCTATGGATAAGCCCTACGAGGTATATACTAATGCTTCTAAGGAAGGATTTGGCGGAGTATTGATACAAGATAGGAGAGTAATAGTGTATATATTAAGAAAATTGAAACCCCACAAGAGAAATTACCCTACTCATGATTTAGAATTAGCAGCCATTGTGCTTGCTTTGAAAAAGTGGAAACATTATCTTTATAGGGCGGAATTTGAGGTTTTTACCGACCACAAAAGCTTGAAATATATCTTCACTCAGAAAGACTTAAATATGAGGCAGCGAAGGTGGATGTAGTTCTTAGAAGAATTTCCCTGCCCAATCAAGTACCATTTGAGAAAGGCCAATGTAGTGGTAAATGCATTAAGTAGAACAGGACGTATATCTACACTAAGGATGGCGCAGACTCCAGAGTTGGAAGCAGTAGCATTTGAAGGACGAATCAGGATGAATAACATATCCATACAACCTGTATGGTTACAATAATTGAAAGGAGTTCAAGAGCAAGACCGGGAGTTGCAGTAGATCAAGGCGAAAAGCAAGGAACAAAAGGAAACTGATTTCTACGAAGATGATGCAGGGATCCTTCGATTAAAATGGCGATATTGTATACCGAGACAGGCTGCTATGAAGTAGGAAATATTGACAAAAGCACATCGGAGTAAATATACCACTCACTTGGGGGCAGTAAAGATGTATCGAGACTTGAGGCAGCATTTTTAGTGGATAGGTATGAAGAACGATATTTCTCGGGTTGTTGCTCAATGTCTTACCTGTCAAAAGGTGAAGATAGATCACCAAAAACCAAGGGGATTACTGCAACCACTACCAGTACCTGAATGGAAGTGGGATGAAGTTACTATGGACTTTGTAATTGGTTTACTTGTAACCATTGGACAACGAGATACAGTTTGGGTGATTGTAGATCGGTTAACAAAGATAGCTCACTTTATACCCATAAGTGAACGAGACCCTTTGGAGAAATTGAGTAAGATTTATATGGAGGAAGTAATCAGACTTCACGGAGTACCTTCCAGTATTGTATCTGACCGAGACCCCAGGTTAACTTCTCGATTTTGGAGGAAAATGCAACAACTGTATGGGACTACTCTGAAATTTAGCACCACAGCACACCCTCAGACTTACGGGTAGATAGACCGGGTAATCCAAAATTTGGAAGACATGTTGAGAGCATGTGCGTTAGACTTTGGGAATAGATGGGTTGATAATTTGGCCTATGCGGAATTTGCCTACAATAATAGTTATCAATCCTCAATCGGAATGGCATCGTTTGAAGCCCTGTATGGATGGAAGTGCCGATCTCCTCTATATTGGGAAACCTTAGGATGGCATCAGGAGTAATATGATGTCTTGGATATGGAAAGGGCATGACAAAAGATGTTGCAAATTAGGGAGAAATTGGAGATTGCCCAAAGTAGGCAGAAAAGTTATGCAGATCGCCATCGGAAAGATGTGGAGTTTAGTGTTGGTGATTTAGTATTCTTAAGGCTAACACCCCGACGGGTTAAGGGAACACGAAGGAAGAAGCTAGCTCCACGGTATATTGGACCTTTTCCCATCACCGAGAAAGTGAGAAAAGTGGCTTATAGATTAGGATTACCATTGGAACTTCAAGGCATCCATGATGTATTCCATGTATCACAACTTAGACGATATATAGCCAATCCCAGTCATATTTTGATTGATGATACCATAGAGTTATCACCAAATTTAAACTATGCAGAAAGGCCAGTTAAAATCCTAGAGTGCATCGAAAAGAAGTTGCGACAGAAACAAATCCCACTTGTTAAGGTGCTATACAACCATCATCCTGTGGAGGATGCTACGTGAGAGACAGAAGCAGAAATGTATAAGATTTATCCAGAACTCTTTGAAGGTGAGTCATAATTTCGAGGACGAAATTCCTTTTAGGAGGAGAGATTGTAATAACCCGCCTTATATAAATGATTTACGTAGGGTAGACTTGTTTAAAATAAGAATAAATATAAAAGGAATTAATGATATATTTTTCTTTTTCTATTATTAATAGTATTATTAAGGCCACAAATTAATAATAATAATAATGATAATTATTATATATTTTATTTCATTATCGCTATTATTCTATAACCATTACTATTATTTTATATTTATTATTTAATACCAAAATCTCTTGGCAATATTAAATTATAGTATTATTATATCTAATATTTATATTGAATTATTATATTATTCTTACTATTATTTTGTGTGTGTGTGTGTGTGTGTATATATATATATATATATATATATATATATAATACAATTAATATCATAAATATCTTAGCTATATCATATTATCTACAAAGATAATTTAGGGGGCCCACAAGAAATAAATGAAGATGGCCCACAAGCATGATATTCTTGACTAAGTTAGACCACTCTTAGACTTCATTTGACCAAGATTAATTAAGTTAAACTAGATTAGGGTAAATTAACTATAATTATGCATGGCCATGCAAGGTTAGCAAATATATTAATCTTGAGAAGTTTTAAAGATTTCTACAAGCTTCTACATGGTTCTAAAATTTTCTAGGGTATTCTACAAGGTTCTTTTAAGTTCTATGAAAGCCTAAAAGCTTCTAGAATGACCAACTCACCTTAATTCCTTTTAGTAAGACCAAAGTAAGACCAAGAAAAATAAGCTATATAAATAGGAGCAAGGAGGAGGACTTTTGGCTAAGAGAGAAAGCTGGGAGAAGAGGAGAAAAACAAAAAAGTGAAGAGAGGAAAGGAAAGGAAGAACAAAAGAAAGACTAAGGGAGAGAGAGAGATTTTTCAGCAGCAAGAAAAGGAAAGAAAGAAGAGCCGGAAGCAAGGAGAAGGAAAGGAAAAGGAAGGAGTGTTACAGCTTTGCCTTCATCTTGGAAAGGTAAGAGATCACTTCTCAAAAGTTAAAAGAATGATACTAGAAGTTGGAAGCTATTTGCATATGAATATTGTTGAAAATATCTTGATTTTGTGATGGTTGTTGGTTGACTGATTGGGTTGGTGATGAATTAGGTGTGATTTTTAGTTCATTTAATGTATTTTGGAGTAATGGTATGCTGGAAATTTGGAAAGGAAAAAAATAGAAATGATAAGGAAACTAGAAGAGCTATTGGATAGTAACCAATAACTAGCCTGTGTTGTTTGGAAATAACAAAGGAAATCTGAGTAGGAGTGGCTGGAAGTGAAGTATAACTAATCCTAAACATGTCTTAGACTAGTTAGAAAGGATTTGGAACAAGTTGTGTGGAGGTTGTGAGGGTTTAGAATGGCTAAGAGATCATGAACAATAAGAATGGTGAAAACTACCAAAAATTTACTGGTTCGGTAAACAGGGGATAATTTATTTGTTTGGATAAGAGAGAAGTGCTGGGTATGAAAATCCATTAGAATACTGATATTGGGATGTTACATGAAGAATTGAAGGGTTTAAATGTGGTAGGATGTGTTGAAGAAACCATAGAAATAAGTTAAAACAAGTTGGGCTTCTAAACTGTAATTTTGAACCTCCAACTCGGAACAGTAAGTTTAGCTGAAAAACTGAATGAAATGGAGAGAGTTTTGAATACCTTATTACCTGAAGTTGATAGAGAAATGTCTTAGGAGTATTTTGGAAGTAGTTTCACCTCATTTGGACCTATATTGAAAGAGATATGTACAAAATACTGGAAGATGACAAAACTGAACTCCAAACTCAGAACAGTGGAATTAACCGAAAAACTGTACGAAATGAGATGGAGTTGACATGTCTCATAACCTGGAATTGATAGAGGGATATCTTAGGAATATTATGGAAGTAACCTCACTTTATTTGGACCTATACTGAATAAGTTATGTGAAGAATAGTGGAGGATGGTAAAGCTGTAAAACCAGAAAATCATCCAAAGCACTAGTCCATTTATTTCTTTTAGGAAATTATAGAAACCTTATTTGAACCCATTAAGTAATAATACAGAGATACACTAATGGTATAGGTGAACTAAGTTGAGGGAACTCCTTTTAAGACTATACGAGTGCAGCTTCGACTTAATATACAAGGTAAGTCCCTTGATTTTAAACTACCGTTAACTATGTGTTTTTCTGATAAAGTTTAATGTTTTGCTGATCTAGTCCATGTCTCCTTGATATAATTGAAGCCTATGAACCAATTTATTTGGTATTTGCACAATGTTTTAATAAGATTTTCCTTATGCTCAAATGCTCCCGAGATAAATTGTATATCATTTTGATAGCTCTTAAAAAATAAATACTCAGGTAATGCAAAACTTTTAGAGAACAATATTTGGCCCCAAAAAAGGTTTCTTAGAATTCCCTTCGGGGGGAGCAGACTCCTTTCAAGGGAGTAGACTGACTATGTAAGTCAATGAAGACGTTGAGTACTCAGCGAGGGTTTTGACCTTTGTACTAGCTCTCGTTAGAGATAGATGAACCCAAATAACCCGGTCCAATTATTGGGCTTATCTTACTCTGAATGGGGTGACAGGATAGTGGAATTAGCCGTCCCTGGCTAACCATTGGGAGCCCAGCAATTGCCTATTGATTATGATGGTGAGTTGTTCACATGATACCGAGCGGGGACACTCGGTGTGTTCAATCCCTTGCCACCTCGATGGTGATTAATGTCAGGATTGAGACTCCTGACTTATGGTGGCAAGGAAAAGATCCCAAAGTGCACGGTGAGGTACATTTGTACGTTGCTCACCCTTCCAGCATAACACGGGTGACATGCTGTAAGGCGCACTCCTTGGCATAAGAGACTGTGTAGCCGAAGGCGAAATTCCTTGAACTTTGCACGCGGGTCACATTTCTAAATGGAGAAGAACCCGCATTTATTGAATTAGGGACCATGTGTTTGGAAGCCATTGTTTTTCGAAAGTACATGATAGATTGAACCTAAATTTATCAATTACCACTGTTTCCTATTATAAAATTTATTTCAGCAAAGAAAGTGAAAATGACTTTCTCTTCTAAGCAAAACACTGGCACACACGAGACTCACTGAGTATACCACTCATATGTATATTTGTCTTTTTTTAGGAATTGGAGCTGAAGACTAACGACGATACTACCAGGACTTCGCCTCTAGCACTAGATAGTGAATCTTTTAGTATGATTAGTGTACATAGTTGATGAAATGATTTTGGCTTGTGTATTTTGGGAACTATGATGATGTATCTATCTTAACTTATATATATACATAATGAAAGAGCATGTTTCATATATTACTTAAGTTTTGATTCTTTTTTTATCTGTTTATTTTAAGTTTAATTCATTATAAAGACCCCTAGCCTGAGATTTCAGATGGGGCAACAACCTACCTGAACCCGGCCCACTACGACAAGGTAAAAATATAGGGTGTTACATGGATAATATCCAGATTATAAGAATTTAACTCGGTAAATTAATTAGTTAAATTACCGAAATAATGGCAGAATCTTATCATATTAGTTTTAATTTAATTTGAATTTAAATTAAAATATGATTAGATATTATCAGAATTGGACTCTAAGAGGTTCGGGGATTTTTTTAAGAAAACCCTAGCCGTCTTCTCGAGAGCCCTGTTCTTTTGAAAATATTTGTGCCTCCATTCACCAGAAAAAATTCTCTCAAACCTTAGGCGTTAGCATTCTCGGGGTAACAAGTCAGTTCGCCGTGTGTATCCAATAGAGGACGTTCGCACATTGCAGCGTCTGGTGATCGTTCGGGTTGCACATACAACAGCATAATCAGAATCGAATGATCTCGATTACGCCAAACAAAAAGATAATTCTGTAAACCTTAGATCTTCTTAATCGTTTACTTAGATCCTCGGAAGGGATTTGTAGATGTTTTCCGCATTTAGGAGTCCACGAATCTCAACACCAGCTGCATACTGGTTCTCCACAACCGGCTCATTTTCTCTTGCCTTCAACCTTCCTCTTGTGCTATTTTGATCCTCCACACAAATTGTTGTTCAAGCCTTGATATTTTTGGCCCTTTTTTGATGTTGCATCGCTTGACAACTTTTTTTATTCTTGATTTGTCTTCTTGAAGGTCTTTCAATCTTCTTTTTGGCATCCATTTCTTGACAATCTTCATAACCATGGGCTTGGTGCTCGTGTTGCTTGGATCCTCCATTGAAAACCTTCATAATTTGGCCTTTTTCTTTGTACCATGGAATTTTGTTTGAATCTCCATCCCCCTTCTTTACCTTTGGCATGATGTTTAGGTGGATTCCTACCATATATACTCTATAAGAAAACTATCTTCTCCACTCTTACTAAATTTTCTTGTTAAAAATTAGCCTAGATAATTCTAATGATATCTTATGTACAATTAAATGGGGTAAACAAAATAAGAAACTATATAAAACCTACTCCTAAAAAAATTATAAAATAAATAAGAACTAGGAAACAAGAATATAACTTCAAAACTAATTAAGAAATTACCAAGTTCTTAGGCATATATAATGAAATTAGTTTAGAAAAACTATCATTGATACAATTACTTTCAACAATTGGTCTTAGAACTCATACTACACGTCTTGAATTCCTATCTTTACAAAAGTAGACTAACCCTTACAACATGCATAAGTTAAAATTCTTAATCTGATTTTTAATGTAATTTAACTTGATTAACCTTTTCTTAACGACTCTAATACTTCAATTATTCCATGTCGTAGATTAACAATCATGATTGAAAGCACATTAAAGCATCACTAATATCAAGTTACATAACTAAACACTATAATTGTATGGAACTTGAATCATGCAATTCCATATCAATCCTAACCAAGCCAAACACTACAACACAATTAAGATCAATAGATTCTACTTATATAAATCAATTAAAAGATAAATTATCTTGGAAATTCAATCATGCAAGTCAATTATGTGGTACCAAGAGCAAAAGACATCAACACAATTGTTAAAGAAGAAACCTAAAATTGCACAAATACTCAAGAGGTAATTTTAATATGATCAAAGATAGAATCTTTAATACATCAATCTCAAAGTCTAAAAATCAATATCAAAACATAGCCTAGAAACATAACAAGATTCTTAATTTTTTGAATACAAAAATAGTATAAAAACATAATAACTTAGAAATAAGAAAGAAATAATAGAAGGTTTGAAAGATAAAACTTGGTTCACCCACAATCCTAAGTTCTTCTTACTTTTAAACTTCTTCATTCTCCTATGAGCGTCTTTTGGTGCCTCATTTCTTCCAAATGTGAAAAAATTATGAAAATTTGTGTATTTTATAGATTGATTCTAAATTAGGTAATCCAAAACCTTTTTATAAAGTTTCTAAACCATCCTAAGGTTGATTTAGGAGTTGAAAACTACCTTTGGATTAAATTTGGAGACTTCCTAAAAATCCTAAAATGTTGTACGAGTAGCTAGACGATCGTGCTCTTCATCATGCAACTTGTAGAACATTTTCTTCGACATTGGTACAAGGAATTGTATGGCCGTACCTTAGGCCATGCAGTTTGAAGGAACCTTGCATGACTTGCTTGCACGAGCATGCTACAAGCCATGCCTAACTTCTAAAACCTTAAAAATTCCCTTGTTTAGCATGATATATGGTATGGCCGTGCAACAAATCATGCACACCTTCATGAAACTCTGTTTTCACTCTATTTAGCATGATTTGATGCATACCCGTGCATTATTCCATGCATTGGCACCATAGCACTTTCCAAAACTTATCTAATCACTTTCCAAGGCTGTTCAAATCATTCGACAATCAACTTTGTGTCAAAATATATCGTTTTAGCACTTATTTCACTCATTTTTCACCAAAGTAATTTAAAAACACTTAAACATACAAATGGGTAGAAATTGTCCATAATCACACAAAAGAGAATACAAAAGACAAGTAAAATAGATATAAAAATATGACAGTTTCACGCTTAATACTTTTCACCACCTTTGGATTCAAGAAGGTGATCTCGATAATTGTGTACATCAAAGGTTAGTGGCAATAAGATTATATTCTCGACCTTATATATAAGCATGATGTTCTATATAATGAAAGTTTTACAATATCTTTACTTTGAGCTAATTTAATTATAAAATTGTGAGTCTATTTGTCAAGGTAATTAGATTACAGAATTTTATTAAAAAGTTTAACCTTAATAGTTGCCTTCTATAATAATTTTATTGCTTTATTGTTCTCATGAATGTTCAAGGAAAAAAAAGTAGACAAGTTGTTTTAACCTATAAAACTTTTGGCACTAAAATAAATAATTTGTTAAACATCTTGTTAAAGGTGTTTTAACTAATATTATGTTATAATTGGTAGTTTGACACGTAGATGTTATATTGTTATTCTTGTTTTGTGCACTTTATTTAAGTTATTAAATAAGATTAACAATTTATGGTATGCATATTTCTTTCTTGATGTTATCTATCTATATTTGAATTATTAAAATTCTAATAAATAGAAACTAATATGTCGTATTGATATGTGACAGTCATAATCCATTTTAGTAACTTTGTGGGAAAAATATATTTCAATATTTGTGGCCACTTATAAATTATTTTTATGTGATTCATTGTGGTTGTTTATCCGACTAGGAGAATATTGAATGTATCAGCTTCATGCACACTACTGATTATACCTATTAAATATAATAATTCACAAGTTAAAGGTTCGAGTATTATAACAAAAATTGTAACCCCATATAAAAGGCCACTATATCCTCTAACTTATGGAATACAGAAAATAAATTACTTTAGATACATATGTTGCAAAAGAATAATGAAAATTCTCCCCTCTATAATATTTATTTATTTGTTTATAGTATAACTTATTTCATATGCCTATACTAATATCATTATTTCAATCTTACAAAACTTGAAGTTTTAATTTTTGATATCTCAACAAAGAATTGTCTATCATTGATATTTGATGTCAACATTCATCTAGATGCAGTAAGGGCGTGTTTGATAAGCTTGTTGAGTACTTAAAATTAATTAATGAAGTATTTATTTAATTAAATATGTCTGATAAGGAATAATATTAAGTACCTAGTTATGTAAGTGCTTTTGATAACATATTCTTATTATCACTTAATTAATTAAGATGACTTGAAATCCATCATAAATTTTAAGTAAAATAAAAATTACTTAAGTTTGAAGTGTAAATATGTTAAATATTATTATTATTATTATTATTATTATTATTATTATTATTATTATTATTATTATTATTATTATTATTATTATTCTTTTCCATTTAATCTAAATTATAATAAAATATTATGTAAAAATGAATAATAATTAACTCAATCTTTAGATTCAAAATTTAGATTTCAAAATTCAATTGTCATTTCTTTTTTTAGAATTCAATATTTAAATATTCATAACTTCAATCTTATCAAAAAAGCCCTAAATCTGAAGGCAAAATTTCTTTATTATAGAAGACTCACTTGTTTTAACAAAAAATTTAGGGTAGAGGCAAGGCCACTAGAAGATGGTCTTTCAATGTTCTGTTATGATTGTTTGCACTTATGGCTACGTGATTTTAAATCAATAAGTGAACATAAGTTTGTGATGTTCAAAATTACTTCTTAATTAAAGTTATATGGAGAAAATATTACCGATGATGAATGTTAGAGAAAATTTCTCTACATTTGTGCCTCAAGTATGCTTCTACAATAGCAATATCAAGAGAAAAGATTTAGAACAGATTTAAATTAATTTCTTATTTTCTAGTGGCTATACACAACAACAACTTTAAAAAAAAAAGAAATATTAGGAAATTTGTCTAACTAATTATGTTCCATTCTTTGAAATGAAGTGAGAAATTACCGATAAAATTGAGGTATAATTATTATGGTGATTATTCTAAAAATACATCTCTTCACCATAACTAGGAGAAGATCGAACAAACTTTTGAATAAGATAAAAATCAAATTACAAAGAAAGTTTAAAAGTTGTGCTAGGCATGGAGGGCCATTAATCATCTATCTATTGTATGCCAAAATATCTTGTTGGAATCTATCAAATAATTGAGAAATAACAAAACGAGATAGAGACAAATTTTCATCATGGAAATTCAAACCATGGCTATATTGATTTCTTATAGTTTGAATATGTTTGTTATGCCCTTTGAGTAAATCACACGTAGTTACAACATTTCTATTTTGGAATTATATATATATATATATATATATATATATATATATATATCAATTCTATTTTGGAACACACACACACACAAGCCTGATTAGTTCATGAATTATTTAGATAATATAAATATCTAAAAATTTATTAAACATAGAAAGACTTGATGAAATAAATTATCCACAATCCAAGATAAATTTGGGTAATTTGTTTTGATGAGGTTATCTTGGTTTTATTGAAGTCTATCTTTGACTTTGGTAATAAAATTAAGGATATATTTTAATATATTGGACTATCAATATTTAATTTGTCGAATGGACCATACAAATTGAACATTATAATATTATCATACATGATACCTTAATTCTAAATAAATAATGATCTATATTTATTAACTTTAAGTTTCTTGGGTTGCTAAAGAGAAAAATTAATTTAATAATTAATATCTTGGTGTCTTAAGAATTAAAGTGAAATAAATATGGAACATTTATTTTTGCAAAATTGAATGCATCACCTTTAATAGGCAAGATCATGTCTTCTTGAGTGCTTCTAAGAGACAATTAAATATGAGTTCAGTAATTTTACAGTGCCTATTGAACTTAATCTGTATGTGTGATGTGGTCACATGATACTATCAAATTGAAGATAAATTGAGCTTAGTAATTTAACATTGACTATTGAACTTAATCTGTATATGTGACGTGGTCACATGATACTGTTAAATTAAATATGTGAATTGAGTATTTGGATGACGAGCATTTTGGTTATTTCACTTTATTAAAAAAATTATGTTATTTGACTGGCATAATATATAAGGTTGATCAATCTTAAGATTTAATTATTGACTTTATTTATTTCAATTAGTCTAAGAGTACAGTTACGTTCTTTTAATGTAGTGGAATACAATTAAAAAACTATTTTAGGTTGACAAAATAGTTTATCAAAATTTAGTCTAACTGTATCCGATTAGATCCCTTAAGTGGCTTCTAATTATGGAATAAAATAAATTATAATTTTTTATTATAAGTTATAGGAAGCAAAAAGTCGTATCTAAGACGGAGTAGGATAAGTGGGAGATAGTTTTACCCAACAATACTTATCTAGTTTTGATGCTTTATCAATGTTGGTATTCAAGATAAAGTAAAATATATATAGATAGTTGGATACAGTTAACTGTACGTATTGGTTTAAGACTTTATATCAATATATATAAGAAATAACATATGTAGTCGAAAGTTCTCTTAGAGTTTGTTTGAATCCATTCTCAACAAAGAGAAAAAAATATAATAGATAATTTTTTAGTTCCAAGAGATTACACAAAAGAAGACTTGGGGTTTTGGAGTACTACCAAAAGGTCAAAAGCTTCCCGTGTCGTAGTTTTGAAGATAATACCTAACTTGGGAGTCTAAAGTATTACTAGAAGACCAAAAGCTTCTTATCTTGTAATTTTGAAGACGATATCTATAAAGGCATGATTGGTTTTAATGCATTTATAGATTTTAATATAGTTAATTCATAAATATATCGATCATATTCCTGACAATTTGATATGATCATGATTGAGGGTTGTTTAATTGAGGAATTTCATGTCTAATTTTTGAGGTCAAATACAAGACCCATCTTGAAGCTCAAAACAAGGATTTTCAAGTAAAACAAACACACTTAATTCAAATACTAATACCTTAGACTAATTAGAGAACCTAGATCACTAGAAATAGTAATCGAGTCTACTAATTCACACTCGAGAACCCTCAACCCAACTAAGGAGTCAAGAACAATTGAAGTAGATGAATTAGGCAACCAAAGATAACTTCTACTCTAGACCCTTAGATTAGCAAAAAACTAAGACTCTATTTTGATAGGTTAGTTTGATCTATTCTTATGAGTTTATAGACACAAAGTAAAGGTGATGAAAGGAATGCTAAGATTAGTCTTGGCTTTTATGGAAGAACCTTAAGAACTCTCACAAGAGTCTTTCTTTGATTTCAAAGACAATATCCCACTTACATTTGAAATGCTATAATGACATATATATACGTATCTAAACCTAGCTAAGTGAGATGAAATCTTAGCCACTTAAGCTTTTTAAAAGTCTAAAATAACCCTATTACATAACAAAAGTCGTGGGAATTGAAAGGGTAACAAAATAGAGTAAAACAGAACGAAAAGTTAAAGCAGAACATCAAGCTTGACGTGGGCCAACATTGGTCTGGTTGGTAAAGCCTGTGCCAACTGTTCACTATCTAAGACAGTATTCTTTCAAAGATGGGCCAGCGCCAGTTGCCCTACAGGAGATGGCTGATAGGGGCAAAATTCATCTATATTTTTCTAGTTGTTTGAAGGTGTTTTGTGATACATTTATTGTAATAATTAGCCATATTCCTTTATATTTGATATTTTACCCTTGGGAAGGTGTTTTAGATTTTTATTGCAGAAAATGACAAAAAAAATAAATAAACTGTTGCCTCATAGCACGGCCGTAACCCACAGAGCCGGTGCCGGCCCTGATCTGGAAAAACATGGGTTTCGTCGTTCAAAAAATAGAGCACGATTAGGCTGACCAGAGCATGACTGAATGAAGCTGGCACTAGCCCTGATCTGTCCAATGTCGGCTAGCTCTCCACTTATGCTTGGATTTGGTAATTTCCTAAGAGTTTTGGTATTTTTCAATTTCTACTCGGCCCAAGACTCTTAGAGAACAAATTTTAGTCTCTTGGAAGCCTATTTAAACAAGAAAAATACAAGACAAAGGTTTGATTTGAAGGATCCAAGCTAGCTACTTATTATTCAAAGATAAAATCACCACTCAAAGAGGCATTGTTCAAAGGAGGTTTTCAGGAGAAGAAGAAAGGCTTGTCTATGAGTTCTATCTTTTATCTTTTATTTTCTTTCTTAGAATTATGATGTGCTTAATGTTTTGGTTGTAATTGGATATTACTTTGGAAATTACAATTTTGAGTTAATTGGATTTTTTTTTTTTATCAATCTATTGTCGTCCTTGGTATTTGATTACTTGTTATCATTAGTCATTGATATGTTTTCTTCTAATTAACTTGAGAAACAATGTTAGAAGTTCATTGCATTGATTTCATATTTGTTAGATCTTAATGGACTTGGGAAATGAAGTTAAGATTAAAGAACTAAAGTAATCAAAGATTCGTTGATTTCACCTTGAGCATAGGATCATTGGCTAGTTTCATGTTTTTGAGGTATGTGTTTAATGCATCTTTTGGTTGCTTTGGTTTGATTGAGAAATCTACTAAATTAATTAAGAGATAGTGATTCCAAGGATTGGGAAAGAAGTGGAGTCTACATAAGGAAGTTCATGACAAACGATTAAATTTTGCTTAAGTTCCTTCATGATGCCAAGATGACAATTAATTGTGATGAATGGTAATTGATTCAATAATATGTTTTCAAGATAATTTTCTAATTACATGAATTTGTATCCTTGAGTTATATCTATATTTATCTTTAGTTATTTTCTTTTTTATTCTCTTCTTATTTTGTTGGCTAAACAATAAAGATATAGGTAAAGTAAGATGGGAGCCTAAATTCTAGTGGATTTGATACTTGCTATTCCCTATACTATACGTGTTGAAATATATACCCTATAGACTAGATTATCTAATGTAATTATCGAATTTATTAATAAAAGAATTTCTTCTCAAAATTTGTTTGTGAATTTACATTTTATTTATGCATGATTTTTTTTTTTTTTGGAAAAGACCTATTGTGTTTAAGTAAGTGATCCATGTGAATGGTGGTCTTTCACAGTAAGATATGGATCACGAGTTACTTAATGCATAAATGTTTGTTCTTAACTGATTGATGAGATTGAGAATTTCAACATGTATAGGTTATTGTGTTATGAATTCCAAATGAGAAATGACTTACCTTTAGCCAGTGAGTAGTCCACTCGCTTCATAGCATGAGCGTATTTTAAATACGTAGAACAGGACCTGTAATAGTGGTTTCTAAAAGTACTATTTAAAAGAAACCCAGACTGTTACTGCTATAGCGTTGACTAATACTCTACCGCTTGAGTATGAGTTGGTGGTTTGATGAAATTAGAAGCATATACTTTGATATACTGTAGTTGGGGTTCTTTCGTAGAACTAATATACTTGTATATTGGGTATATGTGACTAGTTAGTTAAGACAGACTTGTACAATATAGCTTCTACACTATATCGCCCATTGTGACTGTACAAATGATCTAATTATCTAGGGCCCTGGGGAACATGACTTGGATGTTTACTTTAGGGTAGCTCTCTTGAAAAGTGAAAACATTCTAGGAATCGTGGATCATTGGACTAAAGGTCTAAGGATGGTAGATGTCTATTAGAGAGGTGTTAGTACACTATTCCTCTCTAATTGCACGGCGATGCATAGAGGGGTATTTTAGTCATTACACCTGTAGGTCGAAGACTTTGTTAACGCAACATTGTCCTTGTGGTCAATATTTCCTTATGGTGATGTTAGGAAATATTTAAAATGTAAAATATAGCTATTTATATAATAGGGGCATTTTGATCATTTTAGTAGCCAAGGCGATGTGTCTTTTGGTCCCCGGAATGGCCCTTAAGTCATGAAGGATTTGGGTTAAGGAATTGGTCTTGATAATTATGAGGTTTTATTTTATTAGTCTAATTTATTATTGGACTAGAATAAAATAAAAGGTTCGAGAGAGAGTATTTATTTTATCTAGTTAAAATGGTTAATTAATTATTTAGGGCCCAAGGCCCAGATTGAATAATTAAAAAATTAATTTGGAATTAGATAAAAGGTATGAAATTTTATTTGGTCTATTTGAGCTTGTTATTATTTATTAGGCCGTTAAATAAAGCACAGAAAATAAATAATTGAGATTTATTTTTTATGGGTGTCCAAGTCTAAGAATAAATAATTTTATTTTGCCCAATAAAAAAACCAAGGTAAAATAAATTATATAAAAAATTATTAAATTAATTAATTAATTAAAATTAAAATAAGAAAACAACACGGGATGGAATCCATGTTGTTTCGCGTGCAGGATAACAGAAAGCTTGGAAGCTTTCTATTTGCATGCTCAATGTCTTCTCTCTTGGGTATCAAAATTGAGTGATTGAAATGGGTCATCACAGAGTGTGGTGAAGGTGAGGCTTTTCAATTGCAATCACAGAACATCACTCAAAACCAATTTCTGGGGAAGGCTTCGTCTATGAAGATTTCATAGAAACCAAACTTATACCAAGCTTTCAAAGTTGATCAAAACCCAAACTTCAAGCCTTCACCGGCTGTACTACGGGCACCATTTCAGAAGATTGAAAGTTTCGTGTGAATGAGATGCAGTAGACGTTTACAAGGACGTGAGCCACTAGCCTTGAATATCCTTATACAAACATCTACAATAGTCCGAAGAGGGCCACTTCATCACAGAGATAAAATTTTCGTTTTTCTAACATGCTTTCGTTTTCATTATTTTTGCCATTTTAAGCTTTTGATTGGTATCAGAGATATGGTTTGGCAAATGTAGGAAGCATGTTAGGCTTCACTAAAACAAGAAAATATTTGTTTTGGTTAAAATTTGTGATCCTTCATGTTTACTGGTATGGGTAGTTTCATCGTAAGCTTCGCGAGTGGAAGCATAGGAACAATGTATTTTGATTGCTTTCATAGATATCGTGTAAGCCCAGTGTTTTTTAAGGGCATAGGCGGTTGTTTGGATGATTTTTGAGTGAAAATAGGAGAAAAATCAAATTTTGCACGCAGAGGTGCATTCTGGAGAAGAAGCACTGTTCAAGCTGCATGAGCCGAGCTGCGTCCCAATTGAGCTGAGCCTCCAATTGTGTGAGAGGAGCCCCAGCCGCCAAGCCTGTGTTCTCTTTCGGCTTAGCGAGGAAAGCTTCCGCGAGGAAGCAAATTCAATTTTCTTTTGCAAATTGACCCGCTCGGATCTGGCCCATGGGCCGTGATCCAGTGTGGTGGGTGCATGGACCTGATTGAATTAATTAATTAATTATTTTTTGTTTTTGATCCCATACTAGGCGAAGTTATTTTTATTGTAATAGTTAATATTCTTTGAATATTTTGCATGAAAAATAATAGTAAAGGAAATTTTAGGATTAAACAAGATCATTAATTAATTAATGTGTTTAATTCTATTATTTGGACACTCAGGTTAAAAGAATAGAAAAATATGAAAACATTTACAGTTTTCTAGCATGCTTATTTCTTTTTATACCCTATGTGCGCATTTTCTCAAAGACCAAAGTCTTTGGGAATTTTTGACAAAGAAAAAAAATATTTTTCTTAAATCAAATGGTTAATTTTAATTCGGACAAAAATTAATTCTTGGATATTTTCTCAAAGGATTTTATCCTTGACATAGAAAATATATCAAATTTAGATATTTTTGTTAATTAAAATAGAAAACCATTTTGATTGAATTTTAACAAGAGAAATTGTTTTTGTCAAAAACTTGAGATCAAAATCTCTCGAAAATATTATTGGATTTTTTTTTGAAATTATTAAGTTTATTAACTTAAATAAAATTAATCCATGGAAAATTTCTCAAAGGGTATAAACCTTGACATAGAAATTTTTATGGGTTTAGATATTTTATTTTGAATTAAAAAAAAAACTTAATTGAAATTTTCAAAATATTTTCCAAGAAAAACCTTTATTTTAAAATACTAAGTGGGAGAAGGGTTCCAACGGCCTCACGGTTTCCATCATGATCCTTATTAGAGATCGTGGGTCCCCTCGCGTCACCCTGGGAATGAACCCATATAGGATGTGGATACCACAAGGATCTAGAACTAATAGATGGATATAATTAATAACTCGGGACACGTGCTATGATCGGTCAGCCCACGTTGGAGGTTATAGTATGGGGAATGTCTGTAGGAAATAAGAAGAAACGATCATCCCATGATGGAGTTATCTTCTAGATCATTACCTAGAAGGAAAATTAATTTGTGGTGGTTAATACACTTAGCTTAGAAAGCTGTTAATCTTCCCAAGAAGCTATGTCAGTTTTTCTAAGAACCAAATTAATCATATTAAAGATAATAGTGATAGGGCTAACTATTATCGGATTTAATATGAGGATAAAGTCACAAAATTATTTTGTTTTGAATTTTCTTTTATTTTCGATATGTCAGAAATGATTGGTGAATGTTCTTTTAGTCATTTGGCTGTTATTCTCTGCAAGAATAAGCTAACGGGACCAAACTATGTGGACTAAAAAAGGAACCTGGACATAATACTCACTACTAAGGAGTATAAGTATGTCCTCTTTGAAACCTGCCCTGTTATTGGGAAGGGTTCCACCACAGAGGAGCGCAAGACTGAAAAAACATGGAAGAAGGAAAACGAAATGGCTCGATGCTACATGTTGGCTTCCTTATTGAATGTGCTTCAGTCAAAATATGAGCACATGGTCACTGCATACGATATTAGCCAATCATTAGCCATGATGTTCACCGATAAGAGCCGGCCTGTAAGGCAGGAGGCTCTTTGGACTATCATAAACACTAAGATGGTTGAGGGAGCATCAGTCAGGGAGCATATTCTCAAAATGATTGCTGCTTTTGAGGAAGCAAAAGTCTTGGGAGTTGTTATTGACCCTGAGAGCCAAGTGGACATGGTTCTCGAATTTCTGCTGGGCTCTTTTACTCAGTTCAAGTTGAACTACAACTTGAAAAAATTGAATATGACTTTAAATGAGTTGATAAAAGAGCTCTAGGTGGCAGAGAAGGTTATAAAGCCATAATCCAATGCTATGATTGCGAGGACTCTTTCTTCTAAAGCTGGGCTAAAGCCCAGGAAGTTCAAGAAGAAGAAAGAAAATGCATAGGTCCAGCCCAAGAACCAGCCCAACAAGCCTAAAGGCAAATGCTTCAAATGCGGGCAGAAGGGACATAGGAAAAAAGAGTGTCCAAAACTTCAGGCCAAGAAAAGCCTTACAGATATTGTTCTCTATCTAGAGTCTATTTCAATGGTTGGATCAACTTCCACTTGGATTGTTGATTCTGGTGCCACTGATCATATCTATAACTCCTTGTGGGGGTTTAGCAAGATAAGAAGACTCCAGAAAGGCGAGTATGGACTACGAGTAGGAAATGGAGCATGAATATGGGCCCTTGCAATGGGAGAGCTAGATCTTATTTTTTATTGTAATAAAGTAGTTGTATTAAAGGATATTTTATATGTACCCGATTTTAGACAGAATATGATTTCAGTTGCAAAACTAATAAATCATGGATATTTTATTTCTTTCCATTCTGGTATTACTATCAATAGAAATGGAGAAGTCTTATGTACAGGGCACATGTATGAAAATTTATTCTTTTTAAATCCTACAACCAAATAAATAAATAATGCTCAATCTGAACCTTTAAGTAAGAAAAGAAAGACCAATGTCAATGACTCATATCTTTGGCATCTAAGGTTGGGCCATCTTAACTTAACTAGGATTCAGAGGTTAATCCATGATAGACCTTTGGGCTCATTAAGATTGGAAAGTTGGCCTTAGTGTGAATCCTGCCTTATGGGAAAAATGACCAAAAAACTGATAGAATCAAGGAGATATTGGGTCTTGTTCATGCTGATGTGTGTGGTCCTTTGTCTACTCAAGCTAGATGGGGTTTTGAGTACTTCATCACTTTTACGGATGATTGTACAAGGTTTGGTTATGTCTACCTGATGAGGCACAAGTCTGACTCTTTTGACAAGTTCAAAGAGTTTAAAAGTGAAGTGGAGCATCGGACAGGTAAACTGATCAAAACCTTACGATCGGATCATGGTGGAGAAAACCTCCTCGGTGAGTTTAAGGATTACATGGTACATCACGGAATAGTATCCCAACTCTTTGTACCAGGTACACCCCAGAAGAATGGAGTAGCTGAGAGAAGAAACAGGACATTAATGAAAATTGTCCGAAGCATGATGTCTCATGCTACTCTTCCAGTCTCTTTTTGGGGATATGCCTTGGAAACAACGGCATATATTCTGAACTTGGTGCCTTCTAAGTCAGTACCTAGGACATCCTATAAGATGTGGACTAGACATAATCTAAGTTTAAATCATCTCAGGATATGGAGTTGTCTAGCTTATGTACTGATCAAGGGAGACAAGTTAGAATCAAGATCAGAATTATGCTACTTTATTGGGTATCCAAAAGGAACAAAAGGAAGTTTCTTTTATTATCCCAAGGAGTAGAAAGTACTAGTGAGTACTAATGCTAGATACTTAGAGGATGATCAAAGTACTTCTACTAAAGGTTCAATAAGGTTGGAACTCGAGGAAAAGTTATCTTTGGAATCAACTTCTTCAGAGCTGATTATGGAATAAGAAGAGGCATAGCCTTAAGAACATGTATAAATAGAGCTTTGTCGTACTGGGAGGATATCTAGAGTTCCAGTAAGATGGATAGGAGAAGCTTTTGAGTTGGTTTCTGATCATCAGGAACAAGATCCCATTAGATACGAAGAAGTTATTGCTGATGCCGATGCAGATCTATGGCATGAAGTAATGAAAGCCGAAATTGAGTCTATGTACTTCAATCAGGTTTAGGATCTTGTAGCTTCACCTAAAGGAATAAAACCCATTGGGTGTAAGTGGTTATACAAGAGGAAGAGAGGAGAGGATGGGAAGGTGAAAACCTTCAAAGCTAGAATTATGGTGAAAGGGTATACTCAGAAAGAGGGAATTGATTATGATGAAACATTTTCCCCAGTAGCCATGCTTAAGTCCATCCGTATCCTCCTTGTCATTGCATGTCATTACGACTATGAGATATGGCAAATGGATGTCAAGACGGCATTTCTTAATGGCCATCTTAACAAAGACATCTATATGTCCCAACCGGAAGGTTTTATTGCTAAAGGCCAGGAACATATAGTTTGCAAGCTTAAGAAGTCCATTTGTAGACTTAAGCAAACATCTAAAACATGGAACATTCATTTTGACGAGACTGTAAAGTCTTACAGTTTCATTCAAAACAAGGATGAACTATGCGTGTACAGGAAATTGGAAGGCATAAATATTGTTTTTCTTGTCCTATATGTGGATGACATTCTACTCATTGGGAATGATGTAGGAACATTGTCATCTATTAAGGTTTGGCTATCTAGTCAATTTAGTTTGAAGGACTTGGGAGAAGCCAGTTACATTCTCGGGATTAAGCTTCTTAGAAATAGGAAGTAGAGAATGTTAGGATTATCCCAAGTGACATACATTGACAAGATGATGGCTAAGTTTAGCATGAACTCATGCAAGGGAACTAAAATCCCTTGCAGACATAAGTTATCTTTTTGTTCTAAGGACTGTCCTAAAAGGAAAAAGACAGGATGAGTAGGATTCCCTACGCTTCTGCTGTGGGAAGTCTCATGTACACCATGCTGTGCACTAGGCCAGATATCTACTTTGCTGTAGGCTTAGTTAGCAGATATCAGTCCAACCCTGGAGAGGTTCATTGGCAAGTTGTAAAGCATATTCTTAAGTACCTCAATGGTATGAAAGATTATATGCTGGTTTACAGGGCTGACGACTTGGTTTCTATTGGATACACAGACTTAGATTTTCAAGCAAATAAGGATGAGAGAAAATCCACTAGTGGATATGTCTTCACCTTGTTTAGAGGAGCTATTTCATGGAGGAGTATTAAACAATATTGTATTGCTGACTTAACCATAGAAGCTGAGTATGTGGCAGCTTCGGAAGCGTTCAAGGAAGCAGTCTGGCATCGGAAGTTCTTTTCAGAACTTGGAGTTGTGCCAGACATGGACAAACCAATTGTGGCGTATTGCGATAATTCTGGAGCAGTCTCATAATCTAAAGAATCTAGGAACTACAAGAAGGGGAAGCACATCCAGATGAAGTATCATCTAATCTGAAATTTCATTCAGAGACGGAAAATCATGGTGGAATAGATAGTCTCGGAGAACAACCTAGCAAATACCTTCACCAAACCTTTAGCTGAGAGAGTCTTCAAGAGACACTTAGACGCCATAGGGGTGGGCATCTACGGACTTTCTTAGTCTTAGAGTGCAAGTGGGAGATTATTGGAATATATGCCATCTAGATAAGATTATCTAATGTAATTATTGAATTTATTAATAAAAGAATTTATTCTCAAAATTTGTTTGTGAATTTGCATTTTATTTGTGCATGATTTTTTGTTTGGAAAGGACCTATTGTGTTTAAGTAAGTGATCCATGTGAATGGCGGTCTTTCACAGTAAGGTATGGATCACGGGTTACTTAACACATAAATGTTTGTTCTTAACCAATTGATGAGAATGGGAATTTCATCATGTATAGGTTATTGTGTTATGAATTTCAAATGGGGAATGGCTTACCTTTAGCCAGTGAGTAGTCCACTCGCTTTATAGCATGGGCGTATTTTGAATACGTAGAACAAGACCTGTAATAGTGGTTTCTAAAAGTACTATTTAATAGAAACCCAAACTGTTACTGCTACAGCATGGACTAATACTCTACTGCTTGTGTATGAGTTAGTGGTTTGATGAAGCTAGAAGCATATACTTTGATATACTATAGTTGAGGTTCTTTTGTAGAACCAATATACTTATATGTTGGGTATATATGACTAGTTAGTTAAGACAGACTTGTACAAGATAGCTTCTACGCTATATTTCCTCTTGTGACTGTTCAAATGATCTAATTATCCAAGACCCTGGAGAACATGACTTGAATGTTTACTTTAAGGTAGCTCCCTTGAAAAATGAAAATATTCTAGGAATCGTAGATCATTGGACTAGAGGTCTAAGGATGGTAGATGTCTATTAGAGAGGTGTTAGTACACTATTCCTCTCTAATTGCACGATGATGCGTAGAGGGGTATTTTAGTCATTAAACTTGTAGGTGGAAGACTTTGCTAATACAGCATTATCCTTAGGGTCAATATTTTCTTATGGTGATATTATGAAATATTTAAAATGCATAATATAGCTATTTATATAGTAGGGATATTTTGGTCATTTTAGTAGCCAAGGTGATATGTCTTTTGGTCCCCGGAATGGCCCTTAAGTCATGAAAGATTTGGGTTAAGGAATTGGTCTTGATAATTATGGATTTTTATTTTATTAGTCTAATTTATTATTGGACTAAAATAAAATAAAAGGTCGAGAAAGATTATTTATTTTATCTAATTTAAATGGTTAATTAATTATTTAGGGCCCAAGGCCCAGATTAAATAATTAAAAAATTAATCTGGAATTAGATAAAGGGTATGAAATTTTATTTGGTCTATTTGGGCTTGTTTTATTTATTGGGCCATTAAATAAAGCACAAAAAATAAATAATTGAGATTTATTATTTATGGGTGTCCAAGCTCAAGAATAAATAATTTTATCTGGTCCAATGAATAAAACCAAGGTAAAATAAATTATATAAAAAATTATTAAATTAATTAATTATAGAAAATTAAAAAAAAAACAACACGGGATGGAAGCTTTCAATTTGCAGGATGTTTCGCGTGCAGGATAACATAAAGCATGGAAGTTTTCTATTTGCACGCTCAATGTCTTCTCTCTCGGGTATCAAAATTGAGTGATTGAAATGGGTCATCACAGAGTGTGGTGAAGGTGAGGCTTTTCAATTGCAATCATAGAACATCACTCAAAACCAATTTCTGGGGAAGGCTTCGTCTGTGTAGATTTTACAGAAACAAAACTCATACCAAGCTTTCAAAGTTGATCAAAACCCAAACTTTAAGCTTTCACTGGCTATGTTACGGGCACCATTTCGGATGATCGAAAGCTTCGCGTGGATGAGACGCAGTAGATGTTTGCAAGGACGTGAGCCACTAGCCTCGAATATCCTTAAACAAACATCTACAGCAGTCCCAAAAGGGCTACTTTATCACAAAGATAAAATTTTTGTTTTCCTAACATGTCTTCGTTTTCATTATTTTTTCCATTTTAAGCCTTCAATACAATGGGTATACTTTCCCATATGTATGGTTTTAGTGGTTGGTATTTTAATTAAAACTTGATTAATTATGTAAGTTATTAGTAATATTTTCTACACTAAAAAACATGCATCAATGGCACCAGCTCCTTTCTGCCTTCCTACTCTAATTTTTGATCTTCAGTCTTCTTTTGCGTGCACTTGATCCTCCACACAAACTACTGATCAAGCTGTTATCTTCTTGGCTCTTCTTTGATCCTCCATTGCCTGACAACTTTCTTGATCATGATCCTTAATTTATCTTCTTGCAGGTCTTTCAATCCTTCTTTTGGCACCCACCTCTTTACAAGCTTCATATCCCTTGGCTCAGGCTTGTGTTGCTTGAATCCTCCATTGAAAGCCTTCATAATTTGAACTTTTCCTTACTACCATGGGACGTGGTTGGAATCTCCTTCCCCCTTCTTTAGTTTTGGCATGATGCTTAGGTGGATTTCTATAACAATTGATATCAAAGCTATTGGTTTGATATATGTTTATATGTTAAGATTAAATATTTTAACCATATAGTAGTTGAGCAATGTAAGAATAATGCACTCATCTTTATGGTGAATGATTTGATTAATTCAAAACAATTTATTGCCATAGTGTTTAACTTGGTGAATATGTATCAGTATTATCGAGTCTTGTAACAAAAGTGGTGGATTATATCTCCATGTTTCCCTTTTGAGTTGTTATTATTTTTTGTTATAGTTGTTTTATTAAAAAAAAAATGTAAATACAACTGGAGGCACAAGAAACTAGAAGCATTCTGAAGAATCCTATCGTGTCATGCGCCAATAGCAAGAATTGTGTAGATGGCCTTGGCAAGCTCTGGGCCTCTATCTCCCTAGGCACAACTAGAGCTAGGCTGTTGCGGGTGGATTTTTTAATTGAAAAAAAAAATTGAAGAAGGTGATAGATTTGGGAGTGGATCCCTGTTCACTTGTTTGAAGGTTGAGTGCCAACCACAATACTATGGAAGAGCTTGTGACATTGGTTTGCTCCATATAATTAAAATTGTAGATTGATTAAGAATTGGTTTTTTTGTTAACCAACTGGAATTTTCAATTAGAATTTTTTCAATTTTATTTTTGTATCTTGGTTGGCCATAAAATTGTTCTTTACGTTATAGTTTTAATTTATTTGTTGTTAAATTATGTATCATTCATGATAGTATGTTATATATTTTTCATTAACAATGCTTTAGGTACTATTTTTTTATGCATACTTTTTCTATTTTAAAAATTAAGTGCGTAATGGTTATTTTCAACTTTTGGCCTCTCATATTAGCCTATCAGTAAAAATTAATGCCTGTTTCATAGCATTTTAAATAGTCTGCCTAAAGGAAAGCTACATTGTATTGGTTACTAGATTGGGCCTAAATTTTGTTGTGGTTTTTATAAATTTAATTCATTCACAATTACTCTATATGGTGATGTGTTTGGGTAGGAAACTTTAAAAAAAAATATCAATATAGGGTTATATACTTAATCAGAGACATTGTAAGGACTTTCTATAGAATATCCAAATGATATCTATGATGGTCAAACAATAAAAGATGACACTAAAACTAATATTACATTTAGATACAACACTTATGAATTTAGTAGGAAGATCCTGGCTTAATTGTAAGTTACATTGTTATCTCTTATATAGGTACATATTACTTTGGGGTTTTAGGTTGTCATCATTTGATAGTAGTTTTATGACTACTTAAACTATTATTATATTGATCATGCATCATGCTATAATGTTTTTTATTGATTATGCATCATGGTATGATATTGGCTCATATATTTTATTTTATTTTATTTCCAAAAAATAACTTCCAACACTTTATCCCTTATCTTAGACAAAAAAAAAAAAAAAAAAAAAAAAAACTTATTGGAGAAAATTTTATTGATTGGAAAACAAACCTCATAATTGTCCTTACTGCTGAGAAGCTTAAATATGTGCTAACTAAACCATGTCTTCCTAAGCCCACTGAACAACCTATGCTCAAGTAAAAGGAGGCCTATGATAAGTGGTTGAGTTCTAATAAGATGGCTTGATATTATATTTTGGGATCTTTCTCAAATGTATTGCAGCAAAAACATGAGAAGATGAGAACATGACAACCACTAAGGAAATAATAAAAAGCATCCAACAAATGTTTGAGCATAAAAGACGATAGACTTGCCAATCAACAATAAGTCGGGCAATGAATATGCACATGAAACCTGGTACAATCGTAAGGGATCATATGTTAGATTTGATTTCTTAATTTAACGGGGTAGAGGTCTTGGGGGTAGAAATTAAGCTCAAGAATCAAGTTGATATAACTTTGGAAACTCTTCTTAAAATGTTCTCATAATTCAAAATTAATTATAACATAAACAAGATAGAAATATCTCTTACTGAGTTGATGAAGGAACTTGAGAGCACCGAGACTGCTCTAAAAGTAGAAAGTGACAACGTTCCTGTTGTGGTTCATACTGATTCTTCCTCTTCCAAGCCTAAAGGCAAATGAGGAAATAAGATAAAGAAAAATAATAAAAAGAGACTAAGCAATAGGCTAAGAAAATAAAGTAGATAAAAAGACTAAAGGCAAATATTTCCACTGTAAGCAAAAAAGATATTAGAAACAATAGTGCCTAGACTACTTAAACAAACGCACACAGGATATTGATGAGTTATCTTATATTGAAACTTGTTTCATAGTTGATCCTACAAATACTTAAATAATAAATTTTGGTGCCACTAATCATATTTGCAATTTATTGGAGGGGTTCCAAATAACTAGACATCTCAATGAAGGAGAGCATATGTCAAGGGTCGGCACAAGATTGGTGATATATGATATAGCTGTTGGAGATGTTTATTTTTATTTTAATAACAAATATTTACTTTTGTAAGATTTTTATTATGTTCCTGATATTTACCTAAATTTGATTTCAATTACTTTGTTATTCAAACAAAAATATTCTCTTAAATTTTATAAATTCTTTGTGGAGATATTTTGAATAATTCTTTGAGATGTTAAGGATAATTAAATAATGATCTATATATTTTAAAACCTACCAACAATTTGTTATATCTTACTGAATCTAATAAACATATTAAGTTGTCTCTTACTAATGAGACTCTCTTATGGCATTTTACACTTGATTAGATTAATTTTAATAGGATTCAAAAACTTGTAAAAGAAGGTCATTTAAGTGACTTAAAGGTGGGGAACCCTTTGAAGTTTGCAAATCTTTTTTGGAAGGTAAAATGACTAAAAAATCTTGTCATTTGAAAGGAAATAGAGCCAAAAAGGTCTTGGAATTAGTGCACTTTAACATATATGGATCAATAAATGATCAAGCTAGAGGTAGGTATGAGTATTTTATTACTTTTACAGATGATTACTTGAGATGTAGATATGTTTACTTAATGGCTCATAAGTCTGCTGCCTAATATAAATTCAAAGAATGTAAGACTGACGCTAAGGAGTAGTTAGGTAAGAACTTTAAGTCACTTTGATCAGATTGAGATAGAAAATATCTATCCCATAAATATAGTTCAATATTGTTAGAAAATATGATTTTATTCCAACTAAGTGCACTCAGAACTGCTCAACAAAATGGAGTTGCAAAAAGGAGAAACAGGAACTTTTAGACATATGGTCAGATCAATGTTAGTCTTCTCTACAGTTAGTACATCATTTTAGGGATATGCTATACAAACTGTGATGTATATATTGAATATAGTTCCATCTAAATTGACTCCCTTAGAATTGTGGAATGAACAGAAGCCTAATTTAACACATATCCAAATTTGAAGTTGTCTTGCATATGTGGTAAATGGAAAGATGGATAAAATAAAACCAAGATTAAATTTATGTCCATTTGTAGGGTATCCATAAGGAACTAGGGGATACTGCTTCTATAGTTCTTAAGATAAAATGATATTTGTAAATACAAATGTAATTTTCTTAGAGGACAAGTATATAGAAGAACACAGATCCAATAGTAGGGTTATTCTAGAAGACAACGAGGGAGATAATCCCAAGAAAATGGTGATATAAATCCATACTCAAGATTTTTGTAGTAGATTTGTTTCCCTGACATTTAACATGCCAATATCAGTGGGAGAGAAAAAGATATTACGTCTTCTATATCCAATAGCTCTTCAACACGTAGAATGAAAGAATCTTCAATCCCTCTTCAACAACAAAATTGAGGCATTAGTTTTGGGGTATATAAAAGTTATTTATTTTTATGTGCATTCTCAATCAAGTTTTAATTAAAACGTTAACGCCAAGACCACACATATAGCGCAAGTATACTCATCGCAAAACATAGTATTGGAAATTAACAAGTATTGATCCTCAAGGAACAAGAACCATTAATTACTTTTCATCTATTGTTTAGCCCATTAGACTAAGGAGACAAAATAAATTCAAGTAAAATATATACAAGATCAAAGATAAGGATAAAAGACATGTACTTGGGTAGAATTTCTTAAAGACAAAACAATGATCAAGTTAGTAATTATCCCAATTCAACTATTAATCTAACATCATGAAGAATTTCTAAGGTAAATTCCACTCTCTCTCGAGTTATAGATTCATTATCCTTGAGTTAAATTAGTAGATATCTCTATCTCACCAAAGCAATGAAAAAGATGCATTAATATTAATTCATCAATAATTACCCTTATCTCTAGGTGATATTAAACTTTAATGAAATTAACATCCCTATCTCTATGTGACATTAAGAACTTTTGATTACTTTTGTTTTTCATTTTTAACCCCCTCTCAATTTAATTAAGAAATAACATGTATAGAATTAATTAATTTGTAGCCTCTTCTAATTCTTTCTCGAGTTATTAGAAGGAAGAAACAAACAATCAATTCATTAAATAAATTCCAAATAACAAAATACTAGAAATTAACATATCAATTGATCAAAAATCAATACAAAGTCATAAACTTTAACTTTTCTGCTTTCTTTTTGCATGGTTGCTCATCTGGTTGATGAATCTTAGAAGTGGTAAGAAAGTTGATCAAGGTGACAACACCAAGGCACTAAATCAAATTCCAAGAAAGCTAGGATTTGTTATGAAGAAACTTATCCGGAGGAGCCTTTTTTTTTGGCCTAAATCTGATTTTTTTTTTTTTTTTTTTGTGATTGGTGAACAAATTAAAGAACATATTGGTGATATTCTTTCTAACCTTGATTCTATAATGGATGCTAATCGATCTCTTAAAGAACTTGCCGCCCCTACCCTTAATGATCACCCACTACACATTTTTTTTTCCCCAAATCACAAATAATTTTAATTTTCATTATAGGTTTATCCAACTCTTGGCTTCTCTTCATGGTTTACTAGGGGAAGATCCATATAGGCATTTTAAGGAATTTTATGTTGTACGCTCTAATATGAAGCTAGATGGAATTTAAGATGAGGTCATTAAAGTCTGTGCATTCCCATTTAGTTTGCATGGTGGAGCTAAAGATTGGTTATACGACTTGCTTACTGGTTCCATTAATAGTTCGTTGAATATACAAGGCTTTTTCCTGAAAAATATTTTCTTGCATCTAGGCTACATTTATTAGGAAAGAGATATGTGGCATAAGACAATTGCATGGTGGGTCTTTGTAAGATTATTGGAAAAGATTCAAAAGACATTAGAAGGTTTGCTTCCGCATAATAGATCAATGATTAATGTAGCTAGTGGTGGTGCCCTTGTGGGTAAAATCCCACAAGCTACTGGGGATCCAATGAAGGTTAACATGGCAAAAAAATGAAGAACCGCTGCACGCTACAGTGATAAAATCGAAAACAAAACATGTGTTGAGAGCTGTTTACCTCTGCGTTTCCTTACTGGTTTAAGGGTTGCCGACGCCTCGGCTTAAACAGATTTTGGTTCCGAGATTGATTCTTCAAGTTGTTGTCCTACAAGCCGATGACTTCTTCTAGGCATCAACATGAATCCTCTTGGCTTTCAGAATAAAACCCCGCCTACAATGCGTGGTGAATGCTTATGGAAGAAGAAGATGATCTTCTCAATCTAACTGAATGCTATCAGGCATTAATTAGATGAGTTTTTGTTCTTTGTTCTTGCTATTTTTCCAAAACACAGAGAACCCACAAGAGAGAGAGAGAGAGACGTGAACAGCTTGAGAAAAAAAATAACATGCTTCTGTGAATCTTTGTTATTCCCTCTGAATCCCAACAACCTTAATGATAGGTTATTATCTGGGCATTCAAAAATCAAACAGAAGCCCTAAGGCCCAAGTCGTGTTTAAGCCATCAAACAGGCCTTTGGACCTAAGGCCCAGTTTATCGAGTTAAACCTTTTAATTTAATTTAATTACTCCTGGACTGATACAAGCCTAATAATTAAATTAATTAAATAACCCAATAGACCAATATAAACCTCAAACCTTGGCCTAGTTCATTGGGTTAAGCCTTTAATTTAATTTAATTATTCTTGGACTAATACAAGTCCAATAATTAAATTAATTAAATAACCCAAATGAGCCAATAAGTAATTCTCTCTCTTTGGACCTTTTATTTTATTTTAACCTAATAAATAAATCAGGCTACTTGAATAAAATAAAACCCATTCTAATATAAGATCAATCCCTCAATCCAAAACCATCAGGACTTGTTGGCTATTTCAATGACTAAAAGACATATTACCTTGGCAACTAAAATAACCAAAATACCCCTACTATAAAAATATTTGTATTTTACATTTTAAATATTTCCTAATATCACCATAAAGAAATATTTACCCCAAGGACAATGCTGCGTTAGCAAAGTCTATGATCTATAGGTGTAATGACTAAAATACCCCTCTACACATAGTCGTACATTTTAGAAAGGAAGAGTGTACTAACACCCCTCTAAAAGACATCTACTATCCTTAGTGTAACACCACGCTACCAAAAGAAGGGGGGGGGGGAGGGAATGTCGCCCTGTCCATAGAATAAGGGGTTTTTATAACTAGGTAATAGAAAATATAGAAGGAAATAACTTAATAGAGGACTTATTACAATCCCAAAACAATACATTTACAAGTCTTGAAATAAATAGATGGTAACTAAAATCTCTAACAAATAAATACATCAGGATAAATTTTCTAAGCTCATGCAGCATAAGTAAATTGACCTTCCAAGCAGGATCGACTTGAAGACATGATATAAAAGGTATGAGAAATATTTTCCAGTAAGTCCTGTGTGTGCTCATGGTATTTCAGGAAAAATAGTTCATGTATGCAAGTTTTAAACAAGTCATAATAAAAAGTTTGCAAGTCCAGAAATTTATTTTTGAGCATTTTGTGGTGTTTTATCAGCATTTGTAAAGTAAAAATGCTCAACTTAAAAAGAAATAACCATTCTAATAAAGTTGACTATGAAGTCATCCATTATGAATGGACATGGCACCATACTTTGTGTACTATATCAAGAGAACAATCAGGATACCGCACTATATGTATCATGACAAGAGAATGATCAGGATGCCACACTTTGTGCATGCTGATACAAGGTGGGTGTACGGCCCATCGGGTGTGATTCTCCTCCATCTCTATACCCAAACATACCGAGTATCCATTCCAAAAATAAATAGTCCACCTGAACTGTACTACTAGCTCAGACCGGCCTGACCAACAAGAACTGTCATCTTATCAAGGCAGGGTTCACCCCTTAGAGGTAGCCTCCTACTGAGAGACTTACCTAACCCTTCAAAGACTAGTCCTAGTAGTCTACCGTATAGAGTACTTAACGTTATACTTATTCCAATTGGAAAATGTAAAATCAATGAAGAGCTTTCTTTGAAGTAGCAATTATGATTTTCAAACAACTTTAGGTAAAATATTGTTTAAGAAAAATTTATTGCTTTGCTCGGAAAATTGTTTGCCTGACAAAAATTATTTTATTTTAGAAAAAGGAATATATTGTCCATAATTACATCTCAAGGCACATTTTCCTTGACAATCAGTACATTCGACTTGCAGAAAAGCATTTGTTCACAAATATCTTTATGTAAGGACTTACCCGATCTCTTGCTTTTCCTTGATACAATAGCCTTCCAAGATAGTTTAAGGCAACTTAACCATGCCTAGGGTAAATACAGGGTATAAGTCCCAACATTCAGGCAATACTTGCTTTAAATAAATAATTCCTAGCCTAACATGCTTAAGATTTAATACTAGTTGATAAAGTATTTCATAAAATAAAATTAGCTTGATAAGTTAAAATAAATGGGCGTTATTAAATAAAACATAATAAATTTTAGTATTAACAATTTATAAACAAATGATAAATAATGAGTAATATTAATAAATAACATTAGTATTAAATAATGGATAATAATAAATCCTAAATAATATTGGTAATAAGTAATACTTAAATAGTATTATTATAGATAATAAATTATACTTAATTTTAATTAATAATTAATACATAATAAATAACCAATAAAATTAATAATAAAAGAATTATACTTAATTTTTAATTAATAAATAATAAAAAGTAAGTAACAAATAAAATTAATAATAAATAAATTTTAATATAAATAATATTTATTAGTGTAGACAAAAGTTTTAGTAAAGCTAACTAGTAATAATAATAATAATAATAATAATAATAATAATAATAATAATAATAATAATAATAATAATAATAATAATAATAATAATAATAATAATAATAATAATAATAATAATAATAATAATTTAAAAAGTCATTTGGTATTAATTAATTCCAATATTTTATTATTTATATTTAATAAAAAGATTTTATTTATTTAACTAATAAAATAATAATATTTTAAATAATCTTCTATTTTGAACCTTCACATTTTTTTTTTGAATTTTGTAGATTAAATTAAATAATAGTACTAATTAAATTAATAAAAATAATGATAGTAAGAATAATTCTAAAATTAATAAAAATAGTTCTTACAATAATTTCTCTCTTGCTAGAGATGATCTATGAACATACTCTTACATACAAGGATACAATAAATAACATGTTAATCTATCCATGAACATATACTTGAATTAACATATACTACAATATGGATGATCTTCTACTAGGCATAATATTATCTATGGCTTCATTGAAAAATAATATCACGAAGGCCTAATCAACAATGGTGGAATAATGTCTAACATGCATCGAAACATCCATAAATCTCTTTAATTATAATGAACATATAGTGATTCTAAAGCTAAATCCATAAGGCACAACATTCATTCCAATTCTCATGTCTTAACTCCATCCCTTTCACCCACATATATATCCTCAACCCCTACTTTATTTAATCAACCTATCAACATCTAAGAGTCTTGGTTTTGAGAAGTAAAGAGGAGATTAAGAAAGAAATACTTGATTGATGCTCGTTTGATGAAGGATTTGCCTTGCTTAGTGAAGATCCATGAGTGCTTGAAGGCTTTTTTGTGATCCGAAAATAGTCCATAGTTGGTCATCAACATTTTGGCCAAGAGAGAGGGAAAGAGTGAGAGAGGAATGAATAAGAGTAGATGAGAAGAATAGAAGTTGAGAAGAATAGAAGAATAGATTGTTCTTATTTTACCTTTTCGGTGTTCTTCGAATCTTTAACAAAAAAAGGTGGTTTGATCCGTTCGAAAGTTTAACTTTGTGTGTTTTGGTGTTATAAAGTATAGAAATGAAGAATGTAGGTTGAATATTAATGGTTTAGAGTGTTTGAGAGTGATTGGAGGGGTTTAGGAGTGGTTTAGTCTTAAAGATGTGAAGTGTGTGTTCTTAGTGTACTTGATGTTCTTGATGTTTTTGAGAGAGTTTGAGAGGAGATGAATTTCGTATGTGTTTGTGAGTGTGATGGCCGAATGGCTTACCCTAGAGAGAGATTTTGGTTATCCAAGAATGAGAGAGAGATTTTTATATTTTTTTAAAGTTCAAATTAAGAGAAAAGTGGAGTTGTTTGATGTATAGGATTGGGTAATGGTGTTTGTTCTTGAAAGGTTTCTTGTTCTTCAATGGTGTATGGCCGAACTAGCTATGTTTCAACTAAAGGATGGAGAGTTGTTTTAGACTAAGGCTAGGCGAAAATAGCTATGGAATGACAGAGGATTTTCTGGTTTTATTAACTAGCTAAAGGAGTGTTTTAATGAAACAAAATCTGGAATTTTAATTTAAAGTTTGAACACGTTTGAATAGAGTGAAGATATGAGCTTTTTTAAGTATGATAATGGAGTCCTATTACTCAAGGTTGGTGGTGAAGCCATGATGTTCAATTCATGGCTGTACAAGGCCCGAAATTTTGGTGTAGCTTGCTGAAGAATATCAACCTTAGTTTGAAGAGGCAAAGCTGGACAAAAATTTCTGGAATTGCAGATCAAGAACACTTGAAATGGAAATGGTTTTGGTGCAAAATTTTTAGTCCACTTTAGAAAAAGTTTTCAGCTGGAATTTAAGGCTGTTTGAAGGTCCATTTATGGTGGTTTTCCAGCCATCATTTTGAAGAAAAACTGAGAAAGTTCCAGCTATTCATATATTCAAACAGATGGCTTTAAGTTCATGTGTAATGTTGTTAGTTTGCTGGGAAAAAAAATTCTGGTTTGGCATTGTTTGTAAAGCTACAAAAATTCAAGGAATTCCAGCCTTCATCCATACACAAGATGGTTGGTTTTCTTGCAAGAATTGGGTAGGAAAGCTTGTTGCAATTTTTGAAAACAGCCTTGAAGGAAATCTGGAAAAGTTTCTAGATTTTTGACCAAGACAAGAACAAAAGGAAGATGATGTTTGTGAAAAAATATCTATGGTGTTTTGCTTGCAAGCTCTACCTAATATTCCTCCTCATTTTCGGCCACTCCTATCCCACAAGAGCTGAAATTTTCAAAATTCCAAGCTAGAGAATTATCTCGGAATTTTTATGATTAAAAATGAATTAAAGAATCAAGAGTAGTTTAAATTTCAAAGATGTTAGGACAAGGCTAGCAAAATTAGTAGAGATAAGAATTCTTTTTAGGACAAAACCACATGGTCAAGACATTACCATTGTGTCTTCCCTAAGACAACATTCATATCTTTAAGGAATGTAAAGAAAACAAAAATTCAAACATGGCTAAGATAAATATGAATAAAACTTAAGTGATGGGAATTGAACTCAAGACCTTAGAGATTAAATTACAAAACTCTAACCACTTAACCACACTAACTCTTTTTCTTATTTTCTCAACCAATAATCTTCTTATATAAACCTTAAGCCATCTTTCTTTTTTGACCTCAAGCAAAATTACCTTTTTACCCTTTCTACTCAATAAGCATAAATAAATCATATAACCTATAAACCACAATTCCAAGGCACACAAAATCATTCAAAAGATATATTTTATGCAAGACGACATGATATACATGTCATCTCCCTTACTCTAGAGTAGGTTTTAGGTGAGGTTTCACACTTAGAGCCTCTTTAGAAGAATTTCATCCAAAAATTCAGGCATACCTTTCTCTCAAGTCGGGATATTTCTATTTTATCCATTCTTTCGCTTCCCACGTGGCATCTTGTGTGCCGGCATGCTGAACTTCAAATCAAAATCCATAGTATTTGGAACTTTGCCCCAGGCTGCGATGTAGACCTTAGGTCTCTATCAGAGGCGATACTTGAGGGTACTTCATGCAACTTTACTATTTCCCATACATATGTCTAAACTAACATTTTCATAAAGTCCCTTACACTTACAGGAATAAAATGCACTACCTTTATTAGTCGATTAGCCACTACCCAAATAGCAACTTTTTGGGTCTTTGACATAGGTAAGTCGTGACAAATTCCATCGTGACCTCCTCTCATTTCAATTTTGGTATTGGCTATGGTTGCAATAATCTAGCTGGCTTCTTATATATCGTGATGCTCCCATAACACTTTCACCTTTGGTATATGCGTCTTTCGAAGAGTTTTGATGATTCAATTTAGAATCTTAATCAGCTTCTCTATGTAACCCAAATCAGGTTACAATAGTAAAGGCTCGTAGTTAAAACATATTTTGGATCAGTATCGCACATCTTTAGCTGAGATATATGAAACACGTCTCGTAATCTCCATAAAATTCCTGGTAAGTCCAATCTATAGATGACAGTTCCATTATTCTCTTCTTATCATTCGTATAGCTCTTCTATAGACTCCAAGTCGTCTTTAGTCTTTCTCTTGTTACTTTTACCTTATCGGACTTTTCTTGAACACGAGCTTCACTGAATTTGATAGTTTACCTATCTTTCGTTTATCCCTACTATAATGGTACTTGACACGTTTGGCTTTGCATCACTTCTTATAGGGCCATCCTAATAGAAGATCGGTAATTGCTGTTGCAGGCCTACTTTCATACGACATGCGTTCAATCCATTTATCAACAAAGCCCAACATATATGCCCTAAACATGTCCTCCAGTATCTGAATAAGTCTTTTCGACTGGCTATCAATTTTGGAGGATATGTTATAGTATAGAACTTCCAAGTTGATCCTATTATCTCTAGGAACTTAGTCTAAAATCTTGTAGCAAACCTAGGATCACACTTAGATACAATACTCGATGATATCCCATGTAGCCTCTGCTTGGGCTAGGGCTATCTTAAAACCACCCCTGATTACTGCTTATTCCAAAAATAGAATTTTGCTCAACTAAACTTTCACTTACCAAACTTAACGGAAATTTATACCATCTGCACTTTCTAATACCAATTTCGATTATCTCATGTCCTTACAGTGTTTAAAATACATCAGGTGTTATCTGAAAAGGCACCATAAAATTACCAAAGCAGGATTGAAATCCTATTCATCTACTCCATAAGCATTAGTGCTTTTGTCAATCAGTATGACATCACCACCCGTTCTTGGTACCTATTCCCAATGTTAGTCGCAATCTCTTGTATATCTTCTTCTTAAATTCACACTTAATAATATCCTTATCTTAAGTTTAACTTAGGAGTGACCATATATATCTTTGATGACCAAATTATCCAATATTCTCTGGTCTATACGTAGCATTAAAATTCCAACCTTTTCTTATACGATTACTACTGGGTTTCACAGGCTATAACACCAGGCTAGATATCTTTAGTATTCCTTCAACAACGGTTTATAAACATTTGCTCTTAGTATTATGCTCTACACTTCCTTCACCTTACCTCATCTAAAATTTAATCATACCCATCTAATCCCCAAAAATGCATTATTCTATCTCTATAACCAACTTAACTCCTTGCTTTGACAATCAATCCTTGTCTAGTATGGTACCTTAATTCTCAAAAGAAAACAAGTCAGATTTTCGATAAATTTTACTTCTCCAGCTAAAATTTCATCTCGCAAATCAAACCTATATTTCCCTACTTCATTCATGTTGAGGAATGCTTAAACAATTAATAAGAAAATCTATAACTATTCATAGCTGACAGATTCAACTCTTATGGTCTAGCTTAACACTACTCCAATGAATAGCACACTACACAATATATATAAGCTATGCAGAACAAAGACTGGATAGCATATTCTTTCAGGAGAAATAAAGAATTTACCTGGCACCATGGCTACATCCGATCTCATGTCCTCTTTGCTCAACTAACTTGATCATCACCTATAGCCTTAACTTATTTTCTCCTATAACTACATTTCCTCAGCAGGCTGAATTCAGCGGTAGGGTCTTAATCGGGCCTGTCCAACTATCACCTTAGAAGGTCCCTTAGGTTCTATCTTTTGCTCTTTTTTGTGCCCTTTTCACACATCTGGCTGTTAGTGCTCTGCTGGCTTGTCTTCAGGTGTTAAAGGTTTCCTGGCATGATCAGTTCTACCTATTGTTGCAATTTTACATCTAGGTGCCATCTTCGATCATCATCACCACAATTATAGGTCGACAAATGCATACGTATAAATGCAAACAAATAATGCAAAGATAAAATATATAACTTTTGCTCACTTATTGAACATATGAGAGTATTATATTTTTTTTCTTTCTGAAAGAAGTGAAATACTCAAAAGTTTTATTCAAAATACATCATACTTTAACACAAAGAATCTAGATATCATAGTTGATACCTCTATAGGAATAAGATACTCATAGACAAGAAAGTAAATAAGGCCATGTCCTCAATAAAAAGATTCCCTAATGAACAAATTGCATCACAAATCTACTAACTCTTCTCACGGCTCTAGTCATCATTCGAGTAGTCGAAAATACATTCTTCGAACCATCATTCTCTTCTCTTCTTGCAGTCTATTCCCAATCCAAACTTAAGTGTACAACCATTAGTTCTACACTTCCTAGGACTCTTCTCCACCTTCCCTTTTCCCTTGTCCATTGCCCCTAAGACTGAATCCCTAAGTGCTCTCATACCTGGGTGAGTATATTTTTCTGACTGGGTCCCTCATCACCAGACTCCACAAAGTTAAAGCCAAAAGGGGTAATGTCAAACTCTCCTATTGGTGGAGTTCAAGGAGGCAAAATTGCCTCCTTTTCCTCCTTATCAGACTCATCCATCCCCCCTTTTATTTTCCTATCAAAATCATCCATCTCTTATCTTCCCTCATCGTTAGCATCACGCAGTTCCTCACCTCCCTTACCACCTAAGTCAAGATCTGGAGTTTCTTCCTCAGCCTCACTATCTGAGACTAAATCAACCATTGGTATGGGAGGGTCCACCACCTACACATCCTCAACACCTCCCTCCTATTCGGGAAACTCTAATGCAACAACCTCAACCTCCATATTCTCTTCCTTACCATCATTAGGCATAATAGGGTTGGAAATCTCAATCTCAATCTCACTATCATTGCTCTCTAATGCAAACCAATTTGACCCAGGTTCGGGTTCTATGCCCAAAGTGGATAGGTCCACTACAGGAACTAGAGCAGGTATTCTACCACACATAAAAGGCTAATCTTGGGTAACAACTGTGAATCGCCTAACCATCCTGCAAACATGACACATAGATTAGCACTAGAGGTTATAAAGCTTAATGTAAAAAATCCAAATATTACCAATAGCTGCCTAAACCTATGTTCTGATACCATTTGTAATACCCCGCTACATACTTAACCTAAAAGGGGCGGGGATGTCTCCCAGTCCTTATGACAAGGGGTCTTTATAACTAGGTAATAGAAAACATAGAAGGAAATAACTTAATAACAGACTTATTAAAATCGCAAAATAATACTTTTACAAGTCTTAAAATAAATAGATGGTAACTAAAATCTCTAACAAATAAATACATCAGGATAAATCTTCGAAGTTCTTGGCAGCATAAGTAAATCGACCTTCCAAGAAGGATCGACCTGAAGACATGGTATAAAAGGTGTGGTAAATATTTCCCAATAAGTTCTGTGTGCACTCATGATATTTCAGGAAAAACAGTTCATGTATGCAAGTTTTGAATAAGTTATAATAAAAAGTCTGCAAATCTAGAAATTTATCTTTGAACACTGAGTGGTGTTTTATCAGTAGTTGTAAAGTAAAAATGCTCAACTTGTAAAGAAATAACCACTCTAATAAAGTTGACTATGAAGTCATGCTTTATGAATAGAAATGGTACCACACTGGATGTACCATGTCAAAAGAACGGTCAGGATGCCACACTTTGTGCATCACGACAAGAGAATGATCAGGATGCCATACTTTATGCATGCTGATACAAGGTGGGTGTACGGCCCATCGGATGAGATTCTCCTCCTTCTCTACACCCAAACATACTGGGCGCCCACTCCAAAAATAAGCAGTCCACCTGAACTGTACTGCTAGCTCGGACTGGCCTGACCAACAAGAACTGTCGTCTTGTCTAGGCAGGGTTAACCTCTTAGAGGTGGCCTCCTACTGAGAGACTTACCCAACATTTCAAAAACTAGTCCTAGTAGTCTACCCTTATTGAGCACTCAACGTTATGCTTATTCCACTTGGAAAATGTAAAATCAATGAAGAACTTTCTTTGAAGTAGCAATTATGGTTTTCAAACAAATTTAGGTAAAATATTGTTTAAGGAAAATTTATTGTTTTGCTCAGAAAATTATTTGCTTGACAAAAATTATTTTATTTTAGAAGAAGGAATATATTGTCCATAATTACATCTCAAGGCACATTTTCCTTGACAATCAGTGCATTCGACTTGTAGAAAAGCGTTTATTCACAAACATATTTATGTAAGGACTTACCCGATCTCTTACTTTTCGTTGATATAATATCCTTTCAAGATAGTTCAAGGCAACCTAACCCTGTCTAGGGTAAATACAGGGCATAAGTCCCAACATCCAGGCAATACTTGTTTTAAATAAATAATTCCTAACTTAACATGCTTAAGCTTTAATACTAGTTGATAAAGTATTTTATAAAATTAAATTAACTTGATAACTTAAAATAAATAGGCATTATAAAATAAATAATAATAAATTATAGTATTAACTATTTATTAACAAATAATAAACAATGAGAAATATTAATAAATAGAATTAGTATTAAATAATGGATAATAATAAATCCTAAATAATATTGGTAATAAGTAATATTTAAATAGTATTATTATAGATAATAAATAACCAATAAAATTAATAATAAATAAATTATACTTAATTTTTAATTAATAAATAATAAATAGTAAGTAACAAATAAAATTAATAATAAATAAATTTTAATATAAATAATATTTATGAGTGTGGATAAAAGTTTTAGTAAGGCTAACTAGTAATAATAATAATACAATTTACAAAGTCATTCGATATTAATTAATTCCAATATTTTATTAATTATATTTAATAAAAAGATTTTATTTATTTAACTATGAAAATATTAATATGTTAAACAATCTTTTATTTCGAACCTTCTATTGTTTTTTTTTGAATTTTGTGGATCGAATTAAATGATAGTACTAATTAAATTAATACTAATAATGATAGTAAGAATAATTCTAAAATTAATAAAAATAGTTCTTACAATAATTTCTCTATTGCTACAGAAGATCCATGAACATACTCTTACATACAAGGATACAATAAATAACATGTTAATCTATCCATGAACATGTACTTGAATTAACATATACTATAACATGGATGATCTTCTACTAGGCGTAATATTATCTATGGCTTCATTGAAAAATAATATCACGAAGGCCTAATCATCAATGGTGGTATAATGTCTAACATGCATCAAAACATCCATAAATCTCTTTAATCATAATGAACATATAGTGATTCTAAAGCAAAATTCATACGGCACAACATTCATTCCAATTCTCATGTCTTAACTCTATCCCCTTCACCCACATACATATCCTCAACCCCTACTTTATTCAATCTACCTATCAACATCTACGAGTCTTGATTTTGAGAAGTAAAGAGGAGATTAAGAAAGAAATACTTGATTGATGCTCGTTTGATGAAGGATTCGCCTTGCTTAGTGAAGATCCTTCAATGCTTGATGGCTTTTCCGTGAGTGCTTGATGGCTTTTTTGTGATGCGACAATAGTCCATAGTCGGTCATCAACATTTCGGCCAAGAGAGAGGGAAAGAGTGAGAGAGGAATGAATAAGAGTAGATAAGAAGAATAGAAGTTGAATAAAAGAATAAAAACAAAAAGATTGTTCCTATTTTACCTTTTAGGTGTTCTTTGAATCTTCAACAAAAAAAGGTGGTTTGATCCGTTCGAAAGTTCAGCCTTTTGTGTTTTGGAGTTATAAAGTGAAGCAATAATGTAGGTTGAATATTAATGGTTTAGAGTGTTTGGGAGTGATTGGAGGTGTTTAGGAGTGGTTTAGTCTTAAAGATGTGAAGTGTGTGTTCTTAGTGTTGGTGTTTTTGAGAGAGTTTGAGAGGAGATGAATTTCGTGTGTGTTTGTAAGTGTGATAGTAGAATGGCTTAGCCTAGGGAGAGCTTTTGGTTATCCAAGAATGACATAGAGAGTTTTAGATTTTTTTTTTTTAAATTCAAATTGAGAAAAAAGTGGAGTTGTTTGAGGTATATGATTGGGTAATGGTGTTTGCTCTTGGAAGGTTTCTTGTCTTTCGATGGTGTATGGCTGAACTAGCTATGTTTCAACCAAAGGATGGAGAGTTGTTTTAGACTAAGGCTAGGCAAAAATAGCTATGGAATGGTAGAGGATTTTTTGGTTTTATCAACTAGCTAACGGAGTGTTTTAATGAAATAAAATCTGGAATTTTAATTGGAAGTTTGAACAAGTTTGGATAGAGTGAAGAGAGGAGCTTTTTGAGGTATGATAATGGAGTCCTATTACTCAAGGTTGGTGGAGAAGCCAAGATGTTCAGTTCATGGTTGTACAATGCCTGAAATTTGGTGAAACTTGTTGAAGAATTTTGGCCTTAGTATGAAGAGGCAAAGTTGGACAAAAATTTCTAGAATTGAAGCTCAAGAACACTTGAAGTGGAAATGGTTTTGGTGCAGAATTTTTGGTCCACTTTGGAACAATTTTTCAGCTGGAATTTATTAGTGTTTGAAGGTCCATTAATGGTGGTTTTCCAGCCATCATTTTGAAGAAAAATAGAGAAAGTTCCAGCTATTCATATATTCTAACGAATGGTTTCATGTTCATGTGTAACGTTGCTAGTTTTTTGGAAAAAAAATTCTGGTTTGGCATTGTTTGTAAAGCTATGAAAATTCAAGGAATTCCAGCCTTCATCCTCGTATAAGATGGTTGCTTTTCTTGCAAGAATTGGATAGGAAAGCTTGCTACAATTTTTGAAAACAACCTTGAAGGAAATCTGCAAAATTTTTCAGATATTTTACCAAGACAAGAACAAGAGAAAGATGATGTTCTTGAAGAAATAGCGATGGTGTTTTGCTTACAAGCTCTACCTATTATTCCTCCTCATTTTCGGCCTCTCCTATCCTACAAGAGCTGGGATTTTCAAAATTCTAATCTAGAGAATTATCTCAGAATTTTTATGATTAAAAATGAATTAAGGAATTAAGAGTAGTTTAAATTTCAAAGATGTTAGGACAAGGACAGCAAAATTAATGGAGATAAGAATTCTTCTAGAATTTTTTTTTAGGATAAGACCACATGGTCAAGACATTACCATTGTGTCTCCCCTAAGACAGCATTTCAATCCTTAAGGAATGTAAGGAAAACGAAAATTCAAACGTGGCTAAGATAAATATGAATATAACTTAAGTGATGAGATTTGAACTTAAGGCCTTAGAGATTAAATAAAAAAGCTCTAACCACTTAACCACACTAACTCTTATTCTTATTTTCTCAACCAATATTCTTCTTTTCTAAACCTCAAGCCATCTTCCTATTTTAGCCTCAAACAAAATTACCTTTTTATCCTTTCTACTCAACAAGCACAAATATATCATATAACCTATAAACCACAAGTCTAAGGCACACAAAATCATTCAAAAGATATATTTTCTGCAAGACGACCTGATATGCATCCCATCCCCCTTACTCTAGGATATGTTTTAGGTGGGGTTTCACACTTAGACCCTCCTTAGAAGAATTTCGTTCTGAAATTCAGGCATACCTTTCTCTCAAGTCAAAATATTTCTTTTTTTTCCCCATTCTTTCACTTCCCACATGGCATTTTATGCCCCGGCATGCTAAACTTCAAATTAAAATCCATAGTTATTGGAGTTTTGCCCCAGGCTGTGATGTTGACCTTAGACCTCGATTAGAGGCGATACTTGAGGGTATTTCATGCAACTTTACTATTTCCCATACATATGTCGGAGCTAACATTTTCATAAAGTCCCTTAAACTTACGAGAATAAAATGCACTGCCTTTGTTAGTTGATTAACCACTACCCAAATGGCATCCTTTTGGGTTTTTGACATAGGCCAGTCGGTGATAAATTCCATTGCTACCTCTTTCCATTTCCATTTTGGTATTGGCTATTGTTGCAATAATCCAGCTGGCTTCTTGTATATTGTGATGCTCCCATAACACTTTCACCATTAGTATCTGCTTATTTCGAAGAGTTTTGATACTTCAATTTAGAATCTTAATTAGCTTCTCTATGTAACCCAAATCAGGTTACAATAGTAAAAGCTCATCGTTCAAACATATTTCGTATCAAGATTGCACATCTTAGCTGAGATATATGAAACACGTCTTGGAATCTCCATTAAATGCCTGGTAAGTCCAATCTATAGATGACAGTTCCATCATTCTCTTTGTGAAACCCCAATTAAAACAAACCTTATAGAGTAAGGGAGTCGGGATGCATATCATATTTTCTTGCATGTATAAATATATTTTGGTATGATTTTATGTGCTTTGGATATGTGATTTGTAGCCTAGATGGCTTCATTGCGCTAATGGAGTAATAAGGGCAAAATGGTAATTTTGCTTGAGATGGAAATAGGGAGATAGCTTGAGGATTAAATAGGAAAAATATTTGGGAGAGAAAATAAGAACAAAAGTTATTGTGGAGTAGTGGTTAGAGTTTTGGAATAAATCCTTGAGGTCTTGAGTTCAAATTCCATCATTTGAGTTTTAGCATGATTAAATTTTATTTTTTGTTATGTAGGCTATATTTCGGCCCTTACATGCTTTAGGGAAGAGTAAGAGTGTTGTCCTAGGAGAGACATGAAAGGAATGTCCTAATTCCACTCTTTTGTCCTATAAAAATTTCAAAAGGATTCATGCCTTCTTGATCTCTAGCTTTCCTTAGTTCTTAATCAATTAGGTTGTTTAATTTATCCAAGCTAATTTTATTTCTAGAAAATTCTAGCAAAGTTATGTGATATTGAGGTTTTGAAAATGTCTATGTGAGGATATCTTGTTGACCGAAAATGGGGAGGAGTTATGGAAGGTTCCCAAGAGAATTAATCTCCATGGTTGAACTTTTAAACTCCAACCTATGTGTGTTCATCTTCTTCATGCGGTGATCTGGAAATTTTTCCAGCTTCTTGATCATTTCAATTGTTAAAATCTTCAACCATATTTCCCTCTCAAATACTGCTAGAAACACAACCAATTTCCTCAGCTTGAAGACTAAAAATTTCAACCAAAACTGGACTGCACAAAAGCTGTGCAAACCAGGAAAATTCCTGGACAGCTTTCGTAGCTCGGTGAGCCAAAAACCAAGCTGTTTCTTCTAGCTTTTCAACCAATAATTCAACCTTGTTCTTCCTCCATAAAGAAGGCTGGAAACCAGCCTTAAAGGACCATCCAAAACCCCTTCAAACCTTCTGTAAATTGGCAGAAGCATGGCAGAAAAATTTGCACAGAATTTCTAGCAAGCCTTACGAAAAAAACTAACCAGAAAATTCCAGTTTTGTTTCTTCTTCACCCTTGTCCAAAACATATCCCATTTTTCTGTAAAACCCACCTTGATCAGCCATGAACTGAACTTCATCTTCCTCACCATTGTCTTGCACAAAAAAGCTCCATGGCCACTCCTAAAATCCCTCCATCAATCACTGCAATCAAGCCAACGATTGGAGTCCAAAATTCTAGCAATTTCTTTCATCAACCTTCCATAGATTAAGCCTCAAACATCCAAAAAATTCCCTCACCATTGTACACCATATTTCGGCCACCCTAAAGCTCGTTCAACCAACATTCATCTCAATAGAATTCCAGCAATTCAGTCGGCCATTGAAGCTTCCAAAAGACCTCCATCAATCAAGATCTTCTTACCATATTTATTACCATAATTTATTTCCTAAATTATTCCTTTTGAATTTCAAACAACCAGCTTTTCTTTTTCTCCCAAATCTGAAAATCCAATTACCAAAATTCTCCAAACCAGTCGACCACTCTTACCAAGCAGAATTCGGCCAGCTTTCTCCATTCTCTCTAAACCTCCAAGAACACCTACCACCATTCTCACGCCTAAGACCACTTAAAACCTCTCCAAACTTCTCCAAAAAACTCCAGATCACACCTACTCATCCTCTTGAATCCATTTCTGCAATTTTTAACATCAAACGCTGAAATCAATGTTTCACTTTAGGATAAAAAACTAGATTTTTCTTGAAGGCTTAAGAACACCTTCAAGATAAGCATGATCAAATAACTCCATCTTCGACCTTAATGAATATATACTAATAAACTTTCTTTTTCTCTTTCTCTTTCTCTTTCTTTCTCTCTCTCTCTCTCGGCTGATTGGTTACTCCAACCATGGTCATTTTTCTTCTTCTCCTTGGACGGATCAAGCTTTTCTAGCGAGAGGATTCTCTTGAAACGTCTTCAAGGTAGTCATCATTCAAGTAAGCCTCTTCAATCTCCTCTTTAAATTCTAGATTCATGTCTCTTGGATGTAGTTGGAATATATTTGGAGATTGATCATGTGTTTTGTAATGGAGTTGGGATTGAAACATGAGAATGAATGTGTTTGTATGATGGAGATGTGATTGATGCATGAGATGATTTTTCTTGGTTGAATGTATGGCATTTTTTTTAGGGTTTGTTGCATGCCTTCATGTCGTGAGTAGCATGAATGATCAAGCATGTTAGAGATTATGTCACCTTTGGTGAATAGGGTTTTATGTTCATGTATTCTTGTTAAGGCCATGAATATGATTATGTTAGTGGAGTTTGGATCATGTGTTGGTAGATTTGGATCTATGCGTTTATTCATGATTTGGATGTTTTGTTGATTGGTGTAGAGTGTATGTTCATGATTATGGTTAGCAATAGGAATTATGATCATGACCTTATTGTCCCTAAGCTAATTGAGTTAGCCAATTTTATTTCATCAATAAAATGATTAATACTATAATTTCTTCTAGTGATTTCGAAAATCCTAGGAAAATGTGGATTTGGACTATTATATAAAATAATGATATTTTAGTCAAATAAATGATACATTTTATTAAAGAAATAAAATATATAGATATTATATAAGATAATAATATCAACTAAAGCCTTTTACATAAATAATTTAATAGGTAAAATATTAATTTTGTAAGTCTTATATTCATAAATACTATTAATTTATTTATTATTTTTTAGTCAAGACATATTAAAATTTACTTATTATTAATTTTATTTACCAATTATTTTCTAACCATTAGTTATTATAAATCATTATTTTAAATAATATCATCTAGGGCCTAGGACCCTTCATCAAATAAACCCTAATTTATTTATAGCAAGATTTAAACCTACAACTTATTAGTATCTAATTCACAAACCCTAGTTATTTTATTATCAAGCTAGATTTAATTTATAAACCCCTTTTATTTATTATTTAGCCTTAAAGCTTGGGACACTAGGGTCACGATTGTAGTGAGTCGAGCTAGGTTTATTTATAAAAGTGAATTTTGGCTTGAGTTTAATTATGGCTTGTATTTACCCCAAGCGGGGTTAGGTAAGCTTTTGCAGATCTTTATTTTATCTCGAGCAAAGGATCAGGTAAGCTCCTACATAAAACTTGTTCCTTTCTTGTTTCAGTCGAACCAATTATTTGAAAAACAACAAGTAGTTTTATTCACACACTAAACTGTTTCTAAAACTAATTTTGACAAAGACTTTGGAAACCCTTGATTTTCAAGTAAAGCTATGTTTTATCAGTTTTCTCCCAAGTGGGATGAACTACGTTGAGTACTCAATAAGGGTAGATTAGTAGTACTAGTTTTGAAGAATAAGAGTGAGTCTTCTGGCAGGAGGCCATCTCCAGAAGATGAAGTCAACTTAGAGAAACGTCAGTACTACTTAGTCATGCCGGTCCGAACTAGCAGGTTTCAGTCATGTGAACTGTGTGTTGCCAGAGTGGACAACCGGTTTTGTTTGGGTGTAAAGAAGGAGGAGTATCTTACCCGGTAGACCGATCACCTATCTTTTGTCAGTTTGCACAAAGTGTGGCATTCTGACCGTTGTATGGTTATGGGGCCCAACGTGTGGTAACCCATAATCACCCTTTTGAGTGGTTGATGTTATTGTACATGTATGGTTAGAAAAGCCAAAAAGCTACTCTTGATTTTGAACATTGTTTATTGCTTGCTAATATTTTTCTTATGAAGTTCTTACACTTTGCATTCACAAACTTCTTTCACTGAACACTCAAAGCACACACGGACTTATTGAGATTTTTATCTCATCACCCTTTTTACCATAATTTCAGGTCGATCCTGCTATGGAGATGAATAGCTAGTTGTTGCCTGCTTGGAGGATATCCTGTTATCTATTTTATGTAATGCTTTGGGAGTTGAGAATGAACAAATTTTATTTCGGATTTGTCTTGAATTTTTGGTTTGTAATAAGTTTTAATTTTGAAGTATTGTTTTATTTTTGTTTGTGTGACTTAGTTATAAAGACTCCTTGCCCTTTAGATGGGGCGACATCCCCGGTCCTGTTTAGGCCTAGGTAGTGGGGTGTTACACTCCTCCTATCATTTGTATAGGTCTTCTACAGACTTCGAGTCATTTTCTGTCTTTCTCTTGTTACTTTTTCCTTGTCAGCCTTTTCTTGAACACGAACTTCACCGGATTTGATAGTCTACCTATCTTTCGTTTATCCCTACTATAATGGTACTTGACACGTCTGGCTTTGTATCGCATCTTATAGGGCCATCCTAATAGAAGATCGGTAATTGTTGTTGCAGGCTTACTTTCATACGGTACGCGTTCAGACCATTTATCAACAAAGCTTAACATACATGCCCTAAACATGTCCTTCAGTATCTGAATAAGTCTTTCCGGCTGGTTATCAATTTTGGAGGATATGCTACAATACAGAACTTCCAAGTTGATCCCATTTTCTCTAGGAACTTCATCTAAAATCATATAGCGAACCTAAGATCACACTTAGATACAATACTTAATGACATCCCATGCTACTTGGGCTAGGGCTATTTTAAAACAACTCTTGATTACCGCTCATTCCAAAAACAAAACTATACTCAACTAAACCTTTACTTACCAAACTTAACAAAAATTTATACCATCTGCACTTTCAAATACCAATTTTGATTATCTCATGTCCTTAAGGTATTGAAAATACATAAGGTGATATCTGAAAAGGAACCATAATTTTATCAAAGTAGGATTGAAATCCTAAGCGTTTACTGTAACACCCTACTACCTAGACCCATCAGGGCCGGGGATCTCGCCCCGTCCAGAGGACAAGGGGTCTTTATAGCTAGGTTACATAAAAATAAAATAAAATAAAGACTTTAAAATTTAAGCTTATTACAACCCAAAAGATAAGTACTAGAACAAATTCAAAATAAATTGTTTGCAACAATCTCTCAAACAACACTTAAAGTAAATAGCATGAGTCTTTAAGCACAGGCAACAATCTAGCTAATGACCTCCACAGTAGGATCTTCCTGAAAATATGTCATAAAAGGTGGTGAGACAAAAATCTCAGTAAGCCCGTGTGTGCTTTGAGTGTTTCAGGTAAAATAATTCATGTATGCAGGTTGTAAAAGTTTCATAAGAAAAAGGTGCTGGCAAGCAATAAATAAATGTTGAAAATAAAGACTGGTGTTTCGCTTTTCAAACCATACATGTGCACAATAAATACAACCACTCAAATGGGTAGCCATGGGTTACCACACGTTGGGCTCCATGACTAAATAACAGTCAGAATGCCACAATTTGTGCAAGCTGACAAAAGGTAGGTGTACGGCCTATCGGGTGAGATACTCATCCATCTCTACACCCAAACTTACCGGTTGTCCACTCCGGAACACACAGTCCACATGACTGAAACTTGCTAGCTCGGACCGGTATGACCTACCGGACTGGCATCCTATCCAGGAAGGACTCACCCCTCGGAGGTGGCCACCCTGCGAGAGACTTACCCTAACCCTTCAAAGACTAGTCCTGGTGGTCTACCCTTATTGATTACTCAACGTTGATTGTTCCCCTTGGGAGAAAATTGATCAAACTTTGCTTTATTTGAAAATAGCAATTAAGGGTTTCCAAAAGTCTAGTCAAGTTGGGTTTTAGAAAAAGTTTAGATTTGTGTAAAACTGCTTGTTCAATTTTCAAATGATTTGCTTAACTGAAATAAAAAGGAAAAACAGTCCTTAATTGCATTTACAAATAAATGTCCATATACATTGCATTTGCTTGCCACAATAACTTTTGGTCTTCACAAAACTCCATGCAGGAGCTTATCTGCTTCTTTGCTTGCTCACACTCAAAAGTCTTCCAAGGCTGACCTAACTCCGCCTGGGGTAAACACAAAACATAAGGTCACATTCAAGCTATACCTGCCTTACATAAATAATTCTTAGCTCAACTAGTTACAACCATGATTAACCATGACCTCAATGTCCTAAGCTTTAAGGCTAGATGCTAAAGAATTTTATAAAATAAGTCTAGTTTGATAAATTAAAATAACTAGGGGTTCTAAAATAATTGTTAATAAATTATACACTCAAATAATAATTCTTGAGTGTTATTAATAATAAATAAACTAAGGTTTGAATTTTAAATAATATTAAGTCCTAAATAATTTTAATAAAGGATAATTTAAAAATAGCTTTATTATAAATAAATAATAAATGAAATAATTTTTAATTTAAATAATTTTTTAATAGATAATAATTAATTAATAATAAATGAATTTTATTAAATTTTTGTTTAATAAAAATATTAATAGCCTAATTAAATATTCCAATCCAAATCCCCTAGTGTTTCGAACTTTGAGGGAAAATATAGTAGTAATTCTAATTTTTTTGTAATAAATTTTGTTAATGAACATAATCTAGAATTAATAAGAAAATAATCTCTCATCATTATTTTCCTAGTGCTAGAAAAGATTCATGATCACATTCTCCATCATCAAACAATAAACCATTCCATTCATGAACATACACTTGAACTATCGCATACCATCACATGGCCAAAATCCTACTAAGCATAATCATCAATCATGGTTCCCATGGAAAAATAAGAACATAAAAGCCTAATCACCTTTGGTGTCATAATATCTAATCATGCTTCAAATATCCATAAAATTCATTAAGCATGAAGAACATACAATGATTCGAAAGGAAAATACATATATCCTAGTCATATACAACAATCATCATGTCCTAACCCCAATCCCTATATGCATATACTCAATCTCCCAATCATATTCCATCTCCCTATCAACACTTAAGAGACATGATTTTAGAATTTAATAAGAGAGATTTCAGAATGAATACTTGATTGTCGAATACTTCGAAGAAGACAAAAGAAGGTCCACGCACGATGGAGTGTCTTGAATGGTCCAACGAAACAAACGATCATGGTTGATGTTTGATCAACCATTTCGGTTAGGAGAGAGAGAGAGAGAGAGAGAGAGAGAGAGAGAGAGAGAGAGAGAGAGAGAGAGAGAGAGAGAGAGATCATTAGAATGGTATAATCGAATGGAAGAAGATGAATAAGAAAGTTGTTCTTGATTTACCTTTTTGATGTTCTTGAGACCTTCAAGAAAAAGGTTAATTTCGATCCGCTTGAAAATTTTTGTTTGCGAGGTCTTGTGTTATAAATACCAGAAATGAGGTGTAGGGATTAAATGGATGTGATTTGGAGTGTTTGAGAGTGATTGGAGGTGTTTGGAGTAGGGTTAGGCTTGAAGAAGGTTAGTGTGTGTTCTTGGTGTTCTAGGTGAAAATGGAGAGAATTTGGAAGAATGCTACACGAATTTTGGTAGAAGGCTGGCCGAATGGTATGGAATGAATGAGGGTTTCGGTTTTCAGCTAGGAAAAGAGGGGATAATCAGATTTTTTTGAAATTTAAATGGAGGAAATAGTGGAGAGGTTTAAGGTAAGAGGTTAGCTATGGTATTTTGATCAAGAGAGGTTTCTATGTCTTTCAATGGTGCCGGCTGAACATGGAGTTTTTCCTGAAATGATTGAAGGTTAATGTTGCTCAAGGCTGGCCAAAATTCAGTCCATGAAGGCAGAGAAAATTCTGGTTAATTAGCCTAATGCAAGAGTGGTTTTAATGGAGTAAAATGCTGAAATTATTTGAAGTTTAAAAGAGTTTGAATGGAGTGATCTTAGGAGTGTTTTGTGGTGCAGCTATGGAGTCCTTATGCTCAAGGTAAGAGTGGGGTTTATGGTGTTCAGTCTAAAGCTGAGCAAGCTCAATTTTTACAGAGGTTGAAGATGATTTTCGGCCTTAGGCTAGAAGGAAGCAAGGCTGGAAAATTCTGGTTTCAAGTTGTTCAGAATTTTCGAAGATTGCAGAATTTTTGGTGCAGAATTTTGCACACTCTTAGCTTGATTTTCAGAGGTTCTTCTCGGGTGTTTGAGGGTCTTCCAAGGTTGGTTTTTCAGCCTTATTTCTGGACAAATACAGAAGAGATTTGCTGGCTTGAAGGTGAACTAAAAACAGCTCCATTTCCTTGATTGCAAGCTGCGAAATGCCCAGTTTTTTTTTCTGGTTTGGTGCTGTTTTGTGCAGTCCGAAATTTGCACAGTTTTTCCAGCTTCCAAGCCACATAAAATGACCATTTTCTTGGCAGCAAATGAATGGGATTATGGCCTGAATTTTAGAAGAAAGGGGCTGCAACAATTCTGGAAAATTTCCAGATTTCTTTCCACTAAAGTATGAACAACATGAAGGTAGATTTGAAGGTCATTTCATGGTGATTGATTTTCTTTTGGAACCCTTCCTATTTACCCTCCTATTTTCAGCCAACTACCCAACCACCATAGCTGATTTTCGAATTTCATGGTGGAGGAGTTATCCCAGATTTTTTTTGGAATTTAAAAGAAAGAATTTAATGGTTTTGAATTATAAAGATGTTAGGACAAGCTAGAGGTAATAAATAGGACAAGAATTCCTCTAGAATTCTTTTTAGGATATGAGGATAAGATTAAGACATTCTCTTCATGTCTCCCTTAAGACAACATTCCTATTTTTATGGAATGCAAGAAAACAAAAATTCAAACTTAATCGAAATAATCATGATAAAACTTAAATAATGGGATTTGAACTCATTACCTTAGAAATTAATTCACCAAGCTCTAACCACTAAACCACCCTAACTCTTGCTCTTATTTCCTCACCCTCATATTTTTCTTATCTACTCCTCAAGTTATCTCCCTATTCTGACCTCAGGCAAAATTACCATTTTACCCCTCCTACTCAATAAGCATAACTAAGTATTTAAACCTATAATCCACGATTCTAAAGCACATAAAATCATTCAAAAACATATATATTCATGCAAAATAATATGATATGCATTCCCGACCCCCTTACTCTAGGGTTGGTTTTAGGTGGGGTTTCACATCTACTCCATAAGCATTAGAGCCTTTGTCAACCAGTATGACATCACCAACCGTCCATGGTACATATTTCCAATGTTAGTTGCAATCTCAAGTATATTTTCTTCTCAAATTCAAACTTAATAATATCTTTATCTCAAGTCTAACTAAGAAGTAACCATATATATCATTGATGACCAAACTATCCAATATTCTTTGGTCTATATACAGCTTTAAAATTCCAACCATTTCTTATACCATTACTACTGGGTCTCGTAAGCTATAACACCAGGCTAGATATTTTTAGTATTCCTTCAACAACGATTTATAAACCTTCGCTCTTAGTATTATGCTCTACAATTCCTTCACCTTACCACTTTTAAAATTTATTCATACTCATCTGATCCCTAGAAATGCATTATTCTATCTTTATAACCAACTTAACTTCTTGCTTCGACAATCAATCCTTGTCTAATACACTGCCATAATACTCAAAAGAAAATAAGTCACATTTTTTATAAATTTTAATCTCCAGCTAAAATTTCATCTCGCAAATCAAACCTATATTTCCCTACTTCATTGCATGATGAGGAATGCTTAAACAATTAATAAGAAAATCTATAACTATTCATAGTTGACAGATTCAACTTTTATGGTCTAGCTTAACACTACTCCAATGAATAGCACACTACACAATATATATAGGCTATGTAGAACAAAGACTGAATAGCATATTCTTTCAAGAGAAATAAAGAATTAACCTGGCACCATGGCTGCAACCGATCTCATGTCCTCTTTGCTCAACCAACTTGGTCATCACCTATAGCCTTAACTTATTTCCTCCAATAACTGCATTTCCTCAGTTGGCTGAATTCAGCAGTAGGGTCTTAATCGGGCTTGTCCAACTGTCACTATAGAAGATCCCTCAGGTTCTGTCTTTTGCTCTTTTTTGTGCTCTTTTCTCACATCTGGCCGCGATTGCTCTGCTGGCTCGTCTTCAGGTGTTAAAGGTTTCCTAACATGACCAGTTCTGCCATTGCTGCAATTTTATGTCTAGGTGCCATCTTCGATTATCATCACCACAATTATAGGTCGACAAATGCATACGTATGAATGCAAACAAATAACGCAAAGATAACATATATAACTTTTGCTCACTTATTGAACATATGAGAGTATTATATATATATATATATATATATATATATATTTTGAAAGAAGTGAAATACTCAAAAGTTTTATGCAAAATAAATCATACTTTAACACAAACAATCTGGATATCATAGTTGATACCTCTATACCAATCAGTTACTCACAGACTAGAAAGTAAGTAAGGCCATGTACTCAATAAATAGATTTCCTAATCAACAAATTACATCACAAATCTACTAAGTCTTCTCGTTGCTCTAGTCATCACTCGAGTAGTTAAAAATATATTCTTCGAACCATCATTCTCTTCTCTTCATGCAGTCTATTCCCAATCCAAATCGTAGTGTACAACCATTAGTTCTACTCTTCCTTGGACTCTCCTACATCTTCCCTTTTCCCTTGTCTATTGCCCCTAAGACTGAATCCCTAAGTGCTCTCATACTTGGGTAAGTCTATCCTTTTGACTGGGTCCCGCATCACCAAACTCCTCAAAGTCAAAGCCAAAAGGTGTAATGTTAAACTCTCCTATTAGTGGAGTCTGAGAAGGCACAAATGCCTCCTTCTTCTCCTCATCAGACTCTTCCATCCCCCATTCTATCTCCCTATTAGAATCATCCATCTCTTATTCTCTCTCATCATCAGCGTCACTCAGTTCCTCATCTCTCTCGCCATTAGCATCACCCATCTTCTCTTCCCCCTCACCACCTAAGTCAAGATCAGGAGCTTCTTCCTTAGCCTCGCTATCTAAGGCTAAATCAAACATTGGTATAGGAGGGTCCACTACCCGCACATCCTCAACACCTCCCTCCTATTCGGGTAACTCTTGTGCAACAACCTCAACCTCCATATTCTCTTCCTTACCATTATTAGGCACAATAGGGTTGGAAACTTTAATCTCAATCTCATTACCATTGCTCTCTAATTCAAACCAATTTGACCTAGGTTTAGGTTCCGTGCCCGAAGAGGATAGGACCACTACAGGAACTAGAGTAGGTGTTCTACCACACATAAAAGGCCAATCTCGGGTAACAGCCGTGAATCGCCAAACCATCCTACAAATAGGACACATAGATTAGAAGTAGAGATTATAAAACTTGATGTAATAAATCCAAATATTGCCAATAGCTATCTAAACCTACGCTCTGATACCACTTGTAACACCCCGCTACCTATGTACCCTAAAAGGGGCGGGGATGTCGCCCCGTCCTTTGGACAAGGGGTCTTTATAACTAGATAATAGAAAATATAGAAGGAAATAACTTAATAATAGACTTATTACAATCCTAAAATAATACTTTTACAACTCTTGAAATAATTAGATGGTAACTAAAATCTCTAACAAATAAATACATTAGGATAAATCTTCTAAGCTTAAGGCAGCATAAGTGATGTATTTGGATTTGGATATAAATATCATATAAAAATAAGTACATTCCCAATCAAGTTTAAATTAAAATGTTAATCCCAAATTACACATATGAGCAAGAGTACTTATCATTAAACATATCATAGGGTTCAAACGAGTGTCGATCCTCCAGGAATAAGTATGCATTAATCACTTTTCTTTTATTGTTTAACTGACTCAATAAAGTGGAAAAGAAATAAAATAAAATAAAAGAATATATACATATTAAGGATGGAGAATTATGTAACTCAAACCATTATTTTGACAACCATGATCTTAAATTACTTAATCATCATTATAACTAATCATTCTCTTGGCATCATGAAGGATTAAGATAAATTCACTTCTTTAGTCAATCCATGAAATCACTATCTTCTAGATAGATTAGCATTACTTGGTTTTATCTCAACTAATTTATCCAAAAGATGCATTAAACACAATCCTTGGTTAAATTTCCGTGGTCTCGGCAAACTTAAAACATGAAGCTAACCAATGAATCCTTGGTTTAGATAGACATCAATTAACCTTTAATTACTTAGTTCTTAGCAATTAACCCCTTTGGTCCAGGAAGTTAATAGACAATAAATATGAAATCAATCAATTGAAACCACCATCAACCCTTTTGGTACAGCAAGTTAATGGAAAGAAACAACTAATTAATCTCGTAATCAGCTCAAGTAATTAAATATCAAGAATAATAATCAATTAATCAAAAGATCAAAGTAACTCTAAAAATCATGAATACCTAAACAATGCCAAATTATAATAAAACAATTAACACATCATTGTTTAAGAAAAAGAAAACAAAGTAAAAGAAAACACTATAGACAAGCCTCATTCTTCTTCTTTTGTAGACCGTCTTGCATAATCCTCTTTGATTTGAAGAATTCCTCTTTAATTTGAGTGATTTTCTATTCTAATATGCCAATCGTCTCCCTTTTTTCTCTTGTTTTCCCTTTATTTATAGGCTTTTGAAGTGCCTAAAATCGTTCCTTTAGGGTTTTTGGCAGATTAGAAGTAGGAAAATACTAAAATTTTGCAAATTATAAAAACCTATGTGCAAAAATCGAGGCACTACCTCAGCATTAGGGCATAGCTAGCATTGCCTCCGGCCTCCTAGTCGGCGCTAGTTGTGGCCTGTCTCTCTAGTTATTCGCTGATTTTTCTTGATTTTTGCTCCAACCATTCCAAAGTGCAGTCAGTGCCGCCTCTAGCCTCTAGCCGGCATCGGTTTGGTTCTGTTCTGCTCTGTTTCACTTGTTTTTCATCACCTCAAAGTGCATGCCAACAGCACATGGCCGGCGCCAGTTCCTCTGTCCTGGCCGGCGCCGCCTCTGTTCTATTTTGCAACGTTTTTGTCTTATTTTACCCCTAAAATCTGAAATAATGCACAAAATACCTTTCCAAGGGTAAGATCTCAAATATGAAGGAATATGACCAGTTATTGAACAAAATGTATAAAAAAATAGTCTCAAATAACTAGGAAATATATGACTAATTTATACCCTATCATATTACCCCACACTTAGCTATTTATTTGTCCTCAAGTAAAGTACCAAAGACAAGTAGGAAAAACACACAAGGTTTCACAAAATCACTCAATTACTATCAAAATAATATCTCTAATGCTTTCTTTATTAAAGACAACAAAACATATGCTACGATACCTTTCATAACAAATGCAAGACTTGTGTAAGTGAGTAGTGACTAGTAGAACCATCTCAATACTTAACACTATGCTCAAACAATTAGAAAGAATTTAGTTAAAAAAGAATATGTATTCCATAAACTTACTTTTCATACACTCTCTCCACTAATCCGAGACATATCATGATTCTACTTAGGTTAAGTAGGACTTTTAAGCTTGTAATGTAAGGCTAAAGGGTTTGTAACATAGCTTTCAAATGAAGATATAGGAAAATCAAATATCAAAGAGGATGAGAGTTTGCAAGAAAAGGATAAACCACATGTACCAAGAAATTCCAAACTCTTCTTGCTCTCCTATCCCAAAATCAATCAAAGCCCATAACCTTGTATAGCAATGATAGCAGTTCAAGCAAATCTTGCATTCTTTTTTCTCAATAATTCTTAACTCATCATTCATTTTGCACAAGTGTATCAAAAATTTCAGCAAGTCGTATCCCAGCTCTCTTCCTGTGCTCTTCTTCTTTTTCTCTTTCAAATTTTCTTTTTCTTTCCTTCCAAATGCTACTTTTGTTTGTCTTTTAGTTTTCTTTTCTTTTTCAACCTTTCCTAGAAGCTTTCTTATTTTCTCAAGCTTTCTTTTCTTTTTCTTTCCTTTCTTTTCTCAACTCCACTCAACAATGCTGCATGACTGAAAGTAACGAGTCATGACATTTACACATGCTTTTTCCCTCATAACTTTTTTACTTTTACTTTTATCCCTCAAGAGCAATCAAAGATTTGGAAAGTAAATCAACCTCTCAGAAAGAAGTAATAGACAAAGTATGATAACGGGTTTTAAGAAATAAATTGACAATTTAGGCTCAAAATAGGCACTAAGGATAATATAAAATAGGTAGGCTTGAAAAGCTCAAACTATCCAAAGAAGGCCTATTACCGTCATTCCTAAGTTAAATCATGATTGTCTTTCTTATTTCGCCTCGAGAGGTATTCAAGTAAGTTCTAGAATGCTCAATGAATTTTAGCATAAAAACAGGTTTAAGAACAATGTAAAGCATTTGATCAAGAACTATTTAGTCCAAGTGCGTGCAAAAAGTCATGCATAAGCCATAAATGATATAGAACATATGCTCTATGATCCAACACAAAGACATGCATTAAAAATACATCTTGAAAGTTAAACAAAAATCTGAAAATTTTTTGAAAATTTTGCTCCCAAGGTTCGAAGGAGTTCAAGAAGAATGAAGTATAACAAGAAGAATGAAGTATAGAAGAATTCCCAATCTAACCACTCCCCCACACTTAAACTGGATAATATCCTTAATGGCCAAATAAAGAGAACACAGAAATAGTGCCATGCGACCAAAAATAAAAAGGGAAAAGATAAGAAAGAGCATACTTCCATTATAGTAGGTATTCTTCTACAAAAGAGTCGAGTTCCTGGAGAAAGAGGCATTGTTGAAGTACCTAAAAAGAAAAATACAAAAGAAACACACCAAAGCATAAAAACTAGAAAAGAAAAATAAACAAAAAGTAAAGAAAATAGTAAAAGAAAGAGAAGTGTAGCACAAAAGAAAGAAGTCAAGATAACCTAAGAAGATTTATTATGCCGGGGCGACGAGCACCTCCACCTGCTCGGTGTTGTGAAGACTTTCCCCAACATAGCGTTTTACGCGATTGCTATTGACTTTGAAAGTGCCCCTAGTAGGGTGAGTAATTTCAAGGGTGCTAAAGGGGAATATCTTACTTACCGTGTATGGTCCCATCCACCTTGATTTCAACTTACCTGGAAAAAGTTTTAAGCGAGAATTGAATAGCAATACTTGATCGCCTATCTCAAATTCATGTTGGCAAGTGATATGCTTATCATGCCACTTTTTAACCTTTTCTTTATACCACATTGAATTATAATAAGCATCCTCTCACAACTCCTTCAAGGCTGTGAATTGGAGCAACCTTGACTTTCCAACTACCTCAAGATCAAGGTTAACGAGTTTTATAACCCAATAAACTTTATGCTCAATCTCAACAGGTAAATGATATACTTTTCCATAAACTAACTGAAAAGGAGTTGTGCTAATTGGGATTTTAAAAGCTTTTTGATATGCCCAAAGAGTGTCATTTAATTTTAGACTCCAATCATTTCTAGTATGGTTAACAGCTTTTTCCAAGATTCTTTTGATTTCCCTATTAACCACTTCAACCTGTCCACTTGTTTGGGGATGATAGGGGGTGGCAAACCTATGGTTCACTCATAGATGTTTGAGAACTTTTACCATTTGAGTATTACAAAAATGAGTCTCCTTATCACTAATAAGCACTTTAGCCACACCGAAATGGGTGAAATTTTTTTTCAAAAATTTTACTACAACCCTTGCATCATTAGTTGGTAAAGCTTGAATTTATGAATTTATCCACTAGAAATATGAATTTATCAACTTTTACCAGCACATCTTCTATGATACCTCTAGGATATTTGATAGATCTCTCTGCAAGTTGAATACTCATCCTAATGGGTTGGGGTTCTCCTAAGCCTAGCTTTTTAAATATTTTATATGACAATAAATTAATACTAGCACCTAGGTCAACTAATGCATTACAGAAATTAAGAGTGCCAATTAAACATGGGATAGAGAAACTCCCTGGATCATTCTCTTTGTGTGGAAAATTCTGTTTGTCCTACAATATGGCTGAACATTCCTCATTTAGTACCACCGTGGACAATTCTTCCAGTCGCTTTCTGCTTACGAGCATGCTTTTGAGGAATTTGGCATATTTGGGCATGTGGATTGAAGCTTCACTAAGTGGGATGTTTATGTATAGCTGTTTGAATATCTCAAGGAATTTGTCAAATTGAGCATCTTTTCGAGCTTTATGTATATGGGTAGGATAAGGAATTTGGGGCTAAAAAGTGGAATTTCTAATAGGATTTTCGGGAGAAGGACAAGGTGTAGCCGGCGCCGGTTTCAATGTTTCGGCCGGCGCCGGTTCTATGCTGGGTTGCTTGTTCTCAGAGGCACAAGACAGCCGGCGCCTGTTCTCTTCCTCCAGCCGGCGCCGATTGCAATCTGCAATGTCTAGCAACTCCTTTCCATCCACTCCGTAATGTGACAACAGCTGTTTCCTCTTTGCCTATTAGTGCAAGTTCTTGAGACTTTAACACCATGTTAGTCAAAAATTAGATTTGTCGTTCCATATTGTGGATCATCTCCTCGAACTTCTCAAATGTGGAATCTATTTCTTGGAAGCATCTTGTGACATGAACAGCAAATTTTCCAATCACTGTCTCTGGCTCTGCTGATTCAGGTGTTTTGAGTGTTATCTTGGAAGAGTAATGGGAGTACTGCCCCTCATTAAGCCTCATCTGGTTCCAATTCACCATTTCACCTACACATAGAAAATAATTAGATCATGGTATTCATAATTCAATCAAAATTACAAGAACATGTTAGTCAATTTAAACATTAGTCAAAAGTTAGTAAGTTAGGTTACAAAGATATACAAGATACAAAAGATGACATCTTTTTGCAAAAAGAACAATTGTACAAATTTACAAATTTACATATTTACATATTTTTACATATTCACATGGTTAAATCAACAAAATCCAAGCTTTCATGATATTGTTCCCCAGCAACGGTGCAAAAAACTTAATGTGTTTGGATTTGGGTATAAAAAATCATATAAAAATAAGCACATTCCCAATCAAGTTTAAATTAAAACGTTGACTCCAAATTACACATATGAGCAAGCGTACTCATCATGAAACATAGCATAAGGTTCAAACGAGTGTCAATCCTCCAAGAACAAGTATGCATTAATTATTTTTCTTTCATTATTTAACCGACTCAATAAAGTGGAAAAGAAATAAAAAGAAAAATAAAATAAAATAAAAGACTATATACATGTCAAGAATGGAGAATTATGTAACTCAAACCATTATTTTGACAACCATGATCGTAAAGTACCTAATCATCATCATAACTAATCATTTTCTTGGCATCATGAAGGATTAAGATAGATTCACTTCTTTGGTCAATCTATGAAATCACTATCTTCTAGATAGATTAGCATTACAGGGTCTCGTTTCAACTAATTTACCCAAAAGATGCATTAAACACAATCATTGATTCAATTTTCGTGGTCTCGGCAAACTTAAAACATGAAGCTAACTAATGAATCCTTGGTCCAAGAGTGAGTGGATTACTCACTAGCTAAAAGTAAGTCATTCCCCATTTAGAATTCATAACACAATGACCTAAACATGATAAGATTCACATTCTCATCAATCGGTTAAGAACAAATGTTTATGTGTTAAGTAACCCGTGATCCATACCTTACTGTGAAAGACTACCATTCACATGGATCATTTACTTAAATACAATACGTCTTTTCTAAACATAAATCGTGCACAAATAAAATGTAAATTCATAAACAAAATTTGAGAATAAATTCTTTTATTAATAAAATTAATAATTACATTTGAAAACTAGTCTAGAGGGCATACACTCCAACATCTAATTTCTAATATGGCAGCTAACAAACAATCTTTTGGCACAATGAATAACTTAATTAGGAAGATGGGGGAAGTCGGTACAAATTCTCTAGAAGACAAGGTTGATAAGTTAACAACTTTAGTAGGAAAGATTCTAAGTAATAACTCACAAGTTAGGGCGTGTAATATATATAATTCTCTTGGTTATTCTAGTAAAGCATGTCCTAATTTTGGTGCTATTAAATAAGTTAATGCTTTAGGATTCCCAAATCAACCCCTTAGAAGATACAATCCCTATTCAGACACTTACAATAAAAGGTGGCGTGATCGTCCAAACATTAAATGGGGAAACCAAGAAGAAAGGCTACAACACTTTACAAACAATTCTTCCAATGCACCACCTCCATAAGATCAAACCAATGGCATGACTTTAGAAGACATGGTTAAGTCTCTTGCATCTGGTTCCTCACTTCTTCAAAAAGAGACTAAATCTAGCATCTAAAACTTAGAAGATCAAGTTGGACAATTAGCTACGGATGTTAGTCTAATTAAGGCACAACTATCTAACAAGCTTTCTTCTCAACCTCTTAATCTTAGAGATCCTTCTAATGCCTAAATTTTCTAATGGTAGAGATTTTTTAGGAAGTTGTGTCTTAAGAAAGGTTTAAGTGGCTTGCATGATTATAAAGATTCATTACATGATCTAATCTATTTCTTTTCTCCCCACAACACACGTTATTTTTTTTCTTATCTAGCTTTCATGAAAGAGATGTAGCTAGGCTAAGCAAACTACATAAAACAAAAGCACTTGTTGGGAGGCAACTTAATCCTTTTTTTATTTTTAATTCATGTTTTTCATTTTTGTTGAAAAGGAAAACACAAAGAGATTTTCTCTATATTTTTCTTACTACATTTATTTTTTTCTCTTTTCATTCAAAATACTTTTTTGCAAATTGCATGGCCTAAGGCATGCTTGTACCTATGGCCGTGCCCAAAAAAAAGGGAAAAATTTATACAAAATGCACGGGCAAAGGCACGGCCGTACCTTTGGCCGGGCATCTGTCGTGTAGATCTGCATGGTTCCTTCATTTTTCTTCTCCAAATTTCTTCACCAAACTTCAGACCATGCACTCCTTTGAATTTTTCCTCAAACAACATCATATTACTCACAATATTTCCCTTCAAAATTATCAATATGGTATAAAAATTCACTACCCACATCTTTTTTGACTTCTATTCCGAAAATTGCAGATTTTGGAGGGATGATTGGGCATCAAATTCTCCACAAATTCATGGTATTTTGGTAAGAAAAACTTGACACAACTCTTTTTTGATATATTAAAGAATGTACGAAGCAAGTTTCTATATTTTTGAGTTTTTATTGGAGAAATTCATGCTTTTTGAATTCTAAAAATCTAGATATTTTTGACAATATTTTAGGTTCTTAAAGCTACATTTAACTTGTTTGGAGATGAAGAATTGATAGAAAAATGAATTGAGTGTTTATTGGAAGTTTGAGTAGTTGTGTGGGTTGATTATTATGGTTACTTATGGATATTATTATTGTTGAGAAATTCTGCATTTTTGTGCCATAATTGGACGTGTATTGCTTCATTTTCAGTATTATGATGGTTGAGATTGCTTGAAGGAATTGATTGATTAAGTTTGAAGAATATGAGCATGATTTTTGTTGCATATTAGTTGATCCCCATAGCTGGCGTTTTGGACTCTATATTATTGAAAAATTGTTGGATAACTTGATGTAATTTGATTACTAAACTATTGTATTTATCTTGATTTATTTTGGGGTGAAGAAGTTGGGTGCAAAATATGGATATTGTGGTGATAATTGCTGAAGGCATTGTAGTTGATTGTGATTAACTTATGGTGGCTATGGTGAAGGATGACTATGATTATTGTTGAAAAGGATTTATGAACCACCTTTATCCAGTTATTGTTGATTAATTACCATCCTTTGACAAGCCTTTAAGCTTTCATCTTTTTCATCTTGAAATTTTCTTCTCAAGTTTGTCCTTACATACCTCATCCTCTTTCTTTTTCATTGCACTTAAAAGGAAACACGTAGTTAGGAGGGGAAGTGGTTTGGGTTCTAGGCAAGCTGACCAAGCTAGAGAAAATGACTCCGTAAACCTCTAATTCACTAACCAATAGACTATTAACAGATTTGAGAGGCTTAGGGGTAGAACTTTTTGGCGAAGACATGTTTTTAGTTTTGTACTCCAATACCTAGGCATAAATAATGAGGTTTAAAGTTTGTTACATGACTCGGGTTAGGAATTTTTCTTTGGCATTGCAGAGCCAAGATATAGGAATTTGATGCTTGAGTTTCTTAGCACTTATGTGTTTAGAAGAGAATGCTCGGGGCTTGAAAATATGCATACCATAAATTTCCATTTCTGTGGCCAAAATTACAACATGTCTTTAAACCAGTTTGGTGTGGCCTTAGGTTTCTATGTTGCAGGAGATGAGATGCCTAATAGGTATAACTTTGATAATGACTTAGATGGTTTGCTTTTTGGGATGCAAATACTACGGGACCTATTTGGAGAGCCTGAATTTCCATGAGTAGCCAATTCACCTCTCCTACCATTAGATACTTTCATAGACTTATTGCATATAGTATTGGGGGTAGGAAGAAGAGTGACAGAGTTTTACTTGGAGAGATTTATACCATCTTTGGTCCATTATGTCCCATACTCCTACTAATAGTACTATCTCATTTTCATTCTATCGTGATCATATGCTTATGGCTAATTATATGGGCTTTCCTATATCATACGATCGACAAAGAATTTGGGATTTATTCATGATGATACGGGATTAGAGGTGACTTTAACCATGAATCCCTTGAGTTTTGAAACTCTTACCCAAATGCATTTGGTAATAAAAGTGGGACAAAATGTTTATGTTTTAGAGGGAGTAGAGGTTGAGGATGAAAAGGAATCACCTATGGATGTGTAAGAAGAACATGTTGATTCTTCTCATTCAGTACCACTTTCTTCATCTGATAATAATTTTGCACCTATGATGGCTGTGTTAGGAGAGATGAGAACTAGCATGTATCAAGGATTTGGGGCTTTACATCAAAGGATTGATGTTGTGCAAGGTCATAACAACCAAAAGATGGATTTTTTTGGACAAAGAATGGATAATATAGACATGCATATAGGATGGATGGAGTCCAATTTATGCTCTTATTTTGATTCCATACATTTTACTTACACTCCACAACCTTCTTATTTTTGTGTAGGGATGTCTTCACAAGCTACTCCACCGGAGGCTCCTTATAGAGATGAGCCAATGCATGATGATTTACCTCATTCGACTACACAAGATTAAGAGATTTAGAAGCTTTATTCTTTCTTCTCTTCTTCTTTTTGTGTATTTTCATTTTTCTAGCTAGTTTTAGAGTTTTCTAGATTAGGTTTACTTTATGCACTTTTTCTTTATGTTGCACTTCTTTTCTTTCTTTTAGCTGTGTACTTAATGCTCTTACAATATTTATTTCTCTAGCCTTAGTGCTTTCCAATGGAAATCTTAGTGCAACTTTTGGAGCTTTTCTCCCCATGGCAATCTTGGAGTAAATATAATTTGGTAAGTATTTACTTTTCCTTTCTTCTTATTTTTTTAATTCCTATTTAGTTATGCTTTCTTGTTTTATTTTTTGTCCATTGAGGATAATGCACAATTTATATGTAAGGGTGGGTTTTCAAAAATTTTTCTATTTATTTTTAAGTTCTTGTGGGAAAATTTTTGAGTTTTTTTTTTAAAGGTGGAGTTAATTTCTTTTTTTTTTTTTTTTTACTTTGAGGAATATTTTGATGTTTATTTAATCAATTGATTTTTGTTAATTTTTTTTTATTAAGTTAAAGATAACAAAGTCTTGCGAATTTAATTTTTACTTGTTTATTTCTTATTAGAGGTTTGTAACTTTTTACTTTGTGAAAATTTATATAATTGATATGATGAGTATAAGTTGAGTTATGTGCTAATTTGTGTTGCAAAATTATCTAGACTAGTCCTAAATTTGGTTTTAAGTAAATATGATAGAGTAGGTAGTTCCAAAATAGCATCTACAAGTAAGAAGAAAAAAAGGTCCGAGAATGCAAAGTCCATGTCCTTTGGTGAAAAAAAATGTATGTAAAAAAAAAAGAGAGTTAAAAAACATAAAGAATGATGAAGAATTGAAAAAGAATATGAAAGATGAAAAACTTTATAAAGGATGTAGCACCCACCAACTATGTGTTCAAATAGCAATTTCTTCCTATTTTTAAAATAGAAGAAGAATTCAAATTGAAATTCTCTTCCTCAAATATAAATTTTAATATAATATAAAATATAAAATATAAACTATTGTAATATATATGTATAGAATATAAGATTAATAATAATAATATATTGATAATTTCAAAAAAAATTAATAATAATACTAATTACAATAATAATAATAATAATAATAATAATAATAATAATACTATGATTATTATTAATAATTAATGTTCATGAATTCAATTTGGCAATTGAATAGGAAATACGTTTCCTAGCTAATGTATGTAAGGCCATATAATAATAATAATAATAATAATAATAATAATAATAATAATAATAATAATAATAATAATAATAATAATAATAATAATAATAATAATAATAATAATACTATGATTATTATTAATAATTAATGTTCATGAATTCAATTTGGCAATTGAATAGGAAATACGTTTCCTAGCTAATGTATGTAAGGCCATATAATAATAATAATAATAATAATAATAATAATAATAATAATAATAATAATAATAATAATAATAATAATAATAATAATAATAATAATAATAATAAATAATTATTTAATTACTTAAAATATTCTATATACCAGTATTCTTATTATTATTTTATATACTGGTATATAATTAATTAATATACCATTATTCTATATACCATTATTCTAATAAATAATAGTTTTTTTGTGAAAAACTAAAATAAAATATATATCTAAAATAAAATATTTATATATATAGAATAATATATATATATAAAAGATATATATTTTATTTTAGTTTTTCACAAAAAAATAATATATAATAAAATTTTCTCTACTAAATAATTTAGGCAACAACTAATTATATTCTAACACTTCGCACATTTGCATCAAAACAGTTAAGCTGCAAATATCATTCAAACAAACAATTACTCAGCAAGAAAGGCCAGGGCACAAAATAATATAATAAGAAAAACATTATAATGCATGCCCAACATTACTACAGGATTCCTACTTGAATGCGGCATATTACATTACTAATACTATTCTTATATTTGTGGCTTGAGGATTTAAGTCTACTTAATGCCTATATGTTGCAATTGAAGACTCATGTTGTGTTAAAACCTTAGCAGATTATGGTTTTGCATTAAACAATATCAAAGGGGGAGATTGTTAAAGTAATTCTCAAGGTTGGAATTTGACAAGAATCGTTCACAAGTTCGAAATGATATGTTCACAAGAATGCTTGACAAAACTAAAGGTCTCATTGGTAATTACTTAAACCTATATTGACAATATTTGATGCATGATTTATTGGAGTTATATTAGGAAATGGATTCTAGAGAATCTAGGAAGAATTTTAGTAAAGTTACGACAAGGATCTTACTTGAGAAGACATAGAATTCAAGTGCAATTAGAACTACAAAGATTTAGGAAACTTCAAGGAAAATGTTTAAGTAGATTTCTAATTTAACAAAGAAACAAACACACTATTACAACGTATAAAACCAACCAAAAGCTATTGATTTGAAGAAAATGAAGAAGCACGAAATTGAATAATTTGTAGTAGTTGCAAGAGTTGATATGTGTGCATGTCTAGGAGCAATAAATCTAATCTAGTAGAAAGAGATTCAAAAATAAAAAGGACTATTCTTATAAATTTAGAGAAAAACTCAGACAACACATAAAGGAGTTAGAAATTGAATCACTAGTAGACATAGCTAAACTAGAAAGGAATATATCGGATTATTCGAAGCCGTCATTCACGGTGACACAATCTAGCATAGCTAGACTAAATGGTGTTGTCAAATATTTTGGGGCTAAGCCAAAGTTCATACAGATGGTGTAGCAGTTTGTGTAGTTTGATGGCCTACCAGATGAAGATCAAAATTATCACATAACCGATTTCTTGGAAATTTGTGATACATTTAAACCAATAGGGCAACCAATGATGCCATTCATTTGGAGTTGATTTTTTTTTCTCTTAGAGATCATGGTAAAATATGATTGATATCATTACCTACATATTGTATTACTACTTGGAATAGCCTAATTGAAAAGTTGTTTGTTAAAGTAATTCTCACCAGCTAACACTGCAAAACCAAGGAATGATATCTCTATTTATGCCTTACTAGAATTAGAGACACTATACGAAATATGGGAGAGGTATAAGGATATGTTAAGGTGTCTACATTGTGGGTAGCCTACTTGGTTGCAAGTGTGGCCGTTCTGCAATGGTTTAAAACATTGATGTATAAAACTTGGGTGTATAAAAATCATCAAATTTAAATCATCGCTTAGTCACGTTTTAATTAACACATTAATCCAAAAATACATATACGAACAAGTATACTCATCGCAAGTATAGTATAAGAAATTAACAAATATTGATCCTCAAAAGAACAAGTACACATTAATCACTTTTCATTCATTGTTTAACCGGCCCAAATAAAGTGAGAAAATAATAAAAATAAAAATAAAGAAATATACACGACTCATAGATGTAAGAATATGCAATTTAGACAATTATCCTAGAAAATATGATAATGAACTAACTAGCAATTCTCTCAATTACTTATCATCTTAGCCTCATGAAGGAATATAATATAAAATTCAATTGTTTCCCAAGTCATGAATCTATTTAGATAAATTTCACTTCTTTTTTCAATCCATGAAATTACTATCTTTTGATTAAATTAATAGATTTCTCAATCAAGCTAACATAACAAAAATATGCATTAAGCTTAATTCCTCATAAACATGAAATTAGCTAGTGACCCTTTGCTTGAGGTGAAATCAACTAATCTTCGATTACTTTAGTCCTATAATCTTAACTTCATCACCCAAGTCTATTAAGATTTAACAAATACGAAATCAATGCAACGAAACTCTTAACAACGTTGTCCCAAGTCAATTAGAAGAACTCACATCAATAACCAATGATAACAAGTAACCAAATACCAAAGATGATAAAGAATTAATCAAATAACTAAATTAACATAAAATCATGAATCCAAAAAAATGTTAAATTACAATAAAAGCATTAAATACATTATTGTTTAAGGAAAAAAAAACAAAGATAAAAAAAAACACTCATAGATAAGTCTCTTTCTTCTCCCTTGAAGACTCTCTTGAACAACCCTCATTGAATTGGTGAATTCCTCCTTCAATGAGTGTTTTAAATTTTAGGTCTTGGATTCACCTTTAATTTCTTGTGTTTTCTCTTACTTTTATAGGCCTTTTAGATGCTAAATTTGTAGTTTGGGAAGTCTTGGCCAAGTAGAATTTGAAAAATACCAAAATCTTTGGAAAATTTTTAAATTTGTGCATAAGATTTTGACTTCCCAGAACGAGCCTGACACCGGATCCAGTCGACCCACTGGGCACCAGGTGCAATCGGCTTCTTCTCTAAATTTTGCTTTGTTTTCCTCTAGCCATCCAGAATGGACCTGGAGCTTGGTCCACTTGCCAGACCTGGCGCAAGGTGTGCTCTGAAAAATTTCCTATTTTGCTTGAATTTAACTCAAATCTGCATAAATTTGACAAACACACTTTTTACAAGAAAAATGTCAAATAGGAAGGAATATACCTAGTTATCATAACAAAAGTATCTCAAAATAACCTCAAATAATTAGAAAAATAATGGTGATTTTAGCCCCTATCATATATCCCCACACTTGAACTTCTCCTTGTCTTCAAGTAAAATAAGAATTAGACACTAACCATTTAGAACAAGACAAAATAATTTAGCAAATTTTTCCTTAGAAAATTCATCCGTAATAAAGACATAACCTTCTTTCAGCCTTAAATATAAACTTGTCATTCATTCAACCTTTTTCAAAACCTTGTAAACTCATGTATTAAATCAAACAATTCTAAGGCCATCAAAATCAAGTTAAACAAGATTATATCTAGTACAATAAAATCATCCTACTCCTCAAGCAAAAACATAGATAACATAAATCATATAAGTCAAGCCATTTAACCAATTCTAGCATTATAAACTCAAATTTATGAAACTCGCATTATTGAAATAGGGAAACACTCTACTCTCTTTTCTCTCTTTCTTTTTTCAATGACTTAGGGAATTGATAGCCTCAAGTGAATGGATTTCTCTTCACACACCGTATTAGCCCCCTTATAGTCATTATCTTTTTTCAGCAATTTTATTTCTTTCATTCTTCTTTCTTTACCTTCTTGCCTTTGGGATAACCTTAAAAGAGTGTGATGCTTTTTTGTTTCTTTTCTTCCACTCACCGTATTGGACCCCTTTTCAACAAAAGTTCTCTCTCTCTCTCGCTTTTTTTTTTTTCTCAACAGATGAAAGTAAAATTGTTTTTCAACTCATGTTCTTTCCTTTTCACACAATTTTTTTTTATTTCTTTATATTCCTTATTCACAACTCAAAGTCTAGGAAATTTTAAATCCATAATACAAGAATTAGTCAACAAGTTCTTCCCATATTTCAGCATGTCATCCATATTCAAAATCAACGAATAAAATAAAATTCAAATACCAAACATAACCAAGGTTAATTAAAATTTTCAAGACTAAGCAAAATTTAACTTAATACACAAGTTTAATTTTTAATAAAAATCAAACAATAATGAATGACAAACCATATCCAAAGCCAAAAAGAAAATCACAACTCCATTATAGAAAAATAAACCCAATTTAGCTCCACAATTTCCAAATTCTCAATTTCAACATTTAGCCTCGATTTTTCAAACTTGATTTTTCCAACGTTTCAACATTATACCAAGAAAATATCAAGATAATTGATAAAAATTTTGATAAAGAATATCACCAAACCATTCCTCCATACTTAAATTGGACAATGTCCGCATTGGCAAAAAATAAACAAGTTAAAGCATCTCCAAATGGACCAAAAATTGATAAAGGAAGTAGAAAGTTAAGTAATACTCTCCAAGTGCAATGAAGCTTCAATAGATATTAAAACTAGAAAGAAGAGCTTGTCCAGGAGGATTTTATTCAAACCTACAAAAGAAAACCCAAATAAAAGCATAAAGAAAATAAAGGCAAAATAAAGACACACCAAAATAAAAGAAAACAACTAAAAAAACTAATAAAAATCCTAACAAAGAAAATAAATACATGACTTAATCTCCCATACTTAAGATGAAAAATATTTTTCTTATTTGGGGGAAAAAACACACAACAACCGAAACAAATCCAAACCAAAAATAAAGATACAAACTCTTTCCATGCATCATACTCCCTCATCAAACCTTTGTAAAAGAAATTAATGCTCATTGAAAAAGATAGGCATGATGAAAGTAAAAATAAGAGAGGGTTTTGAAAAATGGAGGATTCATGAAAAATATTAGTCGCAATAAATGTAAATACATGACCCCCCTTCCATAGCACCTTTTTAGACATACAAATCAAGTTCTCAACACAAAGATGTAAATTATATCTAAAAAGTGTATAAATATTAGAATCACTACTTATCCATTCAAAAGATTTGTCACAATTAAAATTCCCCTTTAACTTAGTAATTGAGTTCTTAAAGATAGGATAAAAAAATCCCTACTTTGAAGCACATCTACAAATACCAAGTTAAATGGGGTGAAGGGTATGCGTTGTGAACATCTTTCAAGGGTTTTATATGATGTAGCATGGATAAATCAAACTTCTTGAGGCATGTTAAATTCCATACATCATTATTTGGACCATTATCCTCCAACAATGGAGAGGAACCTAAGAAATCATATGACAAAAAGATATTAGAATTATTAGCACATATAGGAGAATTGATACCTCCCTTTTCACTGGGGCAATTATTCCTCATACCCTCTCTCCTTTCATTGGCAATTCTCTTGTTCAAGTGTATGGGTCTTTATGGCATCTTTAACCAACTTGGCTAGTTGTGTTCTTGTAGAGCTCATTCATTGGGATGCTTCTTCAAGCCACTTAACAGATGTGTTTATGTTGGCAAGAAATGATATGATTGAAGTTTCAAGTGACGTATCACTAAAAGCATCAATAGGAACTTGCAACCTTACCAACGTATCATCAGTATAGCTCCTTTGACATTGTGCCCATGAATTATTGTCCACGATGATGTTTTGAATCTCGCACTAAAAAAAAAAACAAAAATTAAATTGAAAGTAAAAATAAAAACAAACAAAAAGAATAGAAAAACAAAGAAAAGAAAAAAACAAAAAGGAAAAACAAATAAGAGAAAAATAAAGAAAAGAAAAACATACACATTAGATATATTCGCAAACTACATAAACACAAAAGTTAGCGGTATTTACAAGTACAACATGAACTAAGTTAGTCAATTAATTCACATGTTACAAACAACAAGATATTGCACCTATTTACACAAAAAACATATATGCATATTTACATATAGACATATATACATATAAACATAGTTAAATCAACAAAATTTAAACTTTCATAATATTGTTCCCTAACAACGATGCAAAAAACTTGATGCGTAAATTTTGGGTGTATAAAAATCATCAAATTTAAATCCACCCCTTAGTCAATTTTTAATTAAAACATTAATCTCAAAATATGCATACGAGCAAGTATACTTATTACAAGCATAGCATAAGGAATTAACAAATATCGATCCTCAAAGAAACAAGTACACATTAATCACTTTTCATTCATTGTTTAATCGACCTAAATAAAGTGAGAAAATAATAAAAAGAAAATTAAAAAATATATACAACTCAAGGATGTAGGAATATGCAATTTAGACAATTATCCTATAAAATATGATAATAAAGCAACTAGCAATTCTCTCAATTAATTATCATCTTAGCCTCATAAAGGAACATGAAGTAAAATTTAATCATTTACCAAGTCATGAATCTACTTAGATAAATTTCACTTCTTTTCCAATCCATAGAATCACTATCTTTTGCTTAAAATAACAGATTTTCCAATCAAGCTAACATAACCAAAACATGCATTAAACTCAATTCCTCATAAACATGAAATTAGCTAATGACCCTTTGCTCGAGGTGAAATCAACTATTTTTTTATTACTTTAGTCCTATAATCTTAACTTCGTCGCCCAAATCTATTAAGATTTAACAAATATGAAATCAATGCAATGAAACTATTAACATCATTGTCCCAAGTTAATTAGAAGAACTCGCATCAATAACCAATGATAACAAATAATTAAATATCAAAGATGATAAAGAATTGATCAAATAACTAAATTAATACAAAATTATGAATCCAAAATAATGTTAAATTATAATAAAATAATTAAATACATCATTGTTTAAGGGAAAAAAAAAATAAAGATAAAAGAAATCACTCATGACAAGCTTCTTTCTTCTCATTTGAAGACTTTCGTGAACAACTCTACTTGAATTGGTGAATTCCTCTTCAATGAGTGTTTAGAATTTTAGCCCTTGGATCCACCTTTAATTCCTCATGTCTTCTCTTGTTTTTATAGGCCTCTTAGATACTAAATTTGTAGTTTGGAAAGTCTTGGCTGAGTAGGATTCGGAAAATACCAAAATCATTAGAAAATTCCAAAATTTGTGCACAGGATTTTGGCTTCCTAGAATGAGCCTGGCGCTGGGTCTAGCCAACCCACCTGGTGCTAGGTGCAATCTGCTCCTCCTTTGAATTTTGCTCTATTTTCCTCTGGCCATCCGGAATGGACCTGGTGCCTGGTCCACTTGCTAGACCTGGCGTCAGGTGTGTTTTGAAAAATTCCCTGTTTTGCATGAATTTAACTCAAATCTGTACAAATTCATCCAAAACACTTTTTACAAGCAAAATGTCAAATAGGAAGGAATATGCCTAGTTATCATAACAAAAGTATCTTAAAATAACCTCAAATAACTAGAAAAATAATGGTGATTTTAGCCCCTATCAGTCATGCAATCAAACATATGATTGATGTAGCGGTTGGAGGCTCACTCTGAAGGCACGAAAAGTGGGAAAAAATGAAGCATACAGTGGAAGCAAACATAAAAAAATTGGGAAAAACAAGAACAGGGAGTCCAAGGCAGGGCCAGCGCCGGCTCCGTCAGCCCTAGCCGGCGCCAGTTGCGCCCTATCCTAATCCCGAAGTTTTAAAAATTTTACCTTTTTTTCTCGTTCTAAGTGTTGGCTGTACCGGAACATGTGCAACCGGTGTAGGTGTACTGATAGAAGTCTTTGGTGTAATTCCTGCAAGCCTCCTACTACGCCTTTGCATGTATATGGACACCACACTCTCGATCTTCCAATATATGACCTACCTAACTACCATTTGGTGAACAACTAACAGGTTAGAGAATTTTCTGGAGAGAGAGAGAGAGAGAGAGAGAGAGAGAGAGAGAGAGAGAGAGAGAGAGACGTCTGGCTTCCACAAAGAAGAAGCCATCTCTATTATGTGTCTGATTTTCAACAACGTTGTTTCCAATCCTCCTATTTAACCTAAATAAAAAACTCTAGGTTAAATTGGATTGGGCCATTGGACTCTTAGTTTAACCTATTAGGTTTAATTAATTATTCTAGTTAGAACCAAATCAATGGCCCAACAAATAATTAATTTTCTAGTCCAAATAAACCAGTCCAATTAAATAAGCCTAAATTAGTTTAGTCCTAGGTTAATCCCTAATTATTCAAACTAGGCCAAAGCCCTAAATAATTAATTAACCCACCAAACCAATTTAATTAATTTTCTCTCCATGGACCTTTATTTTATTCTAACCCAAAAATTAAATTATACTACTTAAATAAAATAATTCCATTTAATTTAAGATCAATTCCTTAGCCCGTATTTAATTAGGACTCACGGTCTATACTGGGGACCAAAAGACACACCGCCTTAGCTACAAAAATAACCAAAATACCCTTGCTATATAAATAGATGTATTTTGCATTTTAATAATTTTATAATATTACCATAAGAAAATATTGACCCCAAGGACAGTGTTGCGTTAGCAAAGTCTCCGACCTACAGGTGTAATGACTAAAATACCCCTCTATACATTACCGTACATTTAGAGAAGAAGAAGTGTACTAACACCTCTCTAAATAACATCTACCATCCTTAGGCCTCTAGTCCAATGATCTACGACCTCCTGGATTGTTTCCGCTTTCCAAGAGAGCTACCCTAAAGCAAACATCCAAATCATGTTTCCCAAATCCCTGGATATTAGATCATTCAGACAACCACAAGGGGCAATATAGTATAGAAACTATCTTGTACAAGTCTGTCTTAACTAACTAGTCACATATACTCAACATACAAATATATTGGTCCTACAATAGAACCTCAACTATAGCATATCAAAGTATATGCTTCCAGCTTCGTCAGACCACAAACTCATACTCAAGTCGTAGAGTCCTAGTCCACGGTGTAGCGGTAGTAGTCTAGGTTTCTAACATATAGTACTTTTAAGAAACCACTATTACAGGTCCTGTTTTACGTATTCGAAATACGCTTATGTCATGAAGTGAGTGGACTACTCACTGGCTAAAGGTAAGCCATTCCCCATTTAGAATTCACAACATAATAACCTGAACATGATGAGATTCCCATTCTTATCAATCGGTTAAGAACAAAAGTTTATGTGTTAAGTAACCCGTGATCCATACCTCACTGTGAAATACCTCTATTCATATGGACCACTTACTTAAACACAATAGGTCTTTTTCAAACATAATTGTGCACAAATAAAATAGTAAATTCACAAATAATTTCTGAAAATAAATTCTTTTATTAAAACATTCTATTTTTACATCAGAAACCTAGTCTAAGAGGGCCCAACACACTCAAGAATAAAACATCAAAGGTTGCACATGAGTTAATTAAGGAAATTGTAATATCCTCCCCTAAAACACACCTAAAAATAGGAAACATATCATTCATGCAGCATAAGCATATATTATGATTCTTCCATATATATATATATATATATATGAAATTGCGTGGATTATTTAAATTTACTTGATTATGATATATGTATAAAATTTTTTGCTTTAGTGATAATAGAGAAATCATTACTTAGAATAAGGGAGTATAAAATATTTTGCGTGGAAGTTTTGGGAGAGTTATATATTTATTTGTTAAAGTAATCTATTAATATATTTTATTTATTTGAATTATTTTATTTATTTCTTTAGAAAAAAGATAAATGAATTATTTATAGAAGTTCTTCTAGGGTTTGAACCCTAAACCTTCCCAACCTTATCTTGTGATTTACATGCTCTTGATTTTTTTTTTTTTTTGGTGGCACTAATTATTTCAACTAATAGATTTTATTTACTAAGTAAATGAAGGAAAATTAATTTTTTTACCTCGAGGCAACCGTCACTCTTGGGAGAAATAAGGAGAATTTATTCTAATTTTATTTTCTTTGGAAAAAGATTTTGGAGAATTTTCAAATCCTATTCTGGCAAGATTTTCTCTCAAATTTTCCTCCCTCTTTCCCCTACAAAGCCATATCTTGGCAGGCTATTAGAGCTCCAAATCCTAATAGGATTTGATTGAATTATCTTAGGAAACCTAGCTTAAGGCAAAACCTAGAAAACTTAGGGGAACTCCTAGTTTTTGTCTCAATGTGCCACCTCTTCTTTCTCCTACATGAACCCCAGCTTGAAGAAAATTATGCATAAATAATCCAGTTTGAGTGCCAATCTTGAAGATTTTGGGGAAAACAAAAGCAAGAATACATCTTCGTCCTTCCCTAAGGTTGTTCAAATCAAGCTGTGCAAGTCATAACCTCAAAATCTCTTCATTTTCCCGTGATTCATTTCTGCCGCCACTTTGAAGAAAAATAGGGTTTTTTGTTCTCAAAATTTCTAATGTGAATTCTTGACAAAAGATTATCAAACACTTATGTTATTAAATCTTACTTGTTTAGATCTTGTAAAAGAAACCATTTTTCAAAGGAATTATACAAAAGAAAATGTCTTTTTTTCTTTATATTGCATATTCTTGAAAAGCTAGAATTTTTCTAATTTTAAAGATGACTTCTGATACGTGTTTTTTATTGTAAAAAATATTACCAACAAAGTCCACAATTAGTAAAGTTTTAATTAAAATACTAACCACTAAAACCACACATACGGGCAAGTATACCCATCATATAGTATAGGAAATAGTAAGTATCGAATCCATAGGAACTTTGGCTCCCATCTTACTTTACCCTAATCTTTATTATTTAGCCAATAAAATAAAAAATAAAAGTAAATAACATACTAACCAAATATACTAGAGAAAATCAAGTCACACAAGAAAAGTCACAAGGATAATGAATGAGTAAGAATAAGGGGAAAAGACATGTAAATAGATAGAGATCTTTAAAGACATAACAATGATTAATTAGCAATTACCATAATGAATAATCATCTTAGCACCATGAAAGAATAAAATATAGAATCCACTTCTTTCCCAATCCATAGAATCACTATCTTCTAGTCAATTTATCAGATCTCCCAATCAAACCAAAGCAACCAAAAGATGCATTAAAAACATTACTCAACTAATATCCCTATACTCTAGGCAATATGAAATATAAAATTAGCCAATGACCCTATGTGCTAGGTAAAATCAAGTAACCTTTGATTGCCTAAGTTCAATTATTAACCTTCTTTCCCAATCTAGTTAAGATAACAATTATAGAATTAATTAGAATGAACTCATTCATAACTTCATTTTCTAAGTCCATTAGAAAGGAAATTCAACTCCATCAATCCACCAAAGAAAAATAAGTAATCAAATACCAAGACTAACAATTAATTGATCAAAAACATAAAATCAATACCAAGTCATGAATCCAAAAACAACATCTAAATACAATTAAAATAATTAAAACTCAAATTGCCAATAAATTACAAAGAAAAAAAAAAAGAAACTGCTCATAGACAAGTAAGCCTTCTTCTTCTTCCTTGAAATCTTCTTAATCAACATCTTTTCCTTCTCCAAAAGTCTCCTTGATCCTCCTAAATATTAGTGTTAATCTAGAAGTTTCCTATAGATTTGCAAGTCCCAAAGGTGAAAACTAATTTAAAGAGTGTTAATCTCTTGTATTTATAGAAATTTAGATTGCCAAAAAGTGCCTACAAGAATCCTAATTCGTGTCCAATTCAGTTTCCAAAAAATCTTTTTTGCAACTTCCAAATTATGATATTAAAAGAAATCTCCGCCGCCACTAAACAGTCAAGAGCCCATGCCAGTTCACATTGATTGGGCCGGCACCAGTTCTTCTCAAGAAATCTGGTTTTTGCTATGTTTTCCCTCTATTTCTTGAATTCCTTCTAGTGCTTGGTTGGTGTTGGGCAGCTTCGCTCGAGCAAGCACCGAGTCTATGCTGGAGTGCTTCATTCTTGCTCAAATTTCATCAATTTCTATATGAAAACTCAGGACAACCTTTCCACAAGCAAAATATCAAATAGGATGAGAATTGGCTAGTTATTGTACAAAAGCATCAAAAAATGATCTCAAATAACTAGAAAATTATAGGTAAATTTAGGTCCCATCACATTCCCCCACACTTAAGCTTTGCTTGACCTCAAGCAAACAAAACTAAACACTCCAAGCAAATAGCTCATGAACAAGAAGATTTTAGTGAACATGACCATTATACTAAAGATATTATTCTTCGTCTATTTCTAGAATTCAATCCAATAGCTATTCGACCAAGCAAATTTTATGTAAACTTATGTGTTAAGATAGATATCATCAAGGCCATTGAATTTGAGTTAAACAAGTTCATATCTATTCAATGTGTTTCAACCCATTCCTCAAGTTAGGAATGCAAACATTGTGATTCATATAAGTTAGGAATAATAATCAATTCAAGTTCCATGACTTCCAAATTATTATAGTCTAAGTAGCAAAAAAAGGATATTCTCACCATATTTTTCCTCGGAATTCATAACCTCATGTGAATGAATTTCTCTTTACTCACCGTATTAGCCCCTTTACTTTCTTATTTTTCTTTTTTTTTTCTTTGCATTCTTTTATTTCGCCTTTTGCCTTCGAGATAGCCTCAAGATAGTGCACTGAATAATACTTGCTACTTCTTTCCGTATTAACCCCCCTTTTTTCAGGAATCTATCTTGTTTGTACATTCTATTCATCAAAATTTTTCTTTCAAAGATTTTTTTCTTTTTCTTCTTCTTCCTTTTTTTTTTCTTTGATGCGTTAAATCTGGGTATATAAAAATCATGCAATTCTATATCCATTCCCAAACAAGTTTAAATTAAAACATTAATCCCAAATTATGTATATGAGCTAACGAGTATCGATCCTCAAGAAATAAGTACACACTAATTATTTTTCATCCAATATTTAACCTACCATTAGAGTGATAGAAAATAAAAATAAAAAATAAAGATAAAGACAAAGACAAAATATATACAAAATTCTCACAGAGAAAAACATGCATTTAAGTAGTTACTCTTGAAAACATAACAACAAATCATTAGCAATTGTTACAATTAATTACTTTCCTTGGCATCATGAAGGAGTTTAATATAAAATCCACTCTCTCCTGAGTTATGTTTTCACTATCTCTGAATCAAGTTTAATGGACATCTTTGTCTCACTAAAACAACACAAAGATGCATAAAAACATAATCCCTATCTCTACGTGACAATGGCATGAAATCACTAATTCCCCTATCTCTAGGTGAAATCAACAACTTTTGATTACATAATCTAGACTTAACCTCTCTCTCGAGTTAGTTAAGAAAATAAATCAAGACTATCTCCTAATATCTTTCTCAAGTTAATAAGAAGAACAGTCCAAACTCATCAATTCACCCTTAAAAACAAATAATCAAATGCCATGAAGACTAATCAATTAAACAAAAGACTAAATTAATTTATCATCACAAATCTAAAAATAATATTCAATTACACTTAAAACATTAATCTTATAATTGTTTAAAGAAAAAGAAAACAAGGGTTTTAGAAAGAACTCATAAACAAACTCTCTTCTTCCTCTTTTGAAAACCTCCTTGAAACAGTGCTCATTCAAGTAATGAATTCCCCTTTAATGAATGAGTGTAGTTTTAATTCCTTTAATTCATATATTAATATTTACTTGTTTTTTGGTAAAATAGGTCCCTTGGTTGCTAAAAATAGTCCTTCAGAAGTCCTGAGCTGAGTAAAGATTGGAAATAAGTAAACCTCTTAGGCAATTCCCAATTTAATTTGAAAAAGAACTTTAAACTGCCTTAACAGAGTTGGGCCGATGCCTAGTCACTTTGTTTGGATTGGAGCCGGTCCAATACTGGTTTGTTCTGATTTTGCTCTATTATCCTCTATTTTTCTAGAATAGAACCATGGCTGGTTCAACTACTTTAGGCAGGCATCGAGTTACATTTGGACCTCCACAATTTTGCTCCAAATCGTCCAATTTCTGTACAAAATTACCAAAAACACTTTGTACAAGTAAAATATCAAATAGGAAGGGAAATGGTTAGTTATTGAACTAAAAGTATCACAAAACAACCTTAAATAACTAGAAAATTATAGACAAAATTAGCCCCAATCATTTTTGCTTCTCTCATGATTTTACCACTCTAGTCCCTATTTACTTAAACTCAGAACAAGAACTAGTTTAGAACACCATAGAACAAAAATCACCCAAAATTCTCTAATTATATTTCCTCACAAAATCAAACATCAATCCTCAAGAAACAAAATGTCACAATATCTACTAAAACATAAATAATGTTAATCCAAATTCTCAAGACTTAGCCTATATCATACCAAATATATAAGTTAACATAAAACCAAACTCAACCAAATAAGTTTTAAACCAAATTCTTATACCAAAAGAAAAATAATAACAATACTCTAATAGTCAAAATTCGAGAAACTATAGCTCATAGTTTACCCAATGATATGAAAAAAAAAAAATGTCCAAATTTTTTTAAATCAGCTCCAAATTTTAAGAAATGCCAGGAAAATTAATAAAAACTTGGACAAAAAATATCACTGAACCATTCCCCTATACTTAAGCTGGACAATATCCTCATTAGCCAAAAATTAACATAATAAAGCAGCTCCAAAAAACTAAAAATAATAAAGGGATAGAAAGTTAAGCAATACTCCCCAAATGCAATAAGTTTCCTTAAAATGGGGAACTTGAAGAAAGAATTCAAGCACATCCAAGAAGACTTTATTCAATCCTGCAAAATAAAACATAAATAAAAGAACAAAGAAAATAGAACATAAAACAAATAAAACAAATGACCTGCTAAAATTCCTAACAATGAAAAAAAAGAAAAATGCTCCCTCCCCAACACTTAAGCTAGAAATTATTTTCCTTATGGGGAAGGGGAAAGACACCTAACAACTAGACAGAACAAGATAATGCTATAAAATCTCCAACGACATAAAAACACTCTCACTTATCATGCTTTCTCATCATCCCATTTAAAAAGAAATTAATGCTCAATGAACATAGTAGGAATGATGAACGTAAAAAGAAGGAAGGTTTTTGTAAGAAACAAGGTTCATGAAAAATAGCTGCAATGAATATAAATGCATAACCCTCCGTCTATAGCACCTTTTGAGACATACAAATCAACTTCCCAATACAAAGATACAAATTATGTTTATAAACATTAGAATCACCAATTATCCCTTCAAAAGATTTGCCACAGTGAAAATTCCCCCTTAAACATAGTAATTGAGTTTTTAAAGATGGGATCAAGAAATCTTACTTTTCAATGCATGGTCTATAAAAATTAAGTTACCTACCTTTGAATTGGGTGAAGGGTAGAATTTGTCAAAATCCTTCAAGGACATCATATAATGTAGCATTGAAAAATCTGACTCCTTGAGGCATGGTAAGCTCAACATATCATTAATAGCATCAGTAGACTCCATGAATTGAGAGGTACCCTATTTTTCTGCGATTTACAAAGCCCCATTGTGGATTTCATCAACTAACTGTGCTAGTAGCTCATTCATCAAGATGATTCTTCATACCTCATAATGGATGAATTTGTAGTGGCAACAAAAGAATTTATTGATGCTTCTAGTAATGTCTCACAAAAAGTATCAATGTGAGCTTACAAACCTACCAACATATCAATATTGTACCTCCTTTGATTCTACCTCCATGGCCACATACTTCCCTAAGAATAACCTGCCATGATGATGAATTTTTTTTTTAAACTCACAAAACAAAAGAAAAGTTAGTAACAACAAACATCCAAGAGATACAAAAATATGAAAATTAAGAAAAACATGCAAAAATAGAGAAAAGTTAGTGGTAGTTACGAATACAACAATGGCTAAATTGACAAGACTCAAGTGTTTTCGATAGTGCCCATCCCCGGCAACAGTACCAAAAACTTTATGCGGATTTTTTAGTATAGAAATTACTACCAAAAAAGTCCACAATTAATCAAGTTTTAATTAAATACAAACCACTAAAACTACATATACGAGCAAGTATACACATTATATAGTATAGGGAATAGTAAGTATCGAATCTATAGAAACTAAGACTCCCACCTTACTTTAACCTAATCTTAATTGTTTAGTTAATAAAATAAAGATATAAAAGTAAATAACCTACTAACCAAATATACTACAGAAAATCAAGGCACATAAAAAAAGTCACAAGGATAATCAAAGAGTGAGAATAAAGAGAGAAAAGACATGTATATAGATAGCAATTTTTAAAGACATAACAATGATTAATTAGTAATTATCACAATTAATTATCATCTTAGCACTATGAAAGAAAATATATATATATAATCCACTTCTTTTTCAATCCATGGAATCACTATATTCTAGTCAATTTAGCATATTTTCCAATCAACCCAAAGCAACCAAAAGATGCATGAAACTCATTCTTCAACTAATATTCCTATACTCTAGGCAATATGAAATATGAAATTAGCCAATGACCCCATGCTCTAAGCGAAATCAACAAACCTTTGATTACCTAAGTTCAACTCTTAACCTTCTTTCCGAATCCAGCTAAGATAACAATTATAGAATTAATTAGATTGAACTTTTTCCTAACTTCATTTCTCAAGTCCATTAGAAAGAAAATTTAACTCCATCAATCCAGTAAAGAAAAATAAGTAATCAAATACCAAGAATAACAATCAATTGATCAAAAAACATAAAATCAATAAAAAGTCATGAATCCAAAAACAGCCTCTAAATACAATTAAAATAATTAAAACTCAAATTGCCAATAAATTACAAATAAGAGAAAAAGAAACCACTCATAGATAAATAAGCCTTCTTCTTCCTTAAAACCTTCTTCATCAACCTCCTAACCTTCTCCAAGAGTCTCCTTGATTCTCCTAAATCTTGGTGTTCCTCTAGGAGTTTCCTATAGGTTTGCAAGTCCAAAGGTGAAATCTAATTTAAAGGGTGTTAATCTCTTGTATTTATAGGAATTTAGATTGCCAAAAAGTGCCTACAAGAGTACTAATTCGTGTCTAATTCAGATTCCAAAAGATCTATTTTGCAACTTCCAAAATCTGATATTAAAAAGAATCTCTGCCGCTATTGAACAGTCAAAATCCAGTGCCGGTTCACATCGATTGGGCCGATGCCAGTTCTTCTCTAAAAATCTGGTTTTGCTCTATTTTTCCTCTATTTCTTAAATTCCTTCCAGTGCTGGGTTGGCGTCGAGCGACTTCCCTCGAGCAAGCACTGGGTCTATACTGGAATACTTTACTTTTGCTCAAATTTCATCAATTTCTATATGAAAACTCAGAACAACCTTTCCACAAGCAAAATATTAAATATGAAGGGAATTGGCTTGTTATTGTATCAAAAGCATCATAAAATGATCTCAAATAAATAGAAAAATATAGGTAAATTTAGGTCCCATCACATTATCGCACACTTAAGCTTTGCGTGTCCTCAAGCAAACAAAACTAATCACACCAAGAAAATAGCTCATAAACAAGAAGATTTTAGTGAACATGGCCTTTATCATAAAGATATTATCCTTCTTCTAGTTGAAGAATTCAATCTAATACCTATTCAACCAAGCCAATTTCATGTAACCTTATGTATAAAGATAGATATCACCAAGGCTATTGAAGTTGAGTTAAACAAGTTCATATCTATTCAATGTATTTCACCACATTCCTCAAGTCAAGAATGCAAACATTGTAATTCATATAAGTTAGGAATAATAATCAATTCAAGTTCCATAACTTCTAAACTACTACAATTTAAGTAGTAAAAGAGGGACATTCTCACCATATTTTTCCTGGGAATTCATAGTCTTAAGTGAATGGATTTCTCTTCACTCAATGTATTGGCCCCTTAATTTTTTTCTTTCTTTCTTTTTTCGTTGCCTTCTTTTATTTTGCCTTTTGCCTTCTAGATAGCTTTAAGAGAGTGCACCGAACAATACTTACTACTCCTCTCTGTATTGACCCCTTTTTTAAGTAGGAATCTATCTTCCTTTTACATTCTGTTCATCAAAATTTTTCTTTCAAGGCTTCTTTTCTTCTTCTTCTTTTTTTTTTTTTTTTTTTTTTGCTTCTATCATGATTTTACCACTTTAGTCCCTATTTACTTAAACTCAGAACAAGGACTAGTTTAGAACACCATAGAACAAAAATCAACCAAAATTTCTAACTTATATTTCCTCACAAAATCAACATCAATCCTCAAGAAAAAAATGTCACAACATCTACTAAAACATAAACAAGATTAATCCAAATTCTCAAGATTTAGACTATATCACACCAAATATTTAAGTTTACACAAAACCAAGCTCAACCAAATAAATCTTAACAAAATTCTAATACCAAAAGAAAAATAATAACAAAACCATAATAGTCAAAATTCGAGAAATTGTAGCTTATAATTTACCTAAAGATTTCAAAAAAATGTCCAAAAGTTGAAATCAATTCCAAATTTTAAGAAACACCAAGAAAATTAATAAAAACATAGACAAAGAATACAATCAAACCACTCCTTCATACTTAAAATGGACAATTTCCTCATTGGCCAATGATGTGTACGAATTTAGGTATAAACAATAATATAAAAATAAGCACATGCTCAATCAAGTTTAAATTAAAATGTTAACCCAAATTACACATATGATCAAGCGTACTCATCATTAAGCATAGTATAGGGTTTAAAACGAGTATCGATCCTCAAGGAACAAGTATGCATTAATCACTTTTCTTTCATTGTTTAACCGACTCAGTAAAGTGAAAAAGAACAAAAAGGAAAAATAAAATAAAATAATATAATATATACATGTTAAGGATAAAGAATTATGTAACTTAAATCATTACTTTGACAAACAAGAACTTAAAGTACCCAATCATTATCATAACTAATCATTCTCTTGGTATCATGAAGGATTAAGATAGATTCATTTCTTTTTCAATCCATGAAATCACTATCTTCTAGACAAATTAGCATTACATATCCTGTCTCAACTAATTTACCCAAAAGATGCATTAAACACAATCCTTGATTAAATTTTCATATCCTGGCAAATTTAAAACATGAAATTAACGAATGAATCCATATCCTGGTAGACATCAATTAACCTTTAATTACCTAGTTCTTAGCAATTAACTCATTTTCCAAGCAAATTAATAGACAACAAATATGAAATTAATGAATTGAGACCACCATCAACTCCTTTTCCAAGCAAGTTAATAGAAAGAAACAACAAATTCACCTCGTAATCAGCATAAGTAATTAAATATCAAGAATAACAATCAATTAATCAAAAGATCAAAGTAACTCTAAAAATCATGAAAACAGAAAATAATGTCAAATTACAATAAAACAATTAATACATCATTGTTCAAGAGAAGAAAACAAAGTTAAAAGAAAGCACTCATACACAAGCCTCCTTCTTTTTCCTTCGTAGACTCTCTTGTACAATCCTACTTGATTTGATGAATTCCTCCTTGATTTTATGTTTTGATCCTTAAATTCATACCTTTGACTTGTGTTTTTCCTCTATTTATAGGCTTTAGAAGTACCTAAATTCGTCCCTCTACAGTTTCTAACCGAATAGAAGTAGGAAAATACCAAAACTCTAAAAATTGCCAAAAATGTGCATGAAAATTAAGGCACACCTCTATACTAGTGCATAGCCGGTGCTGCCTGTCCTACATAGGGCCGGCGCTGGTTGCATTCTGTCTCTCTGTCCGTTTACTGATTTTTCTTGATATTCATGCCAAGACTTCCAGGTCGCAGCCGGCACCGCCTTTGGGCTCCCAATTGGCACCGGATGTGTTCTGTTCAGCCCTTGTTTCGCCAATTTTTTATCGTCTCAAAGTACGTGCCAACAGCATGTGGTCGGCACCGCCTCTCCTGTCCTGGCTAATGCTGCCTCTAGTCTGTTTAGTTACGATTTTGCCTTATTTTATCCCTAAAATTTGAAATAATGCACAAAATACCTTTCCAAGGATAAAATCTCCAATATGAAGGAATATGACCACTGATTGCACAAAATGTATCACAAAATGGTCTCAAATAACTGGAAAATATATGACTAATTTAGGCCCTATCACATTCCCCCACACTTAGCTTTTTGCTTGTCCTTAAGCAAAGTATCAATGACGAGTAGAAAAATACAAGTTTTCACAAAATCACTCAATCAATTTCAAAATAATATTTTCAATGCTTTCTTTATTCAAGACAACAAATCATATGCTACTGTACCTTTCATAACAAATGCAAGACTTGTGTAAGTGAAGAATGACTAGTAAAACCATCCCAACGCTTAACATCATTCTCAAACCATTGGAAAGAATTTAGTTCAAAAAAAATATGCATTCCATAAGCTTACTTTTCATACACTCTCTCCACTAATCCGAGACATATTATGATTCTACTTAGGTCAAGTAGGACTTTTGAGCTTGTAATGTAAGGTTAAAGGGTTTGTAATGTAGCTGTTAAACAAAGGATATAGGAAAATCAAATATCAAAGAAGATGAGAGTTTGCAAAAAAAGGATAAATAAAATATACCAATAGATTCCAAACTTTTCTTGCTCTCCTATCACAAAACCAATCAAAAACCTATAACCTTGTATAGCAATCATATTACAGATTTGCATTCCTTTCATCAATAGTTCTCAACGCATCAATCATATTGCACAAGATCATCAAAATTTCAGCAATTCTTATTCCAACTCAACCAACATTCTTCCTGTACTCTTTTTTTTTTCTTTTTCTCTTTTTTTCAAATGCTGCTTTTGTTTATTTCTAGCAGTTTTTTTCATTTCAACATTTTCTAGCACCTGTTTGTTTTTCTCAATCTTTCTTTTTCTTCCTCCTTTCTCCTTTCACAATTCTAACTCAACACATGATGCATAACTGTAAGTAAACAAGTTATGACATTTACACAAGCATTCTCCCTCATAATTCTTCTACTTGTACTTTTATCCATCAAGAGCAATCAAAGATTTGGAAGGTAAATCAAACTCTCAGAAAAAAGTAATGGACAAAGTATAATAATGGGTTTAAGAAAGAAATTAACAATTTAGGCTCAAAATAGGCACTAGGGATAATATCAAATAGGTAAGCTTGAAAAGCTCAAACTATCCTATTACTGTCATTCCTAAGTTAAATCATGAATGTCTTTCTTATTTCGCATCGAGAGGTATTCAAGTAAGTTCTAGAATGATCAATGAATTTTAGCAGAAAAATAGGTTTAAGAACGATGTAAAGTATTTGATCAAGAACTACTTAATCCAAGTGCGTGCAAAAAGTCATACATAAGCCACAAATGATATAGAACATATACTCTATGATCTAGCACAAAGACATGCATTAAAAATACATCTTGAAAGCTCAAAAAAAATAAAAAAATTGCTCAAAAGGTTCAAAGAATTTCAAGAAGAATGAAACATAGAAGAATTCCTATTATAACCACTCCCCCACACTTAAACTGAACATTGTCCTCAATGGCCAAATAAATAGAGCAAGGAAATATTGTCACGGGACCAAAAATAAAGGGGAAAAGAGAAGAAAGAAAATACTTTCATTGCATTGTGCATTCTCCTACAAAAAGAGTTGAATTCCAGCAGAAAGGAGATTATTGAAGTACCTAGAAAGAAAAATACACAAAAGAAACACACCAAAGCATAAAAACTAGCAAAGAAAAATAAGCAAAAAGTAAAGAAAATAGTACGAAAAAGAAAAACATACAGTACAAAAGAAAAAAGTCAAGATAACCCAAGAACTTTTATTTTGCAGTGTCAAAGAGCATATCCATGATCAAGTCAACACATGATGCAAGATAGATGACCACGAAACAATGCTCAATAGTGCGTACATATCAATAGTGCGTGTCTCATTAAATCCACTGGCTCGAGGTACGACATTAAAAGCAAACATGTATACTAGAGCCCGAAAGTTGGCATCAAGATCATTGTTAGAGTAGAAGCTGTTGGCTTTTGAAAACATTTTTCTTGCGCAACCCTAGAGTAGCTCTAGTCCTAATGGCATCCCAATTAGGGTAAGAAAGAATCTTTTGATGATTAGTATCTATCCCTAGCCAAGAATCATCATCATACACATGGAGAAGAGTGGCTAAATGGTTTCTTATGATGAAAAGGGGGTTCCCTTCACTCGTGTCTCAATGTGTGGAAGATGGTTATTGTCCTTTGCAACCATGTTAGCATAGAATTCTTTTATGAGCACTGGACAATAATCCCCCTTAAGCTGTACTATAGGTCTCCACCCTAGTTTCCAAAATATCATTCCTAATTTAAGGGCACGGTCTAGGGTAGGTGCAAAGGTACGCTCCACAATAATCTTATTTGAGGACCTCCTATCATACCACTCCTCATAGGATGGATCAATGAAATCTACTGAACTGAGGAACATGGGGTCTATAGACGAAGGAGCCGAGAAAGAAGAAGCTCTAGCCCTTTTGGATGACTGGTCCCGTGCTCTAGACATATTAGAAAGTAGATAGTAGTAAAGATAGGAGTATAAGTACTAGGAAGCTCAAAGATTTTAGAAGAATATAATCTCCCCTTTTTCAAACATAATGCACAACACCACACTCAACTCTCAACCAGCCCACACCACAATTCCCAAACTCCTTAAGGTATACCTTTCACCAACACAATAACCAATTCAACCTCCTCCAATCAATCCACTACAATTTTCACCCAACCTGCAAGAATAAGCATAATATCTCACTGGAAAACGTAAATGTGCTGAACAAACCCAATGTATCTAGATGCTCATAACATGATCATGTGAATTATGAAATCATCAAGGCATTATAGTGATCAAGTGTAAGATAATTCAAGGCCAATCTGCAACTAGTTACTCAATCATCATAATAGCCATAATCATACCCTTAAGCGAATACACAAACTCCCTAATGATCATGTGAATGAATAAAGTTCTCAAGAATCATCAACTCATAATATATCCAATGTCATGAAGCTTACAAATTGATTCACAATGCAAGAGAACATTAAATATCCTAGATTTTGGCCAAAAATATACCTCAAATTAGAAAAAATTACCTACAACATTTTAACCATGGAAATTGAAGAAAAAAAAGTACATTTATGTTCTCCTATGCATGGGCAAGCAAAATATGCATCCTTTTTCCAGAAATCAAAGCTCTTTGAAAGCAAATTGAAGATAAGGTTTTTGTGAAAAACGGAGGATTTAGAGGATTTTGATATGTAGAATCAACAAAAGAATGATAGGTTGATACTCTAGAAGTGTTTGGAAGGTGAAAAATCAAAATTTGAAAGGTTTAGGATATGGAGTCGACGCAGGTTAGAGAGAATTTTGAGAGGGAATTGGAGAGTTTGAAAGAAAAAATGGCCAAATTGGCCTGTTTTTAGTGCCTCCCGCGACAGGTGCTGGCGTCGGTTCCAAGCCTCGATATATATATATATATATATATATATATATATATATATTGTGAAAAATGAAATAAAAATAATAAACACACAGCAGTGATGAATAATGCAATTTAATTCACAAAGAAATAAATAAATAAAGATGAAGAAAATAAAAAATTCCTTGCCAAGGCTAACACCTAGAAAAGACAAGAAGAAAGTTAGATAACGGAATTCACAATTTAAAAAAAATTAAAAGAACAACTTAGTCAATTAAACATCCGTCAAAGTTAGTAAATCAGATTACAAAGATACACAAGATAAAAAAGATGGCACCTTTTTTGCAAAAAGAATTATTGTACAAATTTACATATTTACATGGTTAAATAAACAAAATCCAAACTTTCATGATATTGTTCCCCGGCAACGGCGCAAAAAATAGGATGTGAAATCAAGTTTTTCAAAAATACCTCCATAATGAAATAGAAAAATATCTTAATCCCCGACAACGGCGCCAAAAACTTGATGTGTACAAATTTAGGTATAAAAATCATATAAAAATAAACACATTCTCAATCAAGTTTAAATTAAAACGTTAACTCCAAATTACATATATGAGCAAGCGCACTCATCATTAAGCATAGCATAGGACTTAAAGCGAGTATCAATCCTCGAGGAACAAATATGCATTAATCACTTTTCTTTCATTATTTAACCGACTCAATAAAGTGAAAAAGAAAAAAAATAAAAAATAAAATAAAATAAATAAAAGAATATATACATGTCAAGGATGGAGAATTATGTAACTCAAATCATTATTTTGACAAACATGACCTTAAAGTACCCAATTATTATCATAACTAATCATTCTCTTGGCATCATGAAGGATTAAGATAGATTCACTTTTTTTTCAATCCATGAAATCACTATCTTCTAGATAAATTAACATCACATATTCTATCTCAACTAATTCATCCAAAAATTACATTAAACACAATCCTCAATTAAATCCCCATATCCTGACAAATTTAAAACATGAAATGAACCAATGAATCCATATCCTAGTAGACATCAATTAACCTTTAATTACCCAATTCTTAGCAATTAACTCCTTTTCCAAGCAAGTTAATAGAAAGAAACAACAAATTCATCTCGTAATCAGCATAAGTAATTAAATACCAAGAATAACAATCAATTAATCAAAAGATCAAAGTAACTCTAAAAATTATGAAAATTGAAAACAATGTCAAATTACAATAAAACAATTAATACATCATTGTTCAAGAAAAGAAAACAAAGTTAAAAGAAAGAACTCATACACAAGCCTCTTTCTTCTTCCTTTGTAGACTCTCTTGTACAATCCTCTTTGATTTTAAGTGATTTTTTGTTTTGTTCCTTGAATTCATACCTTTGACCTATGTTTTTCCTCTATTTATAGGCTTTAGAAATGCCTAAATTCATCCCTCTAGGGTTTCTGGCCGAATAAAAGTAGAAAAATACCAAAACTCTGAAAATTACAAAAAACGCGCACAAAAATTGAGGTACCACCTATGTACAGTGCACAACAGGTGTTGCCTATCCTGCCTAGGGCTAGCGCGGTTGCATTCTGTCTCTCTGTTCATTTGCCAATTTTCTTGATTTTTGTGCCAAGTCTTCTAGGTCACAACTGGCGTCGGCTATGTTCTGTTCAGCCCCTATTTCATCCATTTTTCATTGCCTCGAAGTACGTGCCAACAGCACATGGCCGGCGCCACCTCTCCTGTCTTGACCGGTGCCGTCTCTAGTCTGTTTTGTAATGATTTTGCCTTATTTTACCCCTTAAATATGAAATAATGCACAAAATACCTTTCCAATGGTAAAATCTCAAATATAAAGGAATATAAGCAGCTATTGCACAAAATGTATCATAAAATGGCCTCAAATAACTAGGAAATATATGATTAATTTAGGCCCTATCAACCAAATATTGACATAATAAAGCTACTCCAAAGGGACCAAAAATATTAAAGGGGCAGAAAGTTAGGTAATACTCCCCAAGTGCAGTAAGCTTCCTTAAAATGGAGAACTTGAAGAAAGAATTTGAGCAATCCAAGAGGACTTTATTCAATCCCAAAAAATAAAACACAAAGAAAAGAACAAAGAAAATAGTAACATAAAAGTAATAAAACAAATGACTCAATAAAAATACTAACAAAGCAAATAAAGAAAAATGCTCCCTTCCCCACATTTAAGCTAGAAAGTATTTTCCTTACGGGGAAGGGAAAAGACACCTAACAACTAGATAGAACAAGATAATGCAATAAAATCTCCAATCATACAAAAACACTCTTTCCACTCGTCATGCTTTCTCATCATCCCATTTGAAAAGAAATTAATGCTTAATGAACAGAGTAGGAATGATGAATGTAAAAAGAATGGCGGTTTTTGTAAGAAATAAGGTTCATGGAAAATAGTTGCAATGAATGTAAATGCATGACCCTCCATCCGTAACACCTTTTGAGACATTCAAATCAACTTCCCAATACAAATATGCAAATTATATCTAAAAAGTGTATAAACAATAGAATCACCAATTATCCCATCAAAAGATTTGCTACAATGAAAATTCCCTTTTAAACGTAGTAATTGAGTTTTTAAAGATGGGATCAAGAAATTCTTACTTTTCGATGTATGGTCTACAAAACTAAGTTACCTCATTTTGAATGGGGTGAAGGGTAGAATCTCTTAACATCCTCCAAGGACTTCGTATGATATAGCATTGAAATATCCAACTCCTTAAGGCATGGTAAACTCAACACATCATCAATGGTATCAGTAGGCTCTATGAATTGAGAGGTACCCTATTTTTCTACGATTTTTCAAGCTTCACTGTGGATTTCATCAACCAACTGTGCTAGTTATGTTTGTTTTGAGCTCATTCATCACGATGATTCTTCATACCGCATAATGGATGAATTTGTGGTGGCAACAAAATAATTTATTGATGCTTCAAATGACGTCTTACAAAAAGCATCAATATGAGCTTCCAAACCTACCAATGTATCAATATTGTACCTTCTTTAAATTTGCCTCCATGGCCACATACTTCCCTAAGAATAACTTGCCATAATGATGATTTTTTTTTTTTTAACTCACAAAACACAAGAAAAGTTAGTAACAACAAACATTCAAGAGATACAAAAATACAGAAATTAAGAAAAACATGCACAAGTAGTGAAAGGTTAGTGGTAGTTACAAATACAACAATGGCTAAATCAACAAGACTCGAGTCTCATAGACAAGTAAGCCTTCTTCTTCTTCCTTGAAACCTTCTTAATCATCCTCCTTTCCTTCTCCAAGAGTCTCCTTAATCTTCCTAAAACTTAGTGTTCTTCTAGGAGTTTCTTATGGGTTTGCAAGTCCGAAGGGTGAAAACTAATTTAAAGAGTGTTATTCCCTTGTATTTATAGGAGTTTAGATTGCCAAAAATTGCCTACAAGAGTCCTAATTTGTGTCTAATTCAGTTTTCAAAAGATCTGTTTTGCAACTTCCAAATTCTGATATTTAAAAGAATCTCCGCCGACACTGAATAGTCAAGAATTGGTACCGGCTCACATTGATTCTTCTCTGGAAATCCGATTTGGCTCTGTTTTTCCTCTATTTCTCAAATTCCTTCCAGTGCTAGGTTGGAATGCTTCCCTCGAGCTGGTGCTGGGTCTATACTGGAATGCTTCGCTTATGCTCAAATTTCATCAATTTCTGTATAAAAACTTAGAACAACCTTTCCATTAGTAAAATATCAAATAACTAGGAAAATAAAGGTAAATTTTGGCCCCGTCAACTTCTTAATGGATTCTTGTAAGATCTTGGTGCATATGCATCTATGGTTGTTGTTGCCTCTTACTATACTCCCTAAGGGTTTGTTTTCTATAGTAAATAACTTCAAAAAGTTAATTTCTTGAAGCAAAACTAAATTACTTACTTGCTAGAATTTCTGCTATATTGTGGTAGTTGTTTGTTTTAATTCAAGATTATCTTTGAAATGTCTTTTCATATTGTATTCTAGACAAGTTGTGGATGTTTATGCTAGAGATCATGCAAGAAAACATTAGGAGTGATCCCAACATTTTTTCAAAAAACAGGGGAAAGGAAACAAATTTTTTTTGTTTTTGTCGTATGTTATATTTAAGGCTGTTATTTCTATCTAATTTTTCAAGAATTTGGGGAGGGTCAAAAGAGAGAAAATAGCTTTAGTGCTAGTTATAAACTTAAAAGTTTCAGAATTTTCTGATGCAAGGATCTAAAGTTACGAATTTTTCTTTGTTGCTTGTCTATATTAGGCAGATTAGTACAGTATAGGTTCCAAATTTTTTGAGTGTGATTTGGGGCTGATTTTATTATTTTACTAATTATATTTTGTTGCTAATATGTTAAGGTATCTACTTGCAAAATTTGAGCCCAAATTGATGTGTTTTTGTGGTTGTTTTACCCTTAGAATCTTACATTAAGCTTGCTAGAATTTGTGAACAGCTTAGGTATTTTTGAGAAACTAAGTTTAATTTATATACTTCTTCTATGTTCAAGAGTGGTTCATGATCATGCTTAGGGATGTATTAAGGACTTAAATACTGATTTATTTGAGGTCAATGCTTGTTGTACATAGGTCATACCTGAGAAGACAAAAAATGCTAGAAACTAGTTGAATTGTGTGGAATGTGTTTTCTTAAGGTGTTTAGGAATAGATTATGACTTTTCATTTTATGATTTTTTCTTAGACTTGAAAGTTTGCCAAGAGCAAAGACCTACTGATTGTGGTTAAGAAACTTACTTGTTGCTAGACCAAGGTAAGTTCGTATGCATCCAGAAACTATTTCCATGTGTCTATTTTTGAAAACTCTCCTTCATACAACAATTTCTAAATTCAAAAAAATTTTAAAATTGAAACTTTCCCTTTTTAGACACCACCTATAATTGGAAACTTCCTAAATTTGTCCACTTGATAGGGGAGCCAAGCAATTTATTCTAAGCTTTGTTTTAAGCAAATGAACTTAAGTTTTCATGTTCATGCATATAAATATTTGAAAATTATAGCATGACTATTTTTAGTAAGTGGCTTCTATTATTTATAATTGAGTTGAATATTATGCATGTAATTGTATCTACTCGGAGATACGAACAATGAGGAGAAACATTGTTTCACTCTTATATTGAGCTGACTTGCTATGATCTGCTATGGGACTTTGCAAATGTAAAATTGGTAATGTTGAGTACTCAATGAAGGCGAAGCCTTTATGCTAGTCTTGGTTGGATTAAGGATGTCTTCTAGTAGGTGGCCAACTTTAAAAGGTTAACTTCTTTCGATCAAAGTGACAGTGTAGGAGTGTGGAGCCAGTCCCCAACTAAGGATGGGGTTCAGAAAGAATAGATGGCTAGACGTGAAGGAGGATATCTCACTTAGTAAGCTATACACCTACACAGTAGCTTGGGATTGCATGTACTGCACCCATGGAGCTAGAGCTACCTTTGTGCCCTTACACCACTAGTAGTTTAGGATGGCATGTACTACACAATCAGGGTGGGAGTTACTTGTGTGCCCCTACACCACTAATTTTGGAAATATGGAATATTGCTGCTCTGCGAACATAGGCAAAATGTCTTGATAATTCTGGAAATGATATTCATGGAAATGTTATACTCTTGATTACTGTTTTACTTTGCCAAACAAAAATATTTTATCTTCTCAAGCATGCATCATAAGAATTTTGTAGCCCAATACACACATAGGGATTACTAAAATTTCTCATCTCACTCTGTTTTAAATTCATGGTTTTTAGAATGTCCCAAATTCTACTCAGGTAGAGAGAATTATGATTGAGAATGCAGGACTTGTTCCTTTTTTTTTTTTTTTTGGTGCTAGTTTTACCCATTTTGAACATTTATATTATTTTACAAATAATGTATAAATTTTAACAAGACTTATAATAATTTATGATTTTATTTCTTTTAAGTTTTGATTTGTACTTACTTTCTGTTATAAAGACCCCTTATCTAGAGGATGGGGTGACATCCTCGACCCATTTAGGTTACATAGATAGATGAGGTTTTACAAAAATGGCCATAAACAATTACTAGTGGCAATCTTGTTAGACCACATCCACAAAACTTGCAAGGATACATAAAGTAGATGCAGTGATAGCTTTGGCAGCACAATTATAGGATATTTCTAAGAAAATGGACAATCTAGATATTATGAATCAACTAGCTCAGATACTATAAAATGATGTATGTAGGGAAGGACATGCAAGATATGAATGCCAAGCTATCAATACTTTGGGATAGTCGATAGAAAAAGCAAATTATATAAGAAATGCACGTACCTAACAACAATTCTTACAATCAAATTTGGAGAAATCACTCAAACTTCTCAAAGGGAATCATGGACAACAAAAGAAACATTCACCAACATTTCCGTAGTAGCATCCACCTTAGGAAAAGAAACCTAGCCTCGACAAGTTTATCACAACATCAGAGACTCATTTCTAGAGTACTAAAACAGTATTAAAGAATCATGAAGCATCTATCCAAAATCTGGTAAATCATATTAGACAACTCACTAAGCTAGTATTTGAGAGGCAACGATATACTTCCTAATAACATTAACTTTAATCCCAAAAAGCATGTGAAACTATGATTTGAAGAAATGGAAAATAGCTAAATATGGATGATAAGGTAAATGAAAAGAAGAAGAGTACAGAAAAGAAAGAAAATAAAATAAATGAAGAAGGAGGAGTAGAGGTAGAAAGTGACAAAGGAGTATAGACTACCAATTCTATAATTGGAGAAGGATAAGAAATGGGATCAATTTAGTATGTTCTTAGTGCTTTTTAAGCAATTATATTCTAACCTTCCTTTTATTAAGGCCTTTTTGCATATGTCATAATATGCAAAGTTCTTGAAGGATATCCTATCCAACAACAAGAAATTGGAGTTGTTAACAGTGAATTTGAGCAAGGATTGTCTTGCCACCCTCTAGAACAAGCTACCCAAGAAGTTAACGTTAGGGGTATGCCCTAGAGTCAATTTATACTTATACTATTGTCATTATGCATTATGTAATAATACGAGGTATTTTTTTTCCATAAATAGTGCATTTAGTTTTGTGGTCATCAAGTACATAACTTGATAGTAAAACCCTACAACCAATACAATGACTATTCTTAAACTATGCCTAATTGATTATTATTACCGAAAAAATAATCAATTAAGATTAATATGTTTGTAACTTGATGGCTATGTTTTACTGGTTATGGATATAGATGATATCAAGTCAAAACATAAATAAATGTTAGAGAACATTGTTTGGACATGACCCACTGTGAGAATACTTCATGGAACATGTTATAAGTACCTTCTAGCCATAATGATATTAAAAGTCCTTCAACCTGAATTCATCATAGTTTTTTACTTGATAAATTCTATATTTTGACGTTGTCTAATGTGATCTTTAACTAGATAATAAATTAGACTACTATTGGATATAGAATAAATCAAAAAGAGGAATATGATTGATAGTGAAGGAATTTGTCCCTCTCAATTATAAGAGAGATATCCATAGGCCCCTTGATAAGTTAGACTGTTAAAATTTATAGTCGTGCTCAAATATATCAATCTAAGATATTAATATCGTTTGTTTGAATAATATACTATGAGATCAAGAAATAATTGATTAAGTTTAATAAGGATGACATATTCCATGCCTTGTGCTTAATCTGGATATCACGTGACAAAAAGACTAAATATAAAGTTATGGTTTAGTTCAAAGAGATCACTGATCTTCATTTAACTTGGATAGTTATAATGTTTTACTAGAAACCGCTTATAACTTGTGGGCTATTTAAATGTGATTTAGGCACACTACTAGTGTTAAATGAACCTATAGAGTCACACAATAAGCGAACTCGTTAGGTTATTTTTCTGGTAACCAAGTTCGATGAATCTGAAAATATATCTAAGTTAATCGAACCTAGAAAATTGACTAGATACAATGAATCTGGAAATATATCCACATTCGATGTATCTGGATAATGTCCAGATTGTAAGAATCTGACTCTGTAAATTAATTAGTTAAATTACTGAGATAATAGCAGAATCTTATCATATCAGTTTTAATTTAATTTAAATTTAAAATAAAATATGATAAGATATTATCAGAATTGGACTATAAGAGGTTCGGGTGGTTTTTAAAAAAAAAAAAAACCCTAGCCATCTTCTCAAGATAGCTCTCTGTTAATATTCGTGTCTCCATTCACTAGAAATTTTTAAGCCTCTCAAACCCTAGGCGCTAGTACTCCCAGAGTAATGAGTTAGTTCGCTGTGTGTATCCAATAGAGGGCATTTGCACATTGTAGCATCTGGTGATCGTTCGAGTTGCACGTACGACATCAAAAAGTAGAATCCAAGGATCTTGATTATGTCGAATAGAGGTAATTCTGTAATCCCTAGATCATCTTAATCATTTGGTTTGGGTCCTCGAAAGGGATTCGTGGATATTTTTCGCGTTTAGGAGTCCACGAATTCTAACGGATAAATGATCCAAGGAGTTTCACTCTTATTTGTACTATTGGTAGTTTATTTGTTGAAAAGGCATTAGCTTATTTAGGTGCTAGTAATAAATTGATGCCTTTTGACATGTTAAAGAAATTGGGATTACGTGAATCTAAACTCAATCTAATGATTACATAGCTTGCTAAATCTATGAAGTATCCTAGTGATATTATTGAGAATGTATTAGTGAAGGAAGACAAGTTCATCTTCTTAGTAGATTTTGTAATTTTGGATATGGAATATGATATTAGCATATAGGTAGACCATTTCTAACTATTGCTAACATAATCATTGATGCAAGGAATGGAATATTAATCTTTAAGGTAGGTGATGAAGATGTAGTCTTTCGTATTCTAAATCAATAAGGCACCTTCTTGATAAATATGACAGGTTTATTTAATTAATACTAAAGTCCCTTGTTCATAGAAGGAAATTAATGGACAAAGATTAAAACTAGCCATAGACCATAATGTGAAGAAAAAGAAGGAAATGTATCTCCAACCACCATACATATGAAAAGCAAGAATAATCCAGCTAAAAGACTAATAAAAAAGCACTGTTTGGCGGTGACTCAATTATTTTTACACTTTTATTTTTTTTCCTTATATTTCCATATTGTTTCAATTGGTTGATGGAATAAATCTATTTGTTTAGGATCTAAGAGTTCATCAATTTTCGCTCAGTGAAAGTAACATATGAATGGTTAATGTGTGCAAGGGATAACTATGGGCATTCAGAAGAAGTGTCACACCTCGAATTCAACAAAATTCAATCTTTGTTAAGCTACATGGTTGGTCAAATGCAAATGTTACTGCCTGTGTACTTCTCTAAAAATAACAAGGACAAAGGCCAAAGGAACATAAGTAAACTTTTGAAAGCTACACATGTAATATCCTATCTAGTTTCATATTAGAAATGAGGAGATGAAATGGATGCATGAGCATTTTATGTGAAAACTATTATTGAGAATATTTTTATGTGTCATACATGTTTCAGTGCCATTTGTTATAATTTATAATTGTAAATTTTGTGAATTACTTGTGTATATTTAATTGTATAAGTTTTGTGAATATGACCAATAATTAATTTTATATTGGAGACTGAAGTGTTACTACTATAAAATATATTTTAAATTATTTTGGGAGAAAACATCTTTTATAGAGAAATTTTCTATTTTTTATTTTGGAAAGGACTTATAAGTATTTTCTCTAAAATTTTGGTCCAATGATGTAATAAGGGCAAAATAATAAAGTTGGAATTTATTTTTAGGAAATCACATATTTTTATGTAAGGGATGAGAATTAAATTCATGACCTCTTAAATGTCTTGGTCAACCTATTATTGTTTTGAGTAACTTAACTTTTATAATCAAACCCTACTATTCCAAGAGGTTGTAAAATTCCTAAAATACCCCTTTTTAGCCACTACCTAGGGATTCTAAACCATAAATTGCCTTTCAATCCGAGCCATCTATTTTATCTAATCTTGGCCATCAATTTTATTTAATCTTAACTGCCCATTTTACTTTTTTTTTTCAAGTAACTTAATCCCAACCATGCATTATATTTTTTACCCAAGAAAACCCCTAAAAACATGAAACCCTAGCACCATTTTGGCAACCCCATTTTCCTCTAACAAAATATTTTTGCCCCTCTCTCTCTAAATGGCCGAAGCCCTACCTCTCTCTTCTCTTTGATTTTTCTTCGAGCAACTAAGGTAACCAGTTTGGATTCTTGCAAAAGGAAGCCTTTTCTTACTGTTTTCAAAGTGTTGTGGCAAAGACTTCAAGAGGTAACATAAAAGACCTCCCTTTTCTCTTTGTTTTCCCTATGACCAAAATTAGTGTTCTTGAAGGAAATTTTTGTGACTTCAAAAGCTATGTTCTTTTAACATGTGTTTGAGTGGGCTCTTGAAGGGAATTCAATTGTTAGATGTTTTACTATGAGTATATGTTATTATATGTTAATTTCAAGTTTATATAAGGTTATTTGAGCTAGTTGATATGAGGTTATTTAAGCTATCTAAATTGCCATGCAAAATAGAGAATTGTAGATGGGTTTGTTTTCATCTTGAAATTATGGTTTAATTAAGCATGTAATTTCTTATATTTTTGAAAGGGCTTATTATATTAAATTGATACGATGTCTTGGGAGTTATATAGGAGTTGATTTTGCATGCAAATTGTGTAATAAATATTACTTTATATTAATTAGAAGACTGCTCTATTCATTATTAGAATTCTTTATTTAATTAGTGAATTTATTAGTCTAAAAATGTGGGTTTTTTTGGTTGAATTGGATTGGGATATTTTATGAAATAAAATTAGAAGATTTTAGAAAACGAATCACTATAAAATACACTGTGGATTGATTTCAGTATTATTATTATTATTATTTTTTGAAAATAGTTGCACAAAAATTGTCAAAATTTTACTAGAACAACTCTTTGTTTTGGCATTTTAAAATAACCAAATTATAAGCACGATTTTAAAAGGATTTTTACATCAAATTTCTATATATATATATATATATATATATATATATGAGAGAGAGAGAGAGAGAGAGAGAGAGAGAGAGAGGTTGTAAACTAGAAAGTTTCAAGAGAAATTGGGTTCAATTGCTTGGTCAAATAATCATTTCATTTACTGCCTTGTTTTACTTAACAAAACAAAATTTATTGATTATGATAGAGATATAAATTGTTGGGGATTTTGCTATGAAACAACTATATACCTATTCAAATTTGTACTATGATATTTTTGGTATGTTTTGTATGTTTATAATCGTACTTTAATGCTTGATTGGTAAAGCATACTTGCTAGAAATTGATTACAAAATCAGCTAATCATTGAAAACTAAATTGCATAAAGAAAACTCTTTATATGATATGTGATCATTTGAGTGACTATAATCAATGATTTTCCGAGGCTAATTAAATTATATTTCATGTGTATACGGTTCTTTTATGAAGATATTTACATTGAATTTGTTTGGGATATTGTGATTGGGGATTATGAGTTAAATGTGCAAGTATTGATATAGTTAAGTAGGATTTGAGATTGGAATTGAAGTACTCTTTTGAGAGAGTTGATTTAGGAGTTAACAATTGAATTATTTGGATAGTAGAAGTGGTGGAAATCGAAGGACAAGAGCAAGGCAATTAACTTAAGACTTATTGATTTTTTATTAGATCAAGGTAAGTCCTTACATTCATATTCATCAAAAATGTGTTATGATTGATATAAGTCCTAACATTCTTGAAAATGTTTTATATTTGAATTACCTTTGAAAAAAAATATAAATCCTTGTATCTTTTGAAATATTTGTGACTATGGTATTACGAAAATATTTTCAAAGTATGATTGTAAGTCCTTATGTTAATAAATTGCTTTATGCATGATCTATTTGAGAATATTCTTAAAGTAGATGGGTAAGGAATTTAGAGCCAAGTGTTGAGTTTCATAAGATGCCTATAATTATTATACTATAATTTTATCTCCATGGATATGTTTGTGAAACTCATAGCATGTATTATAACATCTTTGACTCCAATTATCAAGGTCTCTTATGCTGGATTTGAAAATATGATATGTATTTTATGGATATTGGAATTAATTTGATTATTTATATATATTTTTTTTTTGGGAGATTGTATGAAATGTAAATTATTTTTCGAGATGTGAAATGTATATATGTTTTAGAAATGGGAACTGAGTTTTGTAATGTATATTAAGCTATTCCTTGAAGGAATATTATTGTGTTGAGCTACTTTGAATTGTGATTGTGAATACTTGAGTACTCAAATGGGCAATACTCTTATACTAACCTACTTAGGATTGAGGACGCTTTCAAGTAGGAGGCCACCTTCAAAACGTTGACACTTTCCAAGTAGGACAGCAGTACTTGTCAGTTGTGCCGTCTTTAGCTAGCAAGCAGGGTTTTAAGTGAACTTAAGCAACATACGTAGGGCTTCCAGGCCAATGGTATTAAATGAGAGAGATGGTAGAGTATTCTCTCGGTAGTATATACACCTACTTGGTAGTTTGAAACTACATGTTCTGTGTCCATTCACCATGTATCATGATGTAACGTTTCATGGTACGGGATACAACATTGTTAATGGTTTATGGCCCAATTTAGCATTTATATGACGTATCTTGATAATACGGTTATGTTTTTTTATTTAAGGCTCAAATTGAAATATTTTATTTGTTCCCAAAATTTATTCCCAAAAATTTATTTTGATGAGATTATGCTAATAAGTGAAATTATCCCGAAATGTATGTTTTACTCTATTTCAAGAGTATTTGATGATTTCTCCCAAAAGTTTTATTGAGAAAATATCTAAAGGTATAGTTTATTACTTGTATTTGTTACAAGATAAATACATATCATGCATCATGAACTGTTTAAAAAAAAAAATGAATCATAAGCACACTACAGGACTTATGTTGTAAGGAGATTATGACATAAAATATTGGTCACTCAAAATATAATCGCCATATACCAATAAATTCTAAACCCTACTCCTAAAGATAAAGTATAGCATAGTAGCAAGTAAGGTATCAATTTCTTAAGGAATAAGAAAAGGATTCTCTATAAGAAAAATCATTCTTCCTCTTTCTTATGAAATAATGTTGTGAATACTTAACCTAATTAATTCTAATGGTGTTGATAATTGTTCATTATATATATACATACATATATATATATATTCATATCATTTGTGCTTTAAAGTCTTTATAATCTGCTAGAGATTGCTACTTAACTCCTAGTTTTCTCCTTGTTTGATATAAGTTGCAATGATTTGAAATTAAAAGTGGAATCAAAGAGAAAAAGACTACAAAAGAACTTTACTAAGGCTACACATCACCGCACAGCTCACCCTACACACGTCGTGGCATAACCTAAAATTAGAGTCAAGATATTAGGAGTTCATGACGCTATGCCCAACACTTTTCATGGCACTGTTCATGTTTAGACTTCAGAAATATCAAACTTCTAAGAACCGATGGTGCCATGCATCTCGTCCTTGATGCCACCATGCACGATTACAGCACACAATGATATCAAGTTTCACGACGTCGTTTCAAAGCCAATATAACTAATGAAAAGAATGTACGACACCCTGTATAACACTTTCACAGTGCCATGCAATATCACAGAAAAGCTTTGTTCTCTATACGTTACAAGAAAATGATACATTGGCGACAAAATTTTTTCCTAAGTAAAGTTTTGTCGCTAAAAGTACCCTTTAACGAGGAAAATTTTTCTTCATCGACAAAAAACATTTTGTAGCTATTGATTAAGACCTTCGGTGATAAAAGTTTTATTTCCTAACTAAAAGTGATGGCTTTATTTAGGAAATAAGTGTATTAGTGAAGAAAATTTAAGTTTTCTCGCTAATAATGCATAATTAGGAACGAAAATTTATTTCCTAACTAAAAATATTAGCTTTTATCACTATTAACTATACTTTTAGTTACAAAATTCATATTTCCTAACTAATACTTATCTTTAAATTTTTAAATATTTATAACATGGCCCCAAAAAATTGTAAATTGCCCTAAATTTTTAAAATATTTACAATATGACCATTAAAAATTTTATAAATTGGTCCCTAAATTTTTAAATATATAAAACATGACCCTAAATTTTACAAATTGCTCCTTAAATTTGTAAATTTATAAAATGATAACCAAAAATTTATACATTGATCGTTAAATTTTAGAATATTTAAAATATAATTCCAAAAATTTTATAACTTAATCCCTAAATTTTTAAATATTTATAAATGTATTATATTTTTGGGCTGATTTATAGATATTAAGCTAGATTATGTGGTAAAACATGTCCGGTTACTTTCAAATTTAGTTATAATACATTTTTTTAACAAATTCAATAAATCTAACAGTTAGATCGTTAATTTGAAATGTCTATCATTGTAAATGCATTAGATTTTAGGTATTTTTATAATGATTATGCAAGATTAGGTAGTAAAATATATCCGATTACCTTCAAATTTGGCAATAATATATTTTTTTAGCAATTTTAATAAATCTGATAGTTGGATCGTTAATTTGACATGTCTATCTTTGTAAATAGGTTAGGTTTCAAGCATTTTTATAGAGATTTTACCAGATTAAGTGGCAAACATATCCGATTACCTTTAAATTTTGTTATAATACTTTTTTTAGTGATTTTATCCAATCTATTGGTTGGATCATTAATTTGATATGTCTATCTTTCTAAATGTGCTAGGTTTTCTATATTTTTATAGAGATTATGCTAAATTATGTACCAAAACTTATTCGATTACCTAAAATTTGGTCATGAAACTTTTTTTTAATGATTTTATCAAATCTAGCGGTTAAATCATTAACTTGATATGCCTATTGTTGTAAATAGGTTAGGCTTTCTATATTTTTGTAGAGATTATGCTAGATTCTGTGCCAAAACATATTCGATTACCTTAAAATTTGGTCATAAAACTTTTTTTTTTATTTTATCAAATCTAATGGTTGAATCATTAATTTGATATGCCTATCGTTGTAAATGGGTTAGGTTTTCTGTATTTTTGTAGAGATTATACTAGTTTAAATCGCAAAACATATCTGATTACCTTTAAATTTGATTATAATACTTTTTTTTAGTGATTCTATCAAATTTAAAGGTTGGATCATTAATTTGATACAACTATCTTTCTAAATATGTTAGGTTTTCTATATTTTTATAGCGATTATGCTAGATTCTATGCCAAAACATATTTGATTTCCTTAGAATTTGGTTATAAATTTTTTTTAGAGATTTTATCAAATCTAACGGTTGGACCGTTAATTTAATATGACTATCTTTATAAATGAGTTAGGTTTCGAGTATTTTTATAGAAATTATGCTAGATTAAGTGGAAAAACATATTCGATTACCTTTAAATTCGTTCTTAATGTTTTTTTTAGTGATTTTATCACATCTAACGATTGGATCACTAATTTGATATCCCTATCTTTGTAAATGTGTTAGCTTTTCTATATTTTTATAGAGATTATGCTTGATTCTATGCCAAAATATATTTGATTACCTTAAAAATTGGTTATAAAACATTTTTTAGTGATATTATTAAATCTAACGGTTGGATCGTTAATTTGATATTCCAATCTTTGTAAATATATTAGGTTTTGGGTATTTTAATAGAGATTGTGCAAAATTATATGACAAAACATATGCGATTATCTTCAAATTTGGTCATAATACTTTTTTTAATGATTTTATCAAATCTAACGGTTGGATCATTAATTTGAGATACCTACCTTTCTAAATATGTTAGGTTTTTATTATTGTTATAGAGATTATGCTAGATTCTGTGGTAAAACATATATGATTTACCTTTGAATTTGGTCATAATTATTTTCATAGTGATTTTATCAAATCTAACGGTTGGGTCGTTATTTTGATATGCCTATCTTTGTAAAAATGCTAGGTTTGAGGCATTTTAATAGATATTGTATTATATTATGGGACAAAATATATCTGATTACCTTCAAATTTGGTCATAGTACTTTTTAAAGCTATTTTATCAAATTTAACAGTTGGGTCATTAATTTGATATATCTATCCTTGTAAACGCGTTTGATTTTTGGAATTTTTATTAATACACACTTTTCTTAACAATTTTAACAAAATTAACTATTAGATTATTAATTTGATATGCCTATTTTCATAAATGCACTAAGTTTTGGGCATTTATTTATATGTATATGTGTTTGCGTTTGCATATATATGTATAGTTATATATTTAGTAATATTTAGTTTTTGGTATGTAGCTATATATTAAAATAGTATATTAATTATGTATATATGTGTATATTAATATATATACGTAAATAGTATATTAATATATTAAAATAGTATGTATGTATGTATGTATGTATGTATGTATGTATGTATGTATGTGTGTGTGTGTGTGTGTGTGTGTGTGTGTGTGTATAGACATATATTTGAATATGCATACATCTATATATATTTATACATACATACATACATATATATGTGTGTGTGTGTGTGTATATCTGTGTGTACATGTATATATGTATATATATGTATATATAGATATAGATATATATGTGTTTATGTGTGTACGTGTTCAAAATATATAGAAAAAAATTACTTCTTTAAAATTCAAAAAAGAAGCATGGAGCAAAATGACGTCCAAGAATGTCACTCTAAAAGATGGGATTTCTCCCAAATCTAAACAAGTATTCATGTTATTGAAACTCATACCTTATATTTGCACAAGCTCCGAACTAATACCAGTAAACTACCAACAAATAAGAATTTTTAAATTTGTGAACAAATATACAGTACAAGGTGATGGATGTATAACACTAGAAATTTCATTTTTTCCACACTTTCCAAGTTTTCACTAAATAAGTACAATCAACATATCATTTTCAATAAGTATTCGTCTTCTCATATTACTAAACATGGATTTATCTATATGTATGTATGTATGTATGTATGTATGTATGTATGTATGTATGTATGTATGTATGTATGTATGTATGTATGTATGTATGTATGTATGTATGTATGTATGTATGTATGTATGTATGTATGTATGTATGTATGTATGTATGTATGTTGAGTAAATTCATATATGCATTGTATATGTGGATAGATATATGTATATATGAATATATGTGTATGAATATGTATGTGTGTTGTATATGTGTATATATAGTATATACATATATGTATATGAATATATGTATATATATGTGTTTTATAAATATATGAATAAATGTATAAGTATATGTGTATAGATGTGTGTGTGTGTGTGTGTGTGTGTGCATAGACACACGCAACACAGTCATATAAACATATACAATATATATATATATATATATGTTGTATATATTGAATAATATATTTTTGTAGTAAATTTTATATGATTTTTTTATTTTTATTATAATAATATTGCAAAAAATTATAAAAAGAATAATGGGAATAGTTTAAATGGAAAAAAAATGATATAGTTAAGCAGTTGCACTTGGCCTAGCGACTGAAGCTTAACCTCCTATACGGAAGGTCTTCAGTTCAACTCCAACCAAACTCTCCAATTAATTGGAGGGTTATAATAAGGCGTAAGTGGTTCTTGGAGTGGGTTGTGGTCCATGAAGGAGATCAAGTGTGCGTGGTCCATGAAAAGGACTATGGTCTGTGCAGTTTAGGGTGTTGCGATCAGGTGTGCTCGGTCCATAACGGGTGATGTGGTCCAAAAAATTAAATAATTTTTATTTTTAAAAAATATTAATATCTTTAGCGAGGAAATATTTTGTCACTAATGGCAAACTTTTTTGTCTCCATTAACCTTTTTGGTGACGAAAAATTTTTGCATTGGCAAGGAATTTTTTTTCACAAAAAATAAATAAATTTTTTCAAAATTGTATTTGATTTCTCAAAACTATATATTTTTTGGGACGAATTTTTTTGCGATGAAACCTTTTTTGTCACTAAAAATCATCATTAGTGACAAAACTACAACTTTTTGCGAAAAAATATTTTTAGCTTTATCAAGGAAATTTTTCCTGCTAAAAACAAAGCCTTTAACGAGGAAAAATTTTCCTCGCTAAAGAATAATCCTTGGTGAGGAAATTGAAAATTGTCACCAACAACTTTGGCGACAGCGATTCAAGGAGGAAGGGGAGAGGAAGTAAATTTTGTCACTAAAGGGCTTTAGCTAGGAAATTTTAACCTTTAGTTGAGGGTTTTTTTTTTTTTTTTTGTAGTGAGAATTTAGGGCTTTTCAAGAGAAACATATAAATACCCCTTATCTGGATCATATCTAGGGAGAGCCACACGAGAAACACATCTAAAAACCTCTTGGAAACATCAATAAGAGCTAGAAGAGAGGATCAAAGTTGGATTGGAGGAGAAAATGAGCATCCTAAAGAAAATTCAAAGTAGAAGAATGGCACTTGTCCATAGGTCTTTGCTTTTCTTCTTTATAATTTTAATTTGGTGATATTTATTTTTCTTGGATCTAATTAGTGGATTATTATTTAATTTATTGAATTTTATTTGAGTATTCTATCGCTTAGGTTTGTTGATTAAATTGATTGATTGGGTTGTTCTCTTATATTGAAATTGAGAAATTGATTTATGATATGGGTACCCATTTATATTGATTTATGATATAGGTACCAATTTATATTGATTTAATAAATTTGTTTTCCCTTGATGAACTTGAGAAAGGATTTGGGGGATAAGAACTTTGTGATACATGGTGTTGTTGGGTCATCTAGAAATAGGGGCTTGGTACTTTTTTGCTTGATAATTGTGGGTCTTTGATTTAAATGCTCATTAAGCTTACTTTGTATGATAGAGATATTTATGAGTCGGGCTCAAGGATAGGAAACTCTTTACTTGAGAAATAGTGGGTTTTGCAATATTAAGAGATCCTTACAAATGCTTAGATGTGGATTCAAGTGACTGAATGATGTTTGATATATGATCATTATTTGGGGAATTCACTATGGTTACATGGCTAATCTCCTTCTCTTACTTCCATCTTACTATTATGTTCTTCTAGACATTACCTTATGGTTAGGTTGTTGTATTCTTGTTGTGCTCATTAGTAATTGGTTAGGATTAGTAGCAGTTAGTGTCTTTATTTCTCTATTTTTAATTGATTGGACAATAAAACAAGTGTGGAAGTAGGGGTAGTTGATATGGTTCCTAAGGATTCCTCGATACTTACTAACTATAGGTATACTTAATGTGTCTGTGTATGTGATTTAAAATGGTACTTTAATTAGTAAAACTTGAATGATTTTGAGGCATTGTTAATTTGAATTCCATATATACAAATGCATACATCAAATTTTTGGCGTTGTTATCGTGGATTAGTTGTCAATATATTGACAATACTTGAGTTTTGTTTGAATCTTTATTTTATCTTGTTCATATTATCTTTTATTTTTCTTAGGTAGCTAGGAAATTTTGATTTTAAATATTTTTGCTTTTACATTTTTGTCTCATTGATCTCTTGTGAATATTTGTGATACTAACTTTTGTTTTGGTTCTTGATATATTTGTTTAGTTCATAATTATTAATTTTTCTTGGTTTCATTAGAGTCTTGGTAGATCTTGATTGAGTTTTGATTTGATTAGGTTATTGTGTTTTGGGAAATATCTTTTGAGGAGATTTGATACAAATGTCTTGGGACTCTTATCAAGAGGATCAAATATATTATTTTAAAGAATGCAGGAAGTATTCAATGAAACCACCAATTGAAGATCTATTTGTGGACTTTGCCACTATAGTAAGTGGCCATTTTCCTACAATGGATGAGTTGCTTAGAACTCAGAAAGCTTTGCTTGTTAAATTGGAGCACCAACTTAGACAACTGGCAAAGACAACTCGAGATAGCTAATTGCAAAATAATCAAAGGGAACATGCCAAGGCAGTTACACTTCATAGCTAGAAGTAGTTAGAGACTTCAATCATGCAAACACAAGCAGAGAAGGAGTAGCCTGTTGTAGTAGAAAATGAAATATACAGGGAGTCGATGGTGCCTAGCAAGGTGATAGAGCCAACACCATCCAACTAGTCAGAAGAAAAGAAAGACGTGCCAGAACTTACTTCTCCAATTCCATATCTAGAAAAGTTTAAGAAGGAGAAGGATGATAAACAATTTTGTAAATTCTTGGAAATATTTAAGCAAGTGCATACCAATCTTCCACTAGTTGAAGCTCTAGCATAAATGCCCAAATATGCGAAGTTCTTTACGGATGTCTCATAAAAAAAATAAATAAAAAAAAGAAGAAAGCTTGAAGAGTTATCTTTTGTGACCCTAAAAGAAGAGTGCTCTACTATTTTACCATGCAAAAAGACACTGCCAAAGAAATTAAATGATCTAGGAACTATCCCTTACATGATTGGTAATGTCATATTTGGTACTGCATTGGCTGATCTAGGAGTTAGCATAAACTTCTTATCCTATGCCAGTTTTAAAAAGGTAGGCTTAGGTGAACTAATACCTACTAGGATGGGTATCCAATTTGTAAATAGCTCTATAAAGTGTCCTGGAGAAATTGTTGAAGATGTACTTGTAAAAGTTGATAAATTCATTTTTCCTGTGGACTTTATTATTCTTGATATATATGAAGATTCTAAAGTTCTTTTGATTTTAGAATGTCCTTTCCTTGCTACTGATAGTGCCATTATAGATGTTCATAGAGTACAGTTGACATTAAGAGTGGAGGGTGAAGAAGTTATCATTAGAATTTCTAAGAGCATGAAGCAATCATCTATACAAGATGATTCTTATTTTGTGGCTGATACTCTTAATGAGTGTATTGGTGATTTTGTGCAGAAACATTTTATTAAAAAATTATGGGCTACACAATGGATAATGGATGATAAATTTGAAGCAAAAAAATGGTCTATACAAGAACTTCTATCACATGTGAAAAGCTCCGAGGATAATCCTAAACTAAAAGTTTTTGATATTATTGAGAAGTCAAGTCTTGGGAGGATAAAACTATCTATTTAGAACCTACCAAAGTTGGAGTTGAAAGAACTATCCAACCATTTGGAGTATGCATTTTTAGCACAAGGAAACAAATTGCCAGTGCTTATTGGAAAAGATTTAGAAGAAGAGCAAAAGCTGTAATTGGTTCACGTTCTACAAAAACACAAAAAGGCTATAGCATGGAAGCTTACAGATATAAAAAGATTTAGTCCTTCTTTCTGTACACATAAGATTTTATTAGAAGAAGTTGCTAAGCCTATAGTTCAACCTCAGTGAAGATTAAATCCAAACATGAAGGTGGTAGTTAAAAGTTAAGTGATCAAACTTCTTGATGCAGGAATCAGTCATCCTACATCAAGTAGCATGTGGGTAAGCCTAACCTAAGTGGTTCCGAAGAAAGGAGGTATGATTGTAGTTTATAATGAGAGAAATGAGCTAATTCCCACTATACTAGTAACAGGCTACAGAATGTGTATTGACTATAAGAAGTTAAATGAAGACACAAGAAAAGACCACTTCCCTTTTTCTTTTATTGATCAAATGCTAGAGAGATTAGCAGACCACATGTATTATTACTTCCTTGATGGATTCTCAGGGTATTTTCAAATTCCAATAACTTCAAAAGACCAAGAAAAGACTACTTTCACATGCCCTTTTGGCACATTTGCATATCGAATTATGCCTATTGAACATTGCAGTAGTCCATACACATTTCAGAGGTACATGATGGCTATATTTAAGGATTTGTTTAGTGATATAATGGAGGTATTCATGGATGGCTTCTCTGTATTTGCAGACTCCTTTGAGTTGTGTTTGAAGAATTTAACAAGAATCCTTCAAAGATGTGAAGAGACTAATCTTCTATTGAATTGGAAAAAATGTTATTTCATGGTCAAGAAGTGTATTGTTCTAGGACATAAAATCTCAAGTAAAGGTTTGAAGGTTGATAGAGCCAAAATTGAAATTATTGAGAAACTTCATTCACCTTCCTCTGTGAAAGTAATACGAAGCTTTCTGGGTCATATGGATTTCTACAGGAGGTTTATCAAAGACTTTTCAAAAATCTCCAAGCCGCTCACTTCTTTATTAGGAAAAGATACCCTGTATAACTTTGATGAAAAATGTCTTCGGCATTTCAATGAATTGAAGTTTCAATTGATTAACTCTTTTATTTTTGTCACTCTTTATTGGTCTTTACCTTTTGAGTTCATATGTGATGTGAGTGAATTTGTAGTAGGTACAGTCTTTGGGCAAAGGCAAGGGACGAACTTTCAACTAATATACTATGTAAGCAAAACTCTCACTTATGCGCAAGAAAACTATACTACCATAGAAAAAAAATTGCTTATTATAGTGTTTATTTTTAATAAATTCCGTTCTTATATTATTTTGTCTAAAATGATTGTATACACTGATCATTCTACTTTGAAATATTTTCTTACTAAGAATGACTCTAAGCTTAGACTAATAAGATGGGTGTTAATTTTACATGAATTTAATTTAGAAATTAGAGATAAAAAGGGAACTAAAAATCTTGCAGCATATTATTTATCCAGATTGGACAATCCTCATTTAGAAACTTAAAGGAAAATGAGATTCATGATATTTTCTCTTATGAGCAACTTTTATGGATTAACAGTAAAACTCCATCTTCTCTTTGGTTTGTAGATTTCATTAACTATTTAGATGCAAGGATTATTCTAAAATAATATGCTTCGTACCAGAGAAAAAATTTCTCTCATATGTGAAATAATACTTTTGGAAGGATCTTTTTCTCTTTTGTTGTTGTGCAGATTATGTTATTTGGAGATGTGTTGATGAAGATGTAGCTTGAGACATTCTTTATCACTGTCATAAGACACTAGTTGGGGGTCATTACCAAGCCAATGGACTACAATGAAAGTCCTCAAAAGTGGATTTTATTGGCCCTGAATCTTTAAAGATGCACACAGATCTGTGAAAAACTGTGATAGGTGCCAAAGAACAGGTAACATTTCTATTGCTCATGAGATGCCTTTATCAATTTTTCAAGCATATAAGGTATTTGACTGTTGGGGAATTAATTTGATGGGACCTTTTCCCAATTCTTTTAGTTGTAAGTATATTTTGGTCGATATTAATTATGTGTCAAAGTAGGTTGCGGTACAAGCTCTACCAACTAATAATGCTATGGTGGTTGTTCATTTCCTTAAAATTCTTTTCACCTAATTTGGAATTCCTAAAGTACTTATAAGTGATAGGGGAATGCATTCTTGTAACAACCAATTGGAAAAAAGTATTAAATCGTCTAGGTGTTATCCAAAAACTTGCAACCCCATATCATCCTCAAACTAGTGGCGAAGTGGAGGTGGTTAATAAAGGGCTTAAAATAATTTTGGAAAAGATAGTCAATCGCACAAGGAAGGATTGGAGTAAGAAATTAGATGAGGCTCTTTTGGCATATAGGATTGCTTATAAGACCCTTTTAGGCACTCCTTCTTATCGATTGGTTTATGAAAAATCTTGCCATCTACTTGTAAAAATTGAACACAAAGCATTTTGGGCAATTAAAGTTGTAAATTTTGATCTTAATTCTACAAGTGAAAAGAGATCCTTTCAATTGAATGAACTTGATGAATGGAGAAATGAAGCCTATGAGAATTACAAGGTGTACAAGAAGAAAGTCAAACAATGGCATGATAAGCATATCTTACCAAATAGGGAATTTAAAAAAGGTTATCAAGTGCTGCTTTACAATTCAAGGCTAAGATTATTCCCTAGAAAACTTAAATCAAGATGGTCTAGACCATTTGTTGTAAACAATGTCTTTTTCGATAGCGCCATAGAAGTTTCTCATCCAGAGAAAGAGAAATTTAAAATAAATAGTAACCGGTTAGAGCTTTATTTTGGAGAGGATCTTGGGGGTTTGGAAAGAGTTTCTGCCATCTTCTAAGCATTAGAGAATCTTATTTCTTAACTCGTCTTTCTTTAGTTGTTTTTCATTTCTTTTATTTTCTTTTATTGATAGGATTTTCTTAGCTTCTTAGGATGCTTTGAGTACTTTATTTTGTTATGACATTTGATGTTAGACTTTCTTTTGTTTATTTCACTTATTCAGTACTTTATTTCTTTTTTTATGATTGTTGATATAACTTTCTTTATGGATGATCCTTTTCTTCCTCTAATGATTAAATTGGGCTTCTACTTACTTGGGGAATAATGCTTTACTTTTTCCTCGTTATCTTTCTTAGTCCTATTGCATATATTAATATTACATATATTGCTAACCAATGAGGACATTGTCTACTCCAAGTGTGGGGGAGTGGTTAGAAGTGTATTCTTTACAAGTTTATGTATGGATTCTTAGGCTGAATTTTTTTTTATTTTTAGATTAGTTTGGCTTTGATGTATTGTGCTATGGCTATATATCACAATACAACTCACCTTGCACATCACCATGGCATAACTTGAACATTAGAGTCAAGACACTAGGAGTTCATGGTGCCATGCCCAACACCTTCCATGGTACCGTGCATGTTCAGACTTCAGAAATATCAAACTTCTGGGAGCCGACGATGCTATGCATCTCATCCTCGATGCTATCGTGCACAATAATAGCACACAATGACATCAAGTTCCACAACATCATTTCAAAGCCATTATAAATAATTGAAAGCATGCATGACACTGTGCATAGCACCTTCCACGGCACCATGCAACATCGCAGAAAGTCCCTGCTCTACATAATTTAGGGCTTTTTAAGAGGAACTTATAGATATCGGATATTTTGTTATTTCATTCATATTTACATAGTAATGGGGCTTAAATTCTTTAATTTTCACTATAAACTACTACCCATCTCTCCTAATTTTCTTCTTGTTTGATGTAGATTAAAAGAATTAAAGTTAGAAAAGAATTCAAAGAGAAAACACTGAAAAAGAGCTATACAGGGTATGCATGACACTATCGGCAATGATTTCCACACCGCCGTGCATCAACTGAAATTTAGAAATCAATCTTCTGGGTGTACATGGTGCCATGTTGTCAGGATACATGTTGTCATGCATCATCAAAATTTAGAAACTGCAGAATATCAAAAACTCCACAGCATCATGCCCAACAAGCTTCACGCTGCCGTGCAGCAATCCAGCACATGGCAACAATAAATACTGCAACGTCATTTTACATGGAAATTAAAAGATCAAGGCATCCATGATTCCATTCCGGTCTACATCCATGGTGCTATGCAACATTGCATATTGTACTCTATTTAGCGCATTTAGAGCTTTTTATTGGAAAAAACTATAAATAGCTCATTAGAGGAAGAGCTTGGGAAGTGCCACCAATGAATTTCATCAAAAAACCCCTTGAAATCATAAGAAAAAGAAGAGAAAAGAAGAGAAGATTAAGGAAGAATTGAGAAAGAAGGAGTAGCTCCAATTCAAGCTTGCAAAGTAGAAACGAGATCTTGCCCATAAGCTTTTTTTTTTCCATTTCTTTGTGATTTGAGTTGGGGTTGTTAAATTTCATTGAATTGAATTGTAATTAAAAGGTTTAACCCTATTTTACTCTTGTATTGGATGATTATTTGGTTAATTGATTTCTATTTTAGGTTACCTATTACTTGGGTTTGATTGATTGGATTTAATTAATTTGGGCAATTCTCTAGTATTAAACTTGAGAAAGGATGTATGAGGTGGGTTCCCTTTGATGTTAATCCAATAGATTTTGTTTATTCATTGATAAACTTGAGAAAGGATTTGGGAAATTGAGAACTTTGTGGTAAATAAAGTTTTGGAATCACCTAGAGATAGGAGTTCTAGGGCTTTTTGGCCTTTTGAGATTTCCTTAATTATTTTGCATCCTTGAGTTAATTTGTGAGATAGAGATATCCATGGGTTGGATCCTAGGGTGGTGAATTCATTACTCGAGAGAAGGTGAGTTTTAACTTATTTTGGAAATCTTACCAATTCTTGGAATTGCTATTCGTTGATTGAGTGATGTCCAATATTTAAGTAATCTTGGAATAATTCTTATTTTGTTGTATGTCTAATCTCCTTTCCTTGCTTAAATCTTCCTTATGATCTTTTGTTCTTTGACTTGTAATTTGGGTTGATGGATTTGTGTGGTAATCTTGTGTAGTTAATAATTAATTAGCTCAATCCCTCTTTTGATTGATTGAATAATAGAATTCAAATAGAAGTAGGGGTAATTGACCCAGTTTCTGAGGATCTTCGATACTTACCAACTAGACTCTATACTATATAACGAGTATACTTGTCTAATTGTATGTATGTATTTGAGTAAATTAGTATTTTATTTTTAGAACTTAATTGAGTTTGGACATATTTCTTTACACATTCATATTAGATGCATAGTACACAAACACACACCAAGTTTTTGGTGCCATTGCAAGAGATCGGTTATCAATATTTTAAAAACACTTTATTTTGATTGATTCAATCTATTTTGTTTGTATCTGTTTATAAATTTTTCTTTCTAGTAATACCTAATTGATTTTCGTTTCTAGGACAGTCATTTTAGAGTTGTTGTATAGATTCATTTAATTTTATTTTATTTGTGTTTTATTTGGAATTGAAGAGAATTGCTAGTTATTTGAGTTAATTGAGTTATCTTGAGGAAATTGACACAATTGTGGTTTGAATAGGCTATTTCTCTTTAACAAATATGATTTTGAATGGTGATTCTAATGTCTTCAGAATTTCGTAAAAAATATCAATTGCATCAAGAGGTAGGAGATAAAAAATCTCTAATGGGGCCACTCATCAAAGATTTATTCGTGGATTTCACCATCACAACTGATACACATTTCCAGAAGATAGATGAATTTCTCAAAACATAGGAGGATTTATTGATTAAATTGGAAAAAACAACTTGGGCATTTGCCAAGAACTATTCGAGAAGGATGTGAGGAGTATAGTGAAAAAAAATTGGTAGAGGCAGTCACATTTTACAATGGAAGGGAACTGGAAATAGTAAATAGCCCTAGTCAAGCAGAAATTAGAATGAAAAGGAAAATAATGAGTACAAGGTACTGACAGCAGAACCGTCAAAAGTGAGCTCCACGGTGTCGTTGGGTCAGTCTGAAGTAGAAAAAGCTAACAAACAGCTACCAAGGCCTCCAATCCCATATCTAGGAAGGCTTAAGAAAGAAAAGAAGAATGAACAATTTCATAAATTCTTGGACTTCTTCAAGCAAGTACACATTAATCTCCCATTAGTAGAAGCTTTAGCCCAAATGCCCAAGTATGCTAAATTTTTCAAGGATGTCTTATTGAATAAAAGAAAGCTTGAAAAACTATCTGTGGTAAATTTGAATGAGGAATGCTCTGCTATTTTGCAAAGCAATGAGATATTACCAAAGAAGCTAAATGATCCAGGAAGTTTTTCCATCCCCTGCATGATTGGAAATGTTATTTTTTACACTACATTAGCTGATCTTGGAGCTAGCATCAATCTGTTGCTTTATGTGACTTTCAAGAAGTTAGGCTTAGGTGAACTAATACCTACTAGCATGAGTATCCAATTTGCAGAAAGATCTAACAAGCATCCTAAGGGGATTGTTGAGGATGTATTGGTTAAAGTTGACAAAATTATCTTTTTGGTAGATTTTGTCATTCTGGATATGGCAGAGGATTCTAAAATCCCCTTGATTTTAGAGTGACCTTTTTTGGCTACTGCTAAGGCTATTATAGATGGTCATGAGGGGAAGTTAACATTGAGAGTGGAAAATGAAGAAGTAGTGATTAAAATTTCTGAGAGTATAAAGTGTTCACCTATACAAGATGACTCCTACTTTGCAATATGTATCCCTGATGAATGTACCAATGATTTTGTGTAGGAAAAATTCATTAAAAATTCCTGGCCTACATGTTTGGAAAGAAGTGAAAATGAAGCAAAAGAACAAGTTGCACGGAAGTCATGGCACATGCTGAGTAGGTTGAGAGTAGTGAGGGAATTCTTACGCAAGAATTTTTGGAGACAATTGAAAAATCAAGTCTTGGCAGAATGATGCCATCTATTAAAGACCCTCCTGCATTAGAGTTGAAAAAGCTCCCTACTTACCTAGTGTATGCATTCTTGGCACAAGGAAACAAATTGCCAATCATCATTGCCACAGATTTGGATAGAGAAAAGAAGTTTCAACTAGTTCAAGTTTTGAAAAAGAATAAAAAGGTTATAGCATGGAAGATCACTGATATAAAAGGGACTAGCCCTTCCTTTTGCACACATGAGATCTTACTGGAGAAAGATACCAAACATGTGGTACAGCCTCAAAGAAGGTTAAATCCAAATATGAAAGAAGTGATAAAAAGGAAAGTGATCAAACTTTTAGATACAAGCATTGTTTATCCAATTCTAGATAATGTATCGGTAAGCCTAACCCAAGTGGTTCCTAAGAAAAGAGGTGTGACAGTAGTGCCCAATAAGAAAAATGAACTCGTACCAATAAGGCTTGTAATGGGTTGAAATATGTGCATTAACTACAAGAAATTAAATGAAGCTACAAGAAAGTGTTGGAAAAATGCCCTCTTAGACTAGTTTTTTGATGAAAATATCGAATATGTTAATAAAAGAATTTATTTATCAAAAATTGTTTGTGAAATAATTTTCTTTATTTGTGTACATTTTCGTTTGGAACAGACCCATTGTGTTTGAATAAGTGATCCATGTGAATGGAGGTCTTTCACAGCAAGGTATGGATCATGGACACATAAACAGTTGTTCTTAATCGATTGATGAGAATAGGAATCACATCATATTTAGGTTATTATGTTATGAATTTCAAATAGGGAATGGTTTACCTTTAGCCAGTGAGTAGGCCACTCACTTCATGACATAAGCATATTTCGAATACATAGAACATGATCTGTAGTAGTGGTTTTTAAAAAGTACTATATGGTAGAAACCTAGACTATTGCTGCTACAGTGTGGACTAGTACTCTATGACTTGAGTATGAGTTGGTGGTCTGGCGAAGCTGGAAGCATATGCTTTGATATACTATAGTTGAAGTTCTATCGGAGGGCCAATATAGTTGTATGTTGGGTATGTGTGACTAGTTAGTTAAGACAGACTTGTACAAGATAGTTTTTACACTATATCGCCCCTTGTGGTTATCCAGATGATCTAAATATCCAGGGCCCTGGGAAACGTGACTTGGATGTTTGCTTTAGGGTCGCTCTCTTGGAAAGCGGAAACACTCCAGGAAGTCGTGGATCATTGGACTAGAGGTCTAAGGATGGTAGATGTCTTTTAGAGAGGTGTTAGTACACTTCTTCCTCTCTAAATGTACGGCGATGTGTAGAGGGGTATTTTAGTCATTTCACTTGTAGGTCGAAGACTCTGCTAATGCAACATTGTCTTTGGGGTCAATATTTTCTTATAGTGATATTAGGAAATATTTAAAATACAAAATACATCTATTTATATAGTAGGGGTATTTTGGTCATTTTGTAGCCAAGGCGATGTGTCTTTTTGGTCCTCAGAATATCCCGTAAGTCCTAATTAATTTTTGGGTTGAGAAAATGATCTCAGTTGAGAGAGTTTTATTTTATTTAGGAAGTCTAATTTATTATTGGACTAGAATAAAATAATTAGAGAGAAATTTATTATTTGGTTTAATTGGTTAATTAATTATTCAGGATGTAGGTCCAGTTTGAATAATTAAAAAATTAATCGGGACTTAAACTAGAGGAAAATAATTATTACTTAATTATTTATTGGGTTATTTATTTAATTAAATTCCAAGAAATAAATAATTAATGTTTAATTATTTTTTGTTCATTTGAGTTCATTAATTATTTATTGGGTTATTTATTTAATCCCAAGGAAAATAATTAATGTTTATTATTTTGGGCTTTTCGAGTCTAAGAAAAATAATAAATATTATTTTTGCTCAATAGCCTGGACTATAGGATTTTTCCGAACACAGTTTAGTAAAGTTTAGGGTGAAGCCAAAATTTATTTTGTAAATAATATTCGGGTATTAAATCCCGGGAATATTATTTTTATCAAAATAATTATTTTTGGTTTCATGATTCTTGGCTTTCTGTGTGGAAAAATAAAATAAATGAAAAAGAAAAAAATGAAAGGTTCTCTGTCTCTCTCGTGCCTTTTATCCTTCTGGCTTATGGTTTTTTGTTTACTGGCTTTTGGTATTATTAATCATAAGAAGCCATATGACGAAAAAAACAGAGAGTTGGAGAGGAGAGCCAGTGAGCAAAAACAACCAATCATCTTCTCTATCCCATTGTGTGCTCACAAACAGAAAATTAGGCAGTGGAATATTCCGTGAACTGGAAAGCAAACATTCTACTGGAGGAAGAAAACCGGAGGAAGAACTGGACTATGATGGCACTGGAGCTTCATCTCACGTTGAAGAAAGGAAGCTGTTCTTGAGCTTCAAGCTATTTAATCATGTTCTTCAAGTTTTTAAGGCTCCAAGAGGTATGTTTCAAGCCCACCATGCTGCTCCAATACTAATATAATGTTTGTTTCTCCATTACTGTCCACGATTGAAGCATGCTCTGTAAGTTTTCAATTCCTTCAGAAAGAACTATTTGTTTATCCATTTATTGATCAAATGCTAGATAGGCTAGCTAGACAAATGTACTATTGCTTTCTAGATGGATTTTTTTGCTACCTTCAAATTCTCATAGCTCCTGAAGATCAAGAAAAGACCACATTCACTTGCCACTTTAGAAATTTTTCCTATAGGCGGATGCCTTTTGCATTGTGTAATGCGCCTGGGACTTTTCAAAGATGTATGATAGCTGTATTTGAAAGCTTAGTAGGGAAGATAATGAAAGTATTTATGGATGAATTTTCTATTTTTGGGGATTTTTTTGAATTGTGTTTGAAAATTTTGAAAAGAGTACTCCAAAGATATGAAGAAACGAACCTTGTGCTGAATTGGGAGAAATGGCATTTTATAGTAAAAAAGGGTATTATGTTAGGGTATAAAATTTTAAGTAAAGGTTTGGAGGTTAATAGAGCAAAGATTGAAATCATAGAGAAGATTCCCCCACTATCCTCTGTAAAAGCAATTAGAAGTTTTTTGGGAGCAGTTTCTACAGAACATTTGTCAAGGATTTTTCAGGGATTTCCAAGCCTCTCATCTCTCTTCTAGAAAATGATGCTCCATTCAAATTTGATGAACAGTGTCTGCAAGCCTTCAATCAATTGAAGTTCCAACTGACTAATTCTCCTATCTTAATTACACCTAATTGGTCCCTACCACTTGAATTAATGTGTGATGCTAATATTTTTGCAGTAGGTGCAGTGCTTGGACAAAAGGAAGGGAAGAGCTTTCAACCAATTTACTATGCCAGCAAGACTTTCACGGATACTCAGGAGAATTATACCACTACAGAAAAATAGATGCTTTCTATAGTATTTGCTTTTGATAAATTTTACTCTTACCTTATTTTATCTAAAGTGATTGTATACACTGATCATTTTGCTTTGAAATATCTATTGGCTAAATATGATGCTAAACCTAGACTAATAAGGTGGGTAATTACTTTTACAAGAGTTTGATTCAGAGATCAGAGATAAGAAAGGAGTTGAGAATCTTGCACCGACCATTTCTCTAGACTAGATAATCCTCATCTAGAACCTTTGAAAGAAGTCAAAATTCATGATACTTTTCCTGATAAACAATTGTTATGGATTGAGAGTAAAACTTCATCTTCTCTATAGGTTGTCGATTTTGCTAATTATCTTGCTACAGTGATTATTCTAAAAGAATATACTTCACAATAAAGAAAGAAATTTCTCTCAGATGTGAAGTATTACTTTTGGGAGGATCCCTTTCTTTTTCGTTATTGTGCAGATCATAATATCAGAAAATGAGTGGATCAAGAAGTCACCAAAGACATTCTCCATCATTGTCACGAGGGACCAGCTAGTTGACACTATCAAACCAATGGAATTGCAAGAAAAATTCTAGAATCGGGATTTTACTGACCCACAATTTTTAAGGATGCTCACAGGTTTGTGAAAAACTATGATAGATGCCAAAAGACAGGTAGCATTTCTAAGGCTCATAAGATGCCATTGTCATTATTCCAAGCCTGTGAAATTTTTTATTACTGGGGAATTGATTTTATGGGACCCTTTCCAAGTTCTTTTGGTAATAAGTATATTTTGGTGGCTGTTGACTATGTATCAAATGGGTGGAAGCATAGGCTTTGCCAACAAATCATGCTCGGGTGGTGGTAAAGTTTTTGAAAAATCTATTTACTCATTTTGGGGTGCCTAGGGTGCTTATAAGTGATAGAGGGACTCATTTTTGCAACAATCAGTTTGCGAGAATGCTAGACAAGTTAGGTGTTACCCATAAACTAGCTATCCTTTATCATCTCCAGACTAGTGATCAAGTAAAGGTAGTTAACAGAGAGTTAAAATGGATTTTGGAAAAGGTGGTGAACCATACTAGAAAAGATTGGAATGTGAAACTAGATGATGTTCTTTGGGCACATTAGACAACATTTAAGACACCTCTAGGTACCATTCCATATAGATTGGTTTATAGGAAGTCCTGTCATTTACCTATAGAAATTGAGCAGCTGTTAAGTTGGTGAATTTTGATCTTGATTCGGCATGAGAAAAGTTATTTCTTTAATTGAATGAACTTGATGAGTTGAGGAGTAAAACTTATGAGAATGACAAAATGTACAAAGAAAAGGCCAAGGAATGGCATGATAAGGATATTCTGCTAAATTAGGAGTTCAACGATGGGGATCAAGTGTTGCTCTATAACTCAAGGCTGAGATTATTTCCTAAAAAACTATAATCAAGATGGGTTGGATCATTCATGGTACACAGACTTTTTCCCTATGGCATAGTAGAACTTGTTTACATAGAAAGTGGAACATTTAAAGTGAATAGAAATAGATTGATGCTCTATTTTGCAAAGAACATTGGAGATTTGGAAAGAACTTCATCTATCCTATATACACCAAAAATACAACCTGTTTCATCAATTTTTTCTTGCTTTCAGTGTTTGTTCTGTATTTCACTTTTCTTCACTTTACTTATTTTCTCTTGGCTTTAGTACTTATTCGGTTTTGATAATTATAGATAACTCTTATGATTTCCATAGACAAACCTTTCTTCTCTTCTTTCTGAATTACATTGACCTTCACATCACTTAGGGCGTACTCTTTTGTTCATTTTCTCCTTATTATTTTTTTAAGTCTCGTTATGTACTTTTATCTTGCACTTTTGTTCAGCAATAAGGACATTGCGCATTTTAAGTATGGGGGAGAGAGATCAGAGTATACTCTTTACAAGATCATTTGTGGATTATCATTTTTAGGATTGGTTCTGGTTTGAAAATTGAGTTAAAATTCTTTTTTTTCTTCAATTTTTGGCATATTTTAACTTGTTTGGAACTGCTATTTTTTTTTTTTTTTATATGTGAATTTAGATTAAGGATGTTTTGATAGGATTTTCTTTGGTAAATGTGTATATTTTGTGTGATATATATCAAGTCTTAAGAATTTAGTTTAACCTTGTCTATGCTTTAGTAAATTTTGCAATATTGTGTTTCTTGGGGATTGATGAGAAACTTGTGATGAAGCATAAGTAAGTAACTTTGGCATGTTTATATTTTATAATCTTCTAGCTAGTCCTAATTCTAGGTTTAAGTAAATATAGATTGGGGTTAAAAAAAAAAGAGCTATTAGAGTAAAGCAATGGAAATGCTGAAAAAATCACTCATTACACCTTTACTAGCCATTTGCATTACTTTACCCTAATAAGGGTAATGTAAAAGTTGAAAAATATTTATTCCATTTCTACTAGGCAATTACATTTACCCTGCAAAAGCAAACGTATGGACCAATCTTCTATTTACTACTCAGGTTGTAGTAACTTTTGGAAGTCAGAGAACTTAATTAGCCATTATTCCTAGCTTATACAAATCACTGGAGTTATAATCTTGAACTAAGAGATAGGATAAGACTGAATTGAATAAATATGGACTTGTTTAATCTAACTTCGATGGCTTTGGTTTTATCTATCTAAATACACTGGTTAACACGAGTTTAAGCCTAGTTAGATGACTTGGAACTGAATTTTCATCTCAAGAGAATTTGAATAATTTTTTTTATAACAGTCATTATTGCCAAAGATCCATTCTTGGTATACATACTTTTTTCCCGAAATGTATACCAATCTTCTAGGCATACATGGCACCGTGCCAGTTAGGATACACATCGCCATGCATCATCAGAATTCAAAAACTGCAGAACATCAGAAGATCCACGGCACCATGCCCAGCAAGCTTTACGCCATCGTGCAGCAATCCAGCATATGGCAACAAGAAGCACTGCAACATCCTTGTACATAGAAATTAAAGGATCAAGGCATGCACGGCGCCATTCCTATCTACATCTATGGTGCCGTGCAACATCACAGATTGTGCTCTATTCAATGCATTTAAGGCTTTTTATTGGAAAAAAATATAAATAGCTTATTAGAGAAAGAGCTTGGGGAGAGCAACTCACGAATTTCATCAGAGAACCCCTTGAAAGCACAAGAAAAAGAAGAGAAGAGAAGATCAAGGAATGGAAGAATGAGTAACCCCAATTCAAGCTTGAGTTTCCTTTTCCTTTTCTTTGTGATTTGAGTTGGGGTTGTTAAATTTCATTGAATTGAATTGTAATTAAAGGGTTGTACCCTATTTTACTCTTGTATTGGATGATTGTTTTGTTAATTGATTTATATTTTGAGTAATCTATTACTTGGGTTTGATTGATTGGATTTAATTGATTTGGACAATTCTCTTGTATTGAACTTGAAAAAGGATATATGAGATGGGTTCCCTTTGATGTTAATCCAATAGATTTGTTTATCCCTTGATGAACTTGTAATTTAACTTGTAATTTGGGTTGATGGATTTGTTTATCCCTTGATCTTTTGTTCTTTAACTTGTAATTTGGATTGATAGAATTGTGTGGTACTCTTGTGTAGTTAGTAATTAATTAGCTTAATCCCTCTTTTAATTGATTGAACAATAGAATTCAAGTAGAAGTAAGGGTAATTGACACAGTCCCCAAGAATCTTCGATACGTACCAACTAAACTTTATACCACATGATGGGTATACTTGCTCAATTGTGTGCGTGTATTTGAGTAAATTGATATTTTATTTTTAAAACTTGATTGATTTGGGCATATTTCTTTACACATTCATATTGGACGCATAGTGCATGAACACACATACCTCTTACCTAAGTCATTTCTAAAGAGAGCCACACGAGAAACACATCTAAAAACCTCTTGAAAACATCAAGTTGAGCTAGAAGAGAGCATCAAAACTGGATTGGAGAAGAAGAAGAGCATCCCAAGGAAAATCCAAAGTAAAAAAGGGCACTTGTTTATGAGTTTTTCCTTTTCTTTTGCTTTGTAATTTTGATTTGGTGATGTTTATTTTGCTTGGATCTAATTATAATTAAAGGATTGTACCCTAATTTGTCCTATATTAGATTATTATTTTATTTATTAAATTCTATTTGAGTATTTGTTGATTGAATCGATTGATTGAGTTATTCTCTTATATTGAAATTGAGAAATGGATTTATGAGATGGGTATCCATTTACATTGATCCAGTAGATTTGTTTTCCCCTAATGAACTTGAGGAAGGATTTGGGGATGAGAATTTTGTAATAGATGGGATTGTTGGGTCACCTAAAGATAGGGGCTTGGTGTAATATCCTGCCCTAAGCCATACCAAAATAGGAGATTTTTACTTCTTTGTGATCTTTGGAGAATTTTCTTGAATTTTATAAAGTTATTTTATAAATCTATTTTATTTTATTTTCAATAAAGTCATTATTTATGAAATAAATTTTTTTGTGTACAATATATTTTGCATGTATTATATTTAATAAAAAAATACTATATATTTATATGTTATATTATATTTCAAAAGAAATATTAAATTTTATAGTTGATAAGATATATTATGTTTTATTATATTATATTTCATAAGAATATTTTATTTATTTATTCTTATTACAACTATAATTATTATATTGGCCAAAACGTTGCTAGTGATATTATCATGATTCTATAAATATTATTTTATTGTTTCTAATATTATACTATTATTATATATATAACTATAAATACTATCCTTATTATTATTATTCTTATTATTATTGTTATAATTAATATTATATTAGGAAAAGGAATTCGATTTGGATAAGTAACTTTTATATTAATTACGTAGGGCCTACAACTTTAATAAAGATAAAGTGAGGTTGATTATTACATTAATGTTTCATTAATTATGTGATGACTAGGCCTGATGTGGTGTAATTTCTACCATATTCCATAACATTTCATAATATTCTATAAGCTTCTAAAAGCTTTCATATATTTCTTTAGAATTCTAGAATTAAGGAATCATTGTATAAGTGTCCCTAAAGGTTTCTAGAAGATGGTGAGCCATCTTCCTTGAGCTTCTAAAGAATTCTAGAGATAGGTTGAGTCATCACCTTCCAAGCTTCTGTAACCTTCTAAAAGTGATGAGTCATCACTTAAAGCTTCTAGTATAAGCTTTTGGAACACCTATAAATAGAAGAAGGGAGAAGAACAAATTAAGAAAGAGAGAGGGTGGCGAAATAGAAGAAAAGAGAAGAGAAAAAGAAAGAAGGAAAGGAAAGAAGAAAAGAAAAAGGAAAGAAACAAGAGAGGGAAACCAGGAAAGAAGAAAGAGAGAAATGGAGAATAAGGAGAAAGAAGAAAAAGAGAAAGGAAGAAGACATGAGAGAAAGAGGGAAAAAAAAAGAGAGAAGAGAAGAGAGAAGAAAGAAAAGCAATAAAGAAACAATGTTAAGAGATTGATTTTGCTCAATCAATTTGATAAGCTTAACTTGAGGTTTCCATAGAAAACGAGGTGAGTTCCCTTTATTTTAAATATCATTTTGGCAAGTGATTTTTTGAAAAGTATGAAAATGAACATTTTATAAAAATAGGTATTGTGTGTCTCGCTGAATTCATTCTTATTACAAAATATATTATGCTTATATTCATAGGACAAATATTTCTCTAGTATGAATGTGACCAATTAGACTAATGTTCCTTCTGGAGATGATGACAATGTGAATTTGAAAAGATAGTGGAATTATTATTCCCTATGTGAGAAAAATGTTTGTTGTATGTCAATATCAATTATGAGATTTCATGTGTTGCTTAAAAGTGGTCTTGTTTGAAAAAAAATAAAATCATGAGACCTGTTTTACCTGAAAATCATAAGCACACACGGAACTTACTGAATGTTTAGCACTCATACATTTTCCTACATGTTTTAGGCCCTGTTGTATAGATCGGTGATTAGAGTGCGCAACGGAAGCATAAAGAAGTAGAAATATGCAATATGAGATATTATATGATATATTGTGACTTTTGAATATTGTACAAAAGATTGGAAATCCATGGATTATAGGATTTTTATATGAATAAATTTCATATTTTCAAGTTATAGTGTCATTCCACTGTGTTTTAAGTATTGATATGTTATAAAGACCCCTTGTTTATAAGTTGAAATGGGCGACATCCCACGAAGACAAAGCCCACTACAAATGGAAATATGGGGAGTTGCACTTAGCACTTTTCCGCTTGATATTTGTGGGTCTTTAATTTAAATGCTTCTTAGGTTTTGATTTGTATGATAAAAATATCTATGGATTGAGCTCAATGATAAGAAATTCATTACTTTTGAAAGAATGAGTTTTTCAATATTGGGGAACCTTTGCCAATGCTTCGATTTGGATTCAATTGATTTAGTGATGTTTGATACAAGATCATTATTGGGGGAATTCACTTTGATTACATGGTTAATCTCCTTTTCTTACTTCCATCTTGCTATTATAATCTTCTAAACTCTACCTTGTGATTGGGTTGATATATTCTTGTTGTACTCATTAGTAATTAGTTAGGATTAGTAGTAGTTAGTGCCTTTATTTCTCTGTTTTTAGCTGATTGAACAATGAAACAAAGGTGGAAGTAGAGGTAGTTCATGTTGTAGCATCCCGGCCTGACAGGAGATTTATTTTACTATCTTGTGACCTTTTGAAAATTTTCTTCAATTTTATAACATTATTTATAAAACTTTTTTTTTATTTTCAAGAAAGTCATTATTTATGAAATAAATATTTTGTGCAAAATATACGTTATATATATTATAAGAAATACTATATTTTATATATGTCAAGCAATATTAAATTATATATTATATTTCATAAGAATATTTTATTATCTATTATTATTACAACTATTTTTATTACTATTCTTAATATTATACTATTATTATTACATAGAAGGAATATTATTTCAACTATTATTATTATTATTATTATTATTATTATTATTATTATTATTATTATTATTATTATTATTATTATTATTATTATTATTATTATTATTATTATTATTATTATAAGAAGAAGAAGAAGAAGAAAACAAGTAGTGTTTGATGATTGGAGTTAAATTCCTTGACATGATTGGTTGCAAGTAGTGTTTGATGATTGGAGTAAAATGCCATGACGTGATTGGTTACAAGTGGTGTTTAATGATTGGAGTTAAATGGCATGATATGATTGGTTGCACGGAATATTTGATGATTGGAGCAAAATGGCATGAGATGATTGGTTAAATGGAGTTAAGAGAAATGTGCTGATTGGTTTAAAAAAGGCTATGCTTACTCACCATAGCATTAATTAGCTAAGCTTAGTCACCATAGCATTGATTAGCTATGCTTAGTCAGCATTTGACTACTTAATACATATTTTTACCACATGATGGATTTCTCTCTATAAATAGAGGTTAGGAGGGATAAGGGAGGTGACCAAAATGGTGAGAAGAAAGGAAAAAGAAAGAGAGAGTGTGTGTGGCAAAATAGAGAGAGAAAGAAGAAGAAATGAAAGAAATACCAAAATGGTGAGATGAAAGGAAGAAGCAAGAGAGAGAGTGTGTGGCAAAATAGAGAGAGAAAGAAGAAGAAATGAGAGAAAGAAAGAAAGGAAAGAAAACAGAGAAGGAAGAAGCAACAGATCAAAATCGAGAGAAATGAAGATAGAAGAGAGAATAAAGATAAAGAAATAGTACCCATTGATGTAAGAAAGCTCGACTTGAGGAAATTAGCTGGAAAGCAAGGTGAGTCCCCTAACATTTTATACCCTATTTTAGTTAAGTGATTTTCTAAAGCATATATGAGTTCAAGTCCCATTTATTTTATAAAACCATTTTGGGAAGTGATTTTCTAAAATAAATGAAAATGAGCATTTTATGAAGCATAGATATTGTGTGTCCCATTGGGTTCATTCTTATTGTCACAAAATTAAAGGCGGTAGGATTGTAAATCCTATCTGGGTCATTGAGACTAAATAAAGGCAGTAGGATTATACATCTTATTTGGGTCATGGGGACCAATATTTTTATTTGATGGGACTAGTAATCTTTGTATGGAACCATTAATATCCATGTGAGAAAAATGTTTATTGTGCATTAATATCAATTATGAGATCTCATGTATATTTACAAGTTGTTTTGGTGATAAATTTAATGAAATCCTATTTTATGAAAATCACGAGCACACACTAGACTCACTAAGTGTTTAAGCACTTACACGTTTTCGTATATGTTTTTAGGCTCTGTGGTATAGGTTGGAGATCAAAGTACACAATGGAAGCGTGATGGAATAAAAATAGGCAATATGATATATTAAATGATATATTAGAAGTTTAGAATATTGTATGAAGGATTTGAAGTCCATGTATTATGGAATTTCTATAAATATGTTCCATATTTTGAAGTTATAGTATGATTCTACTGCAAGTTAAGTTATTAATCATTATAAAGACTCTTTGTCTTGAAGATCAGACGAGACGACTTCTCACGAATGCAAGGCCCACTACGCATGGAAATATAGGGTGTTACGCATGTGGTTCCTATGGATTCTTTGATATTTACCAACTAGACTCTAAACTATATGATGGGTGTACTTGCCCAATTGTGTGTATGCATGGGAGTTAAAATGATATATTAATTGGTAAAACTTGAATGATTGTTGGACATTATGGATATGAATCCTATATATACAAATGCACACATTAGATGTTCTATATACAAGTATGTACAAATAAATAGAGAAAATTAAATTAAGAAACTACCAAATTCTACTTCAAACAAATTAAGAAACAGATAAACAAATAGGAAACAAGGAAGAAAAAGGAGCCTTCAAGACCAATTAAGAAATTACCAAGTTCTAAGGTATATGTTATGAAATTTATTGAGAAACTTTTCATTAATGTGATCATTTTGAATAGTTGACTTTAGGACTCTATCTTAGTGCCTAAAGCCCCTATCCTTAAAAAAAGTGGACTAGCCCATACTTAGCACCTAAGTTAAAATTCCTAATTTGATTCTTAATCCAAGCCACTCAATTAACCATTTTTTTTTCTTAAAGATATTAATACTTTGAGTTAACCAATGTTTTGAACTAAAAACCAAATTGATAAGAAAATCAAGGCATCACCAACGTCAAGTTATACATAACAAAAAATTGCAATCATGTAATTCCCTATAAACTTAATCAAGCCAGAAGCTGCAACCTAATTAAGCCAATAGATGCTACTTAGAAAATCAATCCAAAGATTAATTAACTTAGCTATTTAATTATGTATGTTAAATATGTGAGCTCAAACATAAATGACATCAATATAATTGATAAAGAAGAAAGACAAAATTGCACAAATACTCAAGAGATAATATAAATATGATCAAAGATAAAATCTTAAAACACATGAATCTCAAAGTATCAAAATCAACAACAAAAATTAGCCTAAAAAACATAGATAAAATTCTTAGTTGTTTGAGTACAAAGAAAACTAAAGAACATTCAACATTAGAAACAAGAGAAGTTTGGAAGATAAAACTTGCAGGCCCACAATCTCTTTACTCTTCTTACTTCCAGTGTTCAATGTTCTTTAGTTTTTTTTTTTGTATTCAAACAATTGAGAATTTTATCTATATTTTTGGAGATATGTTTTATTGTTGATTTTGACACTTTGAGATTTATGTATTAATGATTCTATCTTTGATCGTATTTAGATTATTTCTTGAGTATTTGTGCAATTTTAGCTTTCTTCTTTATCAATTATGTTGATGTTTTATATGTTTGAGCTCACATATTTGACTTGCATAATTGAATAGCTAAGTTATTTGATCTTTGGATTGATTTTCTGAATAGCATCTATTAGTTTAATTAGGTTACAACTTTTGGCTTGAATAAGTAAATAGGGAATTGCATGATTTAATGTTATGCATGATTGTAGCTTTTGGTTAGGTATAACTTGATGTTGTGATGCCAATTTGGTTTTTAGTTCAAAAACATCTATTAACTCAAAATATTAATGTTTAAAAAGAGGGGGGTGGGGGGGGGGGGGTTAATCGAATGGCTTGGATTAAGAATTGAATTATGGATTTTAACTTAGGCACTAAGTAAGAGTTAGTCTACTTTTGCAAGGATAGGGGCTTTAGGCACTAAGGTAGAGTTCTGAAATCAGCTATTCAAAGTAATCACATTAATGATTACTTTTTTAATTGATTGATTTTATTGCATATGCTTTAGAACTTGATAATTTTTTAATTGGTCTTGAAGTTTCCTTTTTCTTCCTTGTTTCCTATTTGCTTCTTTCTTTCTTAATTTGTTTGAAATAGAATTTGGTAGTTTTTTAATTTGATTTCCCCCTATTATTTGTACATACTTGTATATAGCATATCATTAGGATTAATTAAGTTAAGTGTTCACAAAAATATTTCATAAGAAAGAGGAAGAATGATTTTTTTTATAGAGTATACTTCTCTCATTCCTTGAGGGATCGATACTTTACTTGCTACTATGCTATGTTTATCTTTAGAAGTAGGGTTTAAATTTTTTGGTGCATGATGACTGCATTTTGAATGACACAGATTTTTATGTCATAATCTAATCACAACAATTTTTTGGCACGGCCACAATGTAGATGCACAACTATGCTACAGGCCATGCATTTTGCAGATGACAATTTTTTATTATTTTTTCAAGCTTCTGGGAGCTATTCACCTTCTGCTACTCGACATTGATGGAAAACGCAGAAACAGGGGAGCCATGGACGGAAAAAAAAAACAGAGAGAAAAATTAAATGCGAGCCATAAAGGCCATGCGGAAACGTGAAGATCAAACCTTTGCATTCCTTAACCCTCCTAGGTTGCGTAAGAACAGATTGAACGGCTGGAATCGCCTCGCTTTGCACACTTGAAGGAGCTTCCGGTTGAACACCCGCTAGCCTTCGACTTCGCCTTGTTTGCATTAACGCTTAGCTCTCCAGCTCTCGGGATATTTTTCAGCCTAACCTCTAGTTGGTGAACACAATGGGAAAGAGAAACGGTCTCAATTCTCCTTGGTTCGCTTGCTATTAGTTAGCAAAGAACAAGGAGAAAAACAAGAAGAAGAAAACCGAGAGAGCAAGAGGAGAGATGTGAGAGTCTTGTGGCTAGGGAAAAGAATTAGGGTTTTTCCTTTTCAAAGAGTTGTTTTATCAGTTAGCCAAAAATTAGGTCTCTCATTATCTGATAAACATATCCTCGAGATTTCAAAACACCTGGATGTTATCCTGAGAATCAGTTTGGCCTAACCCTAAACTCCTCTTAACCGTATCTGGAAAAACCCTAAGGTCCAAGCTATTGGGCCAGAAAAATATTTATTATTTTTCTTGGACCCAAAAAGGCCCAAAATAATAAATATTAATTATTTATTTCCTGGGCTTACATAAGTAACCCAATAAATAATTAATGAGCCCAAATGAACCATAATAATTAATCTTTAATTATTTATTTCTTTGGCCTATATAAATAACCCAATAAATAATTAAACATTAATTATTTCCCCTAGTTTAAGCCCAGGTTAATTTCTTAATTATTCATACTGGACCTAGGCCCTGAATAATTAATTAACCAAATAAACTAGATGACTAATTTCTCTCAACTCCTATTTTATTTATTTATTTATTTTATTCCAGTCCAATAATAAATTAGACTTCCTGAATAAAATAAAATCCTCTTCAACTGAGACCAATTCCTCAGCCCAAAATAGTTAGGACTTACGGGCTATTCTGAGGACCTAAAAGACACATCGCCTTGGCTGCTAAAATGACCACAATACCCCTGCTATATAAATAGCTGTATTTTGCATTTTAAATATTTCCTAATATCACCATAAGGAAATATTGACCCCAAGGACAATGCTGCATTCGCAAAGTCTCCGACCTACAGGTGAAATGACTAAAATACCCCTCTACACATCGCCGTACATTTAGAGAGGAAGAAGTGTACTAACACCCCCCTAAATGACATCTACCATCCTTAGGCTTCTAGTCCAATGATCCACGACTTCCTGGAGTGTTTTCGCTTTCCAAGGGAGCTACCCTAAAGCAAACATCCAAGTCATGTTTCCCAGGGCCCTGGATAATTTAGACCATTCGGACAACCACAAGGGGCGATATAGTGCAGAAACTATCTTATATAAGTCTATCTTAACTAACTAGTCACACATACCCAACATGCAAGTATATTGGCCCTACGATAGAACCTCAACTACAGCAAATCAAAGTATATGCTTCCAGCTTCGCTAGACCACCAACTCATACACAAGTCGTAGAGTACTAGTCCACGCTGTAGCGGTAGTAGTCTAGGTTTCTACCATATAGTACTTTGAGAAACCATTACTACAGGTCCTATTCTACGTATTCGAAATACGCTTATGTCATGAAGTGAGTGGACTACCAACTGGCTAAAGGTAAGCCATTCCCCATTTGGAATTCATAACATAATAACCTAAACATGATGAGGTTCCCAGTCTCATCAATAGGTTAAGAACAAATGTTTATGTGTTAAATAACCCGTGATCCATACCTTACTGTGAAAGACCACCATTCACATGGATCACTTATTTAAACACAATGGGTCTGTTCCAAACAAAATCGTGCACAAACAAAAAGTAAATTCACAAACAATTTCTGAAAATAAATTCTTTCATTAAATAATTTGATTTTACATCAGAAACCTAGTCTAAGAGGGCAAACAATCCAACAATCTCCCACTTGCACTCTAAGACTAGGTAAGTCCATAGGTGCCCACCCCTATGGCGTCTAAGTGTCTCTTGAAGACTCTCTCAGCCAAAGGCTTGGTGAATGGGTCTGCTAGATTGTTTTCTGAGGTAATATGCTCCATCACGACTTCCCGTCTCTGGATGAAGTCCCGGATCAGGTGGTACTTCCTCTCGATGTGTTTTCCCTTCTTGTGGTTCCGAGGCTCCTTAGATTGCGACACTGCTCCAGTGTTGTCGCAATACATCACAACCCGCCTGTCCATATGTTGTACAACTCCAAGTTCTGAAAAAAACTTCCGGAGCCAGACTGCTTCCTTGGACGCTTCCGAAGCTGCCACATACTCAGCTTCCATGGTTGAGTCAGCAATACAAGATTGCTTGATACTCCTCCATGAAATTGCTCATCCAGACAAGGTGAAGACATATCCACTAGTGGATTTTCTCTCATCCTTATCCGCCTGGAAGTCTGAGTCTGTGTATCCCGCAGGAACCAAATCATCGACCACGTAAACCAGACATATAATCTCTCGTTCCCTTGAGGTACTTGAGAATATGCTTTACTGACTTGCCAATGAACCTCCCCGGGTTTGACTGATATCTGCTAACTAAGCCCACGGCAAAGCAGATATCTGGCCTAGTACATAGCATGGCGTACATGTGACTTCCCACAGCCGAAGCGTAGGGAATCCTACTCATTCTGTCCTTTTCTTCTTGAGACTTAGGACAGTCCTTCGAAGAAAATGACAACCCATGTCTGCAAGGGATTAGAGCTCTCTTACATGAGTCCATGCTCGTACTTGGCCGACATCTTGTCAATGTATGTCGCTTGGGATAATCCTAACATTCTCTGCTTCCTATTTCTAAGAAGCCTAATCCCGAGAATGTAGCCGGCTTCTCCCAAGTCCTTCATACTGAATTGACTAGACAACCAAACCTTTGTAGATGACAATGTCCCTACATCATTTCCAATGAGTAGAATGTCATCCACATACAGGACAAGAAAAACCACATTGATGCCTTCAAGTTTCCTGTACACGCATGGTTCATCTTCGTTTTGAATAAAACCATAAGACTTTACAGTCTCATCAAAACGAATGTTCCATGCTCTTGATGCCTGCTTAAGTCCATAAATGGACTTCTTAAGCTTGCAAACCATGTGTTCCTGGCCTTCAGCAATGAAGCCTTCCGGTTGGGACATATAGATGTCTTCGCTAAGATGGCCATTCAAGAATGCCGTCTTGACATCCATTTACCATATCTCGTAGTCATAGTGACAGGCGATGGCAAGGAGGATGCGGATGGATTTAAGCATGGCTACCGGGGAAAAAGTTTCCTCATAGTCGATACCCTCTTTCTGAGTATACCCTTTTGCCACAAGCCTAGCTTTGAAGGTTTCCACCTTCCCATCCGCTCCTCTCTTTCTCTTGTATACCCACTTGCACCCAATGGGTTTTATCCCTTCAGGTGAAGCTACAAGATCCCAAACCTGATTGAGGTACATAGACTCAATCTCGGCTTTCATTGCATCATGCCACAGATTTGCATCGTCATCAGCAATAGCCTCCTCGTATCTAGCGGGGTCTTGTTCCTGATGGTCGGAGACCAGCTCAAAAGCTTCTCCAGTCCATCTATCCGGAACCCTAGACACTCTCCCACTACGACGAGGCTCCATTTGCACAGGCTCTTGAGGCTGTGCCTCTTCTTGTTCCAAAATCGGGTCAGAAGAAGTTGATTCCGTAGATAACTTCTCCTGAAGTTCCAACCTCGTTGAACCTTTAGTGGAAGTACTTTGATCATCTTCCAAGTATCTAGCATTGGTATTGACTAGTACCTTCTGCTCCTTAGGATGATAAAAGTAGCCTCCTTTTGTCCCTTTTGGATACCCAACAAAATAGCATAATTCTGATCTTGGTTCCAACTTGTCTCCCTTGATCAGTACATAAGCTGGACACCCCCAAATCCTGAGATGATTCAGACTTGGCTTATGCCCAGTCCACATCTCATAGGGAGTCCTAAGTACTGACTTGGAAGGCACCAAGTTCAGAATATATGCCGCTGTTTCCAGGGCATATCCCCAGAAGGATACTGGAAGAGTAGCATGAGACATCATGCTTCGGACCATTTCCATCAACGTCCTATTCCTTCTCTCAGCTACTCCGTTCTGCTGGGTGGTTCCCGGCGCAGAGAGCTGGGATACTATCCCATGATGTACCATGTAGTCCTTGAATTCACCTAGGAGGTACTCTCCACCACGATCCGATCGTAAGGTTTTGATTAATTTACCTGTCCGACGCTCCACTTCAGCCTTAAACTCTTTGAACTTATCAAAAGAGTCAGACTTGCGTCTCATCAGGTAAATATAACCATACCTCGTACAATCATCCGTGAACGTGATGAAGTACTCAAAACCTCCCTTAGCTGGTATAGACAATGGACCACACACATCAGTGTGAACAAGACTCAACACCTCATTGGCTCTATCCGCCTTTGGTGTAAAAGACCTTTCGGTCATTTTTCCCATTAGGCAGGATTCACACTGAGGCCAACTTTCTAATCTTAATGAGCCCAAAGGCCCATCATGGATTAGCCTCTGAATCCTGGTTGAGTTAATATGACCCAACCTCAGATGCCAAAGGTATGAATCATTGATATTGGTCTTTCTCTTCTTAGTTAAAGGTTCAGACTGAACGTTATTTGATTGTTTGTTAATAGGGTTTAAAAAGAACAAATTTCCATACATGTGCCTAGTACATAAAATTTCTCCATCTCTACTAATAGAAATACCAGAATGGAAAGATACATAATATCCTTGATTAATAAGTTTTGCAACTGAAATCAAATTTTGACGAAAACCAGGTACATATAAAATGTCTTTTAAAACCACTATCTTATTACAATAAAAAATGAGATCCAGCTCTCCCACTGCAAGGGCCCAGACTTGTGCTCCATTTCCCACTCGAAGACCATGTTCGCCCTTCTTGAATCTTCTTATCTTCTTAAACCCCTGCAAGGAGTTACAAATATAATCAGTGGCTCCTGAATCAACAATCCAAGTGGAAGTTGATCCTACCATTGATATGGACTCTAAATAGTAAACATTTCCTGTGGGGTTTTTCTTGGCCTGAAGATCTGGACACTCTTTTTTCCAGTGTCCCTTCTTTCCACACTTGAAGCACTTGCCCTTTAGTTTGTCCTTGGGCTGGTTCATGGGCTGGGCTGCTGCATTCCCCTTCTTCCTCTTGAACTTTCTGGGCTTAGGCCCAGTTCTTGAAGAAGAGGCCTTAGCAATCATGGCCTTAGACTGCGGCTTCATGACCTTCTCCGCCATCTGGAGCTCCTTCATCAGTTCAGTTAAACTCATGTTCAACTTGTTCATGTTATAGTTTAACTTGAATTGAGTGAAAGAGCCTGGTAGAGATTCGAGAACCATGTCCAGTTGGCTCTCGGGGTCAATGACAGCCCCTAAGATTTCTGCCTCCTCAAAAGCAGCAATCATCCTGAGCATATGCTCTCGGACTGATGCTCCCTCAGCCATCTTAGTGTTCACAATAGTTCGAAGAGCCTCCTGCCTTGCGGGCCGGCTCTTGTCCGCGAACATAGTTGCCAACGATTGACTTATGTCATATGCAGAAGCCATGTGGTCGTGTTTTGACTGGAGCACATTAGACATGGAAGCTAACATATAGAAACGTGCCATTTCGTCAGCTTTCTTCCGTGCCTTTTCAGCCTCTCGCTCTTCAGCGGTGGAACCTTCCCCGATAACAGGGCAGGTTTTGTAAAGGACATACTTATACTCCTCGGCTGTGAGTATTATGTCCAGGTTCCTTTTCCAGTCCACATAGTTTGGACCCGTTAACTTATTTTCCCTGAGAATAACGGCTAATGGACTAAAAGAACCTCCCACCATTTCTGAAAATCGAAAATAAAAGAAAGAAATTAGTTTGTGAAAACAAAATAAAATTTGTGCACTGAGAATAATTTGGCTCTTAGGAAAACTGACATAGCTTCTTGGGAAGATTAACAGTTTCCTATGCTAAGTGTATTAACCACCACAAATTAATTTCCCTTCTAGGTAATGATCTAGAGGATAACTCCATCGTGGGATGGTCGTTTCCTCTCATTTCTTATGGACATACCTCACACTATAACCTCCAACGTGGGCCGGCCGATCATAGTACGTGCCCCGGGTTATTAATTACATCATTCCATTAGATCTAGATCCTTATGGTATCCCCATCCTATACGGGTTCACTCCCAGGGTGACGCGAGGGGATCTACGATCTCTAATGAGGACCGTGATGGAAGCCGTGGGGCCGTTGGAATCCCTCTCCCACTTAGTCTTTTAAAGTAAAGTTTTTCTGAAAAATATCCTTTTGAAATTTCCATTAAGTTTTTCTTAACTCAAAAATAAAATATCTAAGTCCAATAAAATATCTATGTTAAGGCTTATATCCTTTGAGAGATTTCCTCCATGGACTAATTTTATTTAAGTTAAAACTTAATGATTTCAAAAATTTTCCAATTAAAACTTTTTAGAGACTTTAGTCTCAAGCTTATTTGACAAAATCATTTTTCTAGTCCAAAACAAAATGGCTCTCCATTTTAATTTACAAAAATATCTAAATCCAATATATTTTCTATGTCAAGGATTAAATCCTTTGAGAAAATATTTAAGGATTAATTTTTGTACCAATTAAAATAACCATTTAGTTTTTAAAGAAAATATTTTTCCTTGCCAAAACAAAAGGTTCCCAAAGACTTTGGTCTTTGAGAAAAAGCACACATAGGTACATAAAAAATAGCATGCTAGAAAACAATAAACGTTTTCATACTTTTCTATTTTTTTAAACCTAAGTGCCCAAATAATAGAATTAAACACATTAATTAATTATCTTATTTAATCCTAAAATCCCTTACTAATATTTTTCATGCAAATATATTCCAAGAATATAAATATTGCAAAAATATTAACTTCGTCTGGTATGGGACCCAAAACGAAAAAGAAAAAAAAATTAAAAAATTTTGACTGACGGTCTACTGCACCGGCCGCACCGGATCCTCGCCCGCGTGGCCTGCGGTCCACCGAGGCCGCTGTGCACCAGCCGCGCCTAATCTCCTGCAGCTTCAACCCGTGGAGCCGCCCCGCGCCCGCGTGCCCTCTGCTGCCGACCCGCGATCTCGCCCGATGACCCGCGCGCAAACCCGGTCTCCAATTGTAAATTTGAATTGCGAAACCGGCTTGAGTTGCTACAGTAAGGCTCGGCTTAGGCGGCTCACGGGCAGTGGCTCCTCTCACAGATCTTGCGGCTCGGGTCGGCGGCTCGGAGGCTTATGAATAGTGTCTTTCTTCTTCGTTTTTTCTCAGCGCGTTTTTTTTTTTCCGCAGAACATTTTTCCTTCGATTTTTCTCTGTCTTCTTTGGCTTCTTTGGACATTTTTACTCATAAAAACTCATCCAAAACATAAACACAACCGCCTATACCCATTAAAATTGGGTTTACACGATTAAAACACCAAAACCAAAAAAATTTACAGAGATCCTATGCTTCCACTGTGAAGCTTACAAATCCACCTATCCCATACCAAAACAGCGAAGGATCACAGGTATAATCATCTTCTCCATTTTATTAACTACCATGCTCCCTATATTGATCAAAACCAATGGCTCTGATACCACATTGATGGAAAACGCAGAAATAGGGGAGCCATGGACGGAAAAAAAAAACAGAGAGAAAAATTAAACGCGAGTCATAAAGGCCATGAGGAAGCGTGAAGATCATACCTTTGCGTTCCTTAACCCTCCTAGGTTGCGTAAGAACAGATTGAACGGCTGGAATCGCCTCACTTTGCACACTTGAAGGAGCTTCCGGTTGAACACCCGCTAGCCTTCGACTTCGCCTTGTTTGCATTAACGCTTAGCTCTCCAACTCTCGGGATATTCCTCAGCCTAACCTCTAGTTGGTGAACACAATGGGAAAGAGAAACGGTCTCAATTCTCCTTGGTTCGCTCGCTATTAGTTAGCAAAGAACAAGGAGAAAAACAAGAAGAAGAAAACCGAGAGAGCAAGAGGAGAGACGTGAGAGTCTTGTGGCTAGGGAAAAGAATTAGGGTTTTTCCTTTTCAAAGAGTTGTTTTATCAGTTAGCCAAAAATTAGGTCTCTCATTATCTGATAAACATATCCCCGGGATTTCAAAACACCCAGATGTTATCCTGAGAATCAGTTTGGCCTAACCCTAAACTCCTCTTAACCATATCTGGAAAAAACCCTAAGGTCCAAGCTATTGGGCCAGATAAATATTTATTATTTTTGTTGGACCCAAAAAGGCCCAAAATAATAAATATTAATTATTTATTTCCTGGGTTTACATAAGTAACCCAATAAATAATTAATGAGCCCAAATGAACCATAATAATTAATCTTTAATTATTTATTTCTTTGGCCTATATAAATAACCCAATAAATAATTAAACATTAATTATTTCCCCTAATTTAAGCCCAGGTTAATTTCTTAATTATTCATACTGGACCTAGGCCCTGAATAATTAATTAACCAAATAAACTAGATGATTAATTTCTCTCAACTCCTATTTTATTTATTTATTTATTTTATTCCAGTCCAATAATAAATTAGACTTCCTGAATAAAATAAAATCCTCTTCAACTGAGACCAATTCCTCAGCCTAAAATAGTTAGGACTTACGGGCTATTCCGAGGACCAAAAAGACACATTGCCTTGGCTGCTAAAATGACCACAATACCCCTGCTATATAAATAGTTGTATTTTGCATTTTAAATATTTCCTAATATCACCATAAGGAAATATTGACCCCAAGGACAATGCTGCATTCGCAAAGTCTCCGACCTACAGGTGAAATGACTAAATTACCCATCTACACATCGCCGTATATTTAGAGAGGAAGAAGTGTACTAACACCCCCCTAAATGACATCTACCATCCTTAGGCTTCTAGTTCAATGATCCACGACTTCCTAGAGTGTTTCCGCTTTCCAAGGGTGCTACCCTAAAGCAAACATCCAAGTCATGTTTCCCAGGGCCCTGGATAATTTAGACCATTCGGACAACCACAAGGGGCGATATAGTGCAGAAACTATCTTGTATAAGTCTGTCTTAACTAACTAGTCACACATACCTAACATGCAAGTATATTGGCCCTACGATAGAACCTCAACTACAGCAAATCAAAGTATATGCTTCCAGCTTCGCTAGACCACCAACTCATACTCAAGTCGTAGAGTACTAGTCCACGCTGTAGCGGTAGTAGTCTAGGTTTCTACCATATGGTACTTTGAGAAACCACTACTACAGGTCCTGTTCTACGTATTTGAAATACGCTTATGTCATGAAGTGAGTGGACTACCCACTGGCTAAAGGTAAGCCATTCCCCATTTGGAATTCATAACATAATAACCTAAACATGATGAGGTTCCCAGTCTCATCAATAGGTTAAGAACAAATGTTTATGTGTTAAATAACCCGTGATCCATACCTTACTGTGAAAGACCACCATTCACATGGATCACTTATTTAAACACAATGGGTCTGTTCCAAACGAAAATCGTGCACAAACAAAAAGTAAATTCACAAACAATTTCTGAAAATAAATTCTTTCATTAAATAATTCGATTTTACATCAGAAACCTAGTCTAAGAGGGCATACAATCCAACAGACATGGCATCATATGGCTCCTAGAACTTTTACATTACCCTGTTCTGTGTTGTTTGATGCATTGTCATGCACCAAGCCGTGCACATGCACTAAAATACTTTTGAAACCTATATAACTCACGTTCCAAGGCCTCCTAACTATCTAGACAACACTTTTGTGTAAAAATATATCATATTAGCCTATATTTTACTCAATGTTTTTCCAAAATCGCCTAGAAACATAAAAGAACATAAAACTAGGATTTTGTTTTTCTCTAGAGGTAATGCAACCAGAATGGGCACTTGCATCCCTTCATTTTTATTTTATTTTATTTTTGTTATTTTCACTCTAGAATTTTTTTTTTTCCAAGAAAAGATGAAGAATCCAATTTTTATATCATTCTTGTGTTCATTTTTTCCTTTCTTTTCTACTTTTTATGATCATTTTTTTTTCTCTCTTGTAAATGCCATATAGGAACCATCTATTTTTTTTTTTTTTTCCTCACTTGGTAACTGCCATTTAAGAATCACCTACTTTATCCTATTTACTTAAACCCCATATTATGACTAGTTTAGACAATTTTTTTAACAAAATTTTGCATATAAACCAAGCTTATATATCATCACACCAATTATATAAATATCTCAAAGTCAAAAGGTTCACGCATTTAGTAAAAAAAAAAGTTAAAATAAATTCTCAAAACTTAATTATATTCAACCTAATATAAAAGTTTAAAAAAAATCAATTTAACCAAATAAATGCCAAATCATTTTTTAAAGTAAAAATAAAAGAAATAGCTCCACCAATTGTCATCATGAATTGTAAAAATTTTGCCCAAAAATCTCACAAAGTACTTAGAAAAATACTTGGAAAATCTTTTTGAAATTCCCACACCCACATTGAAACTTTACATTGTCCTCAATGGATGAAAAATAAAATAATAAAGCACAGCCAAAAAGGACCAAGAAAAACAAATACTTCCCAAAGTGACAGCTAAACTCCATTATTGCCAATTGCCAAAGAAAGCTCCATAAGTTGTACCATGATTATCCATAAGAAAGCATCAAAAGAAAGTGTTAGAATATTAAGTACATGCCCCAAAAAAGAAGAAGTCCTAATTAAAAACAACATAAAGAAAAAGTGCCCAAAATGAAAACCTAGTCTAGAAAAAAAATACATGAAAAAGACTAAAACTAAAACCCAAACTAGAAAATACATAAAGCAAATAATAATAATAATAATAATAATAATAATAATAATAATAATAATAATAATAATAATAATAATAATAATAATAATAATAAAAGACAAGGGATAAGGAACATAAAGCTACTCAAGCTTCTGCATTTGAAGGAGGATCATCATCATGCATAGTCTCGTCTCCAAGAGATGCCTTCGGTGGACTAGATTGTGAAGTACCTGCACTAAAAGATAGGGGCCTCGGGATATATAAGAAATTAATTGAGGTAAAATAATTATTCAAATTGAATTCTATCCACCCCACATGATGATCAACATTATTAAACCTTTGCCCATGAAATCCAATCTATGATCATAATAATAGCCAAATTATCAACCTTTCATTCAAATATGCAAAACCTTGATCTATGCTTTCACAAATTCCACCAATTAATTGCATAATATTAGCTAGGATCCCCAAAAGAAGATGGTGGCATAGAAGTGGTAGGATCAATAGGTTCTTCAAGAATATCCGTAGGAACCTCTTCTTCCTCCTCCACCTCATCTCCCTCCAACACATAGTGATTTTGACCTACCTTCCTAACTATGCGCATTTATGGAGGGTTTGAAAATTCAATGAAACCATTATCATGCTTACCTCCAACACCATATCATCATGAATGAGTCTAAGATTTTTAGCCAACCTTGTGATATAGGGTAATACTGTGAAACCCCGGTCAAAACTAACCTTAGAGTAAGGGGGTTGGGATGCATATCATATTTTATTTCATGTTTAAATGTATTTTTATATGATTTTATGTGCTTTGGATTTGAGTTTTATTGTCTCGAAGGCTTGATTGTGAGTACTGAGTGAGAAGGGCAAAATGATAATTTTTGCTTGAGGTGAAAATATGGAGATAGCTTGGGAATTAAATAGGAAAAACATTTTAGAGAGGAAATAAGAATAAGAGTTGTTGTGTTTTAGTGGTTAGAGCCTTAGAATTAATTCTTGAAGTTTTGGGTTCAAATTCCATCATAGGAGCTTTAGCTTGATCAAATTTTATTTTTGCTTGGGAAGTATAATTTTTGGCCTTAGTGGTGGTTGGAGTAGGGTAGAGATATTGTCCTATGAGAAACATAATAGGAGTCTTCAAATCTTACTCTTTTGCTCTACACAAAATTCCTAAGGGGAATTCATTTCTTCTTGATCCTTAATTTTTCCTATTTCTCAATTTATTAGTTTGTTCATTTTGTTCAAGCTAATTTTATTCTAGAAAAATTTCAGCAATGTGCTGTGACTTTGAAGGTTCGAAATGTCTTAGTAAAGGACATCATATGGACCGAAACAATGGAAGAGGGGAAAAGATTTCAAGTGAATTAAATTCCTTAGTGAACTTTCTAAAAATTCACTTTAGCTAGGTTCATTTCCCTTCCTGCATAGAACTGAAATTTTTCCAGCTTTGTGTGCCTTCAAAGTGTCGAAATTCTTAACCATTATTCCCTCCCAAATACTGCCAGAAAATGGCCCTTTTGATCAACTTAGAATCTGGATTTTTCTGGCTATTTTCGGACTGCACAAAAGTGGTGCAAAACTAGAAAAATCCCTGGGCAAATCGCAGCTTTGGAGGTCCGAAACCAAGCTATTTTCTTCCAATTTTTGTTCAGAACCTTAGCCATGTTTTCCTCCATGAAGAAGGCTGGAAACCAACCTTGAAAGCCCCTGAAATTCCCCTTCAAACTCCCTGTAAACCGTCTCGAAAAGGGCAGCCGAAAACTATCCAGAAATTCTACCAAGTAGCGAATCTGTGCAGTAGTTTTTCCAGCTTTGTTTCCTAATTCTCTCCTAGCCGAAACTCCGTCCTTTTTCTGCACAAACCACCCTTAAACCTCCATTAACTGAACTCCATTATCCTCCCTAAGTTCTGCACGAAAAATCCAGTCATGGCTGCCTAAAAGATTTCCAAAAAAAATCTGCAATCATGCCTTGATTTGAATACCAAAAATTCCAACCACCATGATTTAGCAACCTTCCATAAAATATCCTTCAAACAACCAGACATTCCCTTCACCATTATACTCCTTAATTTCGGCCACCCTTAGCCTCCTTCAACCAGCTTTCATTCAGCTAAAATACTGCTCCAAAATTCGTCCATGGCAGATTCCCAAAAGCCCTCCAATAATCAAAGATATTCTTATTATATCTAGTTTCCAAATTTGCTTCTCAAAAATATTCTTTAAGGATTTCAACAATTAGCCTTTCCTTTTTCCTTCCAAACCAGAAAATCATCTTCCTAAACCCTACAAACAATTCGGCAGCCCTAATCTTTTCAGAATTTCGGCAGCCTCCCATCCAAAAGCTCTCTACTCTCTTCAACCTTCAAGAACACATAGTACACTAAGAACACCTACTCCTTCCTTTCACCTAATACCTCTCCAAATCACTTCAAACTACCTCTAAAAAATCTAGATTTCATCTATTCATTGCTGTGAGTCCATCCGTGCCATTTTTAACACCAAACTACAAAATCCAACTTGCAATTTTGGATCAAAAACCAAAAATTTTGTGAAGACTCAAGAACACCTTCAATGTAGGATTATTCAATCAACTTCATCTTCGCTAATCTTCAATCTCTAATGAACATATATGTGTTTAAGCATGCTAATGAGCTTTCTTCTTCTCTTTTCTCTCTCTCTCTCTCTCTCTCTCTCTTGGCCGAACTACTCACCTTCTTGGCCGAATGGTTCCTTCTCCATGGCCATGTTTCCTTCACCTTCCTTGGACGGATTAAGGCATCTAGGGGTTGAGATTCATTCGAAACTCCTTTAAGGTATTCATCAATCAAGTAAGCCTTTTTAACCTTTCTTTCAAACTCTAGATTCATGTCTCTAGGATGATGTTGATGGAAGATGAATCATGAATAGGGATGAGTATATATGTATTGTTGTGATGAGTTGAGATTGAAGCATGAATATATGTATGAATATGTTGGAGATGGGATTTATGCATGGATGGGTTATCTTGGTTGATTGTGTGATGTTTTGAGGTTTAATGCATGTCTCCATGTCATAGGTAGTATTTGTGATCAAGTATGCTAGAGATTATGTCACCTTTGGTGAATAGGATTTATATTCTTGATGATCTATTGAAACCATGATTATATTTATGCTAGTAGAGGTTAGATCATGTCTTGATAAATTTAGATCTATACTTATATGCGTGATTTGGATGATTTGATGAATTGAAGGGATGTATATGTTCATGATTGTGGTTAGCAATAGAAATATGATCATGACCTAGTTGTCCATAAGCTAATTTTATTTCATGAATAAAATATTTCATAATATGATTTTGCTTGTCTTTTCGAAAAAAACACTAGGAGGGGTTGATTTGGATTATTATATATAATAAGGATATTTTAGTCAAATAAATAATAGCTTTTGCTAGAAAAATAATATATATATTATTTAAAATAATAAAATCAATTAAAACCTTTTATGGAAATAATTATAATTAGTAAAATATTTATTACTAAAAATTTAATTATTATCTTTTAATCAAAACCCATGAAGAATTTATTTATTTATTATTTTTCAAGCAAGACTTATTAAATTTATTTTCAACTAATTTTGGCTATCAATTATTTTCTAACAACTAAATTATTAATAAATCATTATTTTATCTAATACTACCTAGGACTTGTTGGATTGTATGCCCTCTTCGACTAGGTTTCTGATATAAAATCGAATATTTTAATAAAAGAATTTACTTTCAAAAATTGTTTGTGAATTTATTTTTTGTTTGTGCACGATTTTTGTTTGGAACAGACCCATTGTATTTAAATAAGTGATCCATGTGAATGGTGGTCTTTCACAGTAAGGTATGGATCACGGGTTATTTAACATATAAGCATTTGTTCTTAACCTATTGATGAGACTGGGAACCTCATCATGTTTAGGTTATTATGTTATGAATTCCAAATGGGGAATGGCTTAACTTTAGCCAGTGAGTAGTCCACTCACTTCATGACATAAGCGTATTTCGAATACGTAGAAAAGGACCTGTAGTAGTGGTTTCTCAAAATACTATATGGTAGAAACCTAGACTACTACCGCTACAGCGTGGACTAGTACTCTACGACTTGAGTATGAGTTGGTGGTATGGTGAAGCTGGTAGCATATGCTTTGATTTGCTAGAGTTGAGGTTCTATCGTAGGGCCAATATACTTGCATGTTGGGTATGTATGACTAGTTAGTTAAGACAGACTTATACAAGATAGTTTCTACACTATATCGCCCCTTGTGGTTGTCCGGATGGTCTAAAATGTCCAGAGCCCTGGGAAACATGACTTGGATGTTTGCATTAGGGTAGCTCCCTTGGAAAGCGGAAACACTCCAGGAAGTCGTGGACCATTAGACTAGAAGCCTAAGGATGGTAGATGTCATTTAGGGGGGTGTTAGTACACTTCTTCCTCTCTAAATGTACGGCGATGTGTAGAGGGGTATTTTAGTCATTTCACCTGTAGGTCGGAGACTTTGCGAATGCAGCATTGTCCTTAGGGTCAATATTTCCTTATGGTGATATTATAAAATATTTAAAATGTAAAATACAGCTATTTATATAACAGGGGTATTTTGGTCATTTTAGCAGCCAAGGCGATGTGTCTTTTTGGTCCTCGGGATAGCCTGTAAGTCCTAACTACTTTTGGGTTGAGGAATTGGTCTCAGTTGAAGAGGATTTTATTTTATTTTATTTTATTCAGGAAGTCTAATTTATTATTGGACTGGAATAAAATAAATAAATAAATAAAATAGGAGTTGAGAGAAATTAATTATCTAGTTTAATTGGTTAATTAATTATTCCAGGCCTAGGTCCAGTATGAATAATTAAGAAATTAACCTGGGCTTAAACTAGGGGAAATAATTAATGTTTAAATTATTTATTGGGTTATTTATATAGGCCCAAGAAATAAATAATTAAAGATTAATTATTATGGTTCATTTGGGCTTCTTAATTATTTATTGGGTTGTTTCTATAAGTCCAGGAAATAAATAATTAATATTTATTATTTTGGGCCTTTTGGGTCCAAGAAAAATAATAAATATTTTTCTAGCCCAATAGCTTGGACCTTAGGGTTTTTTCTAGATACGGTCAAGAGGAGTTTAGGGTTAGGCCAAACTGATTCTCAGGATAACATCTGGGTGTTTTGAAATCTCGGGGATATGTTTATCAGATATTGAGAGACTTAGTTTAGGCTAACTTATAAACAACTCTTTGGAAAAGAAAAAACCCTAATTTTCCCTAGCCACACAAGACTCACGTCTCTCTCTCTCTTGGCAGCTCACGTTTTTTTTCCCTCTCCCTCCTCTGTGGTTTCTTCTTGTTCTTTGCTAATCCATAGCAAAAGAACCAAGGAGTTTTGAGACCGTTCCTCTTCACCATAGTGTTCACCAACTAGAGGTTAGGCTGAGGAATATCCCGAGAACTGGAGAGCTAAGCGTTAATGCAAACAAGGCGAAGTAGAAGGCTAGTGAGTGTACAACCGAAAGCTCCTTCAAGTGTGCAAAGCGAGGCGATTCCAGCCGTTCAATCTGTTCCTACGCAACCTAGGAGGGTTAAGGAACGCAAATGTATAATCTTCACGCTTCCGCATGGCTTTTAAGGCCTGGTTTTATTCTTCTCTATGAAATTTTTAACACTACAGTGCATGTCCCTGTTTTCACGCTTCCATCAGGACTCTTGATCAAATAAACTCTATTTTTTTTTTTTTTACAAGATTTAAACTTTCAATTTATTAGTACTTATTAACCAAAACATTAATTATTTTAAATATCAAATTAGACTTAGCTTATAAACCTATTTATTTATTGTTCGGCCTTAAAGCTTGGGATACTAGGATCATGGTAGCAGTAAGTTGAGTTGTTTTAAATTGAGAAAGTGGATTTTGGCTTGAGTTTGATTGTGGTTTGTATTTACCCATGCGGGGTTAGGTCAGCTGTTGGAGACCTTTTATTGTGAACAAGGATCAGGTAAGCTCCTGCGTAAAACCTGTTTGATGAAAAATGGTTATTATGGCAAGCCAAGTGTAGAGTGCATGGACACTCATTTATGTAAAGGCAATTGAGAATTGATTTCTTTCTTATTTTAGTCAAACAAATTATTTGGAAATCAATAAGCAGATTTACTCAAACTCAAAACTCTTTCTAAAACTAATTTTAACAAAGACTTTGGAAATCCTTAATTGTCATTTTCAAGTGGAACGATGTTTTGTTCATTTTTTCCCAAGTAGGATACGTTACGTTGAGTACTCAATAGGGGTAGACTGGTAGTACTAGTTTTGAAGAGCAAGAGTGAGTCTTCTGGCAAGAGACCACCTCTAGAAGATAAGCTCAACTTAGAGAAACGTCAGTACTACCTAGTCATGCCGGTCCGAGCTAGCAGTTTATGTTGTTCAGTCAAGTGATTGTATTTGACCGGAATGAATACTCGGTTGTTGTTTGGGTATAGAGAAGGAGGAGTATCATGTCTGGTAGGCCGATCACCAACTTTTGTCAGTCTGCACAAAGTGTCGGTATTCTAACCGGTTATAGGGCCCAACGTGTGGTAACCCATAATCTTTTCTTGCGAGTGGTTGATTTTGTTAATTATGTATGGCTGGAAAAGCCAAAACGCCACTCTTGCTTTTGACTAATGTTTATTGCTTGCCAATATTTCTCTTATAAAGATTTCACACTTTGCATCCACGAACTGTTTTCACTAAACACCCAAAGCACACACGGACTTACTGAGATTTCTATCTCATCACATTTTTTCCATGATTTCAGGTCGATCCTGCTGTGGATATGAGTAGATAGTGTTATCTACCTTGGAAGAGAATGTTATCATTTATTTTTATGTATTGCTTTGGGGAGTTGATAGTGGAAAATTTTATTTATGGATTGGTTTTTCTTTTGGTATTCTTGGATTTATTCTTGGAGTATTTTTGGGATGTAATAAAATTTTAAATTAAAATATTATTTTTATTCCGCTATTTTATTTGTGTGACCTAGTTATAAAGACCCCTTGTCCTTTAAACGGGGCGACATCCCCGGCCCTGGTGGGCCTAGATAGCGGGGTGTTACAAATACACACAGAGCACTACTATTTTGAACAACTATATTGTCAAGCTAAGAAGTATTTGAAAGGGTAATATTGATAGGGGTACGGGATATAATACACCAAAGGTGAAACAAGTCACTCTAAGTCACTATTCTATCACCTTCATTCCCCCTATTGTATAAGCAATAAGCCTATATAAATATCTAAGGATAGGACATCTAAATTGGCTACTCTTGGAGATATAAGCTCTCCAAACTGGTCCAAAGATGTGAGTATTCTAAAAAGCAATCTCTGCTAACTCATTTGAAAAATCCATTCTAAAAGGTACATTCCCCCCCTCCCCCTCATCATAGAATCCCAAAGAAAAGCAAAATTGATTCAACGACATATTAAAATGTTGTCCATATAGGCAGAAGCTATTAGTGTGAACGTTATCAAATCCCAAGCATTCTCACCTAAAGATATATGTACTAAGAAACTCAAGCATCAAGTTGCCACAATGCGGTTCAATGGTATCAAAGAATAATTGCCAACCTGAGTCATGAAGTAGGTTAGTGACTTCCTCATTGATACCTAAATGTTGAAGAATAGTGTGATTAATGTACCTATTTGGCCAAAAAGACCTACCCCATGATCTTTCAAACCTCTCAATATGTTCTTGACTAATAAAAATTAAGTTAATTGGATCATTTTCTCTTGCTTGGTCTTGTTGCCTAGAGCTAGAACCACTCTCCTTTCTAATAGGATTTTTACGTTTAGGGGTCATGGGGTATAGGATTAAAACAGTAAAATTAAGGCAATGGTGGATATTTAACAAGAATGAGTAAAGAACTCTCAAAGAATATTAGAAATCAAAACATAATAGAGGGCTAAGTAGGGAAGAAAAATGCAGATAAGTATGACTAGTGTTCTACCAATTTTAACCAAATATTATGCGTACAGAAAATCACCAGTGAATAGACACAAAAACAATCGCCACCAAACTCCAACAAAAAGCCACAAAATTAAAGCATTATGAGTGCTTTATTTAACCAATTCAACAAGAAAAATTCTAAAAACTCGATCTCCAAAAATAGCCACAATGATTAACCAAAATAATGTCATTCCTCTAAAAAACCAAACAAACCAACTCCACAGTCAATCCCTATATCTAGAGCCAGTTGTAAGCATCATTATATTCCCAAAAAAATTGCATAATAAAATAAATTTTCAGCACAATTTAAAGCTACAAGATTTGTAAAAAAGAAACCAAAAATCCAAACTTTAAACCTCATAATGTATAGCCAATATTCCTAGGTGATGTGAGTGAAGCATTCTTACCATAGTTAGCCAAAAATTTCAGAGGAAATTTCTACAAAATACTCCTCGAATCGTTGCTATCTTCACTGATTTGAAAGCAAAAAAAAGTTGCAAGCACTAAAAGTAGGCTTGGTGATGATGAAAACTTGGTGAAAAGTTAGCAAGTTGATGTAATTGATTCGAAATCTGGAGTTTATAAGGCATGGGATAAAGGTTTTTGCAGAAAATTGAGTAAAGAATACACCGTGTAGATCTATTTAAAAATGTCAATCCAAAAGTTACACGGGATGCGGCACAGGCATGCGCCATCCTATTCATTTTGCAGAAAAAAACTGATTTTATCTTACACGACTTATGGCTCGGGCATGTGTCAAGTTGTGTGTTTTGCATAAATGTGTTTTGAATAGCACAGCTTGTTGTAAAGGCATGCTACAAGCATGCACAATTACTAGAACTTCAAAAATTTGTCAAAGTCACACACAACAAAAATGCACGGCTATGCAAGTGCACGGCCATATGCACGGTTGTGCCAGTAGCTGTGCATAATGCAAATTTTTTTTATTAGAAATTATGAAAAGTTTTGAGAATGTGGAATTTATAAATAATATTTGAAAAGAACTAAAAAGATGAACTAAAATAAAAATCATTAGGTTGTCACCCAAAAGCACTTTTGTTTTTACATCGTTGCCTTGACGTAGTTGAATTTCATTCATGAAACCTAACTAAGAAAAAGAAAAAATTTAAGCTTTAGTATGAAATAAAAAGACAAGAAGAACATATGATGAGAGATAACAATGCCATGTAAAAATAAATAAATAACTAAGGCTAGTAATGCTCCATGTGTAGGACTTATACACCAACTCACTACTCCTTTAACCTTCTAATAAACTCATTCTCTTACCTTCAAAAGATTTTAGGGATTAGTATGGTCCCTAAGGTTAAGATGTTAGGAAGAAAGCTTATTAAAAAGCTGTGCCTTTATTTAATTGACATCCATTGCCAATTGTCCCACTTGGTTTTCTATATTTTAGATGCTAGACTTAGTCTCTTTTTAGAACCATAAGGAACTAGATGTAAGAGACTTGACCATATCTTCTAAAGACATGCCCTAGGATTGGTCTTGTGAAGGTTGGTATATTTGAAGGGTTGTTTGAAAAATTTTGCTGCCTCCCTCCTTGGTTACCCCTACCTAAAGTTTAGGCGATCACGCCAACCCTCATTGTAGGTGTTAGAATAGGGTTATCTCCTAGGGGCCTGAGTTGCAAACCCTAAAGTATTCACTTATTCATTTGCACCTATAGTAGGGCATGGATTACTAATATGATCAAAAGAATTGAACATATTACATGCCCTATTTTGTGAGTTGGTCCTTAACATCTTTCCTACCAAATTAGTTAGCTTATTAACGTTGTCCTGTAAAGAACTTGTACCTACTTCTTCCACTTTTCTAATAGAGTCATTCCTAGTACAAAAAGATTGTGTGTTAGCTACCATATTAGAAATTAAGCTCCAAGCGGCTTGTGGAATTTTATCCACAAGAGTACCACTACAAGACACATCAATCGTAGATCTATCAGGAGGAAGTAAGCTTTCATAAAAATATTAAATGAGAAATTAATTACTAATTTAATGATGTAGGCAACTAATACAAAGTCTTTTGAATCTTTTCTAATACTCATACAAAGACTCCCTATGCAATTGCTTAATTCCACATATTTCTTTCATAATCGGTGTAGCTCTAGATGTAGGAAAATATTTTTTTTCTGAGAAAAAACCTTTGAATAGTTAACCAAGTATCAACCAAGTCTCAATGGAACCTTTAGGTAAGTCATATAACTAATCTTTAGCCCTAACATGCAAACTAAATGAGAATACACGTAATTTAGTAACTTTATCTTGAATTCTATCCGATTTCATATTAGAGCATATAATATAAAATTCCTTAAGATGTCTGTGTGGATCTTCCACTGGTATTCCAAAAAAAGATGGCAAATGTTGAATGAAAGAATGCAATTTGAAATTAGTTGTGACTTCAAGAAAAATAATGCATAAATGGTGATCATTTAGGGTAAGGATAGCAAGTTCTTCAAGAGGTCAATTAGTATCCATTATAGAATCAAGAGTAGGAAAGATTTTACCAATTTGTTCCACTATTTGTTCACCAACTGTAGAAAATTCAAAGCCAATGTTCAATGTTCTTTAGTTTTCTTTGTATTCAAACATTTGAAAATTTTATCTATATTTCTAAGGCAATGTTTCATTATTGATTTTGATACTTTGAGATTCATGTATTAAAGATTCTACCTTTGATCATATTTAAATTACCTCATGAGTATTTGCACAATTTCAACTTTCTTATTTATAAATTATGTTGATGTCTTTTGTGTTTGAGCTCACATATTTGACTTGCATAATTAAATAGCTAAGCTAGTTAATATTTGGATTGATTTTCTAAGTAGCATATATTAGCTTAATTAGGTTGCAGCTTTTGGCTTGATTAAGTTAATAGGGAATTGCATGATTTTCTGTTATGCATGATTGCAACTTTTGGTTATGTATAACTTGATGTTGGTGATACCTTGATTTCTTTATCAATTTGGTTTTTAGTTCAAAAAATTTCTTAACTCAAAATATTAATGTCATTAAAAAAAATTAATTGAATGGCTTGGATTAAGAATTGAATTAGAGATTTTAACTTAGGTGCAAAGTAAGGGTTAGTCCATTTTTGTTAGGATAGTGGCTTTAGGTGCTAAGATAGAGTCCTAAAATCAACTACTCAAAGTGATCACATTCATGATAAGTTTCTTAATTGATTTCATAACATATGCCTTAGAACTTGGTAATTTCTTTATTTGTCTTGAAGTTTCCTTTTTCTTCCCTATTTCCTATTTGTTTCTTTGTTTTTTAATTTGTTTGAAGCAGAATTTGGTTGTTTTTTAATTTTATTTCCCCTATTTATTTGTACATACTTGTATACAGCACATCATTATAATTAATTAGGTTAAGTGTTCACAATAATATTTCATAAGAAACAGGAAGAATTATTTTTCTTATAAGGTATACCTCTTTTATTCCTTAAGGGTTCAATTTCTTACTTGCGACTATGATATGCTTTATCTTTAGGAGTAAGGCATAAAATTTATTGATGCATGACCACTACATTTTGAATGACTCATATTTTTATGTCATAATCTCCTAACAACAAATTTTTGGTATGGCGGTGTCGGTGGTTGTGCAACCCTGCACGTGTAAATTCATGGATGTGCCATAGGTCGTGCATTTTGCAGACAATAATTTCCTGTTCTTTTTTCAAACTTTTGAGAACTATTCAACTTCCCTTGTTTAGCACTACATCATGCACAAACATGCCACATGCTATGCATAGCTCATAGAACCTTTACTTGACTTTGTTTTGCATAGTTTGATGCATGACTATGCACCAAGCTGTGTATTTTTTAGTGTTATGTCCTAAAGGCAATCACTTGTATATTGTATTTGGCACATTTATATAATAAAGGCATTCTTTATCTTATCAGTTTGATTCATTTGTACTTCATATGTATAAAACTATTAGATAAAGTCCTAAGCACATAATATAGTATTAAGAAAATTATAATAGAGATCATAATGTGATATTCCTACTACACTATATAGTACATGTGCTTAAATTATTCCTAGTCATAGTATTAATTAGATAGGACATCATTAATGCTCTCACATCTGTGAGTATTGTGATACTCAAAGTTAATAAGCGGATACTTGTTAAGTGAACAAGATCATTGGATGACATAACTATGAGATAATCACATAGATAACTATTTAATAATAGAAATAAAATCTCATTATAGCGAATGTGCAAGTATCTTTAGATTTGAGATCTCTAAGATACTTTGTTTATTGAGAGTTATACTATTCTAATCATTGGAGTACAAGACAGCCTACGAAATGGATATTAGATACAACGTAAAATAAACGAAAGTAGTTGAGATGATCAATAAAGGATTCATCACTTCTAATAGTATGTGTGTATATCTCACGGCTACTTGTATGGAATTCTTACTCGAGAAATCCTTAGCCAATGCGACTATGTATTGGAAATAGTTCCAAATTGATATACATATTGAGTAAAGGATTCTGGATCAAGTACTAATAAATTCAATTAGAATTAATTATATTCTATTGGGAGTTGATACTAATTCCATACTCTAAAATCGAATGAGATATAGTATGATGAAAAAAAATTATTGCATTGATATTTTGCTATTGAAAGGTTCATGTCAAACTACTTAACTTTTTAGGCTTTTGAATAATCATGATACATTGCTAAATGTCACTCATGGTATGCAAAAAAATGAATTTATTAATTGAAGAATTAATAAACTAATCCTAATTAAAATTAATAAGTTAATTCTAATTATTAAAGATAATTAATTCTATTATAATTAGAATTAATTCATATTTTACTACCAATAGACCGAAAAACCTAATAGGTCACACACAATAGAGGAATTAGTACTCAAAATATTATATGGGTTGGAGTTAATTTGTGAGAATAAATAATTTTATGGGCTAATTATAAAATAGTTATAATTATTGGGTTGGGTTGGGTTGCAATTATTAAATTCTTGTATGTGAGTTATAAATATGTTATGACATGGGACCAAATTACAATTAACCAAATTTCAAAGCCCATAATTTAAAGAAAAAGGAATTATTATTATATATAGGTTTCCTAAAAACTATTTGGAAACATATATATATATATATATATATATATATATATATATAATATGATTTTGTGGGAATTCATTTGAAATATAGTTTCCTTTTCCTTTAATTTCCTTTTGCAAATTAATTCCATCTAGTATCTAAGAATTAATTCTACTAATATAAGGTTTTGGTACCTATTTTGAGTACTAATTATTCGTGTGGATCAATATTAGAGAAATTTCTATTCTTAGAATTGGTGGTTCGTGACTCGAACAATTCTCGGAATGGTTCCACATGCGAAGAAAAAAATTAGAAGCTATGTTTTCAAGATAACGAATTTTTCTTTCCTTTTCCTAACTCATTTAATCACATACGGGTGATCCTTTGAGTAGATTTCATTTTAATTTTCGCTACGCATTATTTGATTTTGTATAATCAAAATCTAATAGTAGTATTAGAGTCATCTCATATATGTTTTACATGTTTATTATTATTTTATGAAATTGCTTCATAAATAAATTCAATTCTCTAAAATTGTTTCATAAATATTTTGATTTTGAAAAATTCGTTTTAATAGATTACTATTATTATTTTTCCTTTGCATATTATTTGTTGAAATTGGTTTTAGTAAAAAAGATTTATGAAATCCTGAGAATTTAGTTTACGAAAAAAATATTTTTTTTTTTATTGTGATCAAAATTGATTTAGAAATTGTGATCTTCTGAATTATGTAATCAAAATTATTTAGAAAATAACCTTTTTTTCCTTTTCCTTTTTTTTTTCTCTGAAAAGTTCAGCAAAAGAACGAAGAGGGAAAAAAATGTAATGCGAAAAGAAAAAAAAAACGGTGAAATTAGTTCCAATTGGAAATTATTTCCAATAGCGGCCGAAATTGTTTCTGTTTTGAGAATAGGAATTGTTCGCGAATTGTGATAGCATGGTCTCCAATTGTGAGACATGGTGCGAAGGAAAGGCAGAAAAGAAATTCGGTGGAAAAAAGGAAGTTGTTTCCAATTGGCATATCGGCTGGAATTTCCGACATACAATTGCAGCCGGCATGGAATTTCGAACCAGCTAGAATTTGTTCCAACTGGTCACGGCCGACCTTGGTTTTCATATAAAAAAAATCTTTTTTTTTAATCCACTAAAATAATTTTCTATATTTCAAAATGACCCTAAATTTTTTTAAATTTTGATTTTGGGACTAACTTTATTATTTTTCCAAAATAATAATTTTAGAATTTAAATTTTATGTATATATTTATTTTGCTTAATATGTTTTAAGTGTGATTACAGCATGTTCTTGGCATGTTGGCTTGATTATAGACTTAGACTAACTAATTTTGATTAATTAATATTATATCATGTATTTTACTACTTTGTTTTGAATAAATAGGGTAGCGATCATTCCTTTCTGTATAATTCTCTTAATTTCTCTTCTTATCTAATTTCTCTCGAATGTAACTTCGGGTTTCTTTCTTAGGAATTTATGTAATTAAATTACATAGGTTACATAGGAATAGAAATTATTTTATGAGCTTATGGAGATTGCGTTCAAGAACGAAGCGAGAGGACAATAAGACTTTCTTCTCAAACATACATGAACATATAGGTTTGACCAAATTAATTTTCTACTTGGTTCAAGGAAATTAATCTAGAAAAGTCCATAACCAAACCATGAAATTGAGTCTATTACAATATTGTCAATGTGTTGATATTTATGCATGCCAAATGTATGAGACCACTAATATAACAAATCCCTTAATTAATATTAAACTTAATATCTTCCATTAATATAGCAAGAATGAGAACTCTTTTTTGAGACCAGGTTGTTGGGCTAACTCAAACCTACTTAACATTGAGTATGTTCGAGCTATGGAATTTAAATTCTTAATTAATGGGTTGGGTTTAACTAATTTTTTTATCCCGGTTAGGCTAACTCAAGCATAAAGAAAATTAGAGGTAAGATTGTGCTAGCTTAAAGGATTTAAGATTAAAAGATGTTACACCCAATGATTCGGTAATTACATTCAATGTAATTGATTTTGGATACCTACCATTGACCTTAAGAACGGTTTGTTGGACGAACCCAAGGCCATTCTTAAGGAATTAGAATACTAGTCTACTAGAAATGATTCTAGCTCTACGTACTAGATACTCCTATTCCGCCACCACCATCATAAGATGCTCGTGCTAATGAGCATACTATCTATCCATAAGAATTACCAAGAGGATAGTGACACAATATCTTGTATCATGCTGAAATCAATGACCCCTAAGCTGCAAAGGCAGCATAAGCATATGGATGCTCAAACTATTATCTTCCATCTTAAAGAGCTATTTGATCAGCAATCTAGAACAGAGAGATACAAGATCTTTAAACAATTGTTCTAATCTAAGATGGCTAAGGATGTTTCTATGGCCACTTATAGGTTGAAAATGTTGGGCTTGATTGAGAAACTTGGGTCACTTGGGTTTGTAATGGATCATGAATTAAATGTTGACTTAATTCTACAATCTTTGCCAAGTAGTTTTGCACAATTTTTTATTTACTACCAAATGAACAAGATTTAGACTATACTACCTGAGTTGATCAACCTTCTCAAGACTACAGAAACTTCCCTGAAGAAGGAAGCTAATGTAGTTATGCTAGTAGATTCTTCCTCTTCTAGGAAGAAAGTTTCTAAGAAGAAGAAGTAGGTTCCCACTAAGCCGAAAGGTAGTGTGAAGAAAAAAAAGATAGCCACCAAAGGCCCATGTCATCATTATGGCAAGATGGGCCATTAGAGACGTAACTGCAAGGCCTATCTGGATACCATCAAAGAGTTGAAGGACAACAAGAAGCTCGCAAGCACTTCCACTTTCACTCTTGGTATGTTTATGATTGAGATTAATACTATCTTTAAAAATAAGATATGGATATTGAGTACCAAATGTGGATCTCATTTGTACAATAATTTATAGGGACTAAAAGACAGTAGAAGGCTTGAAAAGGGCGATGAAAACCTACATGTTGTAAATAAAGTAAAGGTTGTTGCACTTACTGTTGGGACTTATCATCTACGCTTACCCTCTGGATTGATTTTAGAACTTACAAACTGTTATTATGTACCTGTTTACTTAAGAACATTATCTCAGTTGCTTATTTGGACATGAATAGTTTTCATTTAATTTTCAAGAATAAAGGATGTACTTTTTTATTAAATGATGTCAAATATGGTACTACTACTTTGATAAATAGATTATAAGTTCTAGACATGAATGATCTTATTATCAATACAAACAATAAGAAACAAAGAAAAGATAACTCAATCTTATCTTAAATATGGCATTGTCATTTTGGGCATACAAATAAGAATCACATTTCTAAGTTATACAAGCTTATTTACTTGGGGTCATTTAATTACAAATCATAAGGCATATGAGAGTCTTGTTTACCTAGAAAAATGGCTAAAACTCCCTTTCTAGAAAAGGAAAAGGGGCTAAAGAGCTATTAGAACTCATACATACTGATGTATGTAGCCCAATGTTAATGCAAGTGATAGGGCCTAATTTTGTCTATATTTTACTAGTTATTTGAAATTGTTTTGTGATACTTTTAATTCAATAACTAGCCATTCCCCTTTCTATTTAATATTTTACTTGTGAAAAGTGTTTTTGGTATATTTGTACAGAAATTGGATGATTTGGAGCAAAATTGTGAAATTTCAAAGGTGACCCAGTGCCTACCCAAAGTGGTTGAACCGATCGTGGTTCTATTCTGGAAAAATAGAGGAAAATAGAGCAAAATCAAAGGAAACCAAGGCTAGACCAGCGCCGGTCCAGACGAAGTGACTAGGCACCAGCCCAACTCTATCAAGGCGGTTCAAAGTTCTTTTTCAGATCAAATTGGAAATTGCCTAAGAGATACACTTGTTTCCAATCTGTACTTGGCCCAAGACTTCTGAAAGACAATTTTTAGCAATCAAGAGGCCTATTTAACCAAAAACAAGTGAAGATTAAGATATGAATTAAAGGAGTCAAAGCTGCAATCATTTATTGATGGGGAATTCATCACTCAAATGAGCATTACTTCAAAAAGGTTTTCAAATGAGGAAGAAGAAGGCACGTTTATGAGTTTTTTCTAAGACCTTTATTTTTTTTTTCTTTGAACAATGATGAGATTAATGTTTTAATTATAATTGAATGTTATTTTCAAATTTATGCTATTTAATCTTTGATCAATTGATTGTCATTCCTGATATTTGATTACTTGCTTTTATTTGATAGATTGATGAAGTTGAATTTATGTCTAATGGACTTGGGAAACGAAGTTAGAATTGAGTTCAATTTAATTAATTCTATTTAATTGTTATCGTAACTGGATTGGGAAAGAAGGTTAAGAATTGAACCTAAGTAATCAAATGTTAGTTGATTTCGCCTAAAGTATAGGGTCATTAGTTAATTTCATGTTTATATTGCCTAAGGTATAGGGATTTTCACAAGGAATGAGTTTAATGCATTTATTTGGTTATGTTGGTTTGATTGGAAAATATGTTAATTTAATTAGGAGATAGTGATTTTATAGATTGGGAAATAAATGGATTCTATCTTTATTCCTTCATGATGCGAAGACAATAATTGATTGTGATAAGTGTTGAATAGTTCATATCATGTTCTCAAGAGTAACTATTTAAGCCCATGTTTTTCTCTCCAGGAGTTGTGTACATAGTTTGTCTTTATCTTTATTTTTATTCTTTATTCTATATCACTCTAATTGGTAGGTTGAACATTGAATGAAAATTAATTAGTGTGTACTTGTTCCTTGATGATTGATACTCGTTAATTCCCTATACTATGCTTAATGATGAGTGCACTTACTCATATGTATAATTTTAGATTAATATTTTAATTTAAACTTGATTGAGAATGGATACAAAATTACATGATTTTATATACTCAGTTTTAACGCATCAAGTTTTTGGCATTGTTGTCGGGAAACAATATTATGAAAGCTTGGAATTTATTGATTTAGTCATGCTTATATGTCTATATATAAATATATATATATATATATATATATATATATATATGTTCTTTATTTAAATAGGCGCTATAATTTGTTGTTATATGATGAAAGAAATTTATAAGATGTACTCTCTGTTTTTTTTTTTTTTTTTTTTGCACAAAATGTACATTCTAGATCTTGTTTTCAAAACTCCATTAGGAATCTAACTAGAATATCCTATGTAGGTACCATGCCCAACTGGAGTTTGTGCCAAACCGATAATGGGCATAACCTGCAAATGACTGCAACTTTGGAGAATGCGCTAGAAAATTTTGAAAAAGAACCATCACCGTACAATTTCAAGAGATTGATGAAACTTTTTGAGTTTTTGTAACCATGATTCAAAATATGGAAAGACAGATTTGGTATTTAACTGATTTGATGACGGACCCATAATGAGAATCACTTTTGGTCCTTATAGGGGCAAATACACACGCAGAATCAGTAGCCATCTCATTGAGGAGTGGAAAAGAATTGACAGACAAAACAGCAGAAAATCGGCACTAGCCTGAAGAGACCAGGCCCCGGCTTTCGCCTAGACGAGAAACTAGAGAAAACAGAGACTAACCAGTGCCGATCCAGGATGCCAACCAGGCACCAGCTCCACTCTATATACAAGAAAAATCTCCAATTTTTAAACCACCAGTCCCTTATCCTGCTAAGACACACAAAGCTAGAAAAGATGATCAATTTAGTATATTCTTGGGAATATTCAAACAATTGCACATCAACATCCCGCTCAGTAAGGCTTTGATACACATGCCCATTTACGCCAATTTCCTCAAAAATATGCTTGTAAACAAATGGAGATTGGAAGAACTATCCACCATAGTGTTAAATGAAGAATGTTCCGCTATTTTGTAAGACCAAAGAAGATTACTTCAAAAAGAAAACAATCCAGGGAGTTTTTCTATTCCTTGCATTATTAGTGGTCCTACATTTGGCAATGCATTAGCTGACTTAGGTGCTAGCATAAATCTTTTGTCATATAAAACTTTCAAAAAACTAGGCCTTGGTGAACCTCACCCCACTAGGACGAGCATCCAATTAGCTGATAGATTCATTAAATATCCTAGGAAAATAGTGGAAGATGTACTTTTCAATGTGGATAGTGTAATACCCTGTATTAGACCACCTTTAGTATGTAGGGAAAAGTCATGCATGTCACATTGTTTTATATTACATTTGATTATTTGAACTATTTTCATGAAAAATATCAGTTTGTTGTTGCATGAATTAATTTGTTCTTGAAGTGGTTGTGTTATTTGAGTTAGTTCATTTTATTTTATTGAGGAAAATTTATTAGAAAAAGGGATGGAGCAAGTGAGTAGGAATTAAGGGAATTTATCAAGAGAATTAATGTGGTTTAGCGAATAAAGCTCGGTATTTAATTCTTGGTGGGCTTGAGTTTGAATCCTAACTATTTCAAATCCTTTCTTTTCTTTTATTTTCCTTCTTCCCTAATTTTCCCTAGCCTAGGCTGAAATCCTTAAGGTTTTGGAGACCAATTTCCTAAAAAAAATTAGGAGTGTAATTTATCTTGAAAATTATATTATAAAATGACTAAATTAAATTTTTGTTCCTAATACCTTATCATAATCTTTTAGAGAACTTTAAAGATTACTAATCTAGATTTTTAAAAGCTATATCCAAGTAATATATTAGGAGATAAAATATATGAAATTATATAGGTATTGTTTTCAAGGAGATAAATCTCCATATTTTAATTTTCTTCAAATAAATTTTTTTTTTTTTAGAAAATAAAAGGCAAAGAGCTAGATTTAAATGAAATTTTTATCTCTTGGATTAAGTCCAAGATTTTCGAAATTTTGAAGGGAAAAGGAAGGGGAATTTCGATAGCTACAAGGATTAGGAAACCATAATTTTTCTTACCAAATAACTATTCAATAGTTATTTAAAAAATTACTCAAATTAATATAGGGAATTAATTAAACTATTTCCTAAATAGATTACCTAATTTCTTTTTATGATTTTCTGGAAAATTCCCTCATAGCTACCGCCACACAGAGTAGGTATAGCTTACCTAAAACTCTTCAAAACCTAGCTAGGGTTAACTAAGAAAACCTTAACCAATTAGGACTTGGTTTTAGCCCAAAAAAATACCAAAATTCCCTCTTCAAGACCTCCAGAAATTCATCACTGTTCACACACACACACACACTCTAATGAAAATTTCAGCTTTTCATTACTCCCAACTTCCCTCTTATCTTAGGCAAAAATAGCTACACAAAGACCATTTTTTCTACTCTTATTTTTGCCACTATAAAGACTAAAACCAATCAGATTTCTTCTCCTTTTCCACCCAAAATTTCCGCCATCCTAAGCGACAAAAATATAGCAGCAATCAACCTTAAACCTCTGTCCAATCTCGACAGCCATAGAAGAACCAAAGCTGTATAACTTTTCCCTTGTGATCAAGAAACCATAGCAAGGTAAAACTCCTCCAAATATCTAAACATAAAACCCTAGACTTCCCTACCCAGCAAACCACGAAATTTCTACCCTCTCAGCCCTCAAATACATGAAACAAATAGCCTACAACCTGCTCAAAATTTCGGACAGCCTACCCCAAAAACGAAGCCAAAACCGAAACTCTCTACAAGGTAATTGATCTTCAACTCTTCTATTCAACTCTTACTCCATTCTTTTCCTTCCTTGGTAAGTCTCGATCAATGTCATCCAAGGGGACCAAACTCTTCAACTATTGATTGAACTCAAGCTAGTCAACAAGGAGTTGCCGTATTTTAAGCCTAGATCACTAAGAGGTAATCAAGATCCGATCTTTACTGATTTAAATGGTCTTAATCTTTAAAATATTGGCTTAAGGATGCTTATGGAGTCTAGCATGAAAGCATGAATAAATTAGATTGATGAATATGTTGAGGTAAGCCATAGACAAAGCATGTATGAGGTAGGACATTGATGTATCTTGTCATGATGAATCTAGACCTATGCTAAATAGGCAAAGATGAGATCTTTTAATATTTATGGGGCTATTTATGATTATTTTATACTAGTTGAATATAGGAGTTGTCATATGGTGAATGGATCTAGATCAATGCATGGTTATGATCAATAGAATAGTAAAGGGAAGTTATACATGTGATTTAATAAATTAAAGTCATTAGATACTATAGATTAATTAGGTGATTAATGAGATCATGAAGAGTCATATTATATAAAAAAATGGGTGGAATTATTAAATCCTAATTGTGGGATTATTTGCTCTAGATAAGAAAGGAGTGGAAATAAGAGCAATCGATTGAGTTGGATCTAGCTGTGATTTATCCAAGTAAATCCCTGTATAACCGTTTTGATAAATGTTACATGTTTGCAAGCAATTTTTAAAATGTTGTTTGGAATTGATGTCAATATAATGTTTTGGCAAATGGATTGAAACGTTTGTTAAACATGATGAGCTACACTGTGTTTTGATACTTGGGTTGGAAACGTGGATGTTTTACTTTCTAAATGAGTTTATCAAATTTTAACTATTCAAACTCAAAAACAATTTCTTACACTATTATTAAATGATTTGGAAATGCTATTACGAAAAACCACGTTTTGCAATCAAGCTAATCAAAGACTTTCAAAAAAGGGAAAAATGATTCTGCCCCTAAATAGGGAGCGTTGAGTACTCAGCGAGGATAGGCTAGTGGTATTAGTCTTGAAGAGTAAGAGTGGGTCTTCTGGTAGGAGGCCACCTCCATAAGATAAACTCAACTTAAAGAGGCGACAGTACTACTTAGTCAGGCCGTTTGCGCTAGCATATTGGTCCATGTGGACATTGTTTATCCGGATTGGACAATCGGAATGTTGGGTGTAGAGATGAAGGAGTATCTCACCTAGTGGGTAGATCCCCCACTGCCCATTGTTGAAAGAATACATTGGGAAGCTATCATGGTGGTAACCATGATATGGATTGTGTTACTATATTATTGAATCATTTGTTAATCCCTACCTAATGAATTATGAATATGATGAAACGATGATTTGTTATGAACTATTTTGGATTCATTGAGCATGGCTCCTTTATATAACTGCTATTGATAAAATAGACTTGCAAATACGATTTTGTGATTTGGATAAACCTGCATACACGAAATGGTTTCAATTGTCACTTGCATACACGGGACTTACTGAGATATCAATCTCACATATTTTATATTATGATTTCAGGGGATTACTTATATTGAGTAGGGTGAAGCGTTAGGAGATGAACTCCAGCTTATTTATTTATTTGTGTTTTGAATTTATTTCAAGAGGCGTTTGTTAGTTTTGATTTTCTAGACTTGTATAAGTTTTGCTTCCGGATGTAATGAAATTATTCCTTTAATTTTATTCAGCAGTTTTTTCTTTTGTTTCTAGTTATAAAGACCCCTGATCCGTTGGACGAGACGACATCCTGCCCTATCTAGATACCTAAGGTATGGGGTGTTACAGATAGGTTTATATTTCCAATAGATTTTATGATTCTTAACATGGATGAAGACTCTAAAGTCCCTCTAATTCTAGGAAGACCCTTCCTAGTTACTGCCAAAGCTTTAATTAATATTCATAAGGAAAGGTTAACACTTAGGGTTGGGGATGAAGAGGTTATTATTCAAATTAACCAAGGCATTAAACATCCTACATTTTTTTATGATTCTTGTTTGACAGTTGATATTCTTGATGACCAATTTTGGATTTTGTGCAAAAATCATGGGATAATACCTCTCTAGAGTTGATAAATACACAATCATCCATGGATATGGTAAAAATGCCTAAGATGGGTAATTTTGAGATAATTGAGAGATGAAGTTTGGATAGATTAAAGCCTTCTATTGATGACCCACTGGAGTTGGAACTTAAAGAATTGCCCAATCACTTGGAATATGCATTCTTAGCCAATGAGGGAAAATTGCCAATCATCATAGCTAAAGATCTTACAAGGCAACAAAAGGGCACATTGGTAAACTAAATAGGAAACTATAAGAAGGTAATTGCATGGAAGGTCACTAATATTAAGGGAATCAACCCTTACTTTTGTACTCATAAAATATTGTAGAAGAAGAAGCAAAACTCGTAGTGCAGTCTTAATAAATGATGAACCCTAACATGAAGGATATGATAAAATGTAAGATAATTAAGCTTTTAGTTTTAGGCATCATTTATCCCATCTCAGATAGCATGTGGATAAGTCCAATACAAGTATGCTAAAGAAGGGAGGAATGACGGTAGCCCCCAATGATAAAAATGAGTTGATTCCCACAAGATTGGCAACTGGTTGGAGTGTATGCATTGATTATAGACAATTGAATAAAGCAACTAGGAAGGACCATTTCTCTCTCCCTTTCATTGTCCAAATGTTAGAAAGGTTAGCCGGACATGAGTTTTATTGTTTCTTATATGGTTTTTCAGGTATTTCCAAATTTTCATAGCACCGAAGGATTAAGAAAAAATAATTTTTACGTGCTATTTTTGTACTTTTTCATATCGTTGCATGCCTTCTAGTCTTCGAAATAGTCTAGGAACTTTTCAAATGTCCATGATGGCTATTTTTGAGGGACTTCTGAGAGATATTATGGAGGTATTTATGGATAGTTTTTCTATTTATTGTGATTCCTTTGATTTATGTTTGACCAATTTGGGAAAGGTATTGCAATGATGCGAGGAGACCAACCTTATGCTTAACTAAGAAAAATGTCACATTATGGTTCAAGAAGGTATTATATTGGGACACAATATCTCAAGCAAAGGTATTGAGGTAGATAGAGCAAATATCGAAGCAAGTAAGAAATTTCTTCCTCCTACTTCGGTAAAAGCTATTCAGAGCTTCCTTGGTTATGCAGGTCTCTATAGGAGGTTTATCCTGAATTTCTCAAAAATTTCTAATCCTCTTACTTCCTTACTTGAAAAAGATGCTATTTTCAATTTTGATAAAAAAAATGTCTCAATTCTTTTAATGTGCTCAAAGAAAAAAACTTCTCCCATTTCAATTGCACCAACTTGGTTTCTTCCTTTTGAACTAATGTATGATGTAAGTGATTATGTAGTAAGTGCAGTACTTGGACAAAGAAGGATCAAGTATTTTCAACCTATCTACTATGCAGGCAAGGCTTTGATAGCTGCAAAGGAAAACTACACCATAATGGAAAAAGAATTGCTTGCCATAGTGTTTGCTTTTGATAAATTCCCTGCTTATCTTATTTTGTCTAAAGTTATTGTGTACATTGATTATTCCACCCTTAAATACCTTCTTTCCAAGCATAATTCCAAACCAATATTGCTTAGATGGTTCTTATTATTGTAAGAATTTGACTTGGAGATTATGGACAAGAAGAGAGCTAAGAATTTGGCTGCGGATCACTTATCTAGGTTGGAAAATCCTTCTCTAGAACCTTGGAGAAAAGAAGCAATCAATGACACATTTTCGGACGAACAACTTATGCTCATTGAAGGTAATATTTCTCAGACTCCATGGTTTGCAAATTTTGCTAACTATTTAGCTGCAGGTATAGTCCCCAAGGAGTTCACATCACAACAAAGGAAGAAATTCTTTTCCAAATTAAAGCACTATCTTTGGGAAGATCCCTTCTTGTTTAGGTATTATGTTGATCAAGTTATTTTAAGATGCGTGGATTCCACGGAAACCCAACATATTCTTCAATAATGCCATGAAGGACCAGCTAAAGGACATTACCAAGCCAACAACACTACACGCAAGGTGTTTGATTCCGAATTTTATTGGCCAAAACTTTTCAAAGATTCTTACAAGTTTTCTAAATATTGTGATAGGTGTTAATGTACAGGTAATATCTCTAAATCTAGTGAGATGTCATTACAACTCTTTCAAGCTTGTGAGGTTTTTTATTGTTGGAAGATAGATTTTATGGAGCCTTTTTCTAATTCATTGGGCAATAAGTACATCTTGGTTGTGGTTGAGTATGTGTCTAAATGGATAGAGGCTCAAGCTTTGCCTACTAATGATGCGCGAGTTGTGGTCAAATTCCTTAACAAACTTTTTACCTGGTTTGGTGTCCCCAAGGTACTTACCAGTGATAGGGGTACTCACTTTTGTAATCAACAAATGGCAAAAGTTCTCAAACATTTACGTGTGACTCATAAGTTTGCTATCCCATATCATCCCAAACCAGTGGCCTTTGGGCTTCTAGGACCGCCTACAAAACTCTAATGTGTACAACCCTTTATTAATTGGTTTATGGAAAGTCTTGCCATTTACCTATGAAAATAGAGTACAAGGCTTATTGGGCTATAAAACTTGTTAATTTGGATCTTAAGTTTGCAAGACCAAGGCATTTATTTTAATTGAACGAATAAGCTAAATGTTCCGGATTTTACAAGGAAAAGATGAAGTGATGGCATGATAAGAACATTCATTATCCTCATGCTCTCAAAGAAAGAGATAAGGTGTTATTGCTCAATTCTAGACTCTGAATTTTTCCAGGTAAACTAAAATCAAGGTGGTCAGGACCATACATAGTTCATAAGGTATGGCCCTTCGGCGTTATCGAAATCTCCCATCCAACTAAGGGCCTTTTCAAAGTGAATGGTAATTGAATAAAGCCCTACCTTGGAGAAGCTGAGAGTGAAGAGGTCCAACCAGATATGATACTTCATGACACTCATGACTACTTTCTGACCTTTTACTTTTATTTCTTTTTTAAGTTTTTTTATTTTGGTTATTTTTCTCTTTGAATTTCAATGACTTTTCTTAGGTGTTAGTTCTCTTTTAGTTGTTTTGTTTATTTTTACTTGTGTTCTAGTTTTATGATTTTTGTTTTTGTTTTTGTTTTTGTTTTTTTTTTTTTTTTTTGTTCAAGTATATTACATTAGTGTCAAAAGAACAATGCTCTTGGGGATAAATTCAACTTTGTTCTTACAATTCTTATGGAAAGTATCTCTTTGCCTTGTTTTCTTCTCCTTTTATCTTTCATAGTCCCTTTAGATATGCTTTATTGTGCTAGTTGAGACCATTGAGGATAATGTTCAATTTAAGTGTGGGGGAAGGGATTCAAGTCAATATTTTCTATGCTCTCATCTTGATATTTGGGATAATTTTTTTCAAAAATTGATTTTTGAGCTTACAATTAAGTACTTTGTCTAGGATGAAGTTATGATTTTCTTTTTAACTTTAGCTATGAATTTGTCATTCATTATGGTTGTTTTTTTATTAAAAAAAGTAAACTTATTTATTAAGTTAGATTTTGCTAAGTCTTGAGAATTTAAGTTAACCTTAGTTATATTTGGTATGAGAGTTCTGTTTTATTCTTTGAGTTTGAATATGGATAATATGATAAAATATGTGAAAGGTTATTGATTAACTCTGTTTCATGGATTTATAATTTGTTTAACTTTGAGTTGTGAATAAGGAATGTGAAAAAAAAAAAATAGAAAAACAGTAAGTGGAAAAGAGAATTGTTATGTGAGTTGAAAAAATCTTTGAGTTGTTCGACGAAAAAAATGCTCTTATTTTGAAATTTTGAAGTCTTTTTACTGAAAATGGGGTTAATATAGAGAGAAGTAGCAGGTATTGTTCAGTGCACTCTCTTAAAGTTATCCTGAAGGCAATAAGGCAAGAGAAGAAAGAAAGAAAAAAAGTGTTGAAAAAATGATAATGACTATAAAGGGGGCCAATATGATGTGTGAAGAGAAATCCATTCACTTGAGGCTATCAATTCCCTAAGTCATTGAAGAAAATGGAGTGTTTCCTTATTCGATTACTTGACTTGTACAAATTTGAGTTCGTGATGCTTGAGTTGGTTAAATAGCTTGACTTATATGATTTGTGTTGTCTATGTTTTTTCTTAAGGGGTAGAATAATTTTCTTGTACTGAATATGTGCTTGTTTAACTTAACTTTGATGGCTTAGAATTAGTTTATTTAATACATGAGTTTGCAAGGTTTGAAATGGTTGAATGAATGACGAGTTTATATTTAAGGTGGAAGAAGATTATGCTTTATTATAGATGAATTTACTATAGATAAGTTTGTTGAATTGTTTTGTCTTGTTGCTTAGTATTTAATTCTTGTTTGCTTGAGGACAAGTAAAGCCTAAGTGTGGAGGAATGTGATAGAGGCTAATTTTGTCTATATTTTACTAGTTATTTAAGGTTTTTTGTGATACTTTTGATTCAATAACAAGCCTTTTCCCTTTCTATTTGATATTTTACTTGTGAAAAGTATTTTTGATATATTTGTATAGAAATTGGACAATTTGGAGCAAAATTGTAGAATTCTAGAGGTGACCCGATGCCTACCCAAAGTAATTGAACTGGCCGTGGTTCTATTTTGGAACAACAAAGGAAAATAGAGAAAAATCACAGAAAACCAAAGCTGGACCGGTGTCGATCCAGATGAAGTGACCAGGTGCTAGCCTAACTCTGTCAAGGCGGGTCAGAGTTCTTTTTCAGATCAAATTGGGAATTGCCTAAGAGATACACTTGTTTCCAATCTGTACACAGCCTAGAACTTCTGAAGGACGATTTTTAGCAACCAAAAGGCCTATTTAACCAAAAACAAGTGAAGATTAAGATATGAATTCAAGAAGCCAAAGCTGCAATCATTCATTGAATAGGAATTCATCACTCGAAAGAACATTACTTCAAGAAGGTTTTCAAAGGAGAAAGAAGAAGGCTCGTCTATGAATTCTTTCTAAAACCTTTGTTTTCTTTTTCTTTGAATAATGATGAGATTAATGTTTTAATTATAATTAATGTTATTTTCAGATTTATGATATTGTAATCTATTTAACATTTGATCAATTGATTGTTATTATTGGTAGTTGATTACTTGCTTTTATTTGATAGATTGATAAAGTTGAATTTATATCTAATGGACTTGGGAAGTTAGAATTGAGTTCAATTTAATTAATTATATATAGTTGTTATCTTAATTGGATTGGAAAGAATGTTAAGAATTGAAACTAAGTAATCAAAGGTTAGTTGATTTTGCCTAAAGTATAAGGTCATTTGCTAATTTCATGTTTACAGTGCCTAGAGTATAAGGATGTTTATGAGGAATGAGTTTAATGCACTTCTTTAGTTATGTTGCTTTGATTGTGAAATTTACTAATTTAATCAGGAGATGGTAATTCCATAGATTGGGAAAGAAATGGATTCTATCTTTATTCCTTCATGATGCCAAGACAATGATTAATTGTGATAAGCATTGAATAGTTCATATCATGTTCTCAAGAATAACCATTTAATTCCATGTTTTTCTCTCCAAGAGTTATGTATATATTTTGTTTTATCTTTATTTTTATTTTTATTCTTTACCACTCTAATTGGTAGGTTAAACATTGAACGAAAAGTAAATAGTGTGTACTTATTCTTTGAGGATTGATACTTGTTAATTCCCTATACTATTCTTAATGATGAGTACATTTGCTCATATGTGTAATTTAGGATTAATGTTTTAATTTAAACTTGATTGGGAATGGATACAAAATTTCATGATTTTTATATACCCAGATTTAACGCATCAATAAGCAAAGGAGGTTATCAATACTTCATTATCTTTATTAATGACTATTCACGATATGGGCATTTGTATTTAATGAAATACAAATCCGAAACCTTTGACAAGTTCAAAGACTTCAGGAATGAAATAGAGAAATAATTTAGTAAAAGTATTAAAACTCTAAGATTTGATCAAGAAGGTGAATATTTAAGCCAAGAGTTTCAATGTTATCTAAGAGATAATGGGATATTTTCCAATAAACTTCACCATATACACCTCAACATAATTGTATATCTGATAGAATGAATCAAACCCTTCTAAACATGGTACGAACCATGATGGTTTCTACAGACTTACCAAAACTATTTTAGGGATATGCACTGGAGACTACTGTTTATGTACTAAACAGTGTTTCTTAAAGAAATGGTTGATACAACCCTATTTGAGTTATTCTTTAGTAAGAGGCCAAAGTTATCTCATATGAGAATATGGGGTTGCCCTACCTTTATTAAACGGCCACAATCAGACAAACTTAAAACTAAGTATGACAAGTGTTTGTTTGTTGGATATTTGAAACAATCATTCAGATATTACTTCTATATTTCTTCCAAAAATAAAGTATTTGTTTCGAAGCATATCGTCTTCTTAGAGAATGAGCACATACTTAAAAGGGATAGTGGGAGTAAAATTGAACTTAGTGAAATTCAAGAAGAACAAACAAACATGGATCGACCGTCTGAACCCATGTCTATTGAGAAAATAGATGAATCTTCATCTACACAAGAACCTTATAAGTCGAGTAAGATATGTGTGGCACCTGAGAAATTTGAATTTCTCATAAGTGACTATAATGGTGTATTGTTCATAGATGAAGATGAACCTACTACTTACAAGGAAGTTCTGAATAGTTCAGAATCTGACACATAGCTTGAGGCCATGAAGTCAGAAATAGATACTACGTATGACAACCAAGTATGGACATTGGTTGATCTATCCGAAGAAAGCAAACATATTAGGTGCCAATGGGTTTTCAAAAAGAAAATCGATATGGATGGTAACATAGTTACCTATAAAGTACAACTAGTTGCTAAAGGTTATTGTCAACAACAGGTATTGAATATGATGAAACTTTCTCTCCAGTTGCCATGTTGAAATCTGTAAGGATACTCCTAACACTTGCTACCTATTATGATTATAAGGTCTGGCAAATGAATGTGAAAACAGCTTTCCTAAATGAAAACCTAACCGAGGAAGTGTACATGACACAACCTGAAGGTTTCACATCCAAAGATAGCACAAAAATGTGCAAGTTAAAAAGGTCCATTTATAGACTTAAACAAGCTTCCAAAAGTTAGAATATCTATTTTGATGAAACAATTAAAGAATTTGGTTTTATTCAAAATATGAATAAACTTTATGTATACAAGAAGGTTATGAAAGCGTAGAAAGCAGGAAAACATGGAGCACGCAGCGGAAGCGAACATAAAAAAAAATTGAAAAAACAAGAACAAGGATTCTAGGGCAGGGCCAGCACCGACTCCGGCAGTCTTAGCCGGGGCACGTTGCGCCCTGTCCCAATCCTCACGTTTTAAAATTTTTACCTCCTTCTGGTTTTCAAAGGTGGTTGGACCGGAACGTACGCAACTAAGGTAAGTGTGCTGGTGGAAGCCTCTAGTGCGATTCCTGCAAGCCTCCTACTCCTCCTTTGTATGTATGTGAACGCCAAACTCTTAGTCTTCCAGTATATGGCCCGCCTAACTACCGTTTGGTGAACAACTAACAGGCTAAGGAATTTTTTCTGGAGAGAGAGAGAGAGAGACGCCTGGCCTTTTCCAGAGAAGAAGCCGTCTCAGAGTATGTGTGTTATGTCAACAACGACGTTGTTTACAATCCTCCTATTTAACCTAAATAAAATCCTAAGTTAAATTGGACTGGGCCATTGGACTCTTAAGTTAACCTATTGAGCTTAATTAATTATTCTAGTTAGAACAAACTTAATGGCCTAACAAAAAATTAATTTTTCAGCCCAAATAAACTAGTCCAATAAATAACCCTATATTAGTTTAGTCCCAAGTTAATCCCTAATTATTCAAACTGGGCAAATCCCTGAATAATTAATTAACCCACTAAACTAATTTAATTAATTCTCCCTCTCCATGGACCTTTATTTTATTCTAGCCCAACAAATAATTAGACTACTTAAATAAAATAAATTTCATTTAATTTAAGATCAATTCCTTAGCCCGTATTTAATTAGAACTCACGGACTCTACTGGGGGCCAAAAGACACACCACCTTGGCTACTAAAATGACCAAAATACCCTTACCATATAAATAGCTGTATTTTGCATTTTAAATATATCTTAATATCACCATAAAAAAATATTGACCTCAAGGACAATGTTGCATTACCAAAGTCTCCAACCTATAAGTGCAATGACTAAAATACCCCTCTATACATCATCGTACATTCAGAGAGGAAAAAGTGTACTAACACCTCTCTAAATGACATCTACTATCCTTAAGCCTCTAGTCCAATAATCCACCACTTCCTAGATTGTTTCCGCTTTGCAATGGAGCTACCCTAAAGCAAACATCCAAGTCATGTTTCCCAGGGCCCTGGATATTTAGATCATTCAGACAATCACAAGGGGCGATATAGTATAGAAACTATCTTGTACAAGTCTGTCTTAACTAATTAGTCACATATACCCAACATATAAATATATTGGCCATATGGTAGAACCTCAACTATAGCATATCAAAATATATGCTTCCAGCTTCGTCAGACCACCAACTCATACTCAAGTCGTAGAGTATTAGTCCACATTGTAGCGGTAGTGGTCTAGGTTTCTACCATATAGTACTTTTAGAAAGTGTAACACCCCGCTACCTAGGCCCGCCAGGGCCAGGGATGTCGCCTCGTCCAAAGGACAATGGGTCTTTATAACTAGGTCACCCAAATAAAATAACGGATTAAAATAATACTTTAACTCAAAAATTTATTACATCCCACTAATAAATCTAAGAATAAATCCATGAATTTCCAAACACAAATCCATAAATAAAAATTATCCACTCTCAACTCCCTAAAGCAATACATAAGAATAAATGACAACATTCTCTTCCAAGGCAGATAACACTAGCTACTTATCCCCACAGCAGGATCGACCTAAAATCATGGTAAAAAGAGTGATGAGATAAAAATCTCAGTAAGCCCCGTGTGTGAGTTAGGCTAAAAAGACAAAACACTTTTCATGATGCATGCACTAGCAGTATATCAAAAGCTTGTCATGCCTTCTTTACAAATTTAACTCTCACTTCTTGGAAGATAGTTGTGAGAAGTCATCGAGCAAAATGCTCTTAAAATATTCTGTTTGAAAAGATATGGATAATTAAAAGATTTTGAGCTTCGAATAAAATTTCAATGACACTTTAGAACAGTTCCACGAAAATAGCTCATCAATTAAAGCAACCAAGTTAATCTGACAGGGCACAGTGGTGGCTCTCACACCAGGTGAAGCACTTGATCCCCGTTAGGTGGTGAAAGGGCACAGAGGTGGCTCTCACTCCTGTGGCTCTCACTTCTGTGAAGCACTTAACCCCCAACACCTGGTAGGTGTATATCCTACCGAGTGAGATACTCCTCCCTCTCTCACTCAATCCAAACCGGTTGTCCCACTTCCGGCCGTCGATTCTACCAAAATCCCGTCGCTAGCTGAGGACGGCTCAACCTTCTATACTGATACCTTGATTGAAAAGAGTCAACCTCTCGGAGGTGGCCACCTGCCGAGAGATCCCTAGACCAACCAAAGGCTAGTATAAAGGCCTAGCCCCCATTGAGTACTCAACGTTATTCAATCTTCACAATTCATAAGGCTCCAAGGTGGAACCTACAAAATTAGCTCAATACAGTTCCAAACAACATTTTTCAACTCATATAAAAATTTTAGAAGGCATGGTTTTAAGTCAATAATTTATTCCACAAATTCATAGTAGAGGAGCCACATGCTCAAATAAGTCATGCTATGATTTTCAAAAATTAGATGCATGCCCAAAAATTTATCTCTTGCATATTCAAAACAAATCAAAATGTTTGATGCTTGGCTCCTAAGTCATGCCTGACACATTTTAAAAATTTATAAATCTAGAAGTTTTCCAAATGTAGAAAGTTTCCAAAATAAGAAAGTTCCAAATATAGAGGTTTTCAAAATTAGCTACCATGCTAAAATTTTGTATTTGCAAAAGATACTCACCAATCTTACTTTCAAACCAAGGTAATAAAATAAAATCAATTTCATGAATGCAAGGGAACTTACCTTATCCTTAAGCTTAGGATATGAACTCTAGTAAGTTGGTCCTTACCATTGACAATCTTCTAAATCTAGCAAAGAGTTCATATAAATTAATCATAGCACTTCCTAGATCATCCCAAAAGAAAATCAAGTACAAAATCCACTTTCACAAATAAAACTAACTCAACTCACTACTACCATGATCCTAGTGTCCTAAGCTTTAAGGGCAAATAATAAATAAAAAGGGTTTATAAGCTAAGTCTAATTTGATATTTAAAATAATTAGTGTTTTGGGAAATAGGTACTAATAAGTTGAAGATTTAAATCTCGCTAAAATAATTTTGAGTTTATTTGATAAATGGTCCTAGGTTATATTAGGTAAAATAATGATGTGTTAATAATTAAGTTGTTAGAAAATAATTGATAGCTAAAATTAGTTGAAAATAAATTTAATGAGTCTTGCTCGAAAAATAATAAATAAATTTTTAATGGGTTTTGATTAAAAGATAATTAAATTTTTAGTAATAAATATTTTACTAATTATAATTATCTCCATAAAAGGCTTTATTTGATTTCATTATTTTAAATAATATCTATATATCTATATATTTTATTATTATTATTTTTCTAGAAAAAGCTATTATTTATTTGACTAAAATATCCTTATTATATATAATAATCCAAATCTACCCCTCCTAGGGTTTTTTTTTTTTTCGAAATTACTAGCAAAATCATATTAGGAAATATTTTATTCATGAAATAAAAATTAGCTTAGGGACAACTAGGTCATGATCATATTTCTATGGCTAACCACAATTATGACCATATACAATCCTTCAATTCATCAAATCATCCAAATCATGCATATAAGCATAGATCTAGACTTACTAAGGCATGATCTAACTATTACTAGCATAAATATAATCATAGCTTCAATAATCACACAAGAATATAATTCCTATTCATCATAGATGACATAATCTCTAGCATACTTGATCATGGAGACATACATCAAACCCTAGAACACCATATATTCAACCAAGATAAGCAACTGATGCAAAAATCCCATATCCAACATATTCATACATATATTCATGATTCAATCCCAACTCATCACAACAATATATACTTAACCCTATTCATGATTCATCTTCTATCAATATCATCCTAGAGACATGAGTCTAGAATTTAAAAGAAGGGTTAAAAGGCTTACTTAATTGATGAATACCTTGAAGGAGTTTCGAATGAATCTAAACCCCTAGATGCCTAAATCCGTCCAAAGGAGATGAAGGAAGCATGGCCATGGTTGATGAAATCATTCGGCCAAGAGAGAACGGGAGTGTTCGATCGAGAGAGAGAGAGAGAGAGAGAGAGAGATAGAGAGAGAGAAGAGAAGAAGAGAGTCCATTAGCATGTTTAAACACATATATATTCATTAAAGATCAAAGATTAGCGAAGATGAAGTTGATTGAACAAACCTACCTTGAAGGTGTTCTTGAGCTTTCACAAAATTTCTGGTTTTTTATCCAAAAGAGCAAGTTGGATTTTCTAGTTTGTTGTTAAAAATGCACGGATGGACTCACAGCAATGAATAGATGAAATCTAGAATTTTTAGAGGTGGTTTGAAGTGATTTGGAGTGGTATTAGGTGAAAAGAAGGAGTAGGTGTTCTTGGTGTACTATGTGTTCTTGAAGATTAACGAGAATAGAGAGCTTTTGGATGGAGGCTACCGAAATTCTGCAGAGATTAGTGCTGGCCAAATTTTTATAGGGTTTAGGGAGATGATTTTTTGGTTTGGAAGGGAAAAGGAAAGGCTAGTTGTTGAAATCCTTGAAGAATATTTTTGGGAAGCAATTTTGGAAACTAAATATTCAAGGAGATCTTTGATTATTGGAGAGCTTTTAGAAGTCTGCCATGGACAAATTTCTGAGCAGTGTTTTGGCTGAACGAAAGCTGGTTGAAAGAGGATAAGGGTGGCCGAAATTATGGAGTATAATGGTGAAGGGAAGGTCTAGTTGGTTGAGGTATATTTTATGGAAAGTTGTTAAATCATGGTGGTACGAATTTTGGTATCCAAATCAGATCATGATTGCAGAATTTTTTTAGAAATCTTTTAGGCAGCCATGACTGAATTTTTAGTGCATAAATTAAGGAGGATAATGGAGCTCAGTTAATGAAGGTTTAATGGTGGTTTGTTCAGAAAAGGATGGAGTTTTGGCTAGGATAGAACTAGGAACAAAGTTGGAAATAAATCCTGCACAGGATTTTCGCCCTTGCTGGAATTTTTTCCCTGGGCAGTTTCGGCTGCCACTTCTAGCTAGCTTGCAAGGAATTTGAAGGAGATTTCTGGAGTCTTCCATGGCTGGTTTCCAGCCTATTTTATGGAGGAAAAATGTGGCTAAGATGCTAAGAAAAAAATTTGAAAAAAATAGCTTGGTTTCGGACCTCCAAAGCTGCAAATCTGCCCAGAAATTTTTCTGGTTTTGCACAGTATTTGTGCAGTCCGAAAATGGCCAGGAAGATTCAGATTTCAAGCTGATCAAAAGGGCCATTTTCTGGCAGCATTTGGGAGGGAATAATAGCTAAGAATTTCGACACCTTGAAGGCACAAGAAGCTGGAAAATTTCAGTTCAATACATGAAGGGAAATGAACCTAGCTAGAGTGAATTTTTAGAAAGTTCACTAAGGAATTTAATTCACTTGAAATCCTTCCATTGTTTCGGTCCATAAGATGTCTTTTACTAAGACATTTTGAACCTTCAAAGCCACAGCACATTGTTGGAATTTTTCTAGAATAAAATTAGCTTGAACAAAATGAACAAACTAATGAATTGAGAAATAGGAAAAATTAAGGATCAAGAGGAAATGAATTCCCCTTAGGAATTTTGTGTAGAGCAAAAGAGTAGGATTTGAAGACTCCTATCATTTCTTTCATAGGACAACATCTCTACCCTACTCCAAACACCACTAAGGCCGACAATGATACTTCCCAAACAAAAATAAAATTTAATCATGCTATAGCTCTAATGATGGAATTTGAACCCAAGACCTCAAGAATTAATTCTAAGACTCTAACCACTACACCACAACAACTCTTATTCTTATTTCCTGTCTAAAAATATTTTCCTATTCAATCCTCAAGCTATCTCCCTTTTTCCACCTTAGGCAAAAATTACCATTTTGCCCTTCCCACTCAATAATCACAATCAAGCCCTCTAGACTATAAAATACAAATTCAATGCACATAAAATCATATAAAAATATATTTAAACATGAAATAAAATATGATATGCATCCCAACCCCCTTACTCTAAGGTTGGTTTCGACTGGGGTTTCACAGAAACCACTACTACAGGTCATGTTCTACATATTCGAAATACATTTATGTCATAAAGTGAGTGGACTACTCACTGGCTAAAGGTAAGTCATTCCCCATTTAGAATTCACAACATAATAACCTAAACATGATGAGATTCCCATTCTCATCAATCGGTTAAGAACGAATGTTTATGTATTAAGTAACCCGTGATCCATACCTTACTGTGAAAGACCTCCATTCACATGGACCACTTACTTAAACATAATGGGTATTTTCCAAATGTAATTATGCACAAATAAAATTGTAAATTCACAAATAATTTCTGAATATAGATTTTTTTATTAAAAAATTCGATTTTTTACATCAGAAATATAGTCTAAGAGGGCATACATCCCAACAATCTCTCACTTACACTCTAAGACTAAGTAAATCCGTAAGTGCCTACCCTTATAGCGTCTAAGTGTCTCTTGAAGACTTTCTCAGCCAAAGGCTTAGTGAATGAATCAGTTAGATTATTCTTGGAGGCAATCTGTTCCACAATGACTTCCAGTCTCTGGATGAAATTCCGAATCAGGTGGTACTACCTCTCAATGTACTTCCCTTTCTTGTGGTTCCTGGGTTCTTTTGATTGTGATACTACCCCAGTGTTGTCGCAATACGTCACAATCAACCTGTCCATGTGTGGCACGACTCCAAGTTCTGAAAGGAACTTCCAGAGCAAGACTGCTTCCTTGGATGCCTCTGAAACTACCACATACTCAGCTTCCATGGTTGAGTCAGCAATCTAAGATTGCTTGATACTCTTCCATGAAATAGCTCCTCCAAACAAGGTGAAGATATATCCACTAGTGGATTTTCTCTCATCCTTATCCGCCTGGAAGTCTAAATCTGTGTATCCTATAGGAACCAAGTTATCAGCCCTGTAAACCAGTATATAATCTCTCATTCCCTTGAGGTACTTGAGTATATGCTTTACAACTTGTCAATGAACCTCCCCAAGGTTTGACTGATATCTACTAACCAAGCCTACGGCAAAGCAGATATCTGGCCTAGTACACAGTATGGTGTACATAAGACTTCCCATAGCCGAAGCATAGGGAATCTTACTCATTCTATCTTTTTCTTCTTGAGACTTAGGACAGTCTCTTGAAGAAAATGACAACCCATATCTGCAAGAAATTAGAGCTCCCTTGCATGAGTCCATACTATACCTGGCCAGCATCTTGTCAATGTATGCAGCTTGAAATAATTCTAACATTCTCTACTTCCCATTTCTAAGAAGTCTAATCCCAAGAATATAACTGGCTTCTCCCAAATCCTTCATACTGAATTGACTAGACAACAAAACCTTTGTAGATGATAATGACCCTATATTATTTCCAATAAGTAGAATATCATCCACATACAAAATGAGAAAAACCACATTAATGCCTTCAAGTTTTCTGTACACGCATGGTTCATCCTCATTTTGAACAAAACCATAAGACTTTACAGTCTCATCAAAACGAATGTTCCATACCCTTGATGCCTGCTTGCAAACTATATGCTCTTGGCCTTTAGCAATAAAGCCTTCTGGTTAGGACATATAGATGTCTTCACTAAGATGGCCATTTAAAAATGCCATCTTGACATCCATTTTCCATATCTCGTAGTCATAATGACATGCAATGGCAAGGAGGATACGGATGGACTTAAGCATGGCTACCAAGGAAAAGGTTTTCTCATAGTCGATTCCCTCTTTCTGAGTATACCCTTTCGCCACAAGCCTAGCTTTGAAAGTTTCCACATTCCCATCTACTCCCCTCTTTCTCTTGTACACCCACTTATACTCTATGGGTTTTATCCCTTCAGGTGAAGCTACAAGATCCCAAACCTGATTGAGATACATAAACTCAATCTTGGCTTTCATTACTTCATGCCACATATTTGCATCGGCATCAGCAATAGCCTCCTCATATCTAGTAAGGTCTTGTTCCTGATGGTCGGAGACCAACTCGAAAGCTTCTCTAGTCCATCTCTCTAGAACCCTAGACACTCTCCCAGTACGATGAGGCTCTATATGTACAAGCTCTTGAGGCTGTTCCTCTTCTTGTTCCACAATCGGGTCAGAAGAAGTTGCTTCCGAAGATAACTTCTCCTCCAGTTCCAACCTAGTTGAACCTTTCGTGGACTACTTTGATCATCCTCTAAGTATCTAGCATTGGTACTAACCAGTACCTTCTACTTTTTAGGATGATAAAAGTAACCACTCTTTATCCCTTTTGGATACCCAACAAAATAACATAATTCTGATCTTGGTTCCAACTTGTCTCCCTTGACCAGTACATAAGTTGGACAACCCCATATCTTGAGATGATTCAGACTTGGCTTACGCCCAATCCACATTTCATAGGGAGTCCTATGTACTAACTTGGAATGCACCAAGTTCAAAATATATGTTGCTGTTTCCAGGGCATATCCCTAAAAAGACACTGGAAGAGTAGCATGAGACATCATACTTCGGACCATTTCCATCAATGGCATGTTCCTTCTATCAGCTACTCCGTTCTGTTGGGGCATTGTGAAACCCCAGTCAAAACCAACCTTAGAGTAAGGGGGTTGGGATGCATATCATATTTTATTGCATATTTAAATATATTTTTTTATGATTTTTTGTGCATTGAATTTATGTTTTATAGTCTAGAGGGCTTGATTATGATTATTGAGTGAGAATGGCAAAATGGTTATTTTTGCTTGAGGTGGAAAAAGGGAGATAGCTTGAGGATTGAGTAGGAAAATATTTTTAGGGGAAAAATAAGAATAAGAGTTGTTGTGGTTTAGTGGTTGGAGCTTTTGAATTAATTCTTGAGGTCTTGGGTTCAAATTCCATCATAGGAGCTTTAGCTTGGTTAAATTTTATTTTTGTTTGGGAAGTATCATTTTCGGCCTTCGTGGTGGTTGGAGTAGGGTAGAGATGTTGTTCTATGAGAGACATGATAGGAGTCTTCAAATCTTACTCTTTTGTTCTACACAAAATTCTTAAGGGGAATTCATTTCCTCTTGATCCTTAATTTTTCCTATTTCTCAATTCATTAGTTTGTTCATTTTGTTCAAGCCAATTTTATTCTAGAAAAATTCCAGCAATGTGTTGTGGCTTTGAAGATTCAAAATGTCTTAGTAAAAGACATCTTATGGACCGAAACAATGGAAGAGGGGGAAAGATTTCAAGTGAATTAAATTCCTTAGTGAACTTTCTAAAAATTCACTATAGCTAGGTTCATTTCCCTTCCTGCATAGAACTGGAATTTTGACACCTTCATTTCCCTTTCTAAATTTTTCCAGCTTTGTGTGCCTTCAAGTTGTCAAAATTCTTAACCATTATTCCCTCCCAAATGCTGCCAGAAAATGGCCCTTTTGATCAGCTTAGAATCTGGATTTTTCTGGCTATTTTCGGTATGCACAAAGATGGTGCAAAACTAGAAAAATTCCTGTGCAAATCGCAACTTTGGAAGTCCGAAACCAAGCTGTTTTCTTCCAGTTTTTGTGCAGCACATTAGCCATGTTTTTCCTCCATGAAGAAGGCTAGAAACCAGCTTTGAAAGCCCCTGAAATTCCCCTTCAAAACCTCTACAAATCGGCTGGAAAGATGGCAGCTAAAACTGCCCAGAAAAATTCCAGCCTTGCGAAAAATGTTGTACGGTTGTTTTTCCAGCTTTGTTTCCAAATTCTCTCCTAGCCGAAACTCCATCCTTTTTCTGCTCAAACCACTCTTAAACCTCCATTAACTGAACTCCATTGTCCTCCCTATGTTCTGCACGAAAATCCAGTCATGGCTGCCAAAAAGATTTCCAAAAAAATTCTATAATCATACCTTGATTTGGATACCAAAATTCCAGCCACCATGATTTAACAACTTTCCATAAAATATACCTCAAAAAATTAAACCTTCCCTTCACCATTAGACTCCTTAATTTCGGAAACTATTAGCCTCCTTCAACCAGCTTTCATCCAGCCAAAATTCTGCACAAGCAGTCGACCATGGCAGATTTCCAAAAGCTGTTCCATAATCAAATATATTCTTGAATATTTAATTTCCAAATTTGCTTCCTAAAAATATTCTTCAAGGATTCCAACAACTAGCCTTTCCTTTTCCCTTCCAAACCAGAAAAACCATCTACCTAAACCCTACAAATAAATTGGCAACCCTAATCCTCATAGAATTTCGGCAACCTCCATCCAAAAGCTCTCTTCTCTTCAACCTCAAGAACATATAGTACACCAAGAACACTTACTCCTTCCTTTCATCTAATACCACTCCAAATCACTTCAAACCACCTCTAAAAATTCCAGATTTCATCTATTCATTGCTGTGAGTCCATCCGTACCATTTTTAACATCAAACTCCAAAATCCAACTTGCACTTTTGGATAAAAAACCAGAAATTTTGTGAGGGCTCAAGAACACCTTCAAGGTAGGATTATTCAATCAACTTCATCTTCGCTAATCTTTGATCTCTAATGAACATATATGTGTTTAAGCATGCTAATGAACTTTCTTCTTCTCTTCTCTCTCTCTCTCTCTCTCTCTCTCTCTCTCTCTCTCTCTCTTGACCGAACACTCCCTCACTCTCTTGGCCGAATGGTTTCTTCTCCATGGCCATGCTTCCTTCATCTCCTTTGGACGAATTTAGGCATCTAGGGGTTGAGATTCATTCGAAACTTCTTCAAGGTATTCATCAATCAAGTAAGCCTTGTTAACCCTTCTTTTAAATTCTAGATTTATGTCTCTAGGATGATGTTGATAGAAGATGAATAATGAATAGAGATGAGTATATATATTGTTGTGATGAGTTGAGATTGAAGCATGAATATGTTGGAGATGGCATTTATGCATGGATGGGTTATCTTGGTTGATTGTATGATATTTTAAGGTTTAATGCATGTCTCCATGTCATAGGTAGTATTTGTAATCAAGTATGGTAGAGATTATGTCACCTTTAGTGAATAGGATTTATATTCATGATGATCTATTGAAACCATGATTATATTAATGCTAGTAGAGGTTAGACCATGCCTTAGTAAGTCTAGATCTATGCTTATATGCTTGATTTGGATGATTTGATGAATTGAAGGAATGTATATGTTTATGATTGTGATTAGCAAGTGGAATTATGATCATGATCTAGTTGTCCCTAAGCTAATTTTTATTGCATGAATAAAATATTTAATAATATGATTTTGCTAATAATTTCGAGAAAAAAAAACCCTAGGAAGGGTAGATTTGGATTATTATATATAATAAGGATATTTTAGTCAAATAAATAATAGTTTTTACTAGAAAAATAATATATATATTATTTAAAATAATAAAATCAATTAAAGCCTTTTATAGAAATAATTATAATTAGTAAAATATTTATTACTAAAAATTTAATTATTATCTTTTAATCAAACCCATTAAAAATTTATTTATTATTTTTCAAGCAAGACTCATTAAATTTATTTTCACCTAATTTTTGTTATCAATTATTTTCTAACAACTAAATTATTAATAAATCATTATTTTACCTAATACCACCTAGGACTCTTCATCAAATAAACTCTAAATTTTTCTTAGCAAGATTTAAACCATCAACTTATTAGTACTTGTTTCTCAAAACATTAATTATTTTAAATATTAAATTAGGCTTAACTTATAAACCTATTTATTTATTATTTGGCCTTAAAGCTTAGGACACTAGGATCATGGTAGTAGTAAGTTGAGTTGTTTTAAATTGTGAAAGTGGATTTTGGCTTGAGTTTGATTGTGGTTTGTATTTGCCCATGCGGGGTTAGGTCAACTGTTGGAGACCTTTTATTGTGAGCAAAGATCAGGTAAGCTCCTGCATAAAACCTGTTTGATGCAAAAATGATTTTTATGGCAAGTCAAATGTAGAGTGCATGGTCACTCATTTCTGTAAAGGCAATTGAGGATTATTTCCATTCTCATTTCAGACAAATAAATTACTTGCAAATCAAGGGGCATTTTTACTCAAAACCTAAAATTCTTTCTAAAATCAGTTTTGCCCCAAACTTTGGAAAACCTTAATTGCCATTTTCAAGTGGAACTATGTTTTTTTCATTTTTTCCCAAGTGGAATACGTTACGTTGAGTACTCAATATGGGTAGGCTAGTAGTACTAGTTTTGAAGAGTAAGAATAAGTTTTTTGGCAGGAGGCCTCCTCCAGAAGATGAACTCAACTTAGAGAAACGTCAGTACTACTTAGTCATGTCGGTCCGAGCTAGCAGTTTTTATTTCAGTCAAGTGATTGTGTTTTACCGGAATGGACACCTGATTGTTGTTTAAGTATAGAGAAGGAGGAGTATCTTGCCCGGTAGGCCGATTACCTACCTTTTGTCAGTCTGCACAAAGTATAGCATTCTGACCAGCAGTATGCACAAAGTGTGGCATACTGACCATCTGATTATGGGGCCCAACGTGTGGTAACCCATAATCCTTTCTTTCGAGTGGTTGATCTTATAAATTATGTATGGCTGGAAAAGCCGAAAACACCACTCTTGCTTTTGACTAATGTTTATTGCTTGTCAATAGTTCTCTTATAAAGATTTCACACTTTGCATCCACGAACTGTTTTTACTGAATACCCAAAACACACACGGACTTACTGAGATTCTGTCTTATCACCTTTTTACCATGATTTCAGGCCGATCATGCTGTGGGGATGAGTAGCTAGTGTTATCTGCCTTGGAAGAGAATGTTGTCTTTTATTTTTATGTATTGCGTTGGGAAGGTGAGAGTGGATGATTTTATTTATGGATTTGTTTTTCTTTTGGAAATTCATGGTTTTATTCATGGATTTATTCTTGAGTTGTAATAAATTTTAAGTTAAGTTATTATATTTATTCCGCTATTTTATTTGTGTGACCTAGTTATAAAGACCACTTATCCTTTGGACGGGGCGACATCCCCGGCCCTGTTGGGCCTAGGTAGCGGGCTGTTACAGGCATCCCCAGTGCAGAGAGTTGGGATACTATCCCATGATGTACCATGTAGTCCTTGAATTCACCAAGAAGGTACTCTCCACCACGATCCGATCGTAAGGTCTTGATCAATTTACCTATCCGACACTCCACTTCAGCCTTAAACTCTTTTAACTTGTCAAAAGAGTCAAACTTGCGTCTCATCAGGTAAACATATCCAAACCTTATACAATCATCTGTAAAAGTGATGAAGTACTCAAAACCTCCTCTAGCTGGTGTAGACAAGCGACCACACACATCAGTGTGAACAAGACTCGATACCCCCTTGGCTCTATCCGTCTTAGGGGCAAATGAACTTTTGGTCATCTTTCCCATCGAGTAGGACTCACACTGAGGCCAATTTTTCAATCTCAATGTGCCCAATGGCCCATCATGGATCAACCTCTAAATCCTAATTGAATTGATATGACCTAACCTTAGATGCCAAAGATACGAATCATTGACATTGGTCTTTCTCTTCCTTGTTAAAGATTCAGATTGAGTATTATTTAATTGATTTTTAATATGGTTTAAGAAAAATAAATTTCCATACATGTGCCCATACATAAAATTTTTCTATTTCTACTAATAGAAATACCAGAATGGAAAGATACAAAATATCCTTAATTTATTAGTTTTGCAACCGAAATCAAATTCTGTCAAAATCCAGGTACATATAAAATATCTTTCAAAACCACTATTCTATTACAATAAAAAAACAAGATCTAATTCTCCCACTGCAAGGGCCCAAACTTGTGCTCCATTTCCCACACGTAGTCCATGTTCGCTCTTCTGAAGTCTTTTTATCTTTCTAAACCCCTACAAGGAGTTATAGATGTGATCAGTGGCTCCTGAATCAGTAATCCAAGTGGAAGTTGATCCAACCATTGATATAGACTCTAGATAGAAAACATTACCTGTGGCTTTTTTCTTAACTTGAAGATCTGGACACTCCTTTTTCTAGTATCCTTCTAGTCCACACTTGAAGCACTTGCCCTTAGGTTTATCTTTGGGATGGGTCTTGGGCTAGACCGTTACGTTCCCCTTCTTCTTCTTGAACTTTCTAAGCTTGGGCCCAATTCTAGAAGATGAAGTATTAACAATCATAGTTTTAGATTGTGATTTCATGACCTTCTCTGCCATCTGAAGCTCCTTCATCAACTCAGTTAAACCAATATTCAACTTGTTCATGTTATAATTTAACTTGAACTGAGTGAAGGAACCCGATAGAGATTCGAGAACCATGTCCACTTGGCTCTCGGGGTCAATGACAGCCCCTAAGATTTCTGCTTCCTCAAAAGCAGCAATCATCTTGAGCATATACTCTCTGACTGATACTCCCTCAGCCATCTTAGTATTAATGATGGTTTGAAGAGCCTCCTGCCTTGCGGGCCAACTCTTATCCACGAACATCATGGCTAATGATTGGGTTATATTATACGCAGTGGTCATGTGCTCATGTTTGGATTGGAGCACATTAGACATGGAGGCCAACATATAACAACGAGCCATCTCGTCGGCCTTTTTCCATGCCTTCTCAGCCTCACACTCCTCGGCGGTGGAACTGTCCCCGATAATAGGACAGGTTTTGTAAAGGACATACTTATACTCTTCCGCTATGAGTATTATGTTCAGGTTCCTTTTTCAGTCTACATAGTTTGGTCACATTAGCTTATTCTCTCGGAAAATAACTGCCAATGGACTAAAAGAATCTCTCACCATTTTTGAAAAATCGAAAAATAAAAGAAAAAAAAATCAGTTTGTGAAAACAAAACAAATACGTGCACTTTATCCTTATTATCAAAATTGATAATAATCAATTTGACTCTTAGGAAAACTAACGTAGCTTCTTGGGAAGATTAACAGTTTCCTAAGCTAAGTGCGTTAACCACTACAAATTAATTTTCCTTCTAGGTAATGATATAGAAGATAACTCCATCAAGGGGATGGCCATTTTCTCTCATTTCCTATGGACATACCTCACACTATGACCTCCAACGAGGAGCTGGCCGATCATAGTACGTGCTCCGAGTTATTAATTACATCCATGCATTAGATGTAGATCCTTGTGGTATCCGCATCCTATACGGGTTCACTCCTAGGGTGACCGAGGGGACCCACGATCTCTAATGATGATCGTGATGAAAGCCGTGGAGTCGTTGGTACCCCTCTCCCACTTAGCCTTTTAAAACAAGGATTTTCTGAAAAATATTCTTTTGAAATTTTTCATTAAGTTTTCCCTTAACTCAAAAATAAAATGTCTAAGTCCATAAAAATCTCTATATCAAGACTTATATCCTTTGAGAGTTTTTCCTATGGACTAATTTTATTTAAGTTAAAAACTTAATGATTTCAAAAAATTTTCAATTAAAACTTTCTGGAGACTTTGGTCTCAAGTTTATTTGACAAAACAATTTTTCTTGTGCCAAACTAAAACAAAATGGCTTTCTATTTTAACCTTACAAAAATATCTAAATCCAATATATTTTCTATGTCAAGGATTAAATACTTTGAGAAAATATCTAAGGATTAATTTTTGTTCAAGTTAAAATAACCATTTAATTTGTAGAAAAATGTTTTCCTCGTCAAAACATTCCCAAAAACCTTGGTCTTTGAGAAAACGTGTACATAGGTACCAAAAATAAATAGCATGCTAGAAAACAGTAGACGTTTTCACACTATTCTATTTTTAAACCTAAGTGCCCCAAATAATAGAATTAAACACATTAATTAATTAATTAATTGTCTTGTTTAATCCTAAAATCCCTTACTAATATTTTCATGCAAAAATATTCCTTGAATATTAACTATTGCAAAATATTAACTTCGCCTGGTATGGACCCTAAAACCAAAAGAAATTGCAAGAAAAATTATAAAAAAATTTCCTTGGTCCACTGCACCCACCGCACTGGATCAGCTATCCATCTGAACTGTGGTCCACTGCACCCACCGCATAGAACTAGGACCCATGAGAAAATAGTGTGGACCGGCATTCCAGACCCTAGTCGGCACCAGTTAGGCTTTGTTTGCCTCTTCCTGCAGTTTTTTTTTTCCTGCGAATTTCCTCTATTTTTTTGCACAAGTTCTGGCTTCGATGGCTCTCTAATTTCAAACCGAATACAATGAAATCAACCAAAACCAACAACCGCCTATACCCATAAACATTGGGCTTACACGATTTACTAAGAAAAACAGTAAATTACATATTCCTCTATCTCCACCCGCGAGGTTTAATAGAGAATCTATCCATACCATAAACAACAAAGGATCACCATTTTATTCACACATATGTGTCCAATTTTATTCATCTAGATGCATGCTCCCTATATTTTCACAAAACCTTCATACTCTGATACCAATTGAAGGTGTAGAAAGCGGGAAAACATGGAGCACGCAATGGAAACAAACATAAAAAAAACTGAAAAAACAAGAATAGGGATTCCAGGGCAAAGCTGGCGCCAGCGCCGGCAGCCCTAGCTGACACTGGTTGCGCCCTGTCCCAATCTCGAAGTTTTAAAATTTTTACCTCTCCTTCTGGTTTTCAAAGGTGGCTAGACTGGAACGTACGCAACTAAGGTAGGTGTGCTGGTGGAAGCCTCTGGTGCGATTCCTGCAAGCCTCCTACTCCTCCTTTGCATGTATGTGAACGCCGAACTCTCGGTCTTCCAGTATATGGCCTGCCTAACTACCGTCTGGTGAACAACTAACAGGTTAGGGAATTTTTTCGAGAGAGAGAGAGAGAGAGAGAGATAGAGAGATGCCTGGCCTTTTCCAGAGAAGAAGCCGTCTCAGAGTATGTGTGTTATGTTAACAACGACGTTGTTTTCAATCCTCCTATTTAACCTAAATAAAACCCTATGTTAAACTGGACTGGGTCATTGGACTCTTAGTTTAACCTATTGGGCTTAATTAATTATTCTAGTTAGAACCAACTTAATTGTCCAACAAATAATTAATTTTTCAATCCAAATAAACTAGTCCAATAAATAAGCCTATATTAGTTTAGTCCTAGGTTAATCCCTAATTATTCAAACTGGGCCAAATCCCTGAATAATTAATTAACTCACTAAAATAATTTAATTAATTCTCTCTCTCCATGGACCTTTATTTTATTCTAGCCCAACAAATAATTAGGCTACTTAAATAAAATAAATTCTATTTAATTTAAGATCAATTTCTTAACCCATATTTAATTAGGACTCACGGTCTATACTGGGGACCAAAAGATACACCGCCTTGGCTACTAAAATGACCAAAATACCCTTGTCATATAAATAACTGCATTTTGCATTTTAAATATTTTTGAATATCACCATAAGAAAATATTGACCCCAAGGACAATGTTGCGTTAGTAAAGTCTCCGACCTATTGGTGTAATGACTAAAATACCCCTCTATACATCGTCGTACATTCAGAGAAGAAAAAGTGTACTAACACCTCTCTAAATGACATCTACCATTTTTAGGCCTCTAATCCAATGATCCATGACTTCCTGGATTATTTCCACTTTCCAAGGGAGTTGCCCTAAAGCAAACATCCAAGTCATGTTTCCCAGGGCCCTAGATATTAAATCATTCAGACAACTACAAGGGACGATATAATATAGAAACTATCTTGTACAAGTCTGTCTTAACTAACTAGTCACACATACCCAACATACAAATATATTAGCCCTACAATAGAACCTCAACTAAGCATATCATAGTATATGCTTCCAACTTCGTCAGACCACCAACTCATACTCAAGTCGTAGAGTAATAGTCCACGCTATAGCGGTAGTAGTCTAGGTTTCTACCATATAGTACTCTATTAAGAAACCACTGCTACAGGTCTTGTTCTACGTATTCGAAATACGCTTATGTCATAAAGTGAATGGACTACTCACTGGTTAAAGGTAAGTCATTCCCCATTTAGAATTCACAACATAATAACCTAAATATGATGAGATTCACATTCCCATCAATCGATTAAGAACAAATATTTATGTGTTAAGTAACCCGTGATCCATACCTTATTGTGAAAGACCTCCATTCACATGGACCACTTACTTAAACACAATGGGTGTTTTCCAAACGTAATTATTTACAAATAAAATTATAAATTCACAAATAATTTCTTAAAATAAATTTTTTTATTAAAACATTCGATTTTTACATCAGAAACCTAGTCTAAGAGGGCATACATCCCAACAGGTTAGTGGGAGTACAATCATTTTCCTATTACTTTATGTAGATGACATATTACTAATAAAAAATGAGGTCTGGGCTATTCAATCTATAAAGAATTTGTTGTCCAAGAAGTTCTCTTTGAAAGATCTTGGAGAAGCAACCTATATTCTAAGAATAAGGATTTATAAAGATATATTAAAAAGGTTGCTCGATCTTTTACAATTTACATACATAGACAAAATGCTAAAGAAGTTCAGCATAGATTAATCCAAAAAGGGATTCTTACCCATGTCTCATAAGGTAAGCCTTTCAAAGTCGATGTCTCCCAAGACACAAGTTGAAAGAGATCACATGAGTAAAATTCTATATCCTCAGTGATTAGATCAATCATGTATGTTATGATATGTACCAGGGTCGATGTATCTTGTGCTCTCAGCTTAACGAGCATATACTAATCTGACCTTAAAGAGGGTCATTAGGTGGCTGTAAATAATATCCTTAAGTACCTACAAAGTGTTGGGGATATGCCCTAGAGTCAATTTGTACTTATACAATTGTCATTATGTTTTATATAATAATATGAGGCTTTCCTTTCCATGAATAGTGAATTTTGTTTTGTTGGTCATCAAGTACGTGACTTGATAGTAAAACCCTACAATGAATACAATGACTATTCTAAAACTGTCCCTGATCGATTATTATTATTGGAATAATAATAAATTAAGATTAGTATGTTTGTGACTTGATGGCTATGTTTTACTGGCCATGGATATTTGTGATATCGAGTCAAGACATAAATAAATGTTAGAGAACATTGTATTGGACATGACCCACTGTGAGAGTACTTCATGGAATATGTCATAAGTACTTTCTAGCCATAATAATATTGAAAGTCCTTTGACCTAAATTCATCATAGTTTCTTACTTGATAAATTCTATATTTTGACATTGTCTAAAGTTGTCTTTAACTAGATAATAAATTAGACTACTTGTTGGATATAAAATAAATCAAGGAGAGGAATATGATTGATTGTGAAGGAATTTGTCCCTCTCAATTATGGGAGAGATATCCATGGGCCCCTTGATAAGTTAGACTGTTAAAAATGCATGGCCGTGCTCAAATATATCAATCTAAGATATTGATATCATTTGTTTGAACAGTCTACTATGAAATCAAGAAATAATTGATTAAGCTTAATAAGGATGACATGCTCCGTGCCTTATGCTTAATCTGGATATCGTGTGACAAAGGGACTAAATATAAAATTATGGTTTGGTTCAAAGAGATCACCGATCTTCATTTAACCTGGATAGTTATAATGTTTTGCTAGAAACCGCTTATAACTTGTGGGCCATTTAAATACGATTTAGGCACGCTACCAGTGTTAAATGAACCTATAGGGTCACACAATAAGCGAACTTGTTAGGTTATTTTTACGGTGACCAGAGTTCGATGAATCTGGATGATATCCAGATTATAAGAATCTGACTCGGTAAAATAATTAGTTAAATTACCGAGATAATGGCAGAATCTTATCATATCAGTTTTAATTTAATTTGAATTTAAATTAGAATATGATAAGATATGATTAGGGTTGGACTCTAAGAGGTTCGAGGGTTTTTAAGAAAACCCTAGCCGTCTTTCGATAGTCCAATTTTTCCCGGTTGAGAACATTCGTGCCATTCTCTACCAGAGAAAGGAAAAAAAAACCTCTCAAACCCTAGGCGCTAGCACTCCCCGGGTATCGAGTGAGTTCGCGGTGTGTATCCGTAGAGGACGTTCGCATACTGCAGCGTCTGGTGATTGTTCGGGTCGAACGTACAACAGCGCAACCAGAATCGAAGGATTTCGATTACAGCAACCAGAGGTAACTCTTAATCGTTTACATCTTCTTAATCGTTTACTTGGGTCCTCGGGAGGGATTCGTAGATGTTTTCCGCGTTTAGGAGTCCACGAATCCCAACACAAAGAACTACGGACGTATTCTTAATATATGGAGAAAGTGATTTGAAAATAAAAGAGTATATTGATGCTAGTTTTTAGTCCAATAAGGATGACTTCAAATCACAATCAGGCTACATATTTACGTTAGGTGGATGGGCAATAAGTTGAAAAAATTCCAAACAAGATACTATTACCGACTCGATGACTGAAGCTGAGTATGTAGCCACTTCTAAAGTAGCTAAAGAAGCAGTTTGGATCAAGAAGTTCATGATAAAACTAGGAGTGGTCCCTAGCATTGTTGATCCAATATTATTATATTGTGACAACATTGGAGCCATTGCACAAGTAAAGGAACTACAGTCTTACTAGTGATCCAAACATGTACTAAGACACTATCACCTGATCCAAGAGGTTATAGATAGAAATGATGTAAATATAAAGAGAATTCCCACAGATGAGAATATAGTAGACTTGCTCACTAAGGTGCTATCTTAGAAGAAACATGATAGACATGTTGAGTCATTCGGTATTCAATACATGAATGATAGGCACTAATACAAGTAGGAGTTTGTTAGTGTTATACCCTAGAGACAATCACTTGTATATTATATATGGCACATTTATATAATAAAGGCATTTTTTATCTTATCGGTTTGTTTCATTTATACTTCATGTGTATAAAACTGTAAGATAAAGTCTCAAGCACATAGTATAGTGTTAAGTAAATTATGATAGACATCATAATATGAGATTCTTACCACACTAATGTAGTACTTTTACTTAAATTATCTCTAGCTATAGTATTAATGAGATAGAATATCATTAATACGCTAAGATTAGCACATGTTATACTTCTTGATTGGATCAAATAGTGTTTCTCACATTCGTGAGTATTGTGATACTCAAAGTTAACATGTAGATACTTGTTAAATAAACAAAATCATTGGATGACCTAATTATGAGATAATCACATGGATAACTATTTAGTGCCAGTGATAAAATCTCATTATAGCGAATGTGTAAGTATCCTTAAACTTGATATCTCTAAAGTACTTTGTTTACTGAGCATTATACTTTGATTCTAATCTTTGGAGTCTCTACAAGACCACCTGCAGGATGGATATTGGGTATAATATAAAGTAAACAAAAATAATTGAGATCATCAATAAATGATTCATCACTCATAATAGTAGGGGCGTATATCTCAGAGTCACTTGTATGGAATAATTACTTTAGAAGTCCTTAGCCAAAACGATTATATATTGAAAATAGTTCTAAATTGATACACATATTAAGTAATAGATTTTAGATCAAAAACTAATAAATTCGGGCTAAAATTAATTATATTCTAGTAGGATTTGGTACTAATTCCATATTCTAAAACTGAATGAGATATAGCATGATGAAAGAAATTTATTACACTGATATTTTGCTATTAAAAGGTTCATGTCAAGCCACTTGACTTTCTGAACTTTTAGATGGTCAGATGCATTGCTAAATACCATTCATGATCTGCTAAATATGAATTTATTAATTGAAGAATTAATAAATTAATCTTAATTAGAATTAATAAGTTAATTCTAATTATTAAAGATTATTAACTCTATTATGATTAGAAGTAATTCATAGTTTGCTACCAATAGATCAGAAAACCTAATAGGTCAACACAATAGAGGAATTGGTATTCAAAATATTATATGATAATATTATAGAGTTAATTTGTGAAAAAAAAAATAATTTTAGAGGCTAATTATAAAATAGTTATAATTGTTAGGTTGGATTGCAATTATTAAATTCTTGTAGGTGGGTTATAAATATGTTTTAACCCGTGGGACCAAATTGCAATTAATCAAATTTCAAAGCCCATAATTTAAAAAAAAGAAATTATTATTATATATATAGGTTTCCTAAAAACCATTAGCAAACATATATTTATATATATATAATGATATCCGTGTGATGTTTCCTAAAAACCATTAGGAAACAAAAGCATTGTGCATGTTTGGTGAGTTCACATGTGTGTGTGTGTGTGTGTGTGTGTATTATGATTTCGTGGGAATTCATTTGAAATATGATACACAAAAGTTTTTTTTCCTTTAATTTCCTTTTGTAAGTTACTTCTATATAGCCACGAAGAATTAATCCTACTAGCATAAGGTTTTGGTCCCTATTTTGAGTACCAATTCTTCGTCTGGATCAATATTAGAGAAACTCTTACTCTTAAAATTTGGTGGTTCGTGACTTGAACAATTCTCGAAAGGGTTCTGTGGGCAAAGAAAAAATTTAAAAGTTACGTGTTCAAGGTAATGAATTTTTCTTTCCCTTTCCTAACCCGTTTAATTACATACAAGTGATCTTTTGAGTGTATTTTGTTTTAATTTCTACTTCATTTTTTTTTTTTTTTGCATGATCAAAATCCAACTGTACATTCACTTGAACATTTTTAAAACCTATTTAACTCACGTTCCAAGGCCTCCTAACTTTTCGAATAACAGCTTTGTGTGAAAATACATCATATTAGCCTATGTTTTACTCATTTTCCCCAAAATCACCCAAAACATAAAAGAATACAAAATGAATAGAAACTATCCATTATCATATAATAGAGTGTACAAAAAACTAAGGAAAAAGGCTATAAAAATATGATAATTTTGAAGGATCACGGAAAATTAAAACACACAGTGGAAGCTAAATTTCAAAAGTTAATTTCCCATCTGTAGTTTAAGAACACTAACTTTTTCTAAGCATAGGGCGGATAACTAACAAGAATGGATTTGACAGAGGTTCTTAATTTGTCACAAACACTAGTTCTACTAGAATCCCAGCTAAGCATCAACTCCTTTGCATCAAACATGCACTAAGATTGCTAGCTTTTAATCTTCCAAAGTATTCTTTAAACCTTCTATAGGCTTATTATAAATTAGAATAATTAGGATGAAAAAAGAGGAGAACCGAAAAGCTATCTTGAGAAAACAAGAATGGCGGTCTATTGGTGATAGGGCTGACGAAACTATTTCCTAATTTGTTTCTTACATAAACTCTTGCATGTACTATCAACAACAACCCATCGTTTCCTTTTCTTTCCCTTTTCATATGCATGAGGCTGCTTCCCTAGTTTCTTAAAGCCATTAGCTGCCTCCCTTAACCCTGGTAGGCCAAGGTTTTCCTTAATCAACTCAGGGCTGATTAAATAACTCTCTTATTAATTAATTGATCCTCTTGGACCCAATATAAAATTACCTAAGATAATTAATTAATTAACCAATTTAACTAAATTTGTCCAATATATTATTCTAGCCCAAATAAATAATTATTGGACTCTTAAAATAATTCTTCCAATATTAATTTTATCCACCAAGCCCACATAGTAAATAAATTATTAAGGTTGCTTGAGCTACTCTCGGAACCAAAAGACATATTATTCTTGGTGGCTAAAATGACTAAAATATCCCTACTAACAAATTATTGTATTTTATCATTTCAAATATTTTATTTATCACCAAACGAAAATATTAACCCCAAAAATAATATTGCAAGTGCAGTATCTTTGATCTATAGGTGTAATGATGAAAATACCCCTCTACATAACATCTATATTGAGATAAGAAAAATGTACTAACATATTTCTCATTGACATCTACCATCTTTTGATATCTAGTTTGATAATCCATCACTTTCAGTATGTACTACTTATATCAAAGAGCTACCCAAAAGAATACATGCTAAGCCATGTTTTCAGGGTACTGGATTTTTTAGATTATCCTAGACAATCACAAGAAGGTAATTAATCTCCACTAAGTGAATAATAAAAACTCCATTATATAAATCTGTCTTAATTAACTAGAGACATATACCTAAAGTACATAGTTATTGGCCTTACATTAAGACCTCATCTATCATACATCGAAGTGCATAAGTCCAACTTCACCCGACTACCAACTTATACTCAAGTCTTAAGGTACCCATCTACGTAATAGTAACAAAAGAATAATCTTTATTTATTACAGTATTTTTATAAAGATTACTGTTGTGTGGTCCAATTTTAAATATTCCAAATACACTTACACTATTGGTGTGAGATGACTACTCATTAGTTAAATATAAATCATTCTCTATTTAAAAACCATAGTGTAATGATCTAAACCTTGTCAAAGTGCCTAACTTCATCAATTGATCAAGAACGTTTTTACTGTATTTTAGTAACCCCATGATTTGCACCTTTCTATGAAGCACGATCCAACACATAGATCACTTACTAATACACTTGGACCTTAATAAACAAACAATCATTGATGAATAAAACATTTTATTACTTTCTAAAATACAAAAAAATATAGTCTAATTTGGATATACATTCTAACAATCTCTCACTTGCACTAAAGAGACTATGATAGTCCATATGTATCTATCTCTAAGACATCCAGATGTCTTCGGAACACCTTTTCTGTCAAAGGCTTGGTAAAAGGATCTGCTAGATTGTTTGTTAAGAAAATCTAATCAACCATTATCTCCTATTTTTAGGTACACTCCCGAATCAAGTGATACTTCTTCTCAATGAACTTACCCTTCCTATGATTCCTTTGTTCCTTACATTATAACACAACTCCAGAATTAACATAATAAATAATAATAGGTCTGTCCATTTATGGCACGACTCTAAATTCTGTTAAGAACTTCTGGAGTCAAACCACTTCCTTAGAAGTCTCTGAAGCAACCACATACTTAGCCTCTATTGTGGAATCAACAATGCAAAATTACTTAATACTTCTCCATGAAATAGCTCTTCTAGACAAATTAAAGACATATCTACTAGTAGATTTTCTTTTATCTTTAATACCTAGAAGTCTGAGTCAGTGTAACTGGTAAGAACTAAGTCATCAGCTCTAGAAATTAGCATATAATCTCTTATTTCTTTTAGGTACTTTAGAATATTCTTTACAGTCTGCTAATGTGCTTCCTCTAGGTTTGAATGATATTTGCTATATAACACCCCACTATCTATGTATCCTATTAGGGTTAGGGATGTCACACCATCCTTAAGACAATGGGTCTTTATAACTAGGACTCATAGAAGAAATGAAAGAAACGATCCAAATTTAAACTTATTGCAAATCAAAACATTATATGAACAAGGCATAAAATAAACAAATGTCTGCTAGAGTCTCTCAAAGCGAAATACGTTCAAAATAAGTCTTCAAAGAAAAGCAACATTAATTAATCAACCTTCACAGCAGGATCGACCTGAAAGCATAGTATAAAAAAGTGGTGAGACATAAATCTCAGTAAGCCCGTGTATGCTTAGGGTGTTTCAGGTAAAACAATTCATGTATACAAGTTGAGAAATTTTTATAAAGGTAAAGTGTTGGCAAGCTACAAATAAATTTCACAAAGCGAAGAGTGGTGTTTTCCTTTCGAATGCCATACATTGTGTAAAATAAAAGCAACCACTCAAAAGAAATAGACATGGCACTACACTTTTTGCAGCATGACAAAAGAATGTTCAGGATGTCACACTTTGTGCATTTTGACACAAGGTAGGTGTACGGCCCACCGAGTGAGATACTCCTCCATCTCTACACCCAAACTTACCGGTTGTCCATTTCGAAAATACATAGCCCACTTGACTGTACTTGCTAGCTCGGACCGGTATGATCTACAGAATTGGCATCCTATTTGGAAAGGACTCACTCCTTAAAGGTGGTCACCTATTGAGAGACTTATCCTAACCCTTCAAAGACTAATCATAATAGTCTACCATTGTTGAGTACTCAATGTAGCATTTATCCCTTTTGGGAAAAAAAGAATCATCTAATGTGTTTTCTTTGAAATAGCAATTATGGTTTACAAAATTCTTGTCAAAGTTGATTTTTAGAAAAAGTTTAGCATTTTGTATACAATTACTTGTTCAACTTGAAATTGTTTGATTGAATGGAAAAGAAAAGGAAAATTGTCCATAATTACGTCCAAAGTACATTTCCATGTATATATTATGTTTTGACTTGTCGAAATGATTTTGATCTTCAAACAGCTTTATACAAAGACTTACCTGATCTCTTACTTTTCCTTGATACAATAGCCTTCTAAGTTGGTTTAAGGCAACCTAGCCTCGCTTGGGGTAAATATAGGGTATAAGTCCCAATATCTAAACAATACTTGCTTAAATAAATAACTATTAGCCTAATATGCTTAAGCTCCACTAGTTACAACAACACTTAGTTACAACAACAATGCCTTAAGCTTTAACATTAATTGATAAAGTATTTTATAGAATAAAATGAATTTGATAAGTCAAAATAAAATAGGTGTTATAAATAATAAATAAATAATAGATTATAATATTAACTATTTATTAACAAATAATAAGTAATTCTAGTAATAAATTATAAATAATTTTAATAATAAATAATATTAATGATAAATTATAAATAATTTTAATAACTAATAATAAATAATGTTAATAATAAATAATAAATCATAAATCATTTTAATAATAGTTAACAATAATATTCATTATTATAAATAATATATGAGTGTAAATAAAATTTTTAGTGAGACCAACCAATATTAATATAAATATCAGAGATATTTGATATTAATTAATTTTCATATATTATTATTTATATTTAATAATACTTAATAAAAATATTACTATTTATTTATTTAATAAAATAATAATATTTTGAGTAATTATTAATTTCAAAAATATTTAATGTTTACGAAAATTAGTAAATTAAACTAAATAATGATACTACTACTACTACTACTACTACTACTACTACTACTAATAATAATAATAATAATAATAATAATAATAATAATAATAATAATAATAATAATAATAATAATAATAATAATAATAATAATAATAATAATAATAATAATAATAATAATAATAGTAGTAGTAGTAGTAGTAGTAAAAAAAAGTAGTTCAAATAATAATTTTAAATGATCATAACTAGTACAAAAATTTATATATATTCATACAAACATATATCTAGTGAATAATATGTTGATTTACCTAAAAAGAGACTTGTAATAATAATTAGCACAACAAGAGTGATACTAACTAACAATAATATTATCTAGGAATTCATTGACAAAAATAACATTATAGGACCATAATCAAATAATGGTGGTATAATATCCATCATTCATCAAAACATCTATACTAGAGACATAAAGCCTTTAATCATAATGTACTAATGAACATATAATGATCTTAAAGCATAATCTAACAATAATTCTTAAGCCTCAATATTCATTTCAATCTTCATGTCTTAAAATTATTCCCTTCACCCACATACATATCTCCATCCCAACATTATTTGAACAACCTATTAATTCCATCATCTAAAAGCCTTGAGTCTGAAAATCTAAGAATAAGGTCATGAAAGAAATACTTGTTTGATGATCATTGGAATTGAAGATGTCATCTTATCCAATGAAGGTCCTTGAGTGCTTAAGGAGTCCTTCATTAATTGAAGTTTGTTCAAGAATGGCCATCAATGGTTGGGCTAAGAGAGATGGAAAGAGAGAGAGAGAGAGATTAAAATGATGATGAAATGGTGATGAAGAAGTGAAGAAGGATTAAGGTGATTGAATTTACCTTCTTGATGTTCTTCTTGTTCTTAAACAAAAAGCACGTTTGATCCAAATGGAAAATCAACTTTGGTGGTTTAGTGTTATGGAGTGTGCTATAGATGAGTACAGGTTGAATCCTAGTTGATTTGAGAGTTTTTGGAGTGATTTGGGATTAATAGAGGTGATTGAAGGTTGAAGAATTTTAGTATGTGTTCTTGAGAAAATGATTTGAGTTTGCTTGGTGTGTGATGGTCGAATGGCCTTGCTAAGGGAGGAGTTTCGGTTATCCTAGGGGAAGAGAGAGAGAGTTCAACTATTTTGAATTTCAAAAAGAGGAAAATATGGAGATATTTGAGGTAAAAGATTTGGTAATGGTGTTTTCTTCTTGAAGGTTTTTTGTCCTTCAATGGTGGGTAGCTGGTCTAGCTATGTTTTGATTGTAAAATGGAGGAGTGTTTTAGCCTTATAGCTGGCCGAAAATGGCTATATAAGAGAGGAAAAAATTCTAGTTTATTCTTCTAGCTAGGTGAGAATTTAATGGAGGAAAAGCTAGAATTTAATTTTTAAGTTTGAAAAGTTCTGAATAGAGTAAAGTTAGGAGTGGTTTGAAGTGTGATAATGGAGTTCTAATTGCCATGGTGGATGAAGAAGACAAGATGTTCAGTCCATGGCTTCAAGGTGGCTGAAATTGTTGAAGATAATTGAGGAAGAAATTGGTTCTTGACTTTGCTAAGCAAGCTAAAAAAATTCTAGTTTTAGTTACAAGAATTCTTAGGATATAGGAGGATTTTTTAGCGGAATTTTCGAACCATTTTGAAATGGATTTGTAGCTGAAACTTAGGAGTGTTTGAAGGTCCATTAATAGTGATTTTTTAGCCACCGTCTTGGAGAAAAAGGGGGAAATTTTCAGGTGTTCTTATGATGGGTCAGTTACTCAATCTCCATGGCTAAACTCTTGATAGTTTGCTGAAAAAATTTTAGTTTGGTAAGGCTCTACAAGCTGCGAAATTCCAAGGCATTTTTAGCTTCATATTTACACAAAATGATTGGTTGCTAACAAAAATTAAATAGGCAAATATTGCTGCATTTTTTCGGAAATCCAGCCAAGAGGAATTGCTAGAAAAAATTCCAGATTTGAACCAAAATAAGAGCAAGAAAAAAAATGTAGTTCTTTGAAGAAAAACTATAGTGATTTAATTGAAAACCACCTGCCTATTTTCCTTCCTAAATTTCAATCATCTCCTATCCCAAAAGCTGGAATTTTTCTTTCAAAATTCAAGTCCAAGATTATTCCAAGATATTTTATAAATAAATTAGGAGAATTAAAGAAATAGGAGTAGTTTGAATTTAAATAGGTTAGAACATAGTTTGCTAAAATGATGGTGGTTAGAGCTCTTCTAGATTTCTTTTAGGATAAGATCACATGGTTAAGACATTACCATTATGTCTTCTCTAAGACAACATTCCTAACTTTATTGAATGTAAGAAGAAAATTCAAACATTGGTTGGGATAATTAAAATAAAACTTAAGTGATGGGATTTAAAATTAAGACCTTAGAGATTAAATCACAAAGCTCTAACCATTTAACCACACTAACTCTTGTTCTTATTTTCCCAACCAAATTCTCTTCATTTCTAAATCTCAAGCTTCTTCCTAATTCATCCTCATGTGAAATTCTTTAATTACCCTCAATACTCAACAAGCACAAATAAATCATACAACCCATATATAACAATTTTAAGGCACACAAATTCATCTAATAAATATATTTTTATGCAATATCTGCAACCCATCCCTCTAATTCTAAGGTAGGTTTAGGTGAAGTTTTACATGCTAACTATACCTATGGCAAAGTAAATATCTGGACTAGTACAAAATATGGCATACATGAGACTTTCCACTGCCAAAGTATAGAGAATCCTACTCATTCTTTCTTTTTCTTCCTGTGTCTAAAACACTACTTAGAAAACAAGATCAATCTATGCCTAAAGCATTGATAGCCTATTTACACTGATCTATGCTAAACTTAGTCAATATCTTATCAATGTAAGCATTAAGATAAACCTAGTATTCTTTGCTTCCTATCTCTACGATACTTTATCTTAAGAATGTAGCTAGCTTCTCCCATACCTTTAATGCTAAATTAACTTGATAGCCAAACTTTTATAAATGATAATATCTACACATCATTTCCAATTAGTAGAATGTCATCCACATAAAGTACCATAAAGGACACATGTTCCCATCTGCCTTCCTATATACATATAGTTCATTCACTTTTTGTATAAAATCATAAGACTTTATAATTCATCAAAAGTATATTCCGTGCTCGCAATGCTTGCTTAAGCCATAAATAGACTTCTTAAGCTTACAAACTATATGTTCTTGGCTTTTTACAATAAAGCCTTCAGGCTGGGACATATAGATATCTTCACTAAGATAGCCATTAAAAAAGGCTATCTTAACATTTATTTACTATATCTCATAGTCATAGTAACATATGATAGCCAAAAGTATGCGAATGGACTTAAGTAAAGTTACCTATGAAAAGGTCTCCTCATAATCGATTCCTTCTTTTTTAGTATAACATTTTTCAACCAACCTTACTTTATAAGTTTCTAGCTTTCCATCTACACCTCTCTTTCTCTTGTATACCCATCTATACCCAATAGGTTTAATCCCTTCAGATACAGTGATAAGATCCTAGACCTGATTGAGATACATAGACTCAATCTCAACAAACATTGTCACTTGCCATTTGTCTACATCAACATCAACAATGATCTCATCGTATCTAGTGGGATCTTATTCTTGATAGTCGAAGACTATCTCAAAAGCTTTTCCAATCCATCTTTTTAAAACTTTAGATATCCTCCCATTAAGACATAGCTCGCTCCATATAAGGAATGTAGTTGTACCTCTTTAGGTTCCTCAATTAGAATAGTAGAAGTTGAAATATCAATCAACTTTTATTCCAATTCCACCTTGCTTAAAACTTTAATGGATACACTTTGTTTATACTCCAAATATCTAGCATAAGTACTCACAAGTACTTTTTACTCTAGTTATGATAAAAAAGTATCCACCTATTGTTCTTTAGATATCCTACAAAGTAGCACAATTTCAATCCTGGCTCCAACTCACTTCCCTTAGTTGGTACATAAGTTGGACAACCCCATATCTTCAGATAATTTAATCTAGACTTACGTCCAGTCCACATCTTATAAGGTGTCCTAGGTACTGATTTGGATGGCACCAAATTCAGAATATATATTATTATTTCCAAAGCATATCCCGAAAAGAAATAGGAAGAGTTTCATGACTCATAATACTCCTGACTATTTTCATCAATGTTCTATTTCTTCTCTCACTCAGTTTTCTTAGGTAGTCCCAAGCAGAGTTAGCTGAGATACTATACCCTAATGTACCAAGTAGTCATTGAATTCACCAAAGAGAAACTCTCCACCATGATCCGATCTTAACTTCTTAATTAGTTTACCAGTTTGACACTCCACTTTTTTAGCCTTAAACTCATTGAATTTATTAAAAGAATTAGACTTGCAGCTCACCAAGTAAATGTAACCAAAACGCATATAATCATTCGTGAACGTGATGAAGTATTCATATCCTCTTCTAGCAAGTGTAAACATAGGACCACACATATCAGTATAAACTAACTCAAGTATTTCCTTAGCTCTTTCCACCTTTTGAGTAAAGGACCTTTTGCTCATTTTACCAATAAGATAAGATTCGCATTGAGGCCATTCTCCTAATCTCAAATGAGCCCAAAGACTCATTTTAGATTAATCTTTAAATCTGATTAGGATTTATATGCCCCAATCTCAAGTGCTATAAATACGAGTCATTTGATATCGCCTTTCTCTTCTTATTATTAGGTTTGGTTTGAATATTGTTTATTTAACAACTTATAGGATTAACTTTCATTTCTAATGATTAAAATACCAAAATAGAAAGAAATAGAATATCCTTGATTAATCAGTCTTGAAATTGAAATCAAATTCTATTTAAAACTAGAAATATACAAAATAACTTTTAAAACTAAAATCCTATTACAATCGAATAACAACTCCAAGTCTTCCAATACCTCGGCCTACACTTGTGATCTGTTGCCCACTCAAAGTCCATGCTTTCTTCTATTGAGTCTCCTTATTTTGCTGAACCCCTACAAGGAGTTACAAATATAGTTAGTGGCTCCAAAATTAACATTCTAAATGGATGATGATCTAACCATAAAAATATACTCTAAATAAATAGCAATACTTGAGGAAAACTTGACCAAGAATTCTGGACAATTTTTCTTGAAGTGTCCCTTCTTACCACATTTGAAGCATTTATTCTTGGGCTTTACATTGGGCATGGACTGACTAGGCTTAAACTCTTTGGGCTGGCCTCCTACGTTATTCTAGACCTTCTTCTTCTTGAACTTTCTAAGCTGAGCCCTAATTCCAAAAGATGAACCAAAACGAGCAACAAAAACCTTTAACACAGGTTTCATAATTTTCTCAGTTGCCTAAAGCTTCTTCATTAACTCAGCCAAAGATATACTCAACTTGTTTATGTTATAGTTCAACTTGAAATGAAAGTATGAATCTGACAAAATCTCAAGAATCATGTCAATTTAACTCTCAGGATCTATCATCACCCTTAGAATCTGAACTCTCTTGAAGTGAGCCATCTTCTTGAGATTGCTCACAAACCGATGCCTCCTCAACCATTCTAGTGTTCATGATTGCTTTAAGAGCTCTTTCCTTGTGGGTCAGCTCTTGTAAGCAAACATAGTGCACAATAATATATCGATATCATATGCAGTAGGCATATTCTCATATGTAGAGTGAAGCACATTAGACATGGAAGTCAATATATAGTATCTAGCCATTTTGTCAACATTTTTCCATGCCATCTTAGCCTCACGGTCTTAGTCCATAGAATATTCCCCATAGTCGGTCAAAACATACATGTACTCCTCAACTATGAGTATTATGTTCAAATTCCTTTTCCAGTTTACATAATTTGGTCGAGTTAACTTATTTTCTTTGAGAATAATGGATAATGGATTGAAACTAAACATTTTTGTTGATTGGGGAAAAAAAAACTTCATTCAATAAAATGTTTAATTTGAAAAAAAAAACATATAAAATTACACATTAAAACACCATATTATATCAATGATATGGTTAACCTATTAGAATCATTATAAAAATTATGAAAAATTCAACTATTAGAAGAATTGATAGAGTTTCGCAAAAAGGTTAATAATTTTCTAAGTTAAGTATACAACCATCACTAATTAAACTTTCTTAATAGGTAACGATCTAGAAATAATTTCATCAATCGAATGGCCACTACTCTCATTACTTATGGATAATCTAATATCAATATCTCTAACGTAGGATGGCCGACACTAACATATATCCTAGACATTAATTATAATTCCCCTATTAATTCTAAATTCTTGTAGAAATCTATTCTGCTGAGGGTTATACTCAAAGTAACACGAGAATAACCATAATCTCTAACAGAAATCCATGATGGAATCTGTAGGGCTGTTGGAACCCCTCTTCCACTTGATCTTTTGCCAAAAATAGGTTTTTGAGAAAAACATTTTCTTTAAAATTCATTTTATTTTTATTAATTTTAATAAAAATTCAAAAATTCAACATTATTCTCTATGTCTAAGATAATACTATTTAAGAGAATAAACTATGAATTTTTTATTTTCATTACTTAATTAAAAACCCTTATCTAGGAACTAAATTTAAAATATTTAAATTCAAATTATTCTCAATGTTAAGGATAAAATCTTCTAAAAGAATAAATCATAAATTTTATTTTAAATTCTTAAGTCCCTTAAAAAATATTTCTCTTTGTTGTTCTATCTAGAGAAAAATAAATTCCTCAAAAACTTGTATATTTAATCACAAAAATTAAATAAAATAGGCATACTCTTAAAAGTAATCATTTTACATGCTATTTCTACCATTTAGTTCCTATGTGACCAAATAATTGATTAAATATCATAATAAAAATAAAATGATCTTGTTTAGTTTTATGGTGGTTCCTCCTTATTAATTATTTTCATGCAAAATTATTCATCTCTGATAAATAAAACATTAGAAGAAAATAATCTTGTGTGATATAGGACCCAAAAGGGAAAAAAAAAATACAAGGAAAAACTGGACAAAACCATCTACAAGCTCTTTAGGAAATGAACCACACGAAGCAAACCCAAATAGATCCAACTCCAAGGACCAAGCTGCGGACTACCTTGTCAATGCCATGCGCCAGTTTTTCCCTTGATTTTAGGCCTAGTTGGTCCTTGCTTCATGAAACCAATTGTCTGCTTGTAGTGCACAAAGTCGGCCCTTAACTTGCAATAGCCAGTGGTCGACTTCTCTTTTAATCAACAAAATCGGCCGCCGTCTTCCTCCGCCATGGACCAGCTAATCCTTGTTCAATTAAGGTTGATGACCAACTCTTACCAGCCATGGACTGGCTTGGTCCCTACCAAGCTAAGCTGGCCCTAGCTTGCATCCAAAACTGGTCACCGGTTTCCTCCTAAACCAAGCTTTAGCAGTGTGTTTTTCTCCTTTCTTTCTTCTGTGATTTTTCTTCATTCTTTTGATGGAATTTCCAGTGTTGATCAATATCACTCTTGTTACATAAATTCTAATAGAATAAATTTAAATACAATACTAATCACCTATACCTTTCAAATTGAGGCGTACACGAGTTCTACGAGAAAGTGAATAACAATAACACAAGTGCCTATACCTTTACACATAAGGCGTACATAACATCTACCCATATCAAAAACCATAAAGAATCCATACAATCACAAAGATTTATTTTTTATTAGTAAAGAAACCACCTTTTCGATTATTAAACCTTAAGCATACTCCTAGATTATAACTAGTGATTCTAATACCACTTGAAGGATCGCAGGAAATAAAAACACCTAATGGAAGCAACTTCTAAAATTAATTTCCCTTCTATCTTCTAGGAACACTTACTTTTTCTTAGTGTAGGGCAGATAACCGAGGGGATTAGATTTGACAAAGGTTCTTGATTTGTCACGAATAGTTGTTCCGTGGAAATACCAGCCCAACATCAACTTCTTCGCATCAAACACGCACCAAGATTACTAACTTTCAATCTTCCAGAATATTCTCTAAACCTTCTATAGGTTTATTATTGGTGAGAATAATTAGGATGAAAGAAGAGGAAGAACCAAACTATCTTGAGGAAATAAGAATGGCGATCTATTTATGATAGGGCTCAAGAACATTTTTACTTGTATGTGAATAACCCATGATCTGCACCTTTCTATGAAGCACGACCTAACACGTAAATCACTTATTAACATACCTGAACCTTAATGTGCAAATATATGTAAACAAATAACCATTAATAAATAAAATATTTTATTACTTTCCAGAATATAGAAATACATAATCTATTTTAGGCATACATTCTAAAAAATTCCATACCTAATTAACAACTTATTAAGATTTTTATCTCACACCTGTTGTGTCATATTTTTTGGGAGACTTGAGTCAAGAATGAAAGAATAATCTTAATGTACTATGATTTGAGATTTATGCTCTCATTTGTTACTCCCTAATCACACAAAAAATAGATACCCTAACCACTATAATACTTCCTAATTCAAAAAAAAAAAAAATGTAGGTTTCCCAAATCTTAATCCACCACACAATATGATATAACCCTAACTCTAATAAAAATAGGATAAAAGACTGTGCGTGGTACTAAATTTCAACTGGGTTGTAGCCTTAGGATCATAATTCTCAGCTTTACCTGAAGCCAAGAGCAGATAGTAAGAAACAATGTTATTGTTTAGTTTAAACAAGATTATTTATAAAAACACCGGTCTAATTTAAATAAATTCCCATGACCGCCAAACTAATGGGTTATGGGCCAACTAACTTAGGATCAGATAGACACTAGGCGCAATAAATTAGGTTTTCATCAAATATTCAATCAATTTAATTATTAATAATCATTATTCCTTCAAAAATGGTTTTAACACAAAATCATACACACAAACATATGTTCATTAAATAATTTCAAATACATATAATAAAATACTTGACCACAATGTTAGGAGTGTAGGAACAGAGAAAATCTATTACAATGATTTTTGATGATTTGATCTCTTCCACGTGATCCACATTTACCATATAAGGCCTCAACCTTATGGTTTTAATTTTTCCATAACTTGATGTTCTTCCTACTCAATGGTGGTGAGATTTAAACCAATTTTACAATAGGCAAACTTTTGCTTCATAGTGCTCATCATCTAATTAGTAATGCTAGCACAAGATTCAAAATTCTAACTAAATCGACAAGATTTTATGATCTAATAGGTTAAATATTCCAAAACTAATAAAAAAATTTTAAAAGTCAAAATTTTCATATATATATATATATATATATATATATATATATATATATATATATTATAATATAGTATAAATTTGCTCTCCCAACTCAACATCTTCAACCCCTACCCGAGTACATGATTCTTAGTTCAAAAGACTAGTGTTCAAACCTCAATTAGTTATCTTCACTATGTAAAGAAAAACAATAAAAATAAAATATACCATTAAGCATTGTTCAATTGGTAGGAAGGAAAGTAACGTTAAAGAATTTGAATCGACAAAATATGATTTCAAATGTATGACATTCATGTGTTGGAACGATATAAGAGAATTTTAAGTGAAAGTAATCTAAAATACTTTTTAATATATAAAAATAAAAAATTATACATCTTAAAAACTTTTTAAATTATTTCTATATCTCTGATGTTGTTCTATAATTTAATTATGTTATTCTTTCTTTCAAAAGGTTACGTAATAAATAAAAAATATATAAATAGCTTTTTCTCATCTTCAAATCCATGATTTTGTGTTTTATTCAACGCTTTATATTTTTGCATGTGCCATTGCTTTGGGAACTAATTCTATTTTTAATATTTTTTAAATTTTTTTGAGGAGATAAATATAAATTATGTTCTTCAATTTGATCTTTCTGTGAAGTATAAGTTCTTACTTAAAATATTTAATCTTGATACGGGGTTTAAATTCTAATATGTATACAAAAAATAAAGTTTGGAAATTATCAAATAAAAGTATCTAGCATTTTGAAAAAAAAAATGAAGTGTGTAAAGGAAATTCAATTAGTTAATCATGATATACCTATTAAAACATTTTTGATTAATTTAGTTAATGTTTTGAGTTTCATAAGTGTTTTAAAGGAAAAGATAAAGATATAATAGGTGTGGAAACCTTTAATGCCATTAGATTGGGGGAGGTCTGGTGAGGGAAAGGATGAGTAAGGAGAAACACATGAAATAAGCGTGATAGAAATTTTGATAGAAGTCCTCAATATCTCTTAATTTTTAAAATTTTTGTCTTTTTTTTATTAAAATATTAAAAAAATAAATTATAATACTACCTCAATTTTCAAAATATTATATATTAATTTTTTCATATATGATATACCTTTCTAAAAATTAAAAAAATCAAGAAGTGATTACTTTCTTTACCCACATTTTTGTCCTTTTACAATCAAAGGACGCCTCCCCAAAGCAGAATTAACCAGTAGGAAGCCCCTTACAATCGATAACTTGCAATAATTCCAATAACTCCAATAATTCCACGTTGTAATTGCTTTACAACACATGTTGTAGTTGAAGAAATGAAAGGACACATCGTTCTCTAGATGCCGTTTTTGACCACTTTTAACGCTATAGAAAACGAAATAAATCTAAAAAACATGAGAAGTTGACAAGCTACTAACTTTTTTATATACTTATAATACTAATTTCAAATTATAATTTTAAAGGTTAAAGTTTGAAATTCAGTCTCATTCTTATATTGTTTTCATGCATTTTTTTTAATCTTTTTTAAATAATAAATAGATTATATTTTAACAATTACATCTTTACTGACAAAATAGTGTGTATTAATAAATTATAATATGAGAGCAAAAAATATTCATATGGGTGACGATATTGCCAAAGCAGATTTTCTCCTGCCAGGGCAATTTTTGCCCAAATACTAAATCTACCCTTATTGTTCAACTCCTAATTGCTGCTCTTCTTTTGCATGGTACCCACTGACCTTTATGTCTCTTCCTCCCTCCCAGTTGTCCGGTTTCCATGAATCCATTCTCTTTTTTATCTTGCTGCTCTTTTTGTCTTTAGCTTTCTTTCGCATTTCCTCCCACTTTCGTTGCTACTAATTAATTAAATAAAATTCGTATTGCGCCTTCACAACAACAACAATCATAATCGCAAATTGTGAATCAACTCAATTAATAACCTTCATCACAACACTTTAATCCTATTATAATGGCACATCTTCTTTGCATTTGAATAATATATATTATAAAATCATCATTTACAGAGAATTTCTATTTAATCCAATTATCAAGATCCAAGTAAACAAAGAAATACAATGATAAAAAAATATATTGTTAATAAATGAAATTATTTGATATAGTTACAAATTTTATTAAAATTCCTTTTAACAAATTCAACTGAAATACAAAGCATGAAGAATTCAGTTGTAATTAAAATATATGTATATTTTTATTTAATAAGTTATTAAAATTTAATATTCAAAATTTAAGTTATGTATATGTAATAAGAAAAGCAAGAGAGAGATTACTAGAGGTGGGGGAGGAGAGCTTAGCCGCGGTCAAGTGTTGAAGGTAGGAGAACTGAGCAGCTGAGCATTCATTGAAGCGATTTTCTGCAAGCAGGGACACCCTTGCGAATAAGAGAGCTTGAGTTGCAAGACGATGAAGATAGGATGGGGTCCTGGGTAGATTGAGCTGTCCACCAATAAGGGTAGATATGGTATTTGAGCAAAAATTGCTCTAGCAAGAGGAAACCTGCTCTGGCAATATCGCTAGCCAAACCAAAAACCTCTACTCTAATTTGTAGCATTCTTGTGCACAATTCCGATGTTACACTTTGCATGGTTACCTTATATGGTAATAAAATTTTAAACTGTCAAAATTTAGTATCCAAAGCTAGGAAATTAAAGCAATTAAAATTTTGATATTTCCTCCTTTTTCAAATTGAATGATTCTATTTGCACTATCACACTTAATAAGAAAAGAAAATAAATATTAACAAACACGACCCGTATAAAGTAATTAAGAAACAAAAATATCAAGTCAAATTTGAATTAAAGGGAAAGAAATTTATTAATAATATATTATTATGTCTCATTTTTTAACCAATAATTTTTTTCAAATAGAAATTTACTCGTTAAATTTTGCCCTTATGATATATTATATGTTACTAAACGAGATTTATCGGCAATGATCTTCCTTATGATATATTACGTTACTAAATGGGATTTATCGGTGATGATCTTGTTCATACTAATTCTAACTAAATTTCTCTCAAGATGGAAGAATTATACTTGAAGAGTAAAAAGGCTACTGGGAGAAAGAGATGCTGAGATTTCTACTTCCAAACACGTTCTCGATAATTGAAACTTAAGTGGTTGAAAAACTTGCATTTTATAAAAATTATTTTTGGAAATTAATGTAACATCTGTATTTTTTAATAAGCAAAAATAGCTTTGCAAACATGTAACTTCTCTGGAAGAAACTTTTTAACCTCTTCAGGGCGGATTTAGGGTTTGTAGATTGTCTTTCAACGTCTGAAGCAAGATTCAAACTCCAACTCTCATACCCAAGAAATCCCAACTGTGATCATTTCTGAAATATGATGAGGGGGAATAAGGTGCTTATATCCCAAAGGAGATGCGCACCTCTAACCAAGCTGTTAATAAAATTCTAAGGACCACAAAAATTTGAAAACAAGCTTGGCTATACAAAAGGCTTGTGACTACCTTGGCTGCAACTGGATACACACACACACGCTCACTCTCATTTTCTTCTAGATGTGAAAGGCAATTTTAACTTGTTCCCATCAAGGGACTAAGGCCTTCAATCACGAATTAATGCATTCAAAAATGCCTATTGTTTGGCATCGACTGTTATCCTCCTTATCAGAACTTATCCTGCTACGCTGGGAAAAAAAATATAGAAATTATTGCATCGGGTATTTATGTATATCCATCATCTTTTATGAAAAATGAATATATAATTTCCAAATTTTCTGGGTTTCCAGAGTTCAATATCACATTCTGCCATCAAATAAAGCCAGAGGTATTCCCAGTTCTTTTGACACAGGTATGAAATCTTTGACGGCAGAAATTGTCAATCAACCCTGAGCAATGATAATCACAAGTCTACAAGAGCGCAGAATACTTTCAGCTCATTCTGCTAACTTGTTTCCCCTGGATCAGTCGGAACACTTCAGAACAATTTTAAAGTTTCTACTATATTTATTTTCCATTTCCTGATAGAATGCCTATCGAGAATGAAATGTAGAACACTGAAGGAGAAACAAGAAACAGACAGAATATCTGAACCAATAACAATCATTTCTCATACATATCTTATTTTTCCGCAAGCACGTTCCTAGAAAATAAGATGAACACTGGAGGAACAAAATAACATTCCTTACCCATGCATCATGTAGTCTGCCCAAACAGGTATTTAAGGAGACCCAATAATACCCCACCCTATCTTCCCAATACAAAGAAACTACTACATAAGCAACATTGGCTCCCTAAGTTCTATAGAGAAACAACGAAATTCACTCCTTGCCATCAGCAGCACGAAGTGAACCAAGTTGCACTGGAGCCTGGGTGCCAACCACCTTAGAGGAGCCATAAACTGACAGATCAATCCCTTGAGCTTTCTCTTTCTCAATTTGCTCCTTGATCCAGAAGTATGTGATCCTTAAACCATCCTACAAATTATGATATAAGATATTATCCCTCTATTCAACACGAGAGAGACAGAAAAAGAGAGGTAAATTATGAACAAAGCAAGGATTTTATCCTGATAAATTTTCAAAAAAGTGAAGGGAACTTTTGGGTTCTGATAATAAGCTCACCCACAAAGATCCCATCTCAACAAAACTACCTTCAGCTTCATGGTTGGAGCCCAACCAAGCTTCTCCATGATCAGAGTGTTATCCGAGTTACGACCACGAACACCTTCAGGACCAGGAATGTGGTGGATCGGCAGTTTCTTGTCCTCAAAGCTAAGGACAATCTCAGCCATTTCATTCATGCTAACCATTTCATCACTCCCAATGTTCACTGGCTCACGAAAGTCTGACTTTGTCAGCCTGTAGAGAAAAAATTAGAGAGGAAGAAGATATATCAACTAATGCATAACCCGTATAAGATAAGAGCAACAATGGTAAACCTAGTGCAGCCATAATGGAGCCTTAACATCCACCTTCAAGACCAAGAATAGAGAAAACCAGAACAAACTGAAGAAACACAACTTAAGTCAACTGATAATTTGATTCTTCATTGCCATAGTAAATTGGAGAGCAAATCAAATTTTTTCTTCATCTTTACAAAACAGAGAGGGGAAAAAAATAAAAATAAAAATAAAAAGAGTAAGCTGTGACACGTTCACTAAAGAATAATCCTTTTGTAGCCAACCATTTATTACAAAAAATTGATACAATTAAAATTAAGAAGAAAAAGATATAGTTGTAACTTGGTCCCAAGCATGTAGTATTGTACCCACAGTGGTCGGGCATACCATTGCTATCCATAATGCTACCATTTTAAGGAAAATTGTGTTTGACATGGAATGCAATATCTTTATTGAAAGATCTCTGCCAGACAAGGAATCCAATATCTCTTGGATCATTTATAGCCTAGATAACATATGTATCATCTGATAGATAAGTCAGGTAAATATAAATTTATAACCAGACGTAGTGCTTAAATAAAAGGCTTCTGAAGAAGATATGGTTATCGAATATTCACCTAAGAACACCTTCAACACATTCGTCAATGAAAGTGAATGAGCGGGTTTGAAGTCCGTCTCCCCACATTTCAAACTTGTCAGTTGAAGTGATTGCCTTTCTACAGAAAGCAGCAGGAGCCTTTTCCCTTCCACCTAAACAAAACAATGGAGCAAGGTGAACAAGTCAGCATAATTTATACGTTAAAAATGAATAAACCCTGGGTCTTGCCACTGCAGTAAAAAGTATACCTTTCCATGTTCCAAATGGCCCATAGATGTTATGGAACCGTCCAATACGGCATTCAATCCCAAAATCCTTGGTGTAGTGCTTGCACAGTTCTTCGGTCGCAAGCTTCTCCAAGCCATAAGCGTCTTGTGGCTACACTCCAAAGATAAACAAACGAAACTTCTTTAGTAGCTCTCCAAATAAAACAAAATCATGTTAAAGTAACTGTTCCTTTCTGTTTATAAGTGTATAAAATTTGGCAACCTCAGCAGGCCACGCGTCGGACTCCTTTAGGCTCACATTGGTGTCCAATTGCTTGAATTCAGGATAAATGCAAGCACTGGAGGCATAGAAGAACCTGAAACAAGCCATTTATCACACAATCAACATTCTTTGGCAACAGTATCTTATAAACAAGCCTAATAAATAAATGAAGACCAGCCGCCAATTTATGATCTCAATCATTTAACATGTAATATATTTTCATGAGTTTCAAAGGGGGTAAATGAAAGAATGGGGTTTGAAAGATGGAGAGGCACCAATAACCTTTTTACTCCATTAATCCTAGCAGCCTCAAGCATATTGAAGCTTATCATCATGTTGTTATACATAATGACAGAGTGGTTGGACTGAATGAAGCCCATCCCACCCATATCAGCAGCAAGGTTGAATACATGGTCAACATCTTTTGTGACCCTCAAGCAATTATCCATAACCCTGAGGTCCACAAGATGAAACTCATGACAGAACATATCGTCAGTCATGTGCTCATTTTTCTTCCAGTCAGAAGCAATAATGTAGTGGCCTTCACTCTTCAGACGACGAGCAATGTGAGAAGCAATGAAGCCACCAGCCCCAGTGATGGAAATCCTAAGCTTCTCAGAGGGCCAGTAGGGTTCTTTCTCAAGGTTTTCATATGTGTACGCACCATATTTAGTTTCACCAGCGCTTCCCATTCTGCAATGAATATATAATTAGCAAAGCAACAAACCAGAAGCACTCATTGGTAAAGTATACAAAGAAATACAAGCAGTTAGCACAAGTAAGAAATATTTGACCATTTATATAAGCAATAACATTTTAGAAGAAATCAGAACAAATAATGGTTCGTTCAGATAAAAATCAATATTGGCAAATACTGACTGGAAACCCTGATTAAAACGGAATGGAAGATAAATTACAACAATTAGCAGAGAAAAACCTGAGTCCCCCCATCTGTAAAAGAACCGTCATGCAGAGAAGATTCTCTTCTCTTATCATAAAGGTAAACAAACTCAGAAATCAAAGTTAATCACTAAAACTTCCATAGCAAATCAAACGCAAATGAGATATGTGCACCCATCAAACACGTAAGCGATAACGCTAATCCAATTGAACTTAAAAGCTGCAAATTGTACAATGAATTTAAAATTTCAATTTTGCAACCACACCTCCCATTCAATTCAAGAAACACATGGGGTAGCACTAAACACACCATTTCACTGCCTTCCCATTTCAGAAAATGAACCGGGACACAAAAAACCAAAAAATGGGTCTATATCTATTTTGTCAGGCCTCATAATGGATAGCATGTTTTTTTGGGGAGGGAAAAAATGAAAAATCAACTGCTAAAAGAACCCCATTTGAAAGGCCCAGAATGAAGTCATACACAAACATATACCACAAAAGATCTGTATCTGAAATCACTCACATTTTTTCAAGACGCATAACCAAGACTTACAAATGCCAGAAAAGAGAAGAGGGGCTTCAATTCTTTTACCTCAGAAAAACTTTGCAGAAAAATTGAGTGTTGGGTAGGGCGAGAGATGTGATAGGAGAGGAATTGAACGGTCGTGAGTTGATGAAAGTTGCCTTCGTGCCTTACTGCCATCCCTATTTATAGAGCCCAGAGGGAAAAGCAGAAATCACTGGGTAGGAAAACAGGGCCAGTGGATGATTTGGACCCCTTTTACCATCAGTAATCCGTCCAAATTCCAATTCGTCAAGAGAGCGAAACGGAAAGAGGAGGGAGAAGGCTACTCTTTCGTCGTCATTTTATTTCCTGGACAATTTTTTGCCTCTGGCTCTTGTTTCTTTATATATATATATATATATAGCACTAAATTAAATTTGCACCATAGAACTTTTAATAGTTATTGGTATACTTTACTGTAATCCAAGTATAATATATATGATATATTATATAATAATATAATACATAATATAAAATTTATTATATTATATTAGATAATTTACATTATGCGATATATCATATAATTTACTAAGATTATATTTGAGAATAAATTTTTTTTCAATCTAAATAATAATTTTTATTTTTTAAAAATTATTATATATTCACAATATATTATTTTTTTATAATTAATAATTAAGATCTATATTTATTTTATATTTAAAATATTTTATTAAATTTTAACAGATTTAACTCAATTCAATCTGTAACAGAAGTACAACCTCAATATATCATGATATGTATAACGTTTGACCGGGGATTTGGGTAGTTTTCATTGTAACTCCGAAAGTATAAAGAAAGGTCCGTGAAGGAACAAAAATATGAGAAATTCGCCTGGAGATTTCAGTATTCCTTATAAGTAGTTCCGTATGTGTGGCATAGGTTGCGTGGTTTAGCATGTTTTTCCTTTCTTGATTTTGAGGCCTAAGTTTTTAATTTTCATTATATTCATTTGTCATGCATACACTTGTACATAATAAGTCCATAAAAAGAAGTTAGTTATTACATTTAATGTGTTTCTTCAAATTTACTTTTTGAATTTCTGCTTATTGGCAATGGCTATCATTGCATGCAATAATTTCTCTCAAGTTTTGAAAACTTGACATTCATTTTCTTTTTGCTAATCTTAAGGTTCTTTTCCCATTTTTTTATTCTTTTCAGAGGAAAGGGTTCGGTGAAATTTTAACTATTCAGAAAATACAACTTTATGGTTTATATTCTCAAATGCCTTCCTAAATTTTCATTTTTATCGGACATGATTGACAACTAGAATTGAAATGTATTAAATAAAATCTTCTATTTTCTAAAATATAGAGTTATTATTTATAAATTGATGGATATCATGCCCTACTTGTGAAGATTTGAGTCATTTGAAATCTTTAATGAGGATAACAAGAAGAAGAATATGTTATAAAATGTTGGCAGTGTCAAAATAAAATTTATACATAATAAATCTCTAAATTCTACTAATATATATTAATGGTGTTAATGGTGAATATTCATATACATTTGTCTACTAATAGAATTAGTGGATTCTCCACTAATGTATTCACAACATAATAGTATTAATAAAGGGCTTTAAAAAGAAAGGAAAAAGAGTTGTTTTTTCCATTCAAAATATGTAATATTTCCAGTCTTTAGTGTCCCCCCACCAACACAAAACAAAACTAACTACGTATCATAGGTAACCGCATGCACACTCAGTGAAAATCTGTTCTTTTATATGTAGCTAGGTTGCTGTTTCGTACTTTATATGGATTATTATACTATTAAAATTTAATATATGTTATGAATTATTGGAATCTCCATTAATTAGTGGAGGCTCCACTAATTATGGATTTATGTGAATTATTAGAAGATTTTTATGGATGTCCACCATTTAGTGGAGACACCATTAATTGAAGATGATGTATGCCATGATGTATTTCACTAATTAGAGCTCTATAAATAGAGCTATTCTCTAAGCTTGTAATACACCATCATTTTGTGAAAGAAAGATTAGTGAAAGAAAGATTGGAGAAAGAATTGTGAGAGAAAGAAAGAGAGAAGTTTGAAGAGAAATTCTTGTGCAAAGAATAGTTAGAATTTTCTTAGTATGTAGTGTGTAGATTTTATTCTAACATTACCCTAATTTTATAATACGTTATCAGCACGAGTCTCTACCGGTACAAAAGCCAGAAGACTAAGCACGAGTTTCTGCCGTTACCAAAGCCAGAAGACAGGTACGCATTTATTGATCTCTATGGCTAACATCGCAAAACTCGAATTTGTAGCCCTTGATATTTACGGAACAAATTATATGTCATGGGTTCTCGATGCGAAATGCATCTAAATGCTTGAAGGCCTTAGTGAAACTATTCAAGCAAATAATAGTGCATCTGCACAACACAAGGCTAAAGCTTTGATTTTTATTCGTCGTCATCTCGATGAAAATTTGAAAATGGAATATCTTACCGAAAAAGATCCATATGGCACTGTGGGTAAATTTAAAAGAAAGATTTGACCACTCGAAGATGGTCGTACTACCTACTCGCACGGTATGAATGGTTGCACTCGAGGTTGCAAGATTTTAAAACCGTGAATGAATATAGCTCCGCAATGTATAAAATTACATCTCAATTAAAATTATGCGGAGAAAAAGTGATCGATGAAGATATGTTGGAGACGACATTCTCCACCTTTCATGCCTCGAATATTGTCCTGCAGACAACAATATCGAGAAAAGGGGTATACAAAATTTACAGATTTAATTACCGCCCTCCTCATTGCGAGAGAAAAATAATGAGTTATTATTGAGAAATCATGAAGCCGGACCAATCGGCTCTACAGAGACTCCTGCAGTGAATGTCGTTGGCTCCAGCAGAAGCCATCGTTATAGTCGTGGTCGTGGCCGTGGCCGTGGCCGTGGTCGTGGTTATGGTCGTAGTCACGCTCGATATTTCCCTTATCACAATTATAATCAAACTGTGAGAAATACTGCACACCAAGTGGAACAGAAAAGATCAAAAGGGAAAAGAAAAAGAAATTGAAGAAAGTCATTGGTCACGAAACTGTCAGATGCGGCTAAGCATTTAGTTGAATTGTATCAAGCTTCATTGAAAAATAAAAATGTGGAAGCAAATTTTTCTCAACATCCAATAAATAATGTTGAGGATGACGATAGTGATCCTGAAGATCTTAATATCAATATTACCCATATGGATGTATCGGATTTTTTGAACACCCGGACGGTAGGATAGACCATTTAATTGGTGATGGCGAGTGTCCAAAAGAACTAAAGCCTCACCCCGATATTTTTGTATTTTCATTTTCATTCTATTCTAATAATATTTACGTTTACATATATATATTTGTGTTCAGATGGCTGTTATTAATGATGATGTATGCATTATTGATAGTGGAACTACACACACCATACTAAAAAATGAGAAATATTTTTCTGATCTCAAAATGGGAGAAATAAATATTTATACAATAAACGGTAGTGCAAATGTAATTGAGGGCTCCGGAAGAGCTAGTATATTGTTGCCTAAAGGAACAACAATTATTATTGATAAGGCACTATTTTCCTCAAAATCCAGAAGAAATTTATTGAGTTTTAAAGATATCCGCAGAAATGGGTATCATGTTGAAACAAATGAGGAAAATGGGATTGAACATCTTTTTATTACTCAAATGCATTTGGGTAAGAAATCGGTATTAGAAAAAGCTGCAGTCTTTTTCTACTTGGTCTATATTTTGTAAAAATTCGTACAATTGAAATTCATCATCTAGTAAACCGAAGTTTACTTGATCCTATTACTTTTAGCATTTGGCATGACCGGTTGGGTCATCCGGGATCTACCATGATGAGAAGAATCATTGAGAATACACATGGTCATCCTTTAAAAAATAAAAGGATATTAACATCGAGAAAAATTCGCATGTACTTGCATGTTCCCTAGGAAAATTAATTGTTAAACCATCACCGAGTAAAAGTAGGAGCTGAAAGTCCTACATTTCTCGAACGGATTCACGGAGATATTTGTGGACCTATTGATCCACCATGTGGACCGTTCAAATATTTTATGGTCTTAATTGATGCATCATCCCGATGGTCACATGTATGTTTATTATCTACTCGCAACTCTGGCGTTTGCGAGATTACTTGCTCAAATAATTAAATTACGAGCACAATTTCCGGACCATCACATTAAAAATATCCGTTTGGATAATCGTTGGTGAATTTTCATCACATGCTTTTGATGCATATTGCATGTCAATTGGGATTAATGTTGAACATCCTGTAGCTCATGTTCACACACAGAATGGTCTTGCTCGAATCTTTGATTAAACGATTACAATTAATTGCTAGACCATTATTAATGAAAACAAATCTCCCAACATCTGCTCGGGGACATGCTATTCTACATGCTTGCAACACTTGTACGTATAAGACCAGCTAGTTATCATAAATTCTCTCCTTTGCAATTGGCTTTTGGGTCGGAACCAAATATTGCTCATTTAAGAATTTTTGGATGTGCTGTATATATTCCAATTGCACCAAACCAACGTACAAAGATGGATCCTCAATGAAGAAATGGGATATACGTTGGATATGATTCTCCCTCTATTATCAGGTATGTTGAACCCCGACGGAGATGTATTCACGAGCAAGATTTGTCGATTGTTATTTTGATGAATCATTATTCCCTAAATTAGGGGAGAACCAAAATAGCATAAAAAGGATCTTGATTGGACAACATCATTAAATTATCTTGATCCGCGCACAAGCGCATGTGAACTTGAAGTTCAAAAGATAATTCATTTGCAAAGTATTGCAAATCAAATGCCGACGCTTTTGTTGACTCCGGAAGAGTTACAAAATCGCATATTCCGACTATAAATGCTCCTATTCGAATTGAAGTTCCAGCAGAACAAAATATTATACCTATAGTCTGTGAGTCAAAAACACGCCGAAGCGTGGCCGACCTCTTGGTTCTAAAGATAAAAATCCTCGAAAGAAAAGAGGATTAAATGATCCGGAAGATCATATTGAAGAAAAGAATGATAAAGACCAAGAGAGAACCGATGACAAAGAACCGGAAGTTGATGAAAGTAACACTCGAAATTTCTATCAATTATACCACTTCCGGTAGAAGTTGGAATCGGATAGAAACTGTTATTGATAATATATTTGCATACAATATATCTCTTGATGTTACACAGGATAATGATGATCCTGAACCAATATCGATTGATGAATGTCGGCATAGAAAAGATTGGCTGCAATGGAAAGATGCGATTCAATCGGAGTTAAATGCACCGACAAAACGTGAAGTCTTCGGACTGCAGTCCGAACACCGAAGGTGTAAAACCTGTTGGCTACAAATGGATATTTGTACGAAAACGCAATGAAAAGAGTGAAATCGTTCGATATAAAGCTCGATTAGTAGCCCAAGGTTTTTCACAAAGACCAGGTATTGATTATGATGAAACTTATTCTCCTGTTGTTGATGCTATTACACTCAGATATCTTATCGGTTTGGCAGTACATGAAAAGATAGATATGCGCCTATTAGATGTTGTCACTTGCTTACTTGTATGGAAATTTAGAAAATGATGTTTACATGAAAATCCCGAAGGATTTCATATGCTCGAAGCATATAAACATTATCCTCGTGAAAATTACTCCATCAAGTTGCAGAAATCATTATATGGCCTGAAGCAATCTGAGCGCATGTGGTTCACACGTCTTAGTGAATATTTATTGAAAGCGGGATTTAAAAATGACCAGGTATGTCCATGCGTTTTTATTAAGAAATCTGGTTCTAAATTTGTGATATTAGCTATATATGTTGATGATATTAATCTTATTGGAACTCCTGAAGAGCTCCAAGAAACAATTGATTATTTAAAAAGAGAATTCGAAATCAAGGATTTTGGTAAAACCAAATTTTGCCTTGGTTTACAAATTGAACATTTGGAGAGTGGAACATTTATTCATCAATCAACATATACGAGCAAAAGTGCTAAAAAGATTTTACATGGACAAAGCACATCCATTGAGTATTCCAATGATCGTCCGATCATTAAATGTGGATAAAGATCCTTTCCGACCTCAAGAAAATGATGAAGAACTCCTTGGTCCTGAAGTACCATATCTCGAGTGCAATTGGTGCATTGATGTATCTTGCTAATAACACACGGCCCGATATTGCTTTCATTGTCAATTTATTAGCAAGATTTAGTTCTTCACCAATACGACGACATTGGAATGGAATTAAACAAGTCCTTCGATATCTCCAAGGTACAATTGATCTCGGATTATTTTATTCAAATAAAACCAAGTCCAACATTGATAGGTTATGCAGATGTCTGGTTATTTATCTGATCCACATAAAGCACGTTCTCAAACGGGCTATATATTTACATGTGGAAATACTTGCTATATCATGGCGTTCTACGAAACAATCTATAGCGACTACTTCTTCAAATCATGCTTGAAATTATAGCCATTCATGAAGCAAGTCGAGAATGTGTATGGCTAAGATCCATGATTCATTATATCCGAGAAAGTTGTGGATTATCATCAATCAAAGGTATTCCAACTCATCTTTATGAAGACAATGCAGCTTGCATAGCTCAATTACGAGGAGGATATATTAAAGGAGATCGGACAAAACATATTTCACCAAAATTCTTCTTTACTCATGAACTCCAGAAGAAATGTGAAATTGATGTGCTACAAATTCGGTCATGTGACAACCTCGCAGATATTTTCACGAAGACTTTACCGACGGCAACATTTGAAAAATTGAGATATAAAATCGGTATGCGTCGGTTTAAAGATTTAAAGGAATCATCTCATCAGGAGGAGTAATAAACAGACATATAGAATAGTGTACTCTTTTTCCTTCACTAGATTTTTTTCCCACTTGGGTTTTTATCTAGTAAGGTTTTAACGAGGCATATTCTTTATGTATGGATGGACATCCAAGGGGGAGTGTTATGAATTATTGGAATCTCCATTAATTAGTGGAGGCTCCACTAATTATGGATTTATGTGAATTATTAGAAGATTTTTATGGATGTCCACCATTTAGTGGAGACACCATTAATTGAAGATGATGTATGCCATGATGTATTTCACTAATTAGAGCTCTATAAATAGAGCTATTCTCTAAGCTTGTAATACACCATCATTTTGTGAAAGAAAGATTAGTGAAAGAAAGATTGGAGAAAGAATTGTGAGAGAAAGAAAGAGAGAAGTTTGAAGAGAAATTCTTGTGCAAAGAATAGTTAGAATTTTCTTAGTATGTAGTGTGTAGATTTTATTCTAACACTACCCTAATTTTATAACAATATATTAATATTATATATATTATTAATTATTTATTTAATTAGTTAAAATTTTTAAATAATTTTATATAATATTTAAAAAATCACATATTTTAATATATTAATATTAAATATATATTTTATTAATTAATTAAAATTTTAAATAAATTTAAATATAATTTTTCTTTTTTTTAAAAAAATTTTGTTTAAACATATATCACATTAACCGTGGACTTATATATTTATATATATAAATATATATATATATATATATATATATATATATATATATATATTTTCACCTTTTCGTTGTGAGGGAAGAATATAGAGTTTGTTTAAACCAAAATATTATTTTTCTTTAAAAATGATAAAAAAAATCTTATGCTTTTTAATATTGTTATAAAGCCATGTAACTTAGCACTGCTAGTAATGATTTCTAAATAATATAATATTATTTTTATTATAAAACTAGGTCTCGTAAGGCTTGGCTTAATTGTATAATGAAAATAATAATTATTATTATTAATAAATGATATTTTATATTTTTTGAAAATAAAAATGTAATATTTTTAATATTTTAACAAAAAGTCTTGAAGAACCTGTGGCTCTGGTGTATACAAATATTTTTGTTAGAACTTCAACAAAAAATTGAAGTAATGCTAAGAGTATTTAATGGCTATCGATAATGCCAGAGCAATTTTTGCTCACATATTTACCTTTTTTTAATTAATTAAAATATTTTTTCTAAATATTTTTTCTCTCTCCAAAATCCACTTTATCCCTCTTCTCCTTCGCGTCCCTTCCTCTTTACGAGAATCTCGCTTCTTCTCTCCTAATATTCTTTCCTCCCTCCCCTCCCTCTCTCTTTCTCTCTCTCAATCTTGGGATACAGTTGCCGTAGAATTTGATTTTCTCTGTGGGGCAATTTGATGAGCAGTTTTTCGACATTTTTGAAACATGGGCAACTAGATATCTTGCACTCTCTTAGGGCCAATAAAGAAGCAATACAGAGGTGAAAATGTTATCTTCTCAACAACTGGAGAAATTCAAAATTTTTGTCAACCCATTAAAGCAGCAGAAATCATGCTTGAGACACTAAGTTTTTTTCTCATGAATACCAAATCTCTTCCTATAGGAAAAAGATTCTCTACTATAAAGATGAATACTTGGAGGTGGCCTATGTCTATATGAAGTTTCCAATGAAAGGGTGAACTCGGCAACCACAACAACTGATATAGGATCACTATTCCTTACAGCTAACTCTGCCGCCAAAAGGCTTCGCTTGGATAGCTGAGAATCTTGCCTGAATGCGACTAGGCCCTACAAATAGTGAAGGTGGCACAGCCAAGACCCAAAATTCAAAATTGAACTTAGATGATACTGAAAGGTCTCAATACCAGAGTTTAAGTAGAGATGGTCAATGTGTCAATAAAAAAAACCATTGTTAGACATCAAGAATCAAGAGAGAGAGGAACCTGAGAACAGGGATAGAGAAAACAAAGATTAGAAGAGAGAGGAAAAGAATCCAATAAGGAAGAAGACAGAGGAGGGAACAGAAAAGATAAGATAAAGACGGTAAGATTTTGGAGAAAGAGAGAGAAATATTTAAGTTAATTTGAAAGGGTAAATATGTTATTTGAGCAAAAATTGCTCTGACAGGAGGGAAATTGCTTTGGCATTATCGCCGGCTATATTTAATAACTAATAAAAGGAGTTGCCTAGATTAGTATATACGAGGTTTCCATTATATGAATATTTTTGGTGCAAGGTCGAAAGTAGAAGTTTAAGATGCTTTCAATAGAAGCACTCCTTATTGGCATGGCAACAATAACTCCGCCACCCTAAGAGGAAGCTTTTTATGGAAAACAAAATATGGGATGTTAAAAAGAGAAACATTAATGAACCATGCCATTGAATAAAGTATATATCATTTCACTAGTCTTGGAAGAGGGTTCTAAAGTTATAGAAGAAAGCCATTTTTGTAGAGATGTAAAAAATTTTAGTTCGATGTAATTTTTCCTCATTTATTTTCTGATTTTTTTTTCAATTAAACATGTCATTATCATTTACTGTTAATTTTTTCCCAATATTCAGTTGGTGTCAATTAATAGGATGCTAAAAAATTTTCTGCTCTAATAATAATAATAATAATATGATACCTATTTTCCATGCAAAGTTGAAGGGTATTATAGCTTCATAAAATAACGTAGTAAACAGCATAATTATTGCAAACCCTTTGGTAGAAGGTTAAGTTCTCTTAAAAATAAAATTCGTTTTAGATAATCTATTTATGTTATTTCTTTGTTTTTGGAAAATTATCTTCTTCCACTATTCAAAATCCATTACCATTTTTTCTCAAAAGCTCTTTTTGCCTGAAAAAAAAAATTCTCAAGTAGTAATTATTACGCTTAAGGCGTAATTTGCTCGATTAAAAATTGAACAATCAAATAGTATAAAATGCATCATACTAACAGGCAAAATCGATTGTTTATACATAATTTGTTAATAATTTTATTAAAAACAATATAACTTTTACTCTACCATTTGCACAGCTAAATCATGCGTTAAAATTAAATTGTATTTGAATGAGGATTGAATTGAGATAAGTTAATTTGTTAAAATATTAATAAAATATTATTAAAAATAGGATAAATATGATGTCTAATAATTGGTAGGAAAAAGAAAATATGATGTATTATGAGTATATGACAGTACTAAGAAAATGAAAATTATTTAAATTAAGAAAATTTTCAATTAAAATGCAACCTTAAAAAACTATGTATCTCCTTTATCTGCATTTAAACGTCTACACTTCAATTATTAATCTTCCTTTTCCAAAATAAATACATCCAAAAGAAAGGAAGAAGTCGCGGCTTGCCAGGCTGGTGGGCCCCAGTATTTGCTTTCAAACGAAAACCGTGAAATTGCAAAGCTGTGAGGTCCAGCTGATTTGCCGTTATGGAAGAAGGTTCGCGGAAGGAGATTCAGCACAAGAAGGCTTTAGTTGTGTGGGCCCTACAGAAACTTCAAAGAAAATGCGTGTGCAGTGTAAAAGGAACTTTCTAAAGCAGGTTGAGGAAAAAAACGAGAATTTTGGATTCTTAGTAACAAATTTTAAAAAGTAAAAAGAAAAATATCTTGAATGTAGAAAAGAAATGAGTAATTTTGGATTTTCTGCAAGAGATTGAGAAAAAAAATTAAATAAAACCAAAATATCTCCTACCTGTTGGGAGGGAAAAGAAGGTAATTTTGGTTTTTCTGTAACAGATTGAGGAAAAAAAATAAAGCAAAATGAATTTGAAGAGTTGAAAAAGCCAACTAAGCTTGTATTCCTTCTAACAGATTTTTAAAAACTATATAGCAAAAGTAAAGGAAAATACTCCGGATTGTAGAAAAAAAATAAATAAGGATTTTCTTCAACAAATTGAAAAAAAAAAAAGGCAAAGAAAAATAAAATCTCTGGGAGAAAAGAAACAAATGAATGGCTCCTCTCCAATATTCAATAAAAAAATTTTAGATTACTGTTAGTTTCGAATTTAGAAAAATTCGGATTTCAATGAAAGTCGTGGAACATTGTAATGCTGTTTAGGAATACTTTAGAAGCACATAAAAAGATTTAGGAAGTGTGGACAAGGAAAGTTGGAGAAAATAAATATTATTTTGATCATGATTAAAAGAAAATTAAATATTTTATTTTTAATTAATTAAAATAAATTTATGAATAATTATTGAATTAATGTAATTGGGCCATTATTAAAAGTTCATCGAATCTAATATATTACGAAAATTGTATATTGGTAAGAGTTCATTTCAAATTAAATTCAATATGTTATGGATTAAATAAAATTAGATTATGTCATTAAATTAGGGCCATTGTTCAGAATCCATTAAACCCAAATGGTATAGGTTACATGAGATTGGGCTAAATTTAAATTAAGGCCAAGTCACCTCAAATCTAAATCTATTAGGGGTTTGTTAATAGGTTTCTTAAAATCCCAAATTGACTGTTTATACTAAAGTCAATAGATTTTTTGCTTATAAATAGGGTCTTTTCTCAAAGGTTCAAAATCATCCCCGAAGCTTTAATAAACAAGAAGCATCTCCAATTTCAAACTCAAGTTTTAGCAAAATCAAGCTTTAACAGCATTCAAGCTTCAATAAATTCAAAGTTCTAAATCTTCATCAAAGTTTCAAGGCGTTCATCTTATTCTTCGTCAAACAACTTTCAAAGGCTTGGCGATCAAGTGTTTGTCATCAAATTTCATTTGATCCGAGATCAACTCTTCAGCCCTCAAATAAATATTTTTTCAAAAATAGAAGAATATATAAGGACTTATCCTGCAATTTAGGATTTCTTTAGAGATTTGTAACAACTTTTCATATTTAGTAAGTTTTTCGTATTTTTTTTTATATTTTTCTTATCATAATCTGCAGACATTAGTCAAGTTACAAATTTTTGGCATACTCAGTGGGACCATCTCTGCCTTCTCTCTTGTCTTCAACTTTCAAATCAATCCCAATCAAATACAAATACAAAGCAATTCAATGGCTCCAAAGAATAGCAAATTTGAATTTGCTCATTCAAAGGTTGCCAGTGTCATAGAGGCTGCTACAATTGTTGACAAGGCTCCACAAGTTTCAAATCAAGGTATTTTAACAAGAAGTAAGGTTTGAGTTCTTTCACAAACTGAGACTCAAAACTTCGATGTCGTCTCATCGCCTGCAACTGCAAAGTTGAAGCAAGATAATGCTTCTACAATGCATAAGATATTGCCTTCACTGGAAAAGGGCTGCAACTCCAAGTAAGATGACCAAAGCTCAAATACTGGTTCTATGCCTCAATCCCCTCATGGGGATCTCAAATCCAAAGCTTTCTTCAATGAAAATTCAATTGCTTCTTCTATGGCACCGGTTATCATGATTGACACATAAATTATAGATTAACAACTTGTGCACCTCACAAACATAATGGAGGGACTTGCTAAACACCCCCAAGAGCAAGACCTCACCATCACACACCTCATCAATTGCTTTGAGAAAATTAGCAAAACAAGTCAAACTCCTCTAAAGAGATTTAAAACATAAGAGGAAGTGGAAACTTCCAAGAAGACACAGGACATCCAGATATTCTCCGAAGGATTAATTCATGTCGATCATCTTAAAGGCTTTATCATGAGCATGATTAAGGACAAGTATAAAAAAGGTAGTAAATCTACCTTCACATATACAAAGCCTTATTTGCAAAGAATTGATAACTTGAGGATGCCAACTGGATATCAGCCACCAAAATTTTAACAGTTTGATGGCAAAGAAAATCCTAAGTAGCAGGTGATTCACTTCATTGAGACATGCGATAATGCTAGAATATATGGGGATCTCCTAATGAAGTAATTTGTACAGTCCCTCAAAGGGAATGCGTTCGATTGGTATACTGATCTTGCACATGGTTTTATCAACAATTGCGAATAATTTGATCAAGAGTTTTTCAATAGATTCTACAGTACTCGTAGAATTGTCAGCATGGTAGAACTCACCAACTCTCGTTAATGGAAAGATAAGATGACGGTGGACTACATCAACAAATGGAGAAATTTGAACCTTAATTGTAGAGATCTTCTAAGTGAATCATCCGTAATTGAAATGTACATCTAAAGTATACACTGGGGACTCTAGTATATTCTCAAATGGATCATTCCAAAGACCTTTGAAGGAATTAGCTACTCGTGTTCATGATATGGAATTGAGCATTGCTGCACGTGGGGGCAAAGCACATATTCAAGACCCCAATAAAGGTAAAGAGAAATAAGATTTTAGAAAAGGAAGCAAACAATTTTCTAAAGTTGAAGTAAAGGAGTCTATGGCAACAGTTGAAGCTACGATAAAAATTTCATCAAAAGTAACTCAGAATGTGATTAAGAGGTGGATCCTCCACAAGAAAGGAAGAAGGTAATCTTAGAAGAAAAATAGTCTAAGGAATGTCCTTTCTTCGATTCTGATGTTTCTTCAGTGTTTGATGAGTTGATGGCTACAAAGGCTATAGAGTTGCCAGAAGTAAAATGTCCAAAAGAATCTGGATGAATAAATGATCCCAACTATTGTAAGTACCATCATCTGATTGGTCATCTAATTGAGAAATACTTTGAATTCAATTACAAGATCGTACAGTTGGTCTGTAAAGGACATGTAATTATTGAATAGGATAAGGCATTCACCAATTTGATAACTGTTGCAATTTCTTTTGTTGAACCTATTATTTTTTAGGTTTAGTTTGGAAATTTTGATCTTGTCAATGTTGGAGCTAATAGACAAGTTCTTTATGCTGAAAGATATCAACATGAAGGTGAAGAACTGATGAGTGTTTATCATACACATATTTTATACATCATTTGTACTTAAATTATTGAGAAATTCATTATGGATTGCTACTTATCCCTCTATTTTCACCTTGTTTAATGTAGGATGCATTAATAAGCTATTAAAAGAGGAAGTAACGTGAAAAGCACTAAAACTGTGAAGTTGAAAAGTATCCATGACACCATTTCCATCATTGTGCACGGCTACATGCACTAACTGAGCTTCAAAAGTTAAAGTTCTGGATGTCTACGACACCATACCTCTCACAATGCAAGGCCACGTGCACTTTCAAAAGTCAGAAACGTTAAGTATCCTAAGGACTGACGATGCCATGCACATCACTTTTTATGGTGTCGTATTTGTTTCTAGAATAGAAAGAAATTAAGGCCAACGACATCATTACAACTTGGGTTTAGCATATCAGAGCATGCATGGGGGCGTGCATGTTACCTTCTATGGTGCTGTGTAACTTCTCATAATATACTCAGTTATACAGAATTTTAGGGATCCGAGAAATTAGCCTATAAATACATCTTATTTGGGTTCTTACAAAAGGGAGAGCAACTAGAGACATAAGAAAAACCTGTGAAAACCCCTTTAGAAACACAAGAAGGAGCCAAAGAGAAAAGATTAAAAAGGGATTGAAGAAGGAAATGAGCACCCAAAGGAGGATTGCAAAAAAGAAGAAAACCATTATCTACGAGTTTTCCCTTTATCCCTTTTGTAATCTAACTTTATGGTTGCTATTTTTACTTGATATGAATTGTAATTAAATGGTTGTACCCTATTTACTTTTGTATTGGATTATTATTTGATCTATTGATTTCTATTTTGAATAATTTATCACTTGGGTTTAACTGATCGGATTGTATATTTGGGTAATTCTCTTATATTGAACTTGAGAAAGAAATGTATGAGATGGGTTTGCTTTTATGTCAATCCAATAGATTTATTTTCCCTCGATGAACTTGAGAAAGAATTTGAGAGATTGAGAATTTGGTAGTAAATGGGGTTGTGGAGTCACCTAAACATAGGAATTCTATGGCTTTTTGGTTTAATTGTTGATTTCCTTGATTTTTATGCATTCTTAGACTTGATTTGTATGGTAGAGATGTCTATGGGTTGGACTCAAGGGTAGGAAATTCATTACTTAAGAGAGAGTGAATTTTGCATTATTTTGGGAAATCTTGCTAATACTTGAAAATGATTTCAATTGATTAATTGATGTTTGATACTTGGGTTTAAATGAGAAATTCTCTTTATCTACATGATCAATCTCTTTTTTGTACTTTAATTTTACCTTTGTGATGTCTTGGTTTTATCTTGTAAGTTGGGTAGAGTTATCCTTGTGGTACTCTTTTGTGATTCATTAGTAGTATTTAATCATTTTATTCCACTATTTTGATGAATTGGACGATAAAACTTGGGAGTAAGTAGTGGTAATTGATGTTCTTTCCTAGGGATCTTCGATACTTACCAACTAAACATTAAATTACATTATGGACATACTTGCTCAATTATGTATGTGTATGTGAGTAATTTGGTATTTTAATTTAAAACTTGAGTGGGCCTTGGGCATAATTCTTTGCATATCATTTATATTATTTGAGCACACACTGTATGTAACACCCTGCTACCTAGGCCTTCCACAGGATAAAGGGTCTTTATAACTAGGACTCACAAAAAAAATAAAAGAAATAATTTGAAATTAAACTTATTACAACCCAAGCAATACATGAACAAGTTTCAAAAATAAGTAATTGAATGTCTGCTAAAGTCTCTCAAGGAAAATACATAGGAAAGAAAATAAGTCTTCAAATCAAGGTAATCTTTAATTAATAACCTTCACAGCAGGACCGACCTGAAAATATGGTATAAAAGGTGGTGAGACGAAAATCTCAGTAAGCCTGTGTGTGCTTTGAGTGTTTCAGGTAAAATAGTTCATGTATGCAAGTTGAGAAATTTCCATAAAAGAAAGTGTTGGCAAGCCTTAAACAAATTTCACAAATGAAGAGTGGTGTTCTCCTTTCAAATCATACATGTATAAAATAAATATAACCACTCAAAAGAGGTAGCTATGGCACAACACTTTGTACACCATGACAAAATAATGTTCAGGATGCCACACTTTGTGCATCCTGACACAAGGTAGGTGTACGGCTTATTGGGTGAGATACTCCTCCATCTTTACACCCAAACCTACTAGTTGTCCATTCCAAATATATACAATCCACTTGACTGAACTTGCTAGCATGAATTGGTATGACCTACAAGATTGGCATCCTATCCGGAAAGGACTCACCCCTCAGAGATAGCCATCTACTGAGAGACTTATCCTAACCCTTCAAAGACTAGTTCTAGTAGTCTACTTTTATTGAGTACTCAACCTAGTGTTCGTCCCACTTGGGAAAAAAAAGATCACACGTTAATTCTCTTGAAATAGCAATTAAGATTTCCAAAATTCTTGTCACAGTTGGGTTTTTAGAAAAAGTTTGGCATTTTGTATAAAATTATTTGTTTAACTTTAAATAGTTTGCTTGATTGGAAAAAAAAGAAAAATTGTCCATAATTACATTTACAGTACAAATATTCGTATACATTGAGTTTGACTTGCCAAGGTAACTTTGGTTTTCAAATAGCTTTATGCAAGAATTTACCTGATCTTTTGCTCTTCTTGGGGTACAAAAGTCTTGTAATTCAGGTCAACATAACCACGCCTGGGGTAAATATAAGGTATAAGACAAACATTCAGACAATACTTGCCTTAAATAAATAACTCTTAGGTCAATTAGCCACAATAAATATCTAACCATGACAACAATGCCTTAAGCTTTAAAACTAGTTAATAAGGTATTTTATAAAATAAATTTAGTTTGATAAGTTAAAATAAATGGGTGCTATAAATAATAAAGAAATAAATTATAGTTTTAACTATTTATTATCAAATAATAAATATTGAGTAATATTGATAATAAATAAAATTAGTAATAAATAATGGGTAATAATAAATCCTAAAGAATATTGGTAATAAATAATATTTAAATAGTATTATTATAAATAATAATAAATTATACTTAATTCTAAATAATAAATAACAAATAACAAATAAAATTAATAATAAATAAATTATTATAATATAAATAAAATTTATGAGTGTAGATAAAAGTTTTAGTAAGGTTAACTAATAATAATATGATTTAAAATAATTTGAAAATAATTTTAATATTTTATTACTTATATTTATTAAAAATATTTATTTATTTAACTAATAAAATAATAATATTTTAAATCATCTTCTATTTCGAACCTACTTAATATTTTTCAAATGTTGTAAATTAAATAAAATAATACTATTAATTGTATTAATAATAATAATGATAGTAAGAATAATTCTAAAAATAATAAAAGTAGTTCTTACAATAATTTTTATTGCTAGAGAAAATCCATACACATACTCATACATACATGGATTCAACAAATAACATACTAATCTATCCAAGAATATAGACTTGAATTAACATATACCACAACAAGGATGATATTCTACTAAGCATACTATTATATATGGCTTTATTTAAAAATAATATCATAAAGGCCTAATCAATATTGGCAGGCATAATGCCTAACATGCATCAACACATCCATAAGGCTCTTAATCATACTGAACATAGAGCGATTCTAAGCATAATCCATAAATCATAGCATTCATTCCCATTCCTGTGTCTTAAATCCTCTCACTTTACCCACATACATATCTTCAACCCCACTTTGTTCAATCAACCTATCATCATCTAAGAGTCTTGATTTTGAAAATTTGCAGAGGAGATCAAGAGGGAAATACTTGATTTGATGAATGTTTGATGAAGGTTTCGCCTTGCTTTATGGAGGTCCTTGAGTGCTTGATGGCTTTTAGTGATCCAAAAATAGTCCATGGTTTTTCATCAATATTTCGGCCAAGAGAGAGAGAGAGAATGAGAGAGGAACGAATGAGAGTAGAGGAGAAGAATAGAAAAGAAGAAGAACAAGAATATTGTTTTTATTTTACCTTTTTGGCGTTCTTCGAATCTTCAACAAAAAAGGGTGGTTTGATCCGATTGAAGATTCAACTTTATGTGTTTTAGTGTTATAAAGTGCACCAATGAAGAATATAGGTTGAATACTAATGGTTTAGAGTGTTTGGGAGTAATTGAAGGTGTTTAGAGGTGATTTAGGCTTGAAGATGTAAAGTGTGTGTTCTTAGTATTCTTGAGAAAGTTTGAGAGGAAAGGAATTTCGTATGTGCTAGTGTGAGTGATGAACGAATGGCTTAGCCTAGGGAGAGCTTTTGGTTATCCAAGAATGAGAGAGAGAATTTAAGATTTTTCAAAATTCAAATTGAGGAAAAAGGGGAATTGTTTGAGATATAGTTGCTCTTGGAAGGTTTCTTGTCCTTCAATGGTGTATGGCTGAATTAGCTATATTTTAACTAAAGAATGGAGAGTTGTTTCAGGTTTAGGTTGGCCGAAATTGGCTATGGAGTGGCAGAGAATTTTTTGGTTTAGCAACTAGCTAAATGAGTGTTTTAATGGAACAAAATCTGGAATTTTTGAACAAGTTTGGATAAAGTAAAGATAGGAGCATTTTGAAGTATGATAATGGAGTCCTATTATTCAAGGTTGGTGGGGAAGCCAAGAGGTTCAGTTCATGGATGTACAAGGGCTGAAATTTGGTAAGGTTGATTGAAGAATTTCAGCATTGTCATGAAGAGACAAAGCTGGAAAAAAATTATGGTTTTGAAGCTCAAGCTCAAGAACATTTGGAATTGAAATAGTTTTGGTGCAGAATTTTTGGTCCACTTTGGAATGATTTTGCAGCTGGATTTTAAGGGTGTTTGAAGGTCCAATTAATGGTGGTTTTTCAGCCTTCATCTTGAAGAAGTATAGAGAAAGTTCCAACTGTTCATATGTTCTAATGGATGGCTTCAAGTTCATGTTCAATGCTGCTAGTTGGCTGGAAAAAAATTATGGTTTGGCATTGTTTGTGAAGCTGCGAAAATTCAATGAATTGCAGCCTTCATTCTCACACAAGATGGTTGGTTTCTTGTAAGAATTGGGTAGGGAAGCTTGCTATAATTTTTCGAAAACAGCCTTGAAGGAAATCTGGAAAATTTTCCAGATTTTCGACCAAGACAAGAACAAGAGGAAGATGATGTTTTTGAAGAAATAGCTATGCTGTTTTGCTTGAAACCTCTATCTGTTTTTTCTCCTTACTTTCGGTGACTCCTATCCTACAAGAGCTAGGATTTTTTAAATTCCAAGTAAGGTAATTATCCAAGAATTCTATGGATATAAAAATGAAATAAAGAATTAGGAATAATTTAAATTCAAAAAGGTTAGGACAAGGCTTGTAAAATTAATGGAGACAAGAATTTTTCTAGAATTCTTTTTAGGATAAGACCACATGGTTAAGACATTACCATTGTATCTTCCATAAGATAACATTCCCAACTTTAAGGAATGTAAGGGGGAAAAAAAATTCAAACATAGGTTCTTCCATAAGACAACATTCCTAACTTTAAGGAATGTAAGGAAAAGAAAATTCAAACATAGGTTAAGATAAATATGAATAAAACTTAAGTGATGGGATTTGAACTCAAGACCTTAGAGATTAATTCACAAAACTCTAACCACTTAACCATATCAACTCTTATTCTTATTTTCTCAACCAAATATTCTTCTTATCTAAACCTCAAGCTATCTTCCTATTCTGATCCCAAGCAAAATTACCTTTTTACCCTTTTTACTCAACAAGCACAAATAAATCATATACCCTATAAAGCACAATTCTAAGGCACATAAAAAATCATTCAAGTGATATATTTTATGCATGATGACATGATATGCATCCCATCCCCCCTCACTCTATGGTAGGTTTATGTGGGATTTTACATCCTCCCCTCCTTAGAAGAATTTCGTCCTGAAATTCAGGTGTACCTTTATCTCAAGTCGGGATATTTTCGCTTCACCCATTCTTTCATTTCCCACGTGGCATATTGAGTGCCATGATGCTCCCATTGTACCTTCACCATACAAATATACTTATTCCGGAGAGTCATGATACTTCGATCTAAAATTTTCACGAGTTTCTCCATGTAGCTCAAGTTGGATTGCAGTACCAACAGCTCATCATTCAAAATATGCCTAAGGTCAGCAATGTATTTCTTTAACTGAGACACATGGAATACATTATGTATTCCTGTCAAACTATCCAGCAAATCCAATCGATACGCCACTGGTCTAATTCTTTCTGTTATCAAGAACGATCCTAAATATCTCAGATTCAGCTTTCCACCTTTCGGATGCTTCAAAATTTCTCTACTCGGAGTCAGCCTTAAGAACACACTATCTTCTACGTGAAATTCCAACTCTCTTCGCCTATTATCCGCATAATTTTTTTTGTCGACTTTGGGCCGCTTTCAACCTTTCTCTGATCAGCTTCACCTTATCTGTTATTTCCTGAACGTAGACTTCCCCAGATTTGCTTATGTGGCCGTCTTCTGACCAACTCCAGTATAGAGGTACTTGACACTTACATCCATATAATGCTTCATACGGGGCCATTCCAATCGAAGATTGGTAGTTATTGTTGTAAGCTAATTCCTTATACGATACATATATAATCCACTTATCCCCGAAATCTAATACACAAGCTCTTAACATATCTTCCAATATCTCAATAACCCTTTCTAACTGACCATCGATTTGCAGGTGTACCGTCGTACTGAACTTCAGATTAGAACCCATCAATTCTTGAAATTTGCCTTAAAATCGGGATGTAAACCTTGGGTCTCGATCGGACACGATACTTGAAGGTACTCCATGCAATCTGACTATCTCCTACATATATGTTTGAGCTAACTTCTCCATTGAATCCCTTACATTCACCGGTATAAAGTGCGCTGACTTAGTCAATTTGTCTACCACTACCCATATGACGTCCTTTTGGGGCCTTGCCATAGGGAGTCTGGTAACGAAGTCCATGGTCACTTCTTCCCATTTCCACTCAGGTATCAACAATGGTTACAACAATCTTATCGACTTTTTGTGCTCCACTTAAACTTTCTGATAGGTCAGACATATGGAGACATACTTCATCACGTTCTTCTTCATTCCAGGCCACCAATAAGCCTTTTTCAGGTCTTGATACATTTTTACCTGTCTTGGATGAATAGCGTACTTGTTTTTATGCACCTCTTCCAAAATCTTATCCTTCAGCTGTTGCTCATTAGGTACACATAAACGATCAAGGAAATACATCACTCCCATCTCGTCCTGTCGAAAATCACTGCCTTGCCGTTTAAATTCTTTGTCCTTGAAAAGTTGAAACTCCACATTATCTTGCTGAGCTTCGATGATTTCCCACCATAGATCCAGTGTCAATCTTAGATTACTGACAATAATCATCTCTTCTTGAATTTCTGTCTTTCTATCCAACACCTCTTAGACTGCTTGAATCTCTTGCACTCTCAGTCTGGCCATTTTGACTTTACGGCTCAAGGCATCAACAATAACATTGGCCTTTCCAGGGTGGTCGTTGATAGGACAATTATATTCCTCTAGAAATTCCATCCATCTTTGCTGCCTCAAATTTAAGTCCTTCGGGGTGAAGATATACTTTAGACTCTTGTGGTCGGTGAACACTTCATACTCAGCTCCATACAAGTAATGCCTCCATTTTTTTTTAAAGCAAATACAATAGCAGTCAGCTCCAAATCATGCGTCGGGTAATTGGCTTCGTGAGGCTTCAACTTCCGAGAGGCATAGGCTATTAACTTCCTATCCTGCATTAATACCGCTCCCAAACCCTCATTTGAAGCATCAGTATACAAAGTGTATGGTTTACCTCCTTCTAGCAAACTTAGCACTGGAGCCGTCATTAACCTCGCTTTATCTCTTGAAAACTCTTCTCGCATTTCTCATTCCAGACAAATGGTACATCATTTCTCAACAATCGAGTCATAGGTGATGGTAGCATTGAGAACCTTTTAATAAACCGCCTATAATAGCCGGCCAACCCCAAGAAGCTTTTAATCTCCGTGATGTTCTTCGGTTTCTTCTAGTCTGAAACCGCTTCAACTTTTGCTAGGTCCACCTTGATTCCATCCTTAGTCACCATATGGCCAAGGAACGACATATTGCCCAGCCAAAATTCGCACTTGCTAAATTTGACATAAAGCTTGTGCTATCTTAGCTTTTCCAATACCAGCTTGAGATGCTCAGCTGGATCTTCCGAACCCTTAGAGTATATGAGTATATCGTCGATGAATACCACTACGAACTTATCTAAGTAGGGTTGGAAAACTCGATGCATCAAATCTATAAACACCGCCGGTGCATTAGTCACCCCAAAAGGCATCACTACGAACTTGTAGTAACCATATCTCGTGTTGAAGGCCGTCTTGGGAATATCCTTTTCCTTTATCCGTACTTGATAATACCCCTGCCTCAAATCTAGTTTGGAATAACAGCTAGAGCCTTGCAACTGGTCGAACAGTTCATCAATTAATGGTAGATGATATTTATTCTTGATGGTCAGATTGTTCAATCCCCGATAGTCGATACACAACCTTAAAGTCCCATAATTCTTCTTCACAAATAACACCGGAGCTTCCTAAGGTGACGTGCTAGGTCTTATGTAACTTTGCTTCACTAATTCCTCTAACTACTTCTTTAGCTCCTTCAACTCTGTTGGAGCCATCCGATGTGAGGTTTAAGATACAGGTTCTGCTTCTGAAATTAGATCAATGTTGAACTCAACTTCTCAGTTGGGAGGAAGAGAAGTGAGTTCCGTAGGAAACATGTTGGGAAAATCTTTTACCACCTCGGTATCTTCAAGAGTACGTTGATCCTTAGGCTTGTTTATCACATAAGCTAAATATCCTTAACATCATTGCTTCAATAATTTTCGGGCTTTTGCTCCAACTGTTAAAAACTTCAACCCTTTTACCCGCTTGCCATTGAACTCCGGGACATCGCATCCCGGTTTATTGAACTGGACAGACTTATTCTTATAGTCTACTTTAGCTCTATGCTTAGCTAGCCAATCCATACCTAAGATGAGGTTGTAGTCGTTAATAGCTAAGACTATCAAATCTCCTTCCAAGCTTTCTTTTTCCACTTCAATCTTACAATTCTGTACATACCGATCTGCTTGCACCATTTTTCCCAAAGGCGTAATCACCAACATGGTAAAAGGTAATTCTACTCCATCCTAACCCAAATGATATGCACAATTCTTGTTTAAATAGGAATGAGTAGATCCAGGGTCTATTAATGTATTAACAAAATGACCTTGGATAGTAAATGTACCTTCCACCACTGCTATATCTGCTCCAACTTCCTCCTGATTAAGAGCGAAAACCTTCGCTTTCACTTGTGGCTTCTGAGTTCCACTTTCGAAGGCTCCCACAGTTTGGCCCGATTCAAAGAAGTTTTGGGCAGGCATTTCGCAGGTGCGTTGGATTTTCACAATTGTAGCATTTCTGCTTAGCTCCTTAGACCAATAATTCTTCTCTACATGACCTTTCTTCTCACAATGTCGGCACGATGGGAGATTTTGTGCAGGACTAGCTGGTGGCGTTCGTGCTTGCTTTCCCCTGTTATGCCATTTCTAGATGGCAAGTCGCTTATTGGTTTGCTACCTTTGCAAGGGTCTCAGTGGGTGCTTTGGTGGCAAGAATATTTTTGGTACCATCCTACTTCGATCCTTGTTCTCAATTTGGGTCGTCACGTCTACCGCCCTCGAATAAATCGTCAGTGGAGAAGGTGCCAAAGCCCTTCTCAGTTCCTGCCTCAATCCTTTAACAAATTGCCTCATTTGGTTCTGCTCAATATCTACCAGTCTCTTGCAATGCTTTGACAATTGGATAAAATGAGCAGCATATTGAGCCACGGTCATGCTCCCCTACTTTAGATTTTGGAACTCGTCCTCTCTTTTTTTCATTATCCACTAAGGGATGTATTCTACTCTGAATGCCTCCACAAAGTTGGCCCATGTCTAATCTTGATCAATTATTTCCCAATCATCTTGGACTCGCTGCCACCATGCCCGAGCTGGCCCTCTCAGTTTGTATGCAGCAAATTTTACCATTCGCTTCTCAGTATATTGGAGTGTGACAAAGATATCTTCCATCTGCTCCACCCACTGCTCTACTTTCTGGTCTTGCTCGGCCTCTCCGAAGAAAGTGGAAGATTGGAACTTTAGAAACTTCTCCAACGCTTCATCTTCCCCTTTCGGGTTCCTTCGTTCAGATAGGGTTTGCAAAATCTCCTTCATTTTGTGGAATGCTTGCCTTATGGTCACACTGGCAGGTTCTTCTAATCCCACTTCTTGCTCTGGTTCATTCTCATTTTCCCGATTTGGCAATGACAGTCGAGTTGCATCAAACTCTGAAGTCACGTGTTTTGCTTCAGGAACCCTTTTGCTGGATGCTACTACACGACGCTTTGGTACCATTCTAAATCATGCCCTAGATAATGAGTTTATACATCAAAGTTTAAAATATTTAAAATGAGCATGCATTCTCATTCAGACTTTAAGTAAAAGCAAATTAAATGTAAGCTTTGCATAAAGAATTACATTTATTTTTCAAGATTATAGTACATTATGGTACTTGTATTTACATAAATTTTGAAATAAAACATTAAACATAAATGAATCCCTAGCATAGGGGTTTGTTGAAAGTAGTAAATAACAACTTCCCAAGCATGGCCAAACTTAGCCCCTAATCCTCATCAAAATCCACAGTGTCAGCATCATATAACCATCCTCCAGTATTCCAAGAAAAGTCGATCCCCGCACCATTCACAAATCCATAGTCCATTGGTTCTTTCTCGGGTCTCCTAAAATTCTCCCCAATTTCAACATGGTTGGGTGGGGGTACAAAAGATGGTCTAGGTAGAGATTTATAGTCTATCTCCCCCGGGTCATCACTATCAGCAATCAAGTTAATCACAAGGCTAGGCGGGTTTGGGACATACTCCATGTCAATATCCTCATCCTCATTATCAGTAACTAAGTCTATTATAGGTGTAACACCCCACTGCCTAGGCCCAAATAGGGTCGGGGATGTCGCCCTGTCCAAAGGATAAGGGGTATTTAGAACTAGGTCATACAACAAAAGTAAAACAATACTTCAAAATTAAAAACTTATTACAAACTAAAAAAAAATCAAGACAAATCTGAAATTTAAATTGTTCACTCTCAACTCCCAAAGCATTACATAAAATAGATAACAGATTATCTTCCAAGTAGACAACAACTAGCTACTCATCGCCACAACATGATCGACCTGAAATCATGGTAAAAAGGGTGATGAGATAAAAATCTCAATAAGTCCGTGTGTGCTTTGAGTGTTCAGTGAAAGCAGTTCGTGAATGAAAAGTGTAAGAACTTCATAAGAAAACTACTGGCAAGCAATAAACAATGTTCAAATTTAAGAGTGACGTTTCGGCTTTTCTAACCATACATGTACAAGAAAATCAACCACTCAAATGGGTGGTCATGGGTTACCACATCTTGGGCCCCATAACTATATAACGGTCAAAATGCCACACTTTGTACAGACTGACAAAAGGTAGGTGATCGGCTTACCGGGTAAGATACTCTTTCTTTTCTACACCCAAACAAAACTGGTTGTCCACTCCGACAATACACAGTCCACATGACGAAACCTGCTAGCTTGGACCGGCATGACTAAGTAGTACTGACGTTTCTCTAAGTTGAGTTCATCTTCTGGAGGTGGCCTCTTACCAGAAGACTCACTCTTGCTCTTTAAAACTAGTACTACTAGCCTACCCTTATTAAGTACTCAACGTAGTTCATCCCACTTGGGAGAAAACTGATAAAACACAGCTTTACTTGAAAATGGCAATCAAGAGTTTCCAAAGTCTTTGTCAAAATTAGTTTTAGAAACAGTTTAGTGTGTGAATAAAACTGCTTATTGTTTTTCAAATAATTGGTTTGACTGAAACAAGAAAGGAAACAATCCCTAATTGTCTTTACCAAATTAGTGTTCACAAACTTCGTGTTTAGCTTGCCATAACAACTTTTGCAACAAACAGGTGTTATGCAGGAGCTTACCTGATCATTTGCTTGAGATAAAATAAAGATCTCCAAAAGCTGACCTAACCCCGCCTGGGTTAAACATAAGTTATAATTAAACTCAAGTCAAAATTTGCTGTCACAAATAATCCTAATTCAACTTACCACAATCATGACCCTAGTGTCCCAAGCTTTAAGGCTAGATAATAAATAAAGGGTTTATAAAATAAATCTAGCTTGATATTAAAATAACTAGGGTTTGTGAAATAGTTACTAATAAGTTGTAGGTTTAAATTTTGCTATAAATAAATTAGCGTTTATTTGATGAAGGGTCCTAGGCCCTAGATGATATTATTTAAAATAATGAATTATAATAACTAATGGTTAGAAAATAATTGGTAAATAAAATTAATAATAAGTAAATTTTAATATGTCTTGACTAAAAGATAATAAATAAATTTTAATAGTATTTATGAATATAAGACTTACAAAATTAATATTTTATCTATTATAATTATTTATATAAAAGGCTTTAGTTGATATTATTATTTTATATAATATCTATATATTTTATTTCTTTAATAAAAATTATCATTTATTTGACTAAAATATCATTAATTTATATAATAGTCCAAATCCACATTTTCCTAGGGTTTTCGAAATCACTAGAAGAAATTATAGTATTAATCATTTTATTGATGAAATAAAATTGGCTAACTTAATTATCTTATGGACAACAAGGTTATGATCATAATTCCTATTGCTAACCATAATCATGAACATACACTTTACACTAATCAACAAAACATCCAAATAATGGATAAAAGCATAGATCCAAATCTACCAACACATGATCCAAACTCCATTAAACATAATCATATTCATGGCCTTAACAAGAATACAAGAACATAAAACCCTATTCACCAAAGGTGACATAATCTCTAACATGCTTGATCATTCATGCTACTCACGACATGAAGGCATGCCACAAACCCTAAAAAAAAAAAAAAACGCCATACATTCAACCAAGGCAAATCATCTCATGCATCAATCCTATCTCCATCATACAAACACATTCATTTTCATGCTTCAATCCTATCTCCATCATACAAACACATTCATTTTCATGCTTCAATCCCAACTCCATCACAAAACACATGGTCAATCTCCAAATATATTCCAACTACATCCAAGAGACATGAATCTAGAATTTAAAGAGGAGATTGAAGAGGCTTACTTGAATGATGACTACCTTGAAGACGTTTCAAGAGAATCCTCTTGCTAGGAAGGCTTGATCCGTTCAAGGAGAAGAAAAAAAATGGCCATGGTTGGAGTAACCATTCGGCCGAGAGAGAGAGAGAGTTTATTAGTATATATTCATTAAGATCGAAGATGGATGAAGGTGGAGTTATTTGTTCATGCTTACCTTAAAAGTGTTCTTGAGCCTTCAAAAAAATTCTGGTTTTTTATCCGAAAGTGAAACTTTGATTTCAGCGTTTGATGTTAAAAATTGCAGGAATGGATTCAAGAGGATGAGTAGGTGTGATCTGGAGTTTTTGGAGAAGATTGGAGAGGTTTTGAGTGGTCTTAGGCGTGAGAATGGTGGTAGGTGTTCTTGGTATTCTTGGAGGTTTAGAGAGAATGAAGAGAATGGAGGAAGCTGGCCAAAATTCTGCTTGGTAAGAGTCGCTGTCTGGTTTGGAGAATTTTGGTAATTGGATTTTCAGATTTGGGAGAAAAATGAAAGCTGGTTGTTTGAAATTCAAAAGGAATAATTTAGGGAATAAATTATGGTAGTAAATATGGTAAGAAGATCTTGATTGATGGAGGTCTTTTGGAAGCTTCAATGGCCGACTGAATTGCTAGAATTCTGTTGACATGAATGTTGGTTGAATGAGCTTAGTGTGGCCGAAATATGATGTACAATGGTGAGGGAATTTTCTGGATGTTTGAGGCTTAATCCATGGAAGGTTGATGAAAGAAATGATGGTGAATGCAGTAAAACAGGGAGCCATGGACGATAAAAACCAGAGACAAAAAAAAAATTAAACGCGAGCCATAAAGGCCATGCGGAAGCGTGAAGATCATACCTTTGCACTCCTTAACCCTTCTAGGTTGAGTAAGAGCGGATTGAACGACTGGAATCGCCTCGCTTTGCACAGTTGAAGGAGCTTCCGGTTGAACACCCGCTAGCCTTCGACTTCGTCTTGTTTGCATTAACGCTTAGCTCTCCAGCTCTCGGGGTATTCCTCAGCCTAACCTCTAGTCGGTGAACACTATGGTGAAGAGGAAGGGTCTCAATTCTCCTTGGTTCGTTCGCTATTGATTAGCAAAGAACAAGAGAAAAACAACAAGAAGAAGGAGAGAGCTTTTGTGAGAGAGAGAGAGAGACTCACGTGAGAGTCTTTTCTTGAGAAGGGAAAAATTAGAGTTTTTTTTTTCTTTCAAAGAGTTGTTTATATTTAGCCAAAATTAGGTCTCTCAATCTCTGATAAACATATCCCCGGGATTTCAAAATATCCGGATGTTATCCTGAGAAACAGTTTGGCCTAACCTTAAACTCCTCTTAACCGTATCTGGAAAAAACCCTAAGGTCCAAGCTATTGGGCCAGATAAATATTTATTATTTTTCTTGGACCCAAAAGGCCCAAAATAATAAATATTAATTATTTATTTTACGGGCTTACATAAGTAACCCAATAAATAATTAATGAGCCCAAATGAACCATAATAATTAATCTCTAATTATTTATTTCTTGAGCCTACATAAATAACCCAATAAATAATTAAACATTAATTATTTCCCCTAGTTTAAGCTCAGAGTTAATTTCTTAATTATTCATACTTGGACCTAGGCCACTGAATAATTAATTAACCAAATAAACTAGATAATTAATTTCTCTCAACTCCTATTTTATTTATTTATTTATTTATTTATTTTATTCCGAGTCCAATAATAAATTAGACTTTCCGAATAAAATAAAATAAAACAAAATAAAATAAAATCCTCTTCAACCGAGACCAAATCCTCAACCCAAAAATAGTTAGGACTTACGGGCTATCCAGAGGACCAAAAGACACATCGCCTTGGTCGCTAAAATGACCAAAATACCCTTGCTATATAAATAGCTGTATTTTGCATTTTAAATATTTCCTAATATCACCATAAGGAAATATTGACCCCAAGGACAATGCTTGCGTTAGCAAAGTCTCCGACCTACGGGTGAAATGACTAAAATACCCCTCTACACATCGCCGTACATTTAGAGAGGAAGAAGTGTACTAACACCCCTCTAAATGACATCTACCATCCTTAGGCTTCTAGTCCAATGATCCACGACTTCCTGGAGTGTTTCCGCTTTCAAGGGAGCTACCCTAAAGCAAACATCCAAGTCATGTTTCCCGGGGCCCTGGATAATTTAGACCATTCGGACAACCACAAGGGGCGATATAGTACAAAACCTACTTGTTTTAGTCTGTCTTAACTAACTAGTCACACATACCCAACATGCAAGTATATTGGCCCTACTATAGAACCTCAACTATAGCAAATCAAAGTATATGCTTCCAGCTTCGCCAGACCACCAACTCATACTCAAGTCGTAGAGTACTAGTCCACGCTGTAGCGGTAGTAGTCTAGGTTTCTATCATATAGTACTTTGAGAAACCACTACTACAGGTCCTGTTCTACGTATTCGAAATACGCTTATGTCATGAAGTGGGTGGACTACCCACTGGCTAAAGGTAAGCCATTCCCCATTTGGAATTCATAACATAATAACCTAAACATGATGAGGTTCCCAGTCTCATCAATAGGTTAAGAACAAATGTTTATGTGTTAAATAACTCGTGATCCATACCTTACTGTGAAAGACCACCATTCATATGGATCACTTATTTAAACACAATGGGTCTGTTCCAAACGAAAATCGTGCACAAACAAAAAGTAAATTCACAAACAATTTTCGAAAACAAATTCTTTTATTAAATAATTCGATTTTACATCAGAAACCTAGTCTAAGAGGGCATACAATCCAACAAGAAATTGCTAGAATTTTGGACTCCAATCGTGGGCTTGATTGCAGTAATTGATGGAGAGATTTTAGGAGTAGCTATGGAGCTTTTTCGTGTAAGACAATGGTGAGGAAGATGAAGTTCAATTCATGGCTGACCAAGGTGGGTTTTACAGAAAAATGGGATGAGTTTCGGAAAAGGGTGAAGAAGAAACAAAACTGGAATTTTCTGGTTGGTTTTTTTCGCAAGGCTTGATGGAAATTCTGTGCAGATTTTTCTGCCATGCTTCTGCCAATTTACAAAAGTTTTGAATGGGTTTTGGATGGTCCTTTAAGTCTAGTTTCCAGCCTTCTTTATGGAGGAAGAACAAGGTTGAATTGCTGGTTGAAAAGCTGCAAGAAACAGCTTGGTTTTTGGCTTACCAAGCTACGAAAACTGTCCAGGAATTTTCTTGGTTTGCACAGCTTTTGTGCAGCCCAGTTTTGGCTGAAATTTTCAGTCTTCAAGATGACGAAATTGGTTGTGTTTCTGGAAGTATTTGAGAGGGAAAGATGGCTAAAGATGTTGACAATTGGAATGATTAAGAAGCCGGAAAAATTTTCAGATCACTACATGAAGAAGATGAATACACATAGGTTGGAGTTTGAAGGTTCAACCATGGAGATTAATTTTCTTGGGAACCTTCCATAACTCCTCTCCAATTTCGGTCAACAAGATATCCTTACATAGACATTTTTGAAACCTTAATATCACAGAACTTTGCTGGAATTTTCTGTTGGATAAATTGAACAACCTAATTGATTAAGAATTAAGGAAAGCTAGAGATCAAGAAGGGTATGAATTCCTTAGAAATTTTTGTATGGCACAAGAGAGGAATTAGGACATTCCTTTCATGTCTCCCCTAGGACAACACTCTTACTCTTCCTTAAAGCATGCAAGGGCTGAAATATAGCCTACCTAACAAAATAAATAAATAAATAAATAAAATTTAATCATGCTAAAATAGAATTTGAACTCAAGACCTCAAGGATTTATTCCAAAGCTCTAACCACTACTCCACAATAACTCTTATTCTTATTTTCCCTCCCAAATATTTTTCCTATTTAATCCTCAAGCTATCTCCCTATTTCCACCTTAAGAAAAATTATCATTTTGCCTTTCTTACTCAATAAGCACAATTAAGCCATCTAGGCTACAAGTCACATATCCAAAGTACATAAAATCATACCAAAATATATTTATGCATGCAAGAAAATATAATATGCATCCCGACCCCCTTACTTTAGAGTTGGTTTTAATTGGGGTTTCACAATAGGTATAGGAGGTGGTTCAATAATCTGAACCTCATCATCACTGCTCATGTCCAAAGGTATGACTGGTTGTGTTAAAGGTTGTGGCACTGGTAAGTCTTCTGGGTTGATAGGTATTGGTGAATACTATTGTTGCCCCTTCCTTGTGGTTCTAATAATTCTAACCATCCTACAACATAAATAACTTAGATTAGTCAAAAGAGCTTAATCTTAATGAAATAAAGCATATACTATCAACAATTGCCTAAACCTTGGCTCTGATACCAGTTATAATACCCCGCTACCTATGCCCCTTTTAGGGTTGGGGATGTCGCCCCGTCCACAGGACAAGGGGTCTTTATAACTAGGACTCACAAAAGAAATGGAAGAAATAATTCAAAATTAAACTTATTACAACCCAAGCAATACATGAACAAGTTCCAAAAATAAATAAATGAATGTCTACTAAAGTCTCTCAAGGGAAATACATAGGAAAAAAATAAGTCTTCAAATCAAGGCAATCTTTAATTAATAACCTTCACAGCAGGACCGACTTGAAAACATGGTATAAAAGGTGGTGAGACAAAAATCTCAATAAGCCCGTGTGTGCTTTGAGTGTTTTAGGTAAAATAGTTCATGTATGCAAGTTGAGAAATTTTCATAAAAGAAAGTGCTGGTAAGCCTCAAAAAAATTTCACAAATGAAAAGTGGTGTTTTTCTTTCAAATCATACATGTATACAATAAATACAACTACTCAAAAGAGGTAGCCATGTCACCACACTTTGTGCACCATGACAAAATAATGTTCAGGATGCCACACTTTATGCATCCTAACACAAGGTAGGTGTACGGCTTACTAGGTGAGATACTCCTCCATCTTTACACCCAAACCTACTGGTTGTCCATTCCAAATATACACAATCCACTTGACTGAACTTGCTAGCACGAATTGGTACGACCTACAAGATTGGCATCCTATCCGGAAAGGACTCACCCCTCAGAGGTGGCCACCTATTGAGAGATTTACCCTAACCCTTCAAAGACTAGTCCTACTAGTCTACCCTTATTGAGTACTTAACCTTGTGTTCGTTCCAATTGGGAAAAGAAAGATCATACATTAATTATTTTGAAATAATAATTATGGTTTTCAAAATTCTTGTCAAAGTTGGGTTTTTAGGAAAAGTTTGGCATTTTGTGTAAAATTATTTGTTTAACTTTAAATAGTTTGCTTGACTGGAAAAAAAAGAAAAATTGTCCATAATTGCATTTACAGTACAAATACTCGTATACATTGAGTTTGACTTGCTAAGGTAACTTTGGTCTTTAATCAATTTTATGTAGGAACTTACCTGATCTTTTGCTCTTCTTGGGGTACAAAAGTCTTCCAAGGTAATTCAGGTTAACCTAACCATGCTTGGGGTAAATACAAGGTATAAGACAAACATCCAGACAATACTTGCCTTAAATAAATAACACTTAGGCCAACTAGCCACAATCAATATCTAACCATGACAACAATGCTTTAAGCTTTAATATTAGTTGATAAAGTATTTTATAAAATAAAATTAGTTTGATAAGTTAAAATAAATAGGTGTTATAAATAATAAATAAATAAATTATAGTTTTAACTATTTATTACCAAATAATAAATATTGAGAATATAGATAATAAATAAAATTAGTAATAAATAATGGGTAATAATAAATTCGAAATAATATTGGTAATAAATAATATTTAAATAGTATTATTATAAATAATAAATTATATTTAATTGTAATTAATAGATAATAAATAATAAATAACAAATAAAATTAATAATAAATAAATTATTATAATATAAATAAAATTTATGAGTGTAGATAAAAGTTTTAGTAAGGCTAACTAATAATAATATGATTTTAAAAGTCATTTGATATTAATTAATTTCAATATTTGATTACTTATATTTAATAAAAATATTTTATTTATTTAACTAATAAAATAATAATATTTTAAATCATCTTCTATTTTGAACCTACTTAATATTTTTCAAATTTAATAAATTAAATAAAATAATAATAATAATAATAATAATAATAATAATAATAGTAGTAGTAGTAGTAGTAGTAGTAGTAGTAGTAGTAGTAGTAGTAGTAGTAAGAATAATAATAAAAATAATAAAAGTAGTTCTTACAATAACTTTTATTGCTAGAGAAAATCCATATAGTAGTAGTAGTGGTAGTAGTAGTAGTAGTGGTAGTAGTAGTAGTAGTAAGAATAATAATAAAAATAATAAAAGTAGTTCTTACAATAACTTTTATTGCTAGAGAAAATCCATATACATACTCATGCATACATGGATTCAACAAATAACATTCTAATCTATCCAAGAACATATACTTAAATTAACATACACTACAACAGGGATGATATTCTACTAGGCATACTATTATATATGGCTTTATTTAAAAATAATATCATGAAGGCCTAATCAATATTGGCGGCATAATGCCTAACATGCATCAACACATCCATAAGGCTCTTAATCATACTGAACATAGAGTGATTCTAAGCATAATCCATAAATCATAGCATTCATTCCCATTCTCATGTCTTAAATCCTCTCCCTTTACCCACATACATATCTTCAACCCCATTTTGTTCAATTAACCTATCATCATCTAAGAGTCTTGATTTTGAAAATTTACAGAGGAGAACAAGAAGGAAATACTTGTTTTGATGAACGTTTGATGAAGGTTTCACCTTGCTTAGTGGAGGTCCTTAAGTGCTTGATGGCTTTTAGTGATCTGGAAATAGTCCATGGTTGTTCATCAACATTTCGGCCAAGAGAGAAAGTGAGAGAGTAACGAATGGGAGTAAAGGAGAAGAATAGAAAACAACAAGAACAAGAAGATTGTTCTTATTTTACCTTTTTGGTGTTCTTTGAATCTTCAACAAAAAAAGGTGGTTTGATCTGATTGAAGATTCAACTTTGGGTGTTTTGGTGTTATAAAGTGCACCAATGAAGAATATAGGTTGAATACTAATGGTTTAGAGTGTTTGGGAGTGATTTAAGGTGTTTGGAGGTAATTTAGGCTTGAAGATGTAAAGTATGTGTTCTTGGTGTTTTTGGTATTCTTGAAAGAGTTTGAGAGGAAAGGAATTTCGTGTGTGCTAGTGTGAGTGATGGTTGAATGGCTTAGCCTAGGGAGATCTTTCAGTTATCCAAGAATGAGAAAGAGAATTTCAGATTTTTCAAAATTCAAATTAAGGAAAAATGGGAGTTGTTTGAGGTATAGGATTGGGTAATGGTGTTTGCTCTTGGAAGGTTTCTTGTCCTTTAATGGTGTATGGCTGAATTAACTATGTTTTTACTAGAGAATAGAGAGTTGTTTCTGGCTTATGTTGGTCAAAATTGGCTATGGAATGGCAGAGAATTTTTGGTTTATCAACTAGCTAAATGAGTGTTTTAATGGAACAAAATCTGAAAATTTTGGACAAATTTGGATAGAGTGAAGATAGGAGTATTTTGAGGTATGATAATAGAGTCCTATTATTCAAGGTTGGTGGGGAAGCCAAGAGCTTTAGTTCATGGCTGTACAAGGGCCAAAGTTTGGTGAGGTTGGCTGAAGAATTTTGGCCTTATCATGAAGAGATAAAGCTGGGAAATTTTTTTTTCTAGTTTTGAAGCTCAAGAACACTTGGAATTGAAATGGTTTTGGTGCAGAATTTTTGGTCCACTTTGGAATGATTTTGCAGCTGGATTTTAAGGGTATTTGAAGGTCTATTAATGGTGGTTTTCCAGCCTTCATCTTGAAGAAGTACAGAGAAAGTTCTAGCTGTTCATATGTTCTAACGAATGGCTTCAAGTTCATGTTCAATATTGCTAGTTTGCTGGAAAAAAAATTCTGATTTGTCATTATTTGTGAAGCTGCGAAAATTCAATGAATTGCAGCCTTCATCCTTAAACAGGATGGTTGGTTTCTTGCAAGAATTGGGTAGGGAAACTTGCTGTAATTTTTCGAAAACAGCCTTGAAGGAAATCTGGAAAATTTTCTAGATTTTCGACCAAGACAAGAACAAGTGGAATATAATTTTATTGAAGAAATAGCTATGGTGTTTTGCTTAAAACCTCTACCTATTTTTCCTCCTTACTTTCGACCACTCCTATCCCACAAGAGCTGGGATTTTCAACATTCCAAGCAAGGTAATTATCTAGGAATTTTATAGATATAAAAATAAATTAAAGAATTAGGAATAGTTTAAATTCAAAGAGGTTAAGACAAGGCTTGCAAAGTTAATGGAGATAAGACTTCGTTTTAAGACAAGACCACATGATGAAGACATTACCATTGTGTCTTCCTTAAGACAATATTCCTAACTTTAAGGAATGTAAGGAAAAGAAAATTCAAACGTAGGTTAAGATAAATATGAATAAAACTTATGTGATGGGATTTTAACTCAAAACCTTAGAGATTAATTCACAAAGCTCTAAGCACTTAACCACATCAACTCTTATTCTTATTTTCTCAACCAAATATTCTTCTTATCTAAACCTCAAGACATCTTCTTATTCTGATCCCAAGCAAAATTATCTTTTTACCCTTTTTACTCAACAAGCACAAATAAATCATATACCTTATAAATCGCAATTCTAAGGCACACAAAATCATTCAAGAGATATATTTTATGCATGATGACATGATATGCATCACATCCCTCTTATTCTAGTGTAGGTTTAGGTAGGGTTTTACACAACAAGTTTTTGGCCCCGTTGTAGGGATCATGCATCAATATCATAAAATCATTTGAGTTTTATTGATTTAATTGTACTTTTAGTTTGTTAATATCTTTACTACCGTTTAGGAGACAATTGAGCTTCATTAAGGATTTTGATGTAAATTGGATTTGATAAGTTCATTATCTTATTGTTACTACCATTGATAACCTTGTTTTGTTTAAGATTTCTAGTAGTTGAAGATGTTTTTGTTTTATTTTGTAGGGAAGATTTTGTGTGTATGCATAGAAGAAACTTTGGTAAGGCATTGCTTAATTTCGATAGTGAGATAGAAAGGACCTTTAGAAGATTGTGTAAAGAGCAAAAATAAAGGACCTTAAAAGCTTTTGATCAATCAGTCATCTTAAGTGAATTTGGTGAAAAATAAATGGAAGTTAACCGAGATGGTAATGGTAATGGAAATGGTAATGGGAGAAGGACAATAGGCAATTATGCTAAACCCACACTTTCTTGTGCGAATTCGAGTATAGTAAGGCATCAAGTGGATGTAAATTATTTTGAAATCAAGCCTAACTTTATTCAGATGATTCAATTTGATATTTTGTTGGATAAAGATGCTAATGCCCATTTAGCTTCTTTCTTAGAAATTTGTGATACACTTAAGTTAAATGAAGTGTTAGAAAATGCAATTAGGTTGAGGTTATTTCCAGTCTCCTTGAGAGACCGTGCAAAAGCTTAGTTCAAATTATTACCCGCCAGTTCTATTACTACTTAGGAGGTAGAAAATTTTCTTGCTAAGCATTTCCCCCCCTGGCTAGAGTAACAAAGTTGAGGAATTACATTTTCTCGTTTTCTTAGTTAGATGGTGAAACAATTTATGATGCTTAGTAAAGGTTTAAGGAGCTAATTATAAAATGTTTTCAACATGGTTTTGGCATTGGTTTGCAAATGCTTACTTTTTATAATGTATTGAACTTTTTTGCTAAGCAAATAGTTGATGCTTCATCAGGAGGAATTACCTCTTCAAAAGCTCCAGAGGAATTTTTTGATTTGATGGAGAAAATCTCATCAAATAATCATTCTTGGGGAATGCAGAGATTAAAGGCTAAAATTCAAGGAATGCATAATATGGACACAATGGCATCTTTGGAAGCTAAGTTGGAAGCATTTACAAAAGAAGTGAAAAAGATGAATGTAAGTCCTTACAAGTAAGTAATGAGTTGTGATTTCTGTGAAGGGGGGCATCTAAACTATGAATGTCAATAAATGGGGGTTGGAAATGAACAGCTTGAGCAAGTAGACTATTTAGGAAATACAAAGCAAGATAATGTGCCATTTGGCAATACTTACAACCCAAGTTGGAGGAAGTACCTAATTTTTTCATGAGAAAATCAAGGACCACACAAATTGAAAGCTCAATGTGGACAAGCTAATTTTGCTCCAAGACCCCAAGCTCCTATGCTATATTGTGCCCCACAGCTACTACTTTCTCAAGCATAACTAAAGCCATCGTTAGAAGATCTTGTCACTAAGTTGGTCAATTCTACTGATACACGTTTTCAAAGTGTGGAGGCATCAATGAGAAACCAAGAGCATCTATCCATAATCTTGAAAGTCAGATAGGACAATTGGCAAAAATGCTTGCTGAAAGACCATTGGAAACCATGCTTGGAAATACAAAGGGCAATCCACGTAATGAGTGTGGAAAGCCTTGATATTCTTTCCTACTGTACTTTACACTTGAATAAATGCTTAGTTGTTGTTGTTTATGATGGAAAAACGAGAAAAACAGGGGCATGCTCTGTAAGTTAAAAAAAAGTGCAGAAAAATAAAACGCGAGCCTTAAAGGTTATGCGGAAGCGTGAAGATCATACCTCTGCGTTCCTTAACCCTCCAAGGTTGCGTAGGAACTGATTGAACGGCTGGAATCGCCTCGCTTTGTCCACTTGAAGAAGCTTCCGGTTGAACACCCGCTAGCCTTCTACTCCGCCTAGTTTGCATGAACGCCTAGCTTTCCAGTTCTCGGGATATTCCTCTGCCTAACCTCTAGTCGGTGAACATAACAGAGAAGAAGAATGGTCTCAAATCTCCTTGGTTCTCTTGCTATATTGGTTAGCAAAGCTCCAAGGAGAACACACAAGAAGAAGAGCAACGTGAGACAGCAGAGAGAGAGAGAAACATGAGAGCCAGAGAGCAACGTGAGTCTCACTGTGTTCACTTGGAAAATTAGGGTTCACTAGTTTATTGGTTAGCCAAAAACAGGTCTCTCATTATCTGATAAACATATCCCCGGGATATCATATTTCAAACACCCGGATGTTTGAAGATAAAATTGCAAGCCAAACATGGCCCAAAAACCAGCCACGTGAACAACAAAAACGCAGCATACCTGCGTGAAGAAGAAAAAGGGGGAAAAAAAATATTTTCTTTTACCTCTTCTTGTTGATCTCACACTCGGCTGAATTGGAATATACGGAACTGGGGTAGGCGCGCTTGTAGAAGCCTCTGGTGCAATCCCTGCAAGTCTTCTACTTCGTATTTGCATGTAGATGAACGCCTAACTTTCGATCTTCCAGTATATGGCCTGCCTAATCTAGTTTGGTGAACAACTTAGGGGCTAAAGAATATTTTCTGGAGAGGGAGGAAAAACCGTCTGGTATTTTTTACAGAGAGGAAGCCCCAGGGAAAAATACCGTACCTTCCTTATCTCCTGTTTAACCTAAATAAAACCCTAGGTTAAACTGGATTGGGCCATTGGACTCTTAGTTTAACCTTTTGGACTTAATTAATTATTCTAACTAAAACCAAATAATTGGCCCAATTAATAAATAATTAATTTTTCCAGCCCAAATAAACTAGTCCAATTAATTAAGCCTATATTAGTTTAGTCCCAGGTTAATCTTTAATTATTCAAATTGGGTCAAAGCCCTGAATAATTAATTAACCCACCAAACTAATTTAATTAATTCTCTCTCTCCATGGACCTTTATTTTATTCTAACCCAATAATTAAATCAGGCTACTTAAATAAAATAAATTCCATTTAAATTAAGATCAATTCTTTAGCCCATATTTAATTAGGACTCACGGTCTATATTGGGGACCAAAAGACACACTGCCTTGGCTACTAAAATGACCAAAATACCCTTGCCATAAAAATAGCTGTATTTTGCATTTTAAATATTTCCTAATATCACCATAAGGAAATATTGACCCCAAGGACAATGCTGCGTTAGCAAAATCTCCGACCTACAGGTGAAATGACTAAAATACCCCTCTACACATCGCCGTACATTTAGAGAGGAAGAAGTGTACTAAGACCCCTCTAAATGACATTTACCATCCTTAGGCTTCTAGTCCAATGATCCACGACTTCCTGGAGTGTTTCCGCTTTCCAAGGGAGCTACCCTAAAGCAAACATCCAAGTCATGTTTCGCAGGGCCATGGATAATTTAGACCATTCGGACAACCACAAGGGGCGATATAGTGCAGAAACTATCTTGTATAAGTCTGTATTAACTAACTAGTCACACATACCCAACATGCAAGTATATTGGCCCTACTATAGAACCTCAACTATAGCAAATCAAAGTATATGCTTCCAGCTTCGCCAGACCACCAACTCATACTCAAGTCGTAGAGTACTAGTCCACGCTGTAGCGGTAGTAGTCTAGGTTTCTATCATATAGTACTTTGAGAAACCACTACTACAGGTCCTGTTCTACGTATTCGAAATACGCTTATGTCATGAAGTGAGTGGACTACCCACTGGCTAAAGGTAAGTCATTCTCCATTTGGAATTCATAACATAATAACCTAAACATGATGAGATTCCCAGTCTCATCAATAGGTTAAGAACAAATGTTTATGTGTTAAATAACCCGTGATCCATACCTTACTGTGAAAGACCACCATTCACATGGATCACTTATTTAAACACAATGGGTCTGTTCCAAACGAAAATCGTGCACAAACAAAAAGTAAATTCACAAACAATTTCCGAAAGCAAATTCTTTTATTAAATAATTCGATTTTACATCAGAAACCTAGTCTAAGAGGGCATACAATCCAACAATGTTATCCTGAGCATCTGTTTGGCCTAACCCTAAACTCCTCTTAACCGTATCTGGAAAAACCCTAAGGTCCAAGCTATTGGCCAGAAAAATATTTATTATTTTCCTTGGACCCAAAAGGCCCAAAATAATAAACATTAATTATTTATTTCCTGGGCTTACATAAGTAACCCAATAAATAATTAAGAAGCCCAAATGAACCAAAATAACTAATCTTTAATTATTTATTTCTTGGGCCTATATAAATAACCCAATAAATAATTTAAACATTAATTATTTCTCCTAATTTAAGCCCAGGTTAATTTCTTAATTATTCATACTGGACCTAGGCCCTGAATAATTAATTAACCAATTAAACTAGATAATTAATTTCTCTCAACTCCTATTTTATTTATTTATTTATTTTATTCCAGTCCAATAATAAATTAGACTTCCTGAATAAAATAAAATAAAATAAAATAAAATCCTCTTCAACTGAGACCAATTCCTCAACCCAAAAGTAGTTAGGACTTACGGGCTATCCCGAGGACCAAAAAGACACATCGCCTTGGCTGCTAAAATGACCAAAATACCCATGCTATATAAATAGCTGTATTTTGCATTTTAAATATTTCCTAATATCACCATAAGGAAATATTGACCCCAAGGACAATGCTGCATTCGCAAAGTCTCCGACCTACAGGTGAAATGACTAAAATACCCCTCTACACATCGCCGTACATTTAGAGAAGAAGAAGTGTACTAACACCCCTCTAAATGACATCTACCATCCATAGACTTCTAGTCCAATGATCCACGACTTCCTGGAGTGTTTTCGCTTTCCAAGGGAGCTACCCTAAAGCAAACATCCAAGTCATGTTTCGCAGGGCCATGGATAATTTAGACCATTCGGACAACCACAAGGGGCGATATAGTGCAGAAACTATCTTGTATAAGTCTGTATTAACTAACTAGTCACACATACCCAACATGCAAGTATATTGGCCCTACGATAGAACCTCAACTACAACAAATCAAAGTATATGCTTCCAGCTTCGCTAGACCACCAACTCATACTCAAGTCATAGAGTACTAGTCCACGCTGTAGCGGTAGTAGTCTAGGTTTCTACCATATAGTACTTTGAGAAACCACTACTACAGGTCCTGTTCTACGTATTCGAAATACGCTTATGTCATGAAGTGAGTGGACTACCCACTGGCTAAAGGTAAGTCATTCTCCATTTGGAATTCATAACATAATAACCTAAACATGATGAGATTCCCAGTCTCATCAATAGGTTAAGAACAAATGTTTATGTGTTAAATAACTCGTGATCCATACCTTACTGTGAAAGACCACCATTCACATGGATCACTTATTTAAACACAATGGGTCTGTTCCAAACGAAAATCGTGCACAAACAAAAAGTAAATTCACAAACAATTTCTGAAAATAAATTCTTTTATTAAAATATTCGATTTTACATCAGAAACCTAGTCTAAGAGGGCATACAATCCAACAGTTTAATTTCTATTTTTTTAGGTAATGGTTTACTGTTGCTAAGTATTAGTTAGACATTTACCTTGTTTAGTTGTTATGTTTTATGGTATTCCCTTCTGTTATGTTATTTTTTGTTGAGTATCGTGATTATATATATATATATATATATATATTCTTTATTTTCTTTACTTTCTTTACATATATATAAAGAAAAAGAGAAGAGAAGAGAAAGGAACAAAAATGATGAATTTTGCAATTTCTGGAAGTGAATGGCATGGTGGCTATTATGGTCCATGGCATCGTGGCCTCTAATACTGAAGAAAAATTAAAAGTTCTAGGATTGCATGGGGCGTGCACGTCATGCGTGAAGTACTTGTGCATCTATTTGAATGAAAACATTATCGTTTCAATTAACAAATACAATACATGTATTCATAGTTTTAATGACATCATTTTGCTTTCAGGCTTCAAAATTCTGTAGTGCGACAGTGACGTGCAAGTCAATGTTTATGGTGTCATGCACCTATGAATTCTAGAAAAATGAAACACTTATTCTTCTGTCATTTTCCCCTAAACACTAAAATCCTTCGATGATGATCCTGTTAGGGATATGCCCTAGAGTCAATTTGTACTTATACTATTGCCGTTATGTTTTATATAATAATGTGAGATTTTTCTTTCCATGAATAGTGCATTTTATTTTGTGGTCATCAAGTACGTGACTTGATCATAAAACCCTACAATGAATACAATGACTATTCTAAAACTGTCTCTGATCGATTATTATTATTGGAACAATAATAAATTAAGATTAGTATGTTTGTGACTTGATGGATATGTTTTACTGGTCATGGATATTTGTGATATCGAGTCAAAACATAAATAAATATTCGAGAACATTGTATTGGACATGACCTACTGTGAGAATACTTCATGGAACATGTCATAAGTACTTTCTAGCTATAATGATATTAAAAGTCCTTTGACCTAAATTCATCATAGTTTCCTACTTGATAAATTCTATATTTTGACATTGTCTAAAGTTGTCTTTAATCAGATAATAAATTAGACTACTATTGGATATAGAATAAATCAATGAGAGGAATATGAATGATAGTGAAGGAATTTGTCCCTCTTAATTATGAGAGAGATATCCATAGGCCCCTTGATATGTTAGATTGTTAAAATGCATGGTCGTGCTCAAATATATCAATCTAAGATATTGATATCATTTGTTTGAACAGTCTACTATGAAATCAAGAAATAATTGATTAAGCTTAATAAGGATGACATGCTCCGTGCCTTATGCTTAATCTGGATATCATGTGACAAAATGACTAAATATAAAATTATGGTTTGGTTCAAAAAGATCATCGATCTTCATTTAACCTGGATAGTTATAATGTTTTACTAGAAACCGCTTATAACTTGTGCGCCATTTAAATATGATTTGGGTATACTACCAGTGTTAAATAAGCCTATAGGGTCACACAATAAGTGAACTTGTTAGGTTGTTTTTCTGGTAACCAGATTTGATGAATTTGAAAATATGTCTAAGTTAATTGAACTTAGAAAATTTACCATATACAATGAATTTGGAAATATGTCCACATTCAATGTATCTAGATAATGTCCAGATTATAAGAATCTGACTAGGTAAATTAATTGTTTAAATAACCGAGATAATGGCAGAATCTTATCATATCAGTTTTAATTTAATTTGAATTTAAATTAAAATATGATAAGATATTATTAGGGTTGGACTCTAAGAGGTTCGGGGGTTTTTTAAGAAAACCCTAGCCGTCTTTTCAAGAGTCTAATTCTGTTGAGAACATTCGTGTCATTCTCTACCAGGAAAAAAATCCTTTCAAACCCTAGGCACTAGCACTCCCTGGGTGACGAGTGAGTTCGCGGTGTGTATTCGATAAAGGACGTTCGCGCACTGCAGCGTCTAGTGATCATTCGGGTTGCACATGCAGCAGCACCATCGGAATCGAAGGATATCGATTTCACCAACCAGAGGTAATTCTGCAAAACCTACGATATTCTTAATCATTTACTTGGATCCTCGGAAGGGATTCGTGGATGTTTTCTACATTTAGGAGTCCACGAATCCTAACAGATCCCTATTCTTATTAATCCTATATTGCCATGCACTCTATTGATTCACTCATTATTTAAATCACTCTGTATCATCATTTTTCCCATGAAATTTGACTTGCTCTACCATTTCAAAGGCCTTTGAATAATTTCCCCTTTATCTATCTATCAAAACAAACCCTCAACTGCAAATAGTCTCTTTACGATTTCTTTTTAAATCATTACTATACAAACTTTGGGTAATCAATTTTATGGCATGTCATTAAAGGACATTAAGGTCTAGCTACACCTTCATTGCATACTAGAATCATAGCTACTGATAACCAAGTGGAAAATCTGAGAACTATTGAGCTATTTGTGGTGACATCTAACTTTGGTTTTATTTTAATTGTCAAATAGTTGGAGTTTAATTGGGAATTTTTTGGTTAACTGTGATTTGTGAACTTCTTTGAAAATTGATTGTGTTTTGTATCTTTAGTGCTTCTCTGAATTCTAAGACTTAGATAGTCAATTTTTTTATACTATTCTGTTTGAATTAGATTGATTGAGCTACTTTGAATTTGTATGGAGTTTGTGGTGGCAGTCAATATAGATGATTTGTTAAGCATATTTTGTGATTGATTGTTGTAATTGTTAAAGATCGGTGTGGTGAATTTGAGAAGGGGCATTGATTTGTGTTTGATATTGGCTGAATTGATTTATTTGAAGGAGTGGATAAGTGTGGTTGGTTTATTGATTGAAAGTGAAGAATGATGTTAAGATTGGTGTGATTTTTGTTTTTGAAATTGTTGAAGTTAATTAAGTTATTGAGAATTTATGTTGTGATCAAAATATAGGTTGATTAGTGAATTTGATTGGTGATTGGTGTAGTGAATTTGAGAAGAGTTGTGTGGAGTGATTGATTGAGATTGGCTTGGGGTTAAAACTAGTGCACAATCCTTTAGCTCAATTTCTTTATTTTACCTTTCTTTTCAATTTCTTTTCTTTTCCTATCCTATTTATATAGCTCCAAAGCAAAGTGCCACCAAACTCCCTTCTAAAAGAAAGAGAGGTGAAGTCTCATCATTCCAACATCCTTCTGGCCCTATTGCTAGGTTTGTCACTGATGAAAATAGGGAGTGGTTTAGGAAGAGGGAGAACAAAAAGATTATTGTTGAAAAAACTATATACCCTATGTTAGATAATAAGTTGAAGGTTTCACACATGTTAAGACTGTTAGGTTTCGTGGATTCGTAAACACGAAAAACATCCACAAATCTCTTCCGAGGACCCAAGCCAAATGTTTTAGGTCGATTAAGGGTTTACAGAATTATCTCTATATTGTCGGCAGCAAGACTTCTGCCTTCAGATTTCCAGGTGTATGTGCACTTCGGATGATCACCAGATGTTGCAATGCGTGAACGTCCTCTATCGGATACACACATCGAACTTAGTTCGTTACCTAGGAGTGCTAGCGCCTAGGGTTATGAGAAGCTAAATTTTCTGGTTATAGAACCACGAAAATTTTATGAGAAGTTAGCAACAAGAAGACGGCTAGGGTTTTCTTTTAAAACCACACAAACTTCTTAGAGTCCAACTCTCATCATATCTTATTTTAAGTTCAAATTAAATTTTAAAAAGATATGATAAGATTTTGTCATTATCTCGATAATTTAACTAATTAATTTACGAGTTAAATTCTTATAATCTGGACATCCTCTAGATACATTGAATGTGGATATATTTCCAAATTCATTGTATTTGGTCATTTTCTAGGTTCGATGAACCTAGACACATTTTCAGATACATCGAATTTGGTCACCAGAATAATAACCTAACGTGTTCGTTTAATGTGTGACCTTATAGGTTCATTTAACACTTGCAGTGTGCCCAAATCACATTTAAATAGCCCACAAGTTATAAGCGATTTCTAGCAAAACATTATAACTATCCACGTTAAATGAAGATTAGTGATCTCTTTGAACTAAACCATAACTTTACATTTAGTCCTTTTGTCATACAATATTCAGATTAAACATAATGCACGGAGCATGTCATCCTTATTAAGCTTAATCAACTATTTCTTGATCTCATAGTAGACTATTCAAACAAATGATATCAATATATCAAATTGATATATTTGAGCACGGCCATATATTTTAACAGTCTAACTTATCAAGGGGCCTATGGACATCTCTCCCAAGAATGAGAAGGACAAATTCTTTCACTATCAATCTTATTCCTCTTCTTGATTTATTCTATATCTAATAGTGGTCTAATTTTATTATCTGATTAAAGACAACTTTAGATAACGTCAAGATATAGAATTTATCAAGTAGAAAACTATGATAAATTCAGGTCAAAGGACTTCTAATATCATTATGGCTAGAAAATACTTATGACTTGTCTCATGAAGTACTCTCACAGTAGATCATGTCCAATACAATATTCTCTAACATTTATTTATATTTTGACTTGATATCTTATATATCCATAACTAGTAAAATATAGCCATCAAGTCACAAATATACTAATATTAATTTATTATTATTCTACTAATAATAATCGATTAGGGATAATTTAAGAATAGTCATTCTATTTGTTGTAGGGTTTTACTATCAAGTCACGTACTTGATGATCATAAAACTAAACGCACTATTCATGGAAAAAAATGCCTCATATTATTACAAAATACATAACGACAATAGTATACGTAAAAATTGTTTTAGGGCATATCCTCAACAAAGACAGGTTGGATGGGGCCCTATCTTGGGACTAAAGGGTATTTACTATCCTAACTTAGTCAAGGAGTTCTATACTAATATAGAGGCAAAAAAGTAGAACAGTTTGAGGAATATGGACACCACTGTGAGAGGGATCCCATCCACTTATCTAGGAAGTTATTGGCAGAGATTTTACATATCAGAGATGAGGAAGTTTAGGTTGAGATTGATACCTATAATAAAAAAAACATGGTGTTAGACGTGAAATGGAAGTTCGATACTACTTGGGTTGAGTTGTATTTGATGTATCATATAGCTGGACAAGTTGAGGTATTGCATGTTATTGATTTATCTCCATAGTGCAGATTGGTGGTTTATTTATTGGACTTTAATGTTGCCCCGAGTGTAACACCCCGCAACCTAGGCCCGCCAGGGCCGGGGATGTCGCCCCGTCCAAAGGATAAGGAGTCTTTATAACTAGGTTACACAAATAAAATAGCGGAATAAAATGATACTTGAACTGAAAAAAATTTATTACATCCCAAAAAGAAACATCTATCCAAGAATAAATCTGAGAATACCAAAAACAAATCTATGATAAAATTTATCCACTCTCATCTCTCCAAAACATTACACAAAAAAAAAAAAAATAAATCATCAGAAATCTTCCAGAGCAGGCATAATCTAGCTACTCGTTCCCACAGTAGGACCGACCTGAAATCATGGGAAAATAGTGGTGAGACAGAAATCTCAGTAAATCCGTGTGTGCTTTGGGTGTTAAGTGAAAACAGTTCGTGAATGCAAAGTATAAAATTCTTTATAAGAGGTCACTGGTAAGCAATAAACATCAGTCAAAAAGAAGAGTGGTGTTTTGGCGTTTCCAGCCTTACATAATTTATAAAATCGACCACTCAAAAGAAAGGATTACGGGTTACCACACGTTGGGCCCCATAACCGAATGGTTAGCATGCCACACTTTGTGCATACCGCCGGTCAGAATGCCACACTTTGTGCAGACTGACAAAAGTAGGTGATTGGCCTACTGGGCAAGATACTCCTCCTTCTCTATACCCAAACAATAACCGGGTGTCCATTCCGGCAAAACACAGCCACTTGACTGAAAAAGAACACTGCTAGCTCGGATCGGCACGACTTACTGGACTGTCGTCTTATCCGAGACGGACTCACCCCTCAGAGGTGGTCACCTACTGAGAGACTTACCCTAACCCCTCAAAGACTAGCTCTAGTAGTCTACCCTTATTGAGTACTCAACGACATTTCCCACTTGGGATAAAATGAACAAACATTGTTTCACATGAAAATGGCAATTTAAGGGTTTCCAAAGTCTTTTGTAAAAATCAGTTTTAGCAAGAGTTTGAGTTTGGGCAAATCTGCTCATTGATTTTTAAATAATTCAAATGTTTGAAATAAGAAAGGATTTTAACCCTCAATTGCCTTGACATAAATGAGTGTCCATACACTCTACATTTGGCTTGCCATAAGGAAAACATTTCACATCAATCAGGTTTTATACAGGAGCTTACCTGATTCTTGCTCATAATAAAAAGGTCTCCAACAGCCGACCTAACCCCACATGGCAAATACAAACCACAATCAATTTCAAGCCACAATCTACTTCCTTAATTTTAAATCAACTCAACTTGCTACTACCATGATCCTAGTGTCCCAAGCTTTAAGGCCAAACAATAAATAAATACGTTTATAGATTGAGCCTAATTTGATATTTAAAATAATTAATGGTTTGGGAAATAAATTCTAATAAGTTGAAAGTTTAAATCTTGCTAAGAAAAATTTAGAGTTTATTTGATCAAGAGTCCTAGGTAGTATTAGGTAAACTAATGATTTATTAATAATCTAGTTGTTAGAAAATAATTGATAGTTAAAATTAGTTGAGAATAAATTTAACGAGTCTTGTTTGGAAAATAATAAGTAAATCTTTAAGGGGTTTTGATTTAATAAATATTTTACTAATTATAATCATTCCCATAAAAGGCTTTAATTTCATTATTTTAAATAATATTTATATATTTTATTTTTCTAGCAAAAATTATTATTTATTTGACTAAAATATCCTTTATATATATAATAATCCAAATCTACCATTCCTAGGGTTTTTCGAAATTACTAGCAAAACTTATATCATTAAATATTTTATTCATGAAATAAAATTAGTTTAGGGACAACTAGGCCATGATCAAATTTCTATGGCTATCCACAATCAAGAACATATACAATCCTTCAATTCATCAAATCATCCAAATCATGTATACAAGCATAGGTCTAAATTTATCAAGACATGATCTAACCTCTATTAGCATAAATATGATCATGGCTTCAATAATCGAACATGAATATAAATCCTATTCACCAAAGGTGACATAATCTCTAGCATACTTCACCACAAATACTACCTATGACATGGTAACATGCATCAAACCTCAAATCATCATACAATCAACTAGGATAATCCTTCCATGCATAAATCACATCTCCTTCACAATCATACATTTATTCATGCTTCAATCTCAACAATACATACTCAAATCCTATTACAATCCACCTTCTATCATCATCCTAGAGACATGAATCTAGAGTTTAAAAGAAAGGTTGAAGGGACTTACTTGGTTGATGAATACATTGAAGGAGTTTATAATGGATCCCAACTCCTAGATGCCTAAAGTCGTCCAAGGAAGGTGGAGAGAGCATGGCCATGGAAGAAGAAGCCATCCGGTCGAGAGAGAGAGAGAGAGAGAGAGAGAGAGAGAGAGAGAGAGAGAGAGAGAGAGAGACCATTAGCATGTCTATTCATATATATTCTCACGAGAGATCAAGATTGGAGAAGATGAAGTTGTTAGAACAAACCTACCTTGAAGGTGTTCTTGAACCTTCACAGAATTTTCTAGTTTTAATCTAAAGTAGCGAGTTGATTTGTGGAGTTTGATGTTAAGAATGGTGTTGATGAACTCATGGTAGTGAGTAGGTCAAATCTGGAGATTTTAGAGAAGGTTTGAAGTGGTTTGGAGGGGTATTAGGTGAAAGGAAGAAGTAGGTGTTCTTGGTGTAGTGTGTGTGTTCTTGAAGGTTGAAGGAATTTGAGAGATTGTAGTTTGCAGCTGCTGAAATTCTGTGAGAACTAGGGCTGGCTGAATTTCTGTAGGGTTTAGAAAGATGATTATCTGATTTGGAAGGGAAAAGGAAAGGCTAGTTGTTAAAATCCTTGAAGAATATTTTTAGAAAGCAATTTTGGAAACTAAATATCCTAGAATATCTTAATTATTGGAGAGCTTTGGAAGTCTGCCATGGCTGACTGTTTTGAGCAGAATTTTGGTGGGATTAAAGCTGAGTTAAGGAAGCTTATGGTGGCCAAAAAGAGGGAGCATAATGGTGAAGAAAAAGTCTGGTTATTTGAGGGATACATTATGGAAGGTTGCTAAACTATAGTGGCTGGAAATTTGGTAATCAATCAAGCATGATTGCAGGGATTTGTTGGAGAGATTTTCGGGCAGCCATGTCTGAAAGCTTTAGGGGAATAATGGAGCTCAGTTACTGAAGGTTCAAGGGAGGTTTATGCAGAACAAGGATGGGGTTTCGGTTGGAAGAGAATTAGGAAACAAAGCTGGACAGTTTGGACTGCACAGGATTTTCGCTGGCTAGAATTCCTGGACAGCTTTTTGGTAGCCATTTTCCAGCCAACTTGCAGAGAGTTTGCAAGGGAATTTCAGGAGCTTTCAGGGTTGGTTTCTAGCCTTCTTCATGGAGAAAAAAACATGGCTAAGATGCTGAACAAAATCTGGAAGAAAACAGCTTGGTTTTGGACTCTCAAAGTTGCGATTTGCCCAGGAATTTTTCCTGGTTTTACTCCAGCTTTGAGCAGTCCGAAAATGGCCAAAGAATTCAGGTTGCAAGCTAATCCAAAAGACCATTTTTTTGTCAGCATTTGGGAGGGAATGTTAGCTAAGAATCTCGACACCTTGATGGCACAATAAGCTGGAGGATTTCAATTCATTCTAAGAAAGAAGATGAACTAGCTAGAGTGAATTTTTAGCAAGCTCACTGGAGGGATTTTTCCTCTTGAAATTTCTCACAACTCTTTCACATTTCAGACCATAAGAAGTCTTTCACTAAGACATTTTGATCCTACAAAGACACAGCACTTTACTGAAATTTCTGGAAAGAAAATGGCTAGAACAACTTGATCAAGCTAATGAGTTGAGAAATAAGGAAAATCAAAGATCAAGGAAAATGAATTCCTCTCAGGAAATTCGAATAGGCCAAGGGAGTAGAATGAGGATGCTCCTAACATGTCTCTCTTGGGACATCATCACTACCCTATTCTAAGCACCTAAGGCCGAAATTATTATTTTCCAAGCAAAAATAAAATTTAACCAATCTAAAGCTCCCATGATGGAATTTGAATACAAGACCTCAAGAATTAATCCCAAAGTTCTAACCACTAAACCACAACAACTCTTATTGTTATTTTCACTAGAAAATTATTTCCTATCTAATCCTCATGCTATCTTCCTATTTTCACCTCAAGCAAAAATTACCATTTTGCCATTCTCTTTCAATACTTACCAACAAGCCTCCGAGACATTAAAACTCAAATCCAAGGCACATAAAATCATATAAAAATATATTTAATCATGCAATAAAGTATGATATGCATCTCAACCCTCTTCCTCTAAGGTTGGTTTTGACTGGGGTTTCACACCGAGAGCTAGAGGATTTAATAAAGGAAGGATGGTGGAAATTTATGTGTTAAATAAGTTGATGCACGCACAGTCCATCCTACTTGCCTTTCTAATCATCTCCTATATGAGAAATGTTGTATTTTCTACCCACCATGCTAAGGCCTTAACTTTCCTTCTTGTGATAATCAAAATTCTTCAGCACTTCCATATGCCAACAGAGGGGGAGGTAACTGCTACTATTACTGCTAGTGAGATAGTGACTGATAGGACATTGGTCAATTATGGCTACAACAATGATGAAAATACCAATAAATGGCTAAACCCTAGTAAGTGTAGAAAGAAGACTGGTTAGGGGCAGCCACTCTAGCAGCAGGCCTCACAAGGAGAGTCATCTAGCGCTCAACAACCTAACATTGGATGACCTATAGCCACAATAGACGTTCAGGCTAAGATGCACGCACTCTTCACTACATTGATGATAAGGTTGGGTACACTACAAGCTACAGTGGAGCAGCAGAGCTAGATGATTACCGAGCAACAAGGTATGATTGTGAGTGTGATGGATTTAGTGGGGCAACAACAGAAGTAGCCATCTTCTGATATTGAGGCACAATTGGAGTAGATTAGAAACATTTAGAAGGAAATCAATAATACTCTAACAATCCTGAACAATAGGCAGAATGTGCTGATTCTTTCTTATGCTAGATATGGGGGTTGATAAACCTTAAAGGGGGGTGAATGAGGTTTATGGCAAACAAAAATCTATTTTCAAAATTCTATGAATGCTTTTGATAAGAACCAATAGTGTATTGAGTGCCAAAAACTAGAACTTTGTACAGTTCAAAAGTGTAAGGAAGCAAAGCTTCAAAGCAATCAGTAAATCACAAGAGTAAAAGTCTCAGGGAACATAAATTGACAAAGTTTTCAACTGTTTCACAAAAGACTTTAAAATAAATCACTGATTTTTGGTTTTGAAGATTATAACTTCTAACCTTAAAGGAACAATTTGAAAACATAAATGCTAGATAAAGTGCACAAGATAGAGAGGGACCCAAAGATTTATAGCGGTTCGATCCTTAAGTGATCTATATCCACTATCTTAAGCACTCACTTAAGAATTTCAAAGTATCCACTAAAAGTTGTTTTCCCAACTCAATGGTGGTAGGTAATACTAATATTACGTAAGAAGATCACCACACTTGGTTTTACACATAACCTTTTTAAACTCTACAATCAGAGCACATCCCAACTGAATTTTACTTCCTTAACTTTGATACAATGCTGATTAAAGATAGAACATAGAAATAGCTCACAAATTGAGCAAATATGAGCCACTAAGCATAAATACCTTTTTACCTTTGGAACAATTTGATCTCACTTTGAAACATAACTGAAAATGGAGATTTTTGTATTCTAATGTGTAAGAGTGTTTCTAAATGAGTTAGCACAAAAATCTGCTTGAAAATCTAGTTTTTGAAGCTTTTATAAGAGTTGAGACCGAAGTCCCAATGGCTAGTTACATCTGTCAGGATTTTCAGAGTTTTAGATTCACAGAATGGAAAGATCTGCGTCCAAAAGGTGAGTCCAAACCGCCACTATATGAAAAGAGGTATATTTTGACAAATGCTACAGATCATTGGATGGGTGTTTTGGATTCAGAGGTCTAACCAAAACTACTCAACCAAGAATTTATAAAATCTAGATTTAGAAATACCCTTATTTTGAAATCATTTATAGGTGCTTCAAGGTAAAACAACTTGAACATAAGGCAAAGAGACATAAGAATTTACAAATAATACCTTAAATCATAATTCTTAGTCTATAATGCTTCACAAGGCCCTTATGATATGCAATCTCTCAAGTTGGACTTATACTTGATCAACTACCCTCGGATTTCATTGCTTAATAGCTGTTTAGCAATCCTGTATTCGCGCCTTGGAGGAACTGAAGTCAAACATGTTATACCCAAAAATTCTATCACATATAAATTACACATGTTCCACATCAATGTTTGTTATAAATCAAAACACAGGAGAACGCCCTTAGGGCTAATAATCTCCCACTTTTTGAGTGATGACAAACTTGATGGGATTATGATAAGAAAAATAATATAGATTGTATGAACATGTTAGACCGAGAGAAGTAAGAATATACTCCATTCGTCCACAAATAACTGACCTAATTTCTTTTGATTTGTCCAAAAATAACTGTCCATTTTCTAAATGTAGGTTGTATTTAATTATTTTTTTCTAATTTTACCCTTAGCACATTTTTCTATCAATTAATTAGTATTACAATTGCCTATACTGAAGTTATTTTAACCAATAATAAAATCACATTATTTTATAAAAATAGTCAAAAGTGTAATTTAATGAGGTGATATAAGTGAAAAGAAAACTATAAAACAAAGAGTGGGAAAAGAGAGATAAAGAACATAGGTGAGAAGAGAGAGATATATGTAATTATTAGAGTGATGTAATTAAAGAATTAGTGGGATTCCAATTAATGAGGTGAGAAAGATAATAAAAATACTCTAAATGGTATAGTGGACATTTTAATAATTTTTACTATAGAATTTCACAATTCTTTAATATGCGTAGTTTTTACTATTAGGCCAGTTATTTGTGGATGGATAGAGTATTTAACTGAAATGCATTCTCTCATTATAGGGCTCAAAGAGTGCTTATGAGTTTAAGATAAGAAAATTTAAACATAATCTCATAAACAAAGCTCATATAGCCCTTCCAAACTCTTTATCCTCCTTCCTTCCATAAAGAGGATTATTTCTCAAGGAAATAACCAGATAATGGTCACAAAAAAATGTATAATTATGTACATGAAGAGGTGTAGAAGATAAATTATAAAAAGTAATACTCCCTTTATGTATGTGTATATATGAACAATAGATAGAGTTATGCTAATATCAAAGAACTTTAGAAACCAAACTGGGATGTGAGATTTTGGACTTCCAAACAGTGCATCCAAACAGGGTAAAAATAAAACAGAAACATGTGAATCCTTTGTAGAAGACTTTTTGGACAGAGCTTTTGGACTCAGAAACATTTACAAGGATAGGGGATCCAAAACTCCCCCTGTGTTTGTGCAGGGTTAACATTAAGATTTTAAAAAAAAAAAAAAAACTTTAGACATCAATCAAACCAAAGTTTTATTAAAAAATAACAGTCATATCAAATTGTCATTCACTTAGACAGACATCCCAAACTTTCAAAACCGTTTTTCAAATTCAGCAAAAAGAAGGAAATTCAAAACAATCCTATCATAATCTATCAGCATAAACCCATTACCACAGTTATCCATATAATTTTCATCACACAATTCAAACAACAGCTATGCTATTCTCAAATCAATCCATAGAACAACTTCTTCTTTACTCAAGGCATAATAGTTATCACAGCCACAATCATAATCACAAACTTCTCAAGGAATTTTTGGTCTCCTCTAAATCTACATCACAATTTCCTCAGTCCACAAATCTCAACACAGTTTCCATAACCACATCAAGTTATAGTCCTCAATTCACAATCCACAACAATATACATATTTCTTCCCCTTTTTCATCTGTTAAAAAAAAAAAAGCAGTAGAGAAATAATTAGAAAGAAGAAATAGTAGATTAGCAATAGTAATAGGAGAATGTCAAAATAGAGACATTAAACATATTAGCAGTAGGATCAACAAGAATATCAAGCAAAAAAAAAAAAAAAAAAAGTTCATGAGAAGATAGTACAGAAAGCATAAAATAGATTGAAGGTAATTAAGTCATCATAATGAATTTTGCATAAGAAGTCAGCAGGTAGCTGTCGTCATGTACCAATCAAGAAATGTGGATGGTCTCAGGCTTAGCACTAGCATCTTTCTTTGTATGTTGTCCAGTAATTATACTGGATTTCTTTTTAATGACAACATATTTCTATTTATGACCTGATAAGCTACCAAGTGAAGCTGGCTTATCTTTTGTAAGGACAGTTGGGTCAGCGGAGGGTGCATTAGTTATCTCCTCTATAGGCTGAGACGGAATTGCTTCAGCTATGGACACTACAGTGGGTGGAGCTGGAATTTCATCAACAGTGGGTCATCCAAAATCCTTTTTAGGAGAGGAAATGACAGGCTCAGTCTCTTGTTGTGGTCGAGTGGCTTGGTCTTTTGAGACGTCTCCACTATCCTTCTCTCCTTTAGACTGCTTCCCTTCCACATTACTTAATCAAGTGCCCAAAAGTTGCAATTCAGTTTTGACTTCGGCACTGAACCCATCAAATTTTTTAGACAAGATATTCAAAGCATTCAGAATGCTTTGTGTCAGTCCACTCTCTTTAGATTTCTACTTACCTTTACTTGATAATTCTTCGACGATTTCAGCTTTGCATTTTGTTCTAGTCGAGGTGGTAGGTACAACTTTCTTTCCTTCAACTTTGATCTTAATCAGCTTTTCCCTTTCTTCTTCTAAAACTTCTCTAAGCAGATTCCATTGATTGTCCATTTGGACAAAACCCATTTTCTCAAATGAATTCGTGCTATTGACATTCATCTTGGAGTGTTCAGGGGCACTTGTACTTAGATCCACATTGAAGTATTTGAAGACCTTGGTCAGAAGATTTCTATATGGCGGGACTTCTTTCGAGGTATTCCTTGATTGGAGCATCAATTTCATAGCCAAAAATCCAACACTAATCTGCCTACTCTCTGATAGAGCCAACATCAATATCATCTACATGATGCTTACTGAGGTTTTGTGCCCAAAGCTAGGTGCCACCATGGTTGAAACCATGTAGTGCAGTATTCTAACAATTCCTTTCAACCATTTTGTGTTGTGATCATTTGAGTTTTTAAAACTCTTCCTTCTAGTAAACTTAGCCTCAAATCACCCCAGTTCAAACAGATCAAACTTCTCCAAAAATTTATTCATTTTAAAAAATTGAATTCCACCGTCTCTGACTCCAAAAATTCTGTTTAGCATTTGATGATCAAATTTCATGTTCACATAGCCTACCCGCGAGCTATACCACTTAACCATGAACCCATCCTCTGTTTCCTCACGTTTCCCTTTTCTTATGTCCAAATAAAATTTCCAGACCAACACATTGTATAGTTTTTCATTAAAAGACAACAGTTCTCCCCAACCAACTAATTCAAACATATTTAGCACATTCACATAATTTAAAAATGCATCAGGGTTAACCTGATAGCCTACACAAATGGTCCTATTTCTTGACACCTATTCATTAAATTCTGACTCACACATAGAGTCAAAGAAGCGAGGTACCTGAGTGTCCGAGCTTTCATCTTCTGGATGTTGTTCTAATGACGCAGTTTGTAAGGCTGGTTCTTCAGCAATTTCTTTTCCTTTCTTTTTGGTGAGCGATTTGGTAGCGGCCACAGATTTCTTTTTAGCCGCTTTGCTTTTCTTGAGATCCTTTGACTTGGGCTCAATTCTATTACTGGTTTTAGGGGTTGCCATGGCGGATGAAAGGTAAAGATTTGAGGTTATGAGATTTTTTAGAGAGCACGAAGGTTTGCAAGGAGAGAAGGAGAGAGATCAACGATAGTTCTAGATTTTAAAAAAAAAATAGAGGAACTTAAGTAGTTTTAAAAGTCTCTTTGAGATTTCCAAGGTATCTTAAAGGATAATTACTATTAAGTACATGGGAAAAAGTAGCTTTTCAGATATATGAAAAAGCTATTCAAGAAAGGCATGAGTATTTTAAATTTAAAAAAGAAGGATCTGGACCCAGATATTTCTGTCGATTTTTTTTTAGATATGTTACATGATTTTTCGAGTATTGTTATTTTGGACTTGAAGCTCAGTACAAAATGTCTGTCTGATCTGGATACAGAGGTTATTTGCTAGAGATGTGACTTTTGTGAAGGGTTTTGGATTCTTATTGTCTGCATACATAATCTTCATCTTAAAAATAGCTTCCGAAATTCTGCAAGAATAAACAACCAATCTCTGGCCAAAATCGTTAGTTACACAATCTAGTAATTTCCAAATCTCTTCTTAAATGATTAAATCTATCTTTAGCCAGGGGTTTAATAAATATATCTGCAAGCTGATCATCAGTTGAAATGTATTCTACACAAACATCACCCTTAAGCACATGATCTCTAATAAAATGATGCTTAATTTCAATGTGCTTTGTTCTAGAATGGTGAACAGAATTCTTGGTTAGATTGATAGCACTAGTATTGTCACATAAGATAGGCACGCAGCTAAAATTAAGACCAAAATCAAGCAGAGTATTTTTTATCCGTAAAATTTGCGCACGACAACTTCATACTGTTATGTATTCAGCTTCGGTTGTTGAGAGAGAGACGCAAGCTTACTTCTTGTTGTACCAAGAGACAAGAAATTGTCCAATGGTGTTTTTCTCTCAATTTTGTAGCTAGCATAGTCGGCATCCATATATCCTATAAGATCAAACAAGTTAGTTTATGGATACTATAGACCATAATCATATGTTCCGACCAAGTACTTAAGGATACGTTTTACAGCACATAGGTGGGATTCTTTAGGGCATGATTGAAATCTTGCACAAAGACACATTGAGAACATAATATTGGGTCGACTGTCAGTGAGATAAAGGAGATTTCCAATCTTACCTCTATACTTTGATTCATCCACTTTCTTACCTTTTTTATCTTTATCAAGCTTTAATAATGTGCTCATAGCTGTACTAATTTCTTTTGCTTCATTCATTCCAAACCTTTTGAGTAGTTCCTTGGTATATATGGCTTGATTTAGGAAGATCCCATCCTTGGTTTGCTTGATTTGTAATTCGAGGAAAAAATTAAGTTCTCCCATCATACCCATCTCAAACTCTTGCTGCATTGTCTTAGCAAATTTCTTGCATAAGAAATCATTAGTAGCTACAAAAATAATACCGTCTAATATGATCTTGTGTGGGCTTTTTCTTGGTGTTGTGAGTGGTTTAGTTGGTTATGTGTTCAACTCAACCAATGGGACCAAAACAGAGATTTTTCTAGAGACAAAAAGGAGAAAATGAAATAACAACCTACCTTCTATCAAACCCTTGAAGAACTAAGCTTCAAAGACCAAGAATAGTAGAAAGTTCTACTATAATCTCACCCTAATATCCTTGAAGCAATAAAGGTAAACAAGAATAAATAGAATAGAGAAAATAAGTACCCAAATAATGGAATTCAAATAAACTTTAGAAGAACAAAGTAACTAAGACCCATTCAAAGAAACCACATTGGATTATCCATAAAATTTATAGATTCATTCATAAGGAGGACTAACCCTTAAGCATAGTCTTGAACAAGATGAACAAGGAGGCTAGGGCCTCTCAAGATTCTCTCTCAAATTTGAATTAAAGTGTGTGAATTGTATTGTCAAATCATTAAAGGTTCTATTTATATTACCCTAACCCTAGCTAAGTAATCCTTGAGGTTCTATTACAGTTTAGGGTCTTAATAAGTTTTTGCAAACACTTAAAATTAGAGAAAACTGGGGAAAACATAAAAAACGCGAGGCAGCTAAAAGTAGCCGTCGGCTACCTAGGCTGCAGCTGGCGCCGGTTTGGACACTAAAGCCGGCGCCGGTAACCGGCGCCACCGGCGCTGGTTGTGAACTGTCTTCGGGGGTCGAATGCCATAATGAAGCCGGTGCCGGTTCTGCTGCTTGGGCCGGCACTAGATGTCCACGGGAAGGCCTTCTTTTGGTCGAATTTTGTCTGTCTTTGTTGCCGGTTTGAGTTCTTGTTGGGAGTCCTTTTTGGATAGTCATAAAAAATGAGCTCTTTGCTAGCTTCCTCAACCTTCCAACCCTCTTCCTTCCTCAAGTCTGATTTTATGAGCAATTGAAATTTAACTTGAAGCTTTTTAGACCTAGATCTTGTCATCGTTCCTTGTCCTTGCATGGTCATGACTTCCCTTCCTAGATCTTGACCTCCATGCGAAATCTCATTATCTCCCCCTTCTTGAAAAGGATTTGTCTCTGAATCATTGCCATCATCTACATGGAGTGCCTTCACCATTTCTACCTTCTTAGCTCCATCAATGTTCATTCTTTCACCTGTAGGCAAAGGAACTAATTCTAAAAGAGTTAAAGGGTTAAAGTCATACACAATTTCAAAAGGAGAATAAGAAGTGGTAGAGTGAATAACCCTTTTGTAAACAAGCTCAAGGTGTGGAAAGCATCCTCCCAATTGTTCATGTTCTTCTTGATTATAGTCCGCAATAATTGGATAAGTGTTCAGTTGACCACCTCCTTTGGAAAAACGTATTCACATTCTTGAAGAATAGTTGCAATTTTCTTAGGCAAAGACAATGTAGAATCATTAGTAGAAACATAAGAACCTTAGCATAAAAGAAGAATAACCGGTTCTTTAACTTCTATAGCTTCTATGGCCTCACTTTCTTTTGCAAAAAAAAAAAAAAAATTCACTCTTCTTTTACCTCCCCTCTCTTATCCTTACTCACTCTTATCATTGATCATCAAAGGTACTTGTTTATCTATTCTCTCTCTCAACTCTTTTTCTTTCCTCTCTTGTTCTTTTCTCTCAATTTCTTGTTTTTGTTTGCAACCTTACGCTCCCTTCTTCTTTTCTTTCTTCTTCATGATTCTTTAATCGTTGTTCACCTCACTAGGGGCCATGGGGGTGAGGGTAAACTTAGTTCCCTCCTTGAGTAGGGAATAAGTATTCTTCCTCCCATCATACTTAACATGCCTATCGTATTGCCAAGGCCTCCCTAGGAGCAAGTGACCTGGTTGCATGGGTACCACATCACATAGCATATTATCCTTATACTTCCCTATCTCAAATGACAACAAAACTTGTTTGTTTACTCTCAATTCCCCATTATCGTTCAACCATTGGAATTTGTAGGGCTTAGGGTGTTTAATCCATTTTATGTCCAATTCTTCAACTAAGTTTGCACTGATCACGTTAGTGCAACTCCTACTATCCACAATGACACTATAAGGGATCTTGTTGACTAGACACCTAGTGTAGAAGATGTTCTCTCTTTATTTGTGATCTTGATCTTCAATGGCTTGTGAATTCAATAATCTTCTAGTGACTCCCACCAAAGAGTATTCTTGACCAACAACTTCCTTTTCATCACTTTCCTCATCCCTTTTTCCCTCTTGGTCTCCTTGGAACCTTTCTTCCTCTTCTTTTTCGTCGGTAGAAACCTCACCATAGGTATTAGTATACATCGTTCTCTTACTTAAACACTCATGGGAAGTATGTCCATATCTAAAGCACTTAAAAAACTAGATATCTCTATTCCTTTATGGCCTCTCTATGGTTTTTCCTTCGTCCTTGTTCCAACCTTTCCTAGGTTTCCAATCCTCCCTTGGCTTGTTGAAGCCCCTTTGGAATGGCTTAGGGGCTTCATCCTTCTTAATTGACATCTTAATAGTAGTGTTGGGGTTTTGAAGTGGTGGTCCTGTAAATGCCCTTCTCTTTAATTGCCTCTCAATCTTCATAGCGGCATGTACCATATCCTCCAACCGTTCATAGGGGTGCAATTCTACCAAATTGACAACTTTCCTATTTAATCCTCCCAGGAACCTTGCTTTTGTGGCTCTTGGATCCTTATTGATTTGAGCTCTCATCAACATTACTTCCATCTCTTTATGGTAGTCTTTCACACTCTTATTCCCTTACTTGAGTGATTGGAGTTTTTGGTAAAGATCATTGTAGTAATGGTGTGGGATAAACCTAGCTCGCATCATATCTTTCAACAAATTCCAACTAGCCACAATTTCCATTCCTATTTGCCTCCTTTGTGCACTAACTTGCTCCTACCAAACCAAAGCATACTCCAAAAATCCCAAGATAGACAACCTCACATTTGACCTCTCACTATAGGTATAACTCTCTAGGAAGATCTCCATCTTGCTCTCCCACTCAAAATATGCTTCGGGGTCACTCTTGCCATAGAATGTGGACACTTTCAATTTAATATGGTTCAACTCATTCTCCTCATCATTTCCTTCTCTCCTAACTCCTCTATTGTCCCATCCTCTATTATGTTCCCTAAAGGCTTCAACTTGTCCCCCCTCATACCGTTCATCAACTCCCTCAAACTTTCTTTTTAGCCCCCTTAGGTTATTTTCACCATTCCTTCCTTGACCACTACCTCGTCCTCCTCTCATGGTATGTCTTCCCCCTCTCATAAGAGCTTGTTGGAATCTTCCAATAGAGTGCTCATCCCACTCTTCTCCTTGTTGGGCATTTAATAGAGGAGTATGGGCATCACCATCCCTCATCCTAGGACTAGGTACTTCAAATCGCTCTTGGTCTCTCCTTTGTGCAACGATAGAAGATTATCCAAGATGATTTATCAATTTTCTTGTCATGTTTTGAAATTCACTTTACATAATCTTTATCATAGCTTGCAAGTCATCACGCAAAACCCTAGCATCAATTGGTTCTTCTTGAGGTCTACTAGGGTCACTTGGGTTAGGTCTAGAGATCTCTAGATCATGGGCTATGGTGATGGAATATTTACTTATTTATACCTGCAAAACAAAAGAGATTAGGAAGAAAAATAGTTCCTCACTTCGCTTCCTTGCATGTTGGCTCTCAAAGGTTGGTTACTCCACACTAGTGTTTGCTTTTTTAGGCTCTTTTAGTAATAGTCTCACCCTCTTGCCTTTTTCTCAATGCTCAATCTTTCTTGTTCAATCCCAATTCTCTCCAATAGCTAAAGATTTAGTCCAATTTAGGGAATCACACAAATCAATGGATTTTCCAATTAGGGGGTCTTAGGGGAATTTCAACAAACACTTGTTGGGCACCTCAAGCAAATAAGTTTTAATCAAGAATTTCAAGAAATGTGGATTCAATTAACACAAGAACAAATACTAGATGCACAAAAAACACTTCTAAGCAAGAAACAAACAAGAATTAGCGAGAAAAAAAAAAGAAACAAAATTATCACAAGCATGCACTAATAAAGTTGAGTTTAATGAGCATGGAATTCAATAATAGAGTGATATACTAAGTCCCAATATCACAAGGAATAAAAATCAAGAATCAAAATTCCCAACTATAGCCAAAAGCATTCTCATGGAACTTTTATCAAACACTTTGGATGCAATCCCATCACTTAAGAACAACCAACATTTTCACTCAAATTCAAACCCATTTTCACCACAAACACAAGATAAATTTGTTCCCAAGGATTATATTAACATCAAGGAGCAATTTCCCATAAGAAAAATCAAGATATAATAAAGATTTCATGACCTTTTTGGAGTATGTTTTTGAGTTACGGGATTTTCTCTGTTTTCTTTTTCTTCAACTTTGTAGGGCTCCTTTTCTTGCTTTCAAGCTTTGATTGGAATCAAGCTTTTCCTTACTCTAATACCAAACTCTTTGATATGATCTTGTGTGGGCTTTTCCTTGGTGTTGTGAGTGGTTTAGTTGGTTATGTGTTTAGCTCAACTAATGGGACCAAAACAGAGATTCTTCTAGGGACAAAAAAAGAGAAAATGAAATAACAACCTACCCTCTATCAAACCCTTGAAGAACTAAGCTTCAAAGACCCTCAAGAATAGCATAAAGTTCTACTATAATCTCACCCCCAATATTCTTGAAGCAACAAAGGCAAACAAGAACAAATAGAATAGAGAAAATAAGAACTCAAGTAATGGAATTCAAACAAATCTTAGAAGAACAAAGCAACTAAGACCCATTCAAAGAAACCACATTAGATTATCCATAAGATTTATAGACTCATTCATAAGGAGAACTAACCCTTAAGTATGGTCTTGAATAAGATGAACAAGAAGGCTAGGGCCTCTCAAGATTCTCTCTCAAATTTGAATTAAAGTGTGTGAATTGTGTTGTCAAATTACTAAAGGTTCTATTTATACTACCCTAACCTTAGCTAAGTAATCCCTGAGGTTCTATTATAGTTTAAGGTCTTAATAAGTTTTTGCAAATACTTAAAATTGGAGAAAATCAGAGAAAATATAAAAAATGCAGGCTGCAGCCGGTGCCGGTTTGGACACTACAGCTGGTGCTGGTTGCGAACTATCTTCGGGGGCCGAATGCCAGAATGAAGTCGGTGCCAGTTCTGCTGCTTGGGCCGGCACCGGATGTCCACTGGAAGGCCTTCTTTTGGTCAAATTTTATCTGTCTTTGTTGTCGGCTAAAGTTCTTGTTGGGGGTCTTCTTGGATAGTCATAAAAAATGAGCTCTTGACTAGCTTCCTCAACCTTCCAACCTTCTTTCTTCCTCAAGCATGGTTTTATGAGCAATTGAAATTTAACTTGAAGTTTCTTAGACCTAGATCGTGTCATCGTTCCTTGTCCTTGCATGGTCACGCCTCCCCTTTTGGATCTTAACCTCCATGATGAAGCAGAGTCTCATCACTATCAATATAAATTTGAAAAATAAAATGTCTATAGAATTTTCAGACTTGATAAATAGTGCAGTATCAATTAAGCCTCTTAAAAAACCTTTTGAAAAAAGAAAACCACTAAGCCTTTCATACCATGCTCGTGGAGTTTGTTTCAAACCATAAAGGGCTTTAGAAAGTTTAAATACATGATTTGGAAAGTGTTCATGAATAAAACCAAGGGGTTGCTCTACATACATTTCCTCTTCAATAAAACCATTTAAAAAAGAACTTTTAACAATGATTTGATAGAGCATAAAACCTTTGAAAGATGCAAAAATAAGTAGCATTCTTATTGACTCTAACCAAGCAACAGGAGCAAAAGTTTCATCATAATCAATGCCCTCTTCTTGATTGATTTCTTGAGCAACTAATCTGGATTTGTTTCTAATAACAACACTATGCTCATCAAGTTTGTTTCTGAAAACCCGCTTGGTACCAATCACAAGATGATTAAGTGGTCTAGGAACAAGCTTCCAAACTTGATTTCTTTCAAATTGATTCAACTCTTCTTGCATGGCCATAATCCAAAAATCATCACACAAAGGCACATCAATGCAATTAGGTTTAATGCTCAAAAGTAAAGTAAAATTATCAACAAAATATCGTCTAGTTTTGACTCTAGAGCTAGGGTCACCAATAATCTGCTCTTTAGATGACCAGTTTTGTACTTCCAATCTTTTAGTAACACTTGAGTAGTGAGCTCTTCCGTCTTTTATTTGTTTTCTTCAGCTTGTTCTTCTTCTAATTCATCTTCTTTGGCATGAATGTCAAGTGGTGGAGCCTTATGTTGCTTACTGCCTTTTCTTTTTTAATTCCTACATTATCATCATCTTTTCTAGAAGAATATATATTTGATTAATCAAACACAACATGTATGGATTCTTTCACACAAAGAGTTCTTTTATTGTACACTTTATATGTAACACCCCTACTAAATGTAACAGCGGAAGCATATTAAAACTGGGTGTTGCCCCGTTTAGTCACCCAAACAAAGGGTCTTTATAATGAAAAAAAAAAACCAACAGAGTATATGTAAGTTTCAGATCCATTTAACAACCCACACTAATGGTCACGTGCACATATATAACAAAGAATCTCATACATAAAAATTTTCATTCAACATCAGTAATAAGGTACATTATGCAAAAGGGAAATGTTCGAACCTATTCTACTATCACTGTGGTATCGTCCTCTATCTGTAGGTCCACTCAACTCCGAATCCTACAAAAAGGGTAAGATAAAAGACATGTATGAGTGAAAATCACCCAGTGAGTCCTGTGTGCACTAGTACTATATCAAAGAGACAGAGTATATAAAACTTTTGTAAAATAGCATATCATTTGTTCACTGGAAATGATTCCAAAACTCTTTAATGAAGAGTTTATTGAAAACTTAATCATTTTTGAAAAATTGTATTTCAATTTCAAATTATTGCCCCAATTTTTTTCAAATCACAGTTACTTCTCCAATAGAAGGTCAGCCTGTATCCCCATGCAAGTCCCATAGTTCTTGCTTTCGGCGCCACGTATCATTATACTGAGACCGCATCCTCTAGTACTCAACCGTGCATCACCGGAATAAGTATACCACAGCGTACTTCTACTCAGATATACTGCCACATACCTAGTGTTCCGCAACATATAATATTTTACTTGCCACCATAAGCCAGGGGTCCTAATCCTAACATCAATCACCATCGAGGTAGCAAGGAGTCAAACGCAACGAGTGTCCCCACCTAGCATCCAGCGAATGACTCAAAAATAAGAAGCACCCGCAAACGTGGCAATTACCATGTGTTAAATGGCTAGCCACAATGACTCATTTCAATGTCTTGTCACCCCATTCGGAGTAAGATAATCCCTAGAATTATGCCAGGTTACTAGGGTCGTCTAACTCTAATGTAGGTTACTACAAAAATCAAAGTCTTTGCTGAGTACTCAACATTAACAATACCAACCTCATCTGACTGATTAGGTTGGAGGGATATCTAATCCCGTAGGATTTTCAAATCAAAATATTTTTGGGGCAAAACAACACTTTCTAAAATTTGATCCCACTGACTCGCAAGTCAGATCATGTAACACCCCGCTACCTAGGCCTGCCAGGGCCAGGGATGTCGCCCTGTCTAAAGGACAAGGGGTCTTTATAACTAGGTCACACAAATGAAATAGCGGAATATAAATGATACTTGAACTTAAAATTTATTACATCCCAAAATAAATATCAATCCAAGAATAATTCCCAAAATACCAAAAATAAATCCGTAATAAAATTTATCCACTCTCATCTCCCCAAAACATTACACAAAAATAAATCATCAAAAAATCTTCCAAAGCAGGTATAATCTACCTACTCATCCACATAGCAGGATCGACCTGAAATCATGGTAAAATGGTGGTGAGACAGAAATCTCAGTAAGTCGATGTGTGCTTTGGGTGTTTAGTGAAAACAGTTCGTGAATACAAAGTGTAAAATTCTTTATAAGAGATCACTGGCAAGCAATAAACATCAGTAAAAACAAGAGTGGTGTTTTGGCATTTCCAGCCATACATAATTTATAAAAACAACCACTCGAAAGAAAGGATTACGGGTTACCACACGTCAGGCCCTATAACCGGATGGTCAGCATGCCACACTTTGTGCATACCGCCGGTCAGAATGCCATACTTTGTGCAGACTGACAAAAGTAGATGATCGGCCTACTGGGCAAGATACTTCTCCTTCTCTATACCCAAACAACAACCGGGTGTCCATTTCGGCAAAACACAGTCACTTGACTGAAGAAGAACACTGCTAGCTCGGACCGGTACGATTTATTGGACTGTCGTCTTATCCGGGAAGGACTCACCCCTCGGAGGTGACCACCTACTGAGAGACTTACCCTAACCCTTCAAAGACTAGCCCAGTAGTCCACCCTTATTGAGTACTCAACGTAACATATCCCACTTGGAAAAAAAATGAACAAAATATAGTTCCACTTGAACATGGCAATTAAGGGTTTCCAAAATCTTTGTAAAAATCATTTTTTTTAAAGAGTTTTGAGTTTGAATAAATCTGCTTATTGGTTTTCAAATAATTTGTTTGACGGAAATAAGATAGGAGACAATCCTCAATTGCCTTTACAAAGATGAGTGTCCATGCACTCTACATTTGGCTTGCCATAATTAAACACTTTTCATCAATCAGGTTTTATGCAGGAGCTTACCTGATTCTTGCTCACAATAAAAAGGTCTCCAACTGCTGACCTAACCTCGCATGGGCAAATACAAACCACAATCAAATTCAAGCCAAAATTCACTTTTTCAATTTAAACAACTCAACTTACTACTATCATGATCCTAGTGTCCCAAGCTTTAAGGTCAAACAATAAGTAAATATGTTTATAAGCTAAGGATAATTTGATATTTAAAATAATTAATGTTTTGGGAAATAAGTACTAATAAGTTAAAGGTTTAAATATTGCTAAGAAAATTTAGAGTTTATTTGATGAAGAGTCTTAGGTGGTTTTTAGGAAAAATAATGATTTATTAATAATTTAGCTGTTAGAAAATAATTGATAACTAAAGTTAGTTGAAAATGAATTTTAATGAGCCTTGCTTGGAAAATAATAAATAAGTTTTAATAGGTTTTGATTAAAAGATAATAATTAAATTTTAATAATAAATATTTTACTAATTATGATTATTTCAAAAAAAAAAAAAGGCTTTAGTTGATTTCATTATTTTTATATAATATCGATATATTTTATTTTTCTATCAAAACTATTATTTATTTGACTAAAATATCCTTTATATATATAATAATCCAAATCCACCCTTCCTAGGGTTTTTTTCGAAATTACTAGCAAAATCATATTATTAAATATTTTATTCATGAAATAAAAATTAGCTTAAGGACAATTAGATCATGATCATATTTCCATGGCTATTCACAATCATGAATATATACAATCTTTCAATTTATCAAATCATCCAAATCATGCATATAAGTCTAGATCTCAATTTATCAAGACATGATCTAACCCCTACTTGAATAAATATGATCATGGCTTCAACAATCTAACATGAATATAAATTCTATTCACCAAAGGTGACATAATCTCTAGCATACTTAATCATGGAGGCATGCATTAAACCTCAAATCATCATACAATCAACCAAGATAACCCATCCATGTATAAATCCCATCTCCTTCATATTCATACATATATTCATGCTTCAATCTCAACAATACATACTCAAATCCTATCCACAATCCACCTTCTATCAACATCATCCTAGAGACATGAATCTAGAATTAAAAGAAGGGTTAAAAGAAATCTTACTTGCTTGATGAATTCCCTTGAAGGAGTTTTGAATAAGTCTCAACTCCTAGATGTCTAAATCCGACCAAAGAAGGTGAAGGAAGCATGACCATTGGAGAAGAAACCATCCGGCCAAGGAGGAGAGAGATTTGGCCAAGAGAGAGAGAGAGAGAGACCATTATTGGGTTTATTCATATATATATTCATTAGAGATCACGATTAGAGAAGATGGAGTTGTTAGAACAAACCTACCTTGATGATGTTCTTGAGCCTTCACAAAATTTCTGGTTTTTTATCCAAACTAGCAAGTTGGATTTTGGAGTTTGATGTTAAGAATGGTGTTGATGGACTCACGGCAGTGAGTAGATGAATTCTGGAGTTTTTAGAAGTAGTTTGAAGTGATTTGGATAGGTATTAGGTGAAAGGAAGAAGTAGGTGTTCTTGGTGTGTTGTATGTTCTTGAAGATTGAAGGAAATAGAGAGTTTTTGGATGGAGGCTGCCAAAATTCTGAAGAGATTAGGGCTGGCCAAAATTTCTGTAGGGTTTAGGAAGGTGATTCTTTGATTTGGAAGAGAAAAGGAAAGGCTAGTTGTTGGAATCCTTGAAGAATATTTTTGAGAAGCAAATTTGGAAACTAAATATTCAAGAATATCTTTGATTCTTGGAGAGCTTTTGGAAGTCTGCCATGGCCGAATTTCTGTGCAGTGTTTCTGCTGGATGATAGCTGATTGAAGAGGGGTAATGGTGGCCAAAAATATGGAGTGAAATGGTGAGGAATAAGTCTGATTGTTTGAGGAACATTTTATGGAAGGTTGCTAAATTATGGTGGCTGGAATTTTGGTAACTAATCAAGCATGATTGCAGAGATTTGTTGGAGAGATTTTCTGGCAGCCGTGACTGGATTTTTCGTGCAGAACTTAGGGAGGATAATGGAGTTCAGTTAATGGAGGTTTAAGGGTGGTTTGTGTAGAAAAAGGATGGAGTTTCGGCTAGGAGAGAATTAGGAAACAAAGCTGGAAAAACTACTGCACAAAATGAAATATAAATAATAGTCAAATAAATAATAATATCCTTTATATATTTAATAGTATGATTTTTCTAGTAATTTCGAAAAAAACCCTAGGAAGGGTGGATTTGAATTATTATATATATAAAGGATATTTTAGTCAAATAAATAATAGTTTTGATAGAAAAATAAAATATATCGATATTATATAAAAATAATGAAATCAACTAAAGCCTTTTTTTTTGAAATAATCATAATTAGTAAAATACTTATTATTAAAATTTAATTATTATCTTTTAATCAAAACCAATTAAAACTTATTTATTATTTTTCCAAGCAAGGCTCATTAAAATTCATTTTCAACTAACTTTAGTTATCAATTATTTTCTAAGAGCTAAATTATTAATAAATCATTATTTTTCCTAAAAACCACCTAAGACTCTTCATCAAATAAACTCTAAAATTTTCTTAGCAATATTTAAACCTTTAACTTATTAATACTTATTTCCCAAAACATTAATTATTTTAAATATCAAATTATCCTTAGCTTATAAACCTATTTACTTATTGTTTGGCCTTAAAGCTTAGGACACTAGGATCATGATAGTAGTAAGTTGAGTTGTTTAAATTGAGAAAGTGAATTTTGGCTTGAGTTTGATTGTGGTTTGTATTTGCCCATGCGGGGTTAGGTCAGCAGTTGGAGACCTTTTTATTGTGAGCAAGAATCAAGTAAGCTCCTGCATAAAACCTGATTGATGAAAAGTGTTTAATTATGGCAAGCCAAATGTAGAGTGCATGGATACTCATCTTTGTAAAGGTAATTGAGGATTGTCTCCTGTCTTATTTCCGTCAAACAAATTATTTGAAAATCAATAAGCAGATTTATTCAAACTCAAAACTCTTTCTAAAATTGATTTTGACAAAGACTTTGGAAACCCTTAATTGCCATGTACAAGTGGTATCAGAGACTAGGTTTAGGCAATTATTGATAGTATTTGTGCTATTTCTTTAAGTCTAAATCTTTACCTAACCTATCTTATTGATGCTGTAGGATGGTTAGACTGCTTAGGACAGCGAGGAAAGGGTAGCAGTGGCACCCGCCTATCCCTCTAGACCCGGAGGACCTTCCAGTTCCCCAGCCTGCCCCTCAGCCAGTTATCCCCATGGAGGATAACAGTGATGATGAGGTTATCCCTATGGAGAATAACAGTGATGATGAGATTAACCCTATGGAGGATAGCAGTGATGACGAGGTCCAAATCATTGAGCCACCCCCAATTCCGGTGATTGACATAAGCTCGGATAGTGAGGATAAGGTGATGATAGTGGAGCCTGAACCCCACCCTCCTAATCCTGAGGTGGACTTAGCAGCAGATAGCGATGATCCGGGGGAGATAGACTATGAGTCTCCGCCTAGGCCTTCTTTCCTTCCTTCTTCCTGCCGAGTGGAACCCGGGGAGAGTTCTAGGCGCCCTGGGAAGGAGCCAATGGGGGGATTTGCTAGCGGGGATGGGGTAGAGTTTTCCAAGAACTCTGGGGGATGGTTGTGTGAGGCTGATGATAAGGGTTCTGATGAGGATTAGAGGACTAGGAGTTCTTTTGATTTGGATGTTTATTTGTTTGCTTTTTTTTTTTCGAGAACTTTTATGAAAAGGATTTTTAATTCTGCTTTCTATAAAATTTCGAATTTATACAAGTCCATTTTTGAAAGAGAATTTATTCCTTAGCTAAAATTTACATCCGCTTTCTGTTTACATCTATTTGACTATGCATGCAAGTACAACTAAAATGATTTGACCCTTAAATGCATACACTTATCATCTGGGGTGTGGTTTAGAATGGCACCCAAGCGTCGTGTAGCTACAGCAAGTGGAAGAGTTTCGGAAGTCGATCAAGTGGCACCGAAAGTAGAAACAGCTCAGATGCAAGCACCCAGTCGGGGTGAAGGGAATGGTCCAGATATGGGATCAAGGTTTGAAGTTTCAGTTAATGTGACCATGGGCTAGGCATTCAGCAAGATGGCTGAGATTTTGCAGTCAATGACCGAGCGATGAAACCCAAGAGGTGAAGAGAGGCCTTAGAGAGGTTCCTAAAGTTTCAGCCGCCCGTCTTCCTGAGTGAAGCAGAACAGGATCATAAGGCGGAGCAGTGGGTTGAACAATTGGAGGACATATTCGCGACGCTCCAGTACACCGAGGAGCAGATGGTTAAGTTTGTAGCTTTCCGATTGAGAGGACCAGCTCGAGCGTGGTGGCAGCGGGTCTAAGACGACTGGGAGATAGACAAGCAGGAATGGACATGGTCCAACTTCATGGAAGCCTTTAGGGCGGAGTACATTCCACAGTGGATTGTGGAGAAGCGAGAGGACGAATTCTAGAATCTGAGGCAGGGAAGCATGTCGGTAGCCCAGTACGCGGCTCGGTTCACTCAGTTGTCCTAGTACTGCAAGCGATTGGTGGACACTGAGCAAAATAGGACGAGGCAATTCGTCAAGGGGCTGAGATCGGAGTTGAGGAGAGCATTGGCACCTGGCCTACCGACAACCTATTCGGGGGCTGTAGACACAGTTACTTGGACGGAAAATGAGGATCGCAGCAGGATAGTAGTAAAACCCTTCCAGCCGTCGAGACAGCCGCAAGGACAATTCCCGAGACCACAACCCCACAAGCACCCCGCCCACCACCAGTGGCAGAACCGGGGGAAGCAAGCCCAGACAGCACTGAGTGGACCTGCCCCGAATCTCCCATCATGCAGGCAGTGTGGAAGGAAAGGCTACACCGAGAGGAATTGTTGGTCCAAGGGTGGTGAGAGAAAGTGCTATCACTGTGGCAACCCGAACTACCTGAGGAACACCTGCCCCAAATTGCACTGAGTCGGGCAAGGAAACCCGGCTCAGAACCCGGGGCCCAACCGAGCCAACCCTACGGGAGCATCCGGGAGTGGACCGCCAAAGCCGCAAGTGAAGGCCAAGGTGTTCGCTCTCAACAAAGAGGAAGTTGGGTCCGATGCAGTGGTGGTGGAAGGTACGTTCACTATTCAAGGACGTTCCGTTAATGCTTTAATTGATCCCGGCTCTACTCATTCCTATATAAACAAGTTGTGTGCATGTCATTTGGGTTGGGATGGAGTGGAGCTACCTTTCATTTTAGAGGTAAGCACACCTCTGGGGAAAATGGTGCAAGCGGATCGGTATGTAAAGGAGTTAATGTGGGGATAAGTAGCTAGATTATACCTGCTTTGGAAGATTTTCTGATGATTTATTTTTGTGTAATGTTTTGGGGAGATGAGAATAGATAAATTTTATTACGGATTTGTTTTTGGCATTTTGGGAATTATTCTTGGATTGATATTTATTTTGGGATGTAATAAATTTTAAGTTCAAGTATCATTTATATTTCGCTATTTCATTTGTGTGACCTAGTTATAAAGACCCCTTGTCCTTTGGACGGGGCGACATCCCCGGCCCTGGCAGGCCTAGGTAGCGGAGTGTTACAGATCATCATTCATATAGGCTCCGCAGAGCAAATCAATTTGATCCATGGCACATCAGGCCAATAAAACAATTTTAGGGATGAAAAAGCCGTTTTTCAAAAGTCAATTTCATCACGAGAGATCATTTTCCAAAATCATGTTGAAACAGGATAAAGAGTTTTGTTCACACATCAAAACATGTTTCCAAGAGTATCTGGGTCATTTTTCCGATACTCAATCACAAAAGTCATTTCCAAGGGTATTCAGGTCATTTTATCCATACCCGATTCCAAAAAACTTTCTGAGGGTATTCGGGTCATTTTAACCTTACTCGATTTGAAAAGGATTCACAAAAATTTCAATAAAAGTATTTCGGTCATTTACCGCATACCTGATTCTAAAAGTTTTCATAAACATTCCGATAAGGAAATTTGGATTATTTTCGAAATACCCGATTCCAATCGGAACTCATTTCAAGAAATCCAAAATTCTAATACCAAAAGAGGATTAAATTCAAAGTTTCCAAATATATTTCCATAAAATATTCCAATAAAGGCATTCCAGTCAATTTATGAATACTCGATTCCAAAATTTACCATTTTTTGAAAATTCTGAATATTTAATCCAAAAAGGGCTAAATTCACAAAATTCATGCTTTAATCATCCAGTAAGGTTTCCCAACCAATTTTGATGTTCAATTTAGACCAAAATGGCATAAAAGAATTTTTGCTGAGATAAACCTTAAACATATTCAAGGATTTCGAAAATGGTATAAAATATGCATTTCGTAGAAAAGTGAAGCACGCTAGCTTTCAAAAGGTTTTAGAAATCAAATGGACTCACCTCGTGTTCTAACTAAACTCTTTCCGTTTACGGCCGTTCAACCATCGTTTCCACCGCTTTCAACGTTCCGTTGGCCGTTTACCAACAAACTTACACCAAACATTATTTTCGGGTCAAATCATATTCGGCCAAAAATAGCCAATGGTTAGCCAACGTGCCCGACGGGTAGCCGATGTCTAGCCGACGGAGCCGATGGTTAAGGAAAATGTTCAACTTTCGTTCACGTCATTTTTTCGTCATTTGATCAATTATTTCATTTTCCTTTTCCCACATCCTTCCTCCCTTCATAAACAAGGGATTCACTTCATGTTTTTACAATTATTTCATCCAAAATCACACAATTAATCATTCCTAAATTCGTCCATGTTCCAAGCAAAACTCTGAAATTTTGTTGTTTTGTCACATGGTTTTGTTTTGGACATAACTTTCAATCCACAACTTCAATTTAGCTGTATGGCATACCAAAATGACTGTAAGACTCTTAACTTTAATTTTGATTTGGCCCTTTTAAGAGTTCTAGTCCCCGTGACATGCTACTGGGAAAAAACAGCCCCAGTAGTTTTCTAATTTTTAATCCATTTCCACAAAACAACTTCACCTACTTGGGCTTCTTGATTCATAGCACCTATTTAACCCTTAATCCACTTCAAACAACCTTAATTCTTCAGATTTTTAGGTTCAAGAAAGCCACTAAGTTCTTATGCAAATAATATATAATTAACATCAACGTTAAAAAACAATCATAATCCATTTTCTTTAACGTTTAACCCCATTTTTTTCCCAACTCTACCATCTTTCTTCTCAATCATGAACAACCCTTTAAATCACCATTCAAATACCCTTATTCACCATACAAAATATAGCCTATGAATCCTTTTATTCAACCGGTACACACACTTGCACACACAAAGTCTCACATAGTACACAATAATCATTTTAATAATCACAAATCTCACATTTTTCATGTTAAAATTCATATCAAAACGATCACCGTAATGAAATCTACAACTTTAATTCTTGAAGAATAGGACTTTACCTTGTGTATAAAGTGTTCTAGCTTAAATTTGCTCCAAGAATCTCCAACTTCTTCAAGAACAATATTTTCTCTCTCTTTTTCCAATTTTTTCTTGATTTTTCCTTTCCTTTTCTTCCTTATATCTTCCTTCCTTCTTCTTTTATGGTCTAGGTCGGTTTCTCCCCTAAATCCACCACCATTCTTGGTCAAAATAATAACCAATAGGATTTTGCTCACTTAAATGAATGGTGGCTACTTTACACGTGTTGCGATCTTATTTTTTTCGTATTTTTCTTAATTATTTTGCAAAGCTTATTTAAGAAGTCTTGCATGCATGAATCTTTCATGCATCCTCTTATTATTTGACAGTTGTCCTTGGCCACCAATCACAAGAAGCTACATGTCCCATTTTCAACCGCATTTTTTCTATTTTCTTTAGAAATGACCAAAATCGAGTCCGTAACGGGAAAATATTTTATTTCACCAATCAACTCCAAAAATTTCACTGAATTCATTGGTAACACTTAAATTCTTCAATTCATTCTCTACCTGGTCAAATTTACGGTCAAAGTCGCGGGCGCAGTTAAAATGATAAAAATGCCACCGATACCCCGGGTAACATAATTCACACCAAAATGTGCATTTCATCGCACTGATCAATTTTTCTTTTCAGAATACCCTACAATTCTTATTTTTTTAATAATAATAGCCTTCCAAAAATTTTGGTATAGGTAGAACAAATTCAATAATTACATCCAGATCCCGATAAGATATTATTTTACCAAAATATTCGTCTCATTATACCGATCATCTTTTGTTCTGGTCATTAATATAAATTCTCATCCTATGACAAATAGTAGGCAATTGAAAGTAAAAGGTGGGGTGTTACATTCTCCCTCCTTACAAAAAATTTCGTCCTCGAAATTGGCTTACTCTTGAATAAACCGAGGTACATTTTCAACATCTTCGCTTTCATTTTCCCAAGTTGCATCTTACACAAAATAATGATTCCATGATACTTGTACAAGTGGAATTTTCTTATTCCAAAATTCTTTTTCAGCATACTCCAAGATCTTAATAGGCTTTTCCTCATTCTTCAAGCTTAGAGTTATCTTAATGGGTTTGTCATTCAAAATGTGGAAAGGATCAGCCATATACTTTCAAAGTTGGGGTACATAAAACACATCGTGAATAACTTGAAGCTCTACTAATAACTCCAATCGGTAGGCTACTTTCCCAATCCTCTAGACAATAGGGAACGATCTAGCACACCTAAATGCCAATTTCTTTTCTTGTTCTTTGGTTCCCAATTGTTATTGTGGAGCCAACTTCAAGAATACATGATCCCCTTCAGTAAATTCTAAATCTCTCCTACGTCGATTTGCATAACTTTTCTGTCTACTCTGCACTACTTCTAACTTGGTTTTGATCATCTCTACAGCCTATCGGACCTTTTCAAGATCAAAAGTATCTTGTTCGCCCGTTCTCCATTCTAAATTTTTCCAATATAATAGAAACTGACATTTTCTTCCATTTAAAGCTTCAAACGGGGCCATTTCAATTTGTTTGCAAATTCTACATACGCTAAATTATCGATCCACTTAGTCCCAAAATCTAAAGCACAGGTCCTCAACATGTCTTTCAAAGCTCTATTTACTCATTTTGTCTGTCCATCCGTGTGTAGGTGCGCTGCTATGCTGGACTTTATTGTGGTCCCATACCTCTACTGCAGCTTAGTCTAAAACTTTAAGGTAAATCTAGGATCTCGATCTGACACAATACTAGAGCATAGTCATGAAGTCTGATTACTTCCTCTATATAGATTTCACTTAACTTCTCTAGGGAAATTCATTAATTAATAGGAATGAAATGAGCAGACTTAGTCTATTCATTATCACCCAAATAGTATCTCGCCACTCTACTATCATAGGTAATCCTGTAATGAGGTCTATAGTAATTTCATCCTATTTCCACGATGGAGTAGATAATGGTTGTAACCCTCTAGGCCATTGTTAATTGGCTTTCCTTTACTGATAAATTAAACATCGAGTTACAAGGTCTGAATTATCCTTTTTCATACCAATCCACCAATAATGCTGTTTTAGGTTTTGATACATCTTTACAACTCCTGAATGGATGGTATACTTACTCTAAGGTGCCTCCGTTAAAACATCTTATCTTTTCACATATTGTTTCAGAATACAATATCGACCCCGATAGCAATTAATCCCATCATTGTCCTTTTGGAACTCATCTCCTCCTGCATTCGCCTCCTTCTACACTAACTTTTGCACTCTTCATCTTTATCTTGCTCTCTCTTCAACTGTTGTAGGAAGGTAGGTTGAATGAAAGTATTACTTATCCTTATTTCTCCATCTACTGCAAATACTTCTTATTTTGGAATTTATAACATCCGAAGAGATGATAAATTTACCTTCCTACTAGGGCATTTACTACTGTGTTTGCTTTTCCAGGATGATATTTAATTGGACATTGAAATCCTTCCAAAAATTCCATCCATCAACTTTGCCTTATGTTCAAATCCTTTTGAGTAAAAACATACTTTAAACTTTTGTGGTCAGTGAAGATTTCTAACTCAGCCCCACATAAATAATGTCTCCACTCCTTAAGGGCAAACACAATAGCAACTAACTCCAAATCATGTGCAATGTAATTCTCCCCATAAGGTTTCTATTTCCTAGATATATAAGTTATCACCTTTCTCTCCTACATTAATACTCCTCTCAATCCTTCCTTTAACACATTTGTGTACTCCTCATAAAGTTTGTCCATCATTGACAATGTTAAAATAGGAGCAGAACTTAATCCTTTTATCAACTCTTGGAATTTTTCCTCACATTTCCCAGTCCAAACATAGGGAACTTTCTTTTGGGTGAGTCTACTCAAAGTAAAGCTATCTTAGAAAATTTCTCAGTAAATCTCCGATAATATCCTGTATATCCTAGAAAATATCGTATTCAGTCAGAATCTCATGACGTTTCCAATTCGTCACTGCTTCAACTTTTGCAGGATCTATTGTACTCGCGACTTTGAATATCACATGTCCTAAGAATGCTACTTCTTATAGCCAAGACTCACGCTTACTGAATTTTGCATATAGCTTGGTCTCCCTTAACTTCCCTAATACTTCTGACGATTATTGTTCATGTTCTTGGGGATCTTTGGAGTACACTAGAATATCATCTCTGAATGTAACCACAAAACTAGGCTGAAATGTCCAGTGCATTAGATCTATGAAACAGCAGGTATTAGTGACACTAAAGGGGCCTCACTACAAGCTCAAAAGGTCCATATCGTGTTAAATATAGTTTTTAGTACATTTTCTTCCCTAATCCGAACTTAGTAATATCCTTACCTTAAGTCTAACTTTGAGAATCATCTTGCTCTTTGTAACCGATCAAACAATTCATCAATCATGGGTAATGGATATTTATTCTTTACCGTTACTGCATTTAACCTCACAAATCTACATCCATGGCGACTCATCTTTCTTTCTAACAAATAAGATAGGTACTCCCCAAAATGAAGTACTAGGCCGAATGAATTCTTGCTCCATTAATTTCTATATTTATTTCTTAAGCTCCTGCAATTTTGTAGGTGCCATTCAATAAGGAGTTCTTGAAATTGGTTCTGCCAATGTCACTGACTCAATAGAAAATTCTACTTCTTTCTTTAGTGGTAATTCCTTCAATTTCACTGAAAAAACATCCAAATACACATTCATAATAGGAACTTCTTCGGGTTTCTTAATCCCTCATGGCTTATTAATTACATAGGCCAAGTACCAGTACACCATTTTTTAATTATCTTCCAGGCTTTGAGTCCCGATATGTAACTATTACTTTTCCTCCAACCTCGTCTACAATTTCCAATATAGGTTTCCTAGGCTGATGGAATTGTACTACTTTATGTCTATAGTAAACTTGATTATGATATTGGGATAGCCAGTCCATGCCCAAGATAGCATCTTAGTCCTCTATGGGCAGATATATCAATTCTCCTCCAAAATTTCATTTTCTACCAAGATCTTACATTCTTTATGTACTTTTTTACTATTCATTTACTTTCCCAATGGAGTACTAACAAGCATTTCTTATGAAGTTTCTTCTCCCTTTTTATCCCCATAGCATCAAGAAATACATTGGCAACAAAAGAATGCGTAGAACTGGGATCTATCAGTACTTTAGAATCATGATTTAAAAATAAGGAGTGTACCTTTCACTACTATGACATGATCATCCATCTTTTTCAATACAACCACTTGAGCATTTACTTGGTTTAGCAGATCCGGCTCTAGGGATAAAAGCTTGTCTAGGTTCTCTCTTTTTAGTCCTGACCTCTGCCCTTGATTGTTTCTTCCTAGTCGACTCCATTCTCCTATCCTTCGGAGGTGAGAGCAATTGAAACTCTTATACCCTTTCTTCCTACAGTTAAAGTATCTAAAAGAGGGTTGTTCTCCAGTTGGGCCTCCCTTCCTCTGCATCTTTTCTTTCTTCTGCCATCAAGGTCCTCCAGATCTTTTCTGACTCATACCCCAAAATTCACTTCGATTTCTCCTACTCATATTCTCATTTATTCCGGCATTCTCATTGGCTCTAGTAATAGTCTCAACCATTTGTTGAATGATATTAGCCATTTTCTAAAAGGTTTAGAATATAAAATAATCCAAATTCATAAGGTAGGAACCTTCCACATGCAATTCCTGCACTATTAGCTCATGGTTATGTTAAGTAGTTCGTGATGATCATCCAAAAGTTCATTTAGGAGACATCTGTACAGTTCATACGATTTTGCTGGTATAACGATATAACATAACTCAGAAGCAAGCACAAAAGAGCTATAGTGTACATAGCAAGATCATAACATATATTCATTCTCATCAAACATAAAGCCAATACAAAATTTGTGTGCCAAGCACACAGTCATATACACTGGCCAAACTATACATATCCTACTACACATATCCACGTCTCATCCTCCTACTCATCATCATCACTATCTGAAATGGGAGACTCTGAATTAATAGAAATCGTATAGGATTCGACTGTATTGAATCATTCACCTTCATCCATATTAGGGTGCAACCAAGCCAGTACGTCTGAGTTTATCTCCAATTCTTTCTCAAACTCCTCGACCACAGGTACCTTCACCTAAGGTACGTCCTGATCTTTTCCTATCTCAACATCTTCTAAATATAACATCTCATCTTCTAATACTCCCGGAGTATCCCCACTAAATTCCTTCTTATTATCCTCAAATAATACTACACCATCAAGGACACTATCCTCCTCATCAATATCCTGATGGCGTGGTTCCATTTCGGCATCAATTTCATCAAAATCACCGTCTATCTCCTCATGTGGTGACGATGTCCTCTCGGGGGTAGGTGTCCTTTCTAGACTAAGGTTTCGCACAAATAAGGTAACGACAGGCACTACAGGGTCAAACGCGCTCCTGATAAGAAAGGGTGTGTGAAGGCGGCCAAGGCCAGATCCTGTCCCAGTAAAACATCCTGGCACACTTGCTCAGCAGATAATCCTAATCCTCCTAGATCTTTTCATACCCAAATGCTCATCTATCTATTTCTTCCCATCATTACTATACTCATATATTGGGCGCTAACCCTTATCAATCCTATTCGCCATACTTCCACAATGAAAGAGTTCATACACCCAAGGCTGGATCTTGTCCAAGTGAAACGTCCTGGCACACCTGCTCGGCGAATAATCCTAATCCTCTTGAATCTTTTTACACCCGAATGCTTATCTATCTCTTTCTTCCCATCATTACTATACTCATCCATTGGGCGCTTGCCCTTATCATTCCTATCCATCATACCTACACAATGAAAGAGTTCTATTAATCCCTATGATGATACCACAGTTCTATAAAACTAAGCTCTAATACCAATTGTAACACCCCAACTAAAGGTAACAGCGGAAATATATTAAAATCTGGTGTCGCTCTATCCAGTCACCCAGACAAGGAGTCTTTATAATGAAAAAAAAAACCAATAGAATATGTAAGGTTCAGATCCATACAACAACCCATATTGATGGTCACGTGCACATATATAACAAAGAATCTCATACATGAAAATTTCCATTCAACATCGGTAATAAGGTACATTATCCAAAAGGGAAATGCTCAGACCTATTCTGCAGTCACTGTGGTATAGTCCTCTATCGATAGGTCCGCTCAACTCTGAATCCTACAAAAAGGATAAGATAAGAGACACGTGTAAGTGAAAAATCACCCAAGAGTTCCGTGTGTGCTAGTGCTTTATCAAAGAGATAAAGTACATAAAGTTTTTGTAGAATAGCATATCATTTGTTCACTGGAAACGATTCTAAAACTCTTTAATAAAGAGTTTATTCAGAACTCAATCATTTTTGAAAAACTGTATTTCAATTTCAAATCATTACCCCAATTTTTTTCAAATCACAATCACTTCTCCAATAGAAGGTCAGCCTATATCAACATACAAGTCCAACAGTTCTTACCTTCGGCGCCACGTATCATTGTACTGAGACCGCAGTCCCTAGTGCTCAATCGTGCGTCATCGGAATAAGTACACCACAGTGTACTTCTGTTCAGGTATACCACAGCATACCTAGTGTACCGCAACATACAACCTTTTACTTGCCACCATAAGCCAGGGGTCCCAATCTAAACGTCAAACATACTGAGTGTCCCCACCCGGCATCCAGCGAATAACTCAAAAATAAGAAGCGCCCGCAGATGCGACAATTACTAGGTGCTAAAAGGCTAGCCAGGATGACTTATCTCAATGTCCTGTCACCCCGTTCGAAATAAGACAATCCTTAGAACTATGCCAAGTTACTAGGGTCATCTAACTCTAATGTAGCCTAACACAAAGATCAAAGTCCTTGCGGAGTACTCAACGTTAACAATACCAACTCCGTCTGACTGATCAAGCCAGAGGGTTATCTGATCACGCAGGATTTTCAAATCAAAATATTTTTAGGGCAAAACAACACTTTCTAGAATTTGATCCCACTGATTCACAAGTCAGATTATCATTCACATAGGCTTCGTAGAGCAAACCAATTCAATCCATGGCATATTAGGCCAATAAAATAATTTTAGGGATCAAAAGGTCGTTTTCCAAAAAGTCAATCTCATGACGAAAGATCATTTTCCAAAATCATGTTGAAACAGGATAAAGAGTTCTGTTCACACATCAAAACATGTTTTCAAGAATATCCGGGTCATTTTCCCCGTACACAATCACAAAAGTCATTTCCAAGGGTATTCAAGTTATTTTACCCATACCCGATTCCAAAAGACTTTTTGAAAGTATTCAAGTCATTTTAACCTTACTCGATTTGAAAAGTATTTACAAAAGTTCCAATAAGGGTATTTCGGTCATTTACCGTATACCCGATTCCAGAAGTTTTCATAAACATTCCGATAAGGATATTTAGATCATTTTCCAAATACCCGATTCCAAACGGAAATCATTTCAAGAAATCCAAATTTCTAATCCCAAAAGAGGATTAAATTCAAAGTTTCCAAACATATTTCCATAAAATGTTTCAATAAGGGCACTCCAGTCAATTTATGAATACTCGATTCCAAAATTTACTATTTTCTGAAAATTCCAAATATTTAATCTAAAAGGGCTAAATTCATAAAATTCATGCTTTAATCATCTAGTAAGGTTTCCAAGCCAATTATAATGTTCAATCGAGCCCAAAATGGCATAAAATAATTCTTGTTCAGATAAACTTTAAACATATTCAGGGATTTCTAAAATGGTATAAAATATAGCATTTCATGAAAAAGTGAAGCATACTAGTTTTCAAAAGATTTTAGAAATCAAAGGGACTCACATCGTGTCCTAAATAAACTCTTTCCGTTTGCGGCCGTTCAACCATCGTTTCCACCATTTTCAACATTCCGTTGGCCGTTTATCGACAAGCCTACACCAAATATCATTTTCGGGTCAAATTGTGTTCGGTCAAAAAATAGCCGACGTGCCTAACTGATAGCCAACGTGCGTGACAGTTAGCCGACGTTTAGCCGATGGTTACGGAAAACGTTCAACTTTCGTTCACGTCGTTTGATCAATTATTTTGTTTTCCTTTTCCCACATCCTTTCTCCCTTCATAAAAAAGGGATTCACTTCATGTTTCCTCAATTATTTCATCCAAAATCACACAATTAATCATTCCTAAATTCGTCCATGTTCCAAGCAAAACTCTGAAATTTTGCTGTTTTGTCACATGGTTTTGTTTTGGACATAACATTCAATCCACAACTTCAATTTAGCTGTATGATATATCAAAATGACCGTAAGACTCTTAAATTTAATTATGAGTTGGCCTTTTTTAGAGTTCTAGTCCCCATGCTCACTACTGGGCAAAAACAGCCCCAGTAGTTTTCGGATTTTTAATCTATTTCCACAAAACAACTTCACCTACTTGTGCTTCTTGATTCATTGCACCTATTTAACCCTTAATCCACTTCAAACAATCTTAATTCTTCAGATTTTTAGGTTCAAGAAAGCCACTAAGTTCTTATGCAAATAACATATAATTAACATCAACGTTAAAAAACAATCATAATCCATTTTCTTTAACGTTTAACCCCATTTTTATCCCAACTCTACCATCTTTCTTCTCAATCATGAACAACCCTTTAAATCACCATTCAAATACCCTTATTCACCATACAAAATATAGCCTATGAATCCTTTTATTCAACCGGTACACACACTTGCACACACAAAGTCTCACATAGTACACAATAATCATTTTAATAATCACAAATCTCACATTTTCATGTTAAAATTCATATCAAAACGATCACCGTAATGAAATCTACAACTTTAATTCTTGAAGTATAGGACTTTACCTTGTGTATAAAGTGTTCTAGCTTAAATTTTCTCCAAGAATCTCCAACTTCTTCAAGAACAATATTTTCTCTCTCTTTTTCCAATTTTTTCTTGATTTTTCCTTTCCTTTTCTTCCTCATATCTTCCTTCCTCTTTTATGGTCTTGGCCTATTTCTCACCTAAATCCACCACTAATCTTGGTCAAAATAATGACCAATAGGATTTTTCTCAATTAAATGAATGGTGCCTACTCTACACGTGTCGCGATCTCATTTTTTTCGCATTTTTCTTAATTTTTTTGCAAAGCTTATTTAAGAAGTCTTGCATGCATGAATCTTTCATGCATCCTCTTATTATTTGACACTTGTCCTTGTCCACCAATCACAAGAAGCCACATGTCCCATTTTCAATCGCATTTTTTCTATTTTCTTCAAAAATGACCAAAATCGAGTCTGTAACGAGAAAATATTTTATTTCACCAATCAACTCCAAAAATTTCACTGAATTCATTGGTAAAACTTAAATTCTTCAATTCCTTCTCTACTTGATCAAATTTATGATCAAAGTCGTAGACGCGGTCAAAATGACAAAAATGCTCCTAATACCTCAGGTAGCATAATTCACACCAAAACGTGTGTTTCATTGTACTGATCAATTTTTCTTTTTAGAGTACCTTATAATTCTTATTTTATTAATAATAATAGCCTTCCAAAAATTTAGGGTACGGGTAGAACAAATCCAATAATTACATCCAAGTCCCGACAAGATATTATTATACCAAAATATTTGTCTCATTATACCGATCATCTTTTGTTCTGGCCATTGATATAAATTCCCATCCTATGACAAATAGTAGCTAATTGAAAGCAAAAGGTGGGGTGTTACACTATATACCTTTTTGTTGGAAGAATATCTAAGAAATATAGCCTCATCGATTTGCTATCAAATTTTCCAAGATTGTCTCGAGTATTGAGGACAAAACATTTGCAGTCGAATACCTTAAAGTAAGAAATAGATAGAACTTTGTCAAATATGAGTTCAAAAGGAGTTTTTCTTAGAAAGGGTCTTAGCATAACACGGTTGATAATCTAGCAAGTTGTATTCACAGCTTCAATCCAAAAGTATTTTGGAAGGGAGTTTTCACAAAGCATTGATCTTTCTATCTCTTCTAAAGTTCTATTTTTCTTCTCAACCACACCATTTTGTTGAGGAGTTTTTGCTATTGAAAAATTGTATGAAACACTACTTTCATCACAGAATTTTGTAAAGTTATGGTTGCAAAATTCTCTATCATTGTCACTTCTAATTGAAATCAATTTGCACCCAAGAGAATTTTGAACACATTTGAGCAGCTTTGAAAATTTAGAGAAAGTTTCATCTTTTTGTACAAGAAATAAAGTATAAGTGAATCTTGAGAAGTAATCCGCAAGTACATAAACATACCTCTTACCACCAAGACTAGTGGTCCTCATTGGTCCAAACAAATCCATATGTATGAGTTCAAGAAGTTTTGATGTTTAAATCATCTTCTTGGGTTTAAAAGAGATTTTGGTTTATTTTTCAAATTGGCAAACATCACACACTCAATTTTTATCAAATCTCATTTTGGATAGTCCTTTAATAAGCTCAGTTGAGGATAATTTAGTTAGCAAATCAATAGATACATGGCCTAACCTTCTATGCCAAAGGTAATTATCATCATCATTCACGGAGAGGCATCTAATATCATGAGTCACAAGGTCATCAAGATTAAACACGTACACATTTCCAACACGATTGACAACAAAAATTGTCTCATTACTAGAGCTGTCCATAATAGTGCAAGAGTCTTTTTCAAAAATAACTTTGTAGCCATTATCACATAATTGATTGATGTTAAGCAAATTATACTTTAATTCATCAATTAACAACATTTGTTTGATAATGGTAGAAGATGCCTTACCAATATTACCTATTCCAAGTATCTTTTCCTTCTTCTTGTCTCCAAATGTGACAAATCCATCATTTATGACTTGAATGTTTTTCAATAGTCCAGCATTTCCAGTCATGTGCCTAGAGCATTTACTATCCAAGAACAACTTTGTGGACCTCATCTTGTCCAATGAATGTTTCTATACCTAAGATGGAAGAGCTATTTTTTGTACACATACCTTCTTGGGATTAGTAATGGTTCTTTTAACTTTCCAAACTATTTTTATACCGAATTCCACTTTCTTCCTAACATAACACTTAGATGCTTTGTGTTCAGATTATCCACAATATGTGGAACAACTGTAAGTCATGTATGAAGAAGCAGCTTTTATAAAGTAGGATCTGTAATTTCCAGCTTTGTTTTCATGCCTATAGCCGAGACCAATTCGGTTTCCAGCTACGTGTTGTGCACCAAGTAATTTTTCCAAATTGTTTTTGCCATTTGTGAATTTCTCAATGCATATGGTGAGATCATGAACTCTATTTTTTATATCATCAAAATTGCTTACCATAATTCAAGAGAAAGTACTTTGTCACACAAAAATTTGTTTTAAAGTGACATATAATGCAAAGAAGTTAGGATAACATCATTTTCAATATTTGAGCATATAATGGAATTAAGTAAAACTTTGTTCTCATTCAACAACTTTGCATTCTCATCTAACAAGGAATTAATTTTTATTTTCATTTCCTTGTTTCTTCTAGATAACTTTTTAAGTTCATGAAACATGTCAAAAAGCAGCTCATTCGAATCATCAAGCTTCTTACAATTAGAATCATGAAATTTAGATATCGAATTAGAGGGAGTAGGATTTATCTTATCTTTCATGGCCATAAAGTAAATGTTTGCTTTTTTGCTATCAGATTCACAGTTTTCTTCAATCTCGGATTCAACTTGGTCCCAAGTCCTAATCAGTCATTTTCCTTTCTTCTTCTTTGTGTCCTTCTTCTTCTTTTTGAATTGCTTAGCTTCTTTTTCTTTGGCTACTGGACAATCGGTGATGAAGTGCTCTATGCTTTTGTACTCATAACATTGAGGCTTGAAAGAGGAAGTTTGTCCCTTCTTTTTTATAAACATTTTAACCTTTTTGAAGTGGCATTTTTTGAACATTTTTCTGAATTTTTTGGCAACCATAGCCAATTATTTTGTACCCATATCAGTCCTATCGTCACTATCAATTTAATCACTGTAAGTTATTTCATCAACTGCTTTTAAAGCTATTCCTCGTTTGCCTCTGTCATCATCATCATGCCTTGAAACTTTTTAAGTTTTATTTCATGAGTCAGGAGAGATCTGATCACTCTTCAATAGGGAAGCTATTTAAATTTTTTGATTCCTCCACAACCAAGGTTTTTGGCTACCTGCTTTTCGGCAGGGCATCAAGTAACTTTCTGTTTTGCTCACCGAGAGAATAGATTTTTTCATATACCTTCAGTCCAATCATGATGTTTGTGAATCCGATAACATATCAGTTATATTTTCACTTGGCTTCATAGTGAACAACTCATAATCGCAGACTAAAAGTCCTAGCTTTGATTGCTTTACTTGATTAGTCCCCTTATGGGTGACTTCAAGTAATTTCCTTATACCATGAGTAGAATCACAACCACTTACTCGATTATATTTATTTTTATCAAGAGCACAACATAGAATGTTCATTGCTTGATAATTTAAGGTCATTTAAGCATTGTTATCACTGTTGTATTCTTCACTCTTTTTAGGCACTATATCACTTTCTACTACTTTAGTTGGGACGAATGGTCCCTTTTCAATCAGATTTCACAACTCAAAATTTATTACGCAAACACATATCTTCATTCTATTTTTCCAGAGTGTGTAGTTGTTTCTATTGAACAGAGGTGGTCTATTTGTTGAAGACCCTTCGATGTAAGGTAGTGAAGATATGTTTGTCATCTGGATCTTTTCTACAAGATTGTTAAACTAAAGATAATGTAGACCAAAGCTCTGATACCAATTAATAAACCTTAGAGGGGAGTGAATAAGGTTTATAGCAAACAAAAATCTATTTTTGAAATTCTTTGAATGCTTTTGATAAGAATTAAGAGTGTATTGAGTGCCGAAAAATAAATCTCTGTACAGTTCAAAAGTGCAAAGAAGCAAAGCTTCAAAGTAATCAGTAAATCACCAGAATAAAAGTCTCATGGAGCATGGGTTGACAAAGTTTTCAACCGTTTCACAAAAGACTTTAAAACAAATTACTGATTTTTGGTTTTGAAGGTTATAACTTTCAATCATAAAGGAACAGTTTGAAAACATAAATGCTAGGTAAAGTGCACAAGAAAGAGAGGAACCCAAAGATTTATAGTGGTTCGATCCTTAAATGACTACATCTACTATCTGAAGCACTCACTTAAGGATTTCAAAGTATCCACTAAAAGTCGTTTTCCCAACTCAATGGTGGTAAGCAATACTAATATTACATAAGAGGATTACCACACTTGGTTTTACACCCAACCTCTTTAAACTTAATAATCAAGGCTCAACCCAACTGAGTTTTACTTCCTTAACCTTCATACAAAGCTAATTAAAGATAGAACACATAAATAACTCATAGATTGAGCCACTAAGCACAAATACCTTTTTACCTTTGGAACAATTTGATCTCACTTTAAAGTGTAAATAAAAAGGGATATTTTTGTATTCTAAAGTGTAAGAGTGTTTTTGAATGAGTTAGCTTAAAAATCTGCATGAAAATCGAATTTTTGAAGCTTTTATAAGAACTGAGGCCGAAGTCCAAACGGCTAGTTACTTTTGTCAGAATTTTCAGAGTTTTAGATTCCCAAAATAGAAAGATGTATGTCGAAAAGGTGAGTCCAAAATGCCACTGTATGCAAAGAGGTATATTTTAAAAAATGCTATAGATCATTAGTTGAGTGTTTTGGATTCAAAGGTCCTTCCAAAACTACTCAACCAAGAATTTATAAAATCCAGATTTAGAAATACGCTCTTTTTGAAATCATTGATAGGTGCTTCAAGGTAAAATAAATTGAACATAAGGTAAATAGACATAGAAATTTACAAATAATACGTTAATCACAATTCCTAGCTTATAATTCTTCACAAGGCCCTCGTGATATGCAATCTCTCAAGTTAGACTTATACTTGATTAACCACTCTTGGATTCCATTGCTTAAGAGCTGTTTAGCAATCCTATATACACGCCTTGAAAGAACTGAAGTCAAACATTTCATATCCAAAAATCTTATCACATATAGATTGCACATGGTAGTCCACATCAATATTTATCATAAATCAAAATATAGAAGAATGCCCTTAGGGCTAACAGGGGTGCCTACAGTAGTATGAACTTGTAGGACCCAGTGACCCTTTTAGAGTTAGTATAGAGGCCAGAGCAGCCAAAGAGGTAGAGGAGGCCATAGATTCTGATTTTTTATATTTAGATAAGGATAGGATTTTACTTATGTCTTAACAGTCCTAGTATTTTGTTCTGTTATTTCATTTTCATTTCACTTTAGCATTTCACTTAAGTGCACTTATTCAGTGTTTTAAATAATTATAGATGTACTTTTCTCTATGGATGCTCTTCTATTCTTCTCTTCTTGATGATAAAAAATTGAACTTCTAATTACTTAGGGAGTACTGATTTACTTTTTCCTCCTTATCATTTTCATTCTTGCATACATTCATAGTGAGTAATTTGTTGGCTAATAAGGACATTGCCCACTTTAAGTATGGGGGAAAGAGAATGTATTTAACTACCTTGCAAGAATTTTGTCTTAAACTGATGATTTTTGTTGAGAATGATTGATGAAATTGAGCAAAAGTTTTTCAATTTTTAGCTTATTTTGAACTCATTTGGAATTTCTATTCTTTTTCTCTTGACATGAAAATTTTAGAATGAGATTATTTTGACTGGATATTTTTAGGTAAATATGTATATTTTGTGTGATATGGACTAGATCTTAAGAATTTGGCTTAACCTTATTTATATTTTACTAAACATTATGACATTATATTTTTTAAGAATTGATGAGAAGTTTTTTATGAAATATAAGTAAGGAATTTTGCCCATTTATATTCTATGATCTTTTAGCTAGTCCTAACTCTGAGTTTAAGTAAATGTGGATTGGGGTAAAAAAATGAGTGATTGAAGCAAGGTAATGTAAAAGATGAAAATCATTCATTTTATCTTTAATAGGCATTTACATTACCTCACTCTGAAAGAAAATGAGAATTTCGTAAGGGTAATGTAGAAGCTAAAAGAGCTTTATTATCCATCTCTAATAGGCACCTGCATTACCCAGTAAAAGTGAGTTTATGGACTAATCCTCTGTTTACTACCTATGATTGGAATAGCTTTTAGTTGCCATTATTCTCAACTTATACGAATCACTTGATTTGAACTCTTAACTTAGGAAATGGGATGAAACATGTTGAATAGATAAAGACTTGTTTAATCCAACTTCAATGGCTTTGGTTTTATCTATTCAAATACACGGGTTTACACAAGTTTAACCCAGTTGAATGATCTTGAATTGGATTCTTATCTCAATAGAAATTCAATGTATTTTCCATAATAGCCATTGTTGCCAAAAATCTACTATTCATTAAAAATACTTTTTGCTTGGAACACTTTTAATTGTGATAATTTGCTTGAGAACAAACAAAAATTTAAGTGTAGGGGAGTGATAAGTGTGTATAATACACATATTTTATGCATTATTTCTACTTAAATTCTTAGAAATTCACTATAGATTGCTACTTATCTCCCTATTTTGACCTTGTTTAATGTAGGATGCATCAATGAGAGGTTAGAAAAGGAAGCAAGGTGAAAAGCACTTAAACAGTGAAGTTGAAAAGCACTGTGCACGATTGCATGCACTAACTATGCTTCAGAAGTCAAAATTGTGGACATCCATGGTGCCATATCTCTCACAATACAAGGTTGCGTGCACTTTCAGAAATAAAAAACATCAAGTATCTTGAGGACCGACGGGGCCATGGACATAACTTTTTATGGCACCGTGCATGTTTCTTATACAGAAAGAAATTAAGGCCCACGACATCATTTCAACTTAGGTTTAGCACATCAGAGCATGCACAACAGCATGCATGTCACCTTCTATGGCATCGTGCAACTTTGCAGAATATAACCTATTCTGCAGAATTTTAGGGATCCAAAAAAGCAACCTATAAATACATCTTATTTGGGTTCTTACAAAGAGGAGAACAACCAGGGACATAAGAAAAACCTCTAAAAAACCTTTGGAAATGAAAGAATGAGCCAAGAAGAGAAGATCAAAGAGGGATTGAAGAAAGAAAGGAGCACCCAAAGGAGGATTACAAAGAAGAAAAGAACCCTTGTCTTTGGGTTTTCCCTTATCCCCTTTGTAATATAACTTTGTGGTTGCTATTTTTAATTGATTTAAATTGTAATTAAAGGTTGTACCCTATTTACTCTTGTATTATATTATTATTTGATATATTGATTTCTATTTTGAGTAATTTATCACTTGGGTTTGATTGATTGGATTATATATTTGGGTAATTCTCTTATATTGCACTTGAGAAAGAATGTATGAGATGGGTTCCCTTCTATGTCAATCCAATGGATTTGTTTTCCCTTGATGAACTTGAGAAAGAATTTGAGAGATTGAGAACTTGGTAGTAAATGGCGTTATGGAGTTACTTAGAGATAGGGATTCTATGGCTTTTGGGCTTAATTGTTGATTTCATTGATTTTTATGCATTCTTGGACTTGTTTTTTGTGATAGAGATGTCTATGAGTTGGGTTCAATGGTAGAAACTTCATTACTTGAGAGAGAGTGAATTTTACATTATTTTGGAAAATTTTGCTAATACTTGAATATGATTTCAATTGATTGATTAATTTTTAATACTTGAGTTTAAATAGGAAATTCTCTTTATCTACATGGACAATCTCCTTTTCTTACTTTAATTTTACCTTTGTGATCTCTTGATTTTATCTTGTAAGTTAGGTAGAGTTATCTTTGTGATACTATTTTGTGATTCATTAGTAGTATTTAATCATTTTATTCCGCTATTTTGATGAATTGGATAATGAAACTTGGGAGTAACTAGTGGTAGTTGATGTCCTTTCTTAGGGATCTTCAATACTTACCAACTAAACTCTATACTACATGATGAGAATACTTACCAATTATGTGTGTATGTATGTGAGTAGTTTGGTATTTTAATTTAAAACATAAGTGGGCCTTGGGCATAATTCTTTGCACATCATTTACATTATTTAAGCAACACACCGCACACACCAAGAACTTTCTACAAATGGCACTACTTCCTCAAATATTCAATTAGTGTATAAGGGTTGGACACTGGTGATGAAAAGAAGAAATCATACAAAAGCCTCAAGAAGTAGAGTTTCACTGGTGAGAAGCAGGTTCAACAAAAAATATGTGAGAAAGATTAAAAACAAAAAGGCCAAACCTACACCAATAGAAGATGCATTCTTGTAGAAAAAATCCCCAACACCTGTTACATTGAAAGATTTTATACTAAAAGAACTTGCCAAAAATTTTGATATTGTCTTATGCTATGCCATACATGATGAGGAATATGAAGAAGATAATGATGAGTGCAAAAAAGAAGAAGACATGGAGAAAATTGATTCTTTAACAGATCTTAGTAGTGCACAGCTGAGATCACATTCACTGATGATGATTTGCTTCTTAGTTTAATCCCTTACAATAGACCATTATTTATGACTAGCTATGTACAAGAGCAAAGAGTAAACAGAATATTATTAGATAGAGAATCAATGGTAAATATCCTACCTCTGCAGATATTGAGAGAGTTGGGTATTTCTATAGATGAATTTTCTCAAAGCCATTTTATAATACAAGGATTCAATTAAGGGGGCAACGAGCCCATAATACTCTCCGACTGGATATATTAATCAAATATATGCCTTCAAATGCTCTTTTTCATGTTATTAATGTTAAGACCTCCTACAACATCCTAGTAGGAAGACCATAGCTCCATGATAATGGTGTGGTGTCATCAACCCTACATCAATATTTCAAATACCATCATATAATAGCATAGTAAAGAAAATAGATGCCGATGACAAACCCTTCACTGAAATTGAAGTGCATATTACTGATGCTAAGTACTACATTCGAAAAGATGATGAATTAACTAAGACCAATTCATCAATAGGGAAGGAAGATAAAAAGGTTACCTTTTCTAAAAATGTTAAAGCTACAGTATGTGCAGAAGGCTCTAATAAGCAATTTGCACATAATAAGCCACTGGGAAGGTCATTTTGCCTCTTACAAAGGTTGACCCTGTTAAGTTACCAAATATTCCTATAAAAGAATTTGTTCAACCAAGGAAATAAGTAAAATTAGAGCATAGTGAATTACCGACTTCACGTACAAAGGAAATATTTGACCTAAATACTTATAGTCTTCTAGCAAATGCTTAGATATAATTCACAAAGTCAACCATTGTTAGGAAAACTTTCTGCGAACATCGACAAAGAAAAACCGTATGGTTCAGGATCCACCTAAAGCATGCCAACAGAAAAAGAATATGTCGGCTTAGCCTATAAACAGACATCTCCCATTATACTCAAAATTTAGGGAGCCAATGTTCAGTATATTACTATGGCATCGTTCATAGCACTTTTCTCTTCTCCTTCTTTCACCTTCATCCCTAGGTCATTAAGCTTTCTGCATCATAAAGGTCCAAAACAACCTATTATTTCTTCATTCATCAATAAGGGAAAAAAATATTATAATTATCAAGAATCAAGCAAATGACCTCTTCCTCAATTGCTCTTTCCTAATTTTCTCTACTTCTTCAAATGCCTCTTTCTCAACCTGAAAATTCAAAAGGTAAAAGAAAGGAAAGGGAAATATATGCACATTATGTTGGTGGCTATTTAGTATAGTGGTGGTAAATGAACGCACCTCCCTATTGGCAAAAACTTCTTCTAGGCCACCACCTATTTAGCATATTCTAGATCATCACATATTAGAATATTGTAAAAAACAGAGCCTTCCTTCACTTGTAGCCAATGACATATCACACTCCCATCATGATTTTGGATAACATCAGTGTATGTTTGTAGGAAAAAAATAAAAATGCTAATATGTCAATGTAAAATAAAATAGAACATGCAAAACTCCAATTCCAATGTATTTAATTGGCTTCATTACATATAGGCCCAGATCATCTTCGAATTTTGCTTCTAAGAAACAAAGGGATAGAAACAGAACAAAGCATTTCAAGTAATTTCTTAGGTCTAACATATTTGAGAAAATATCACCAGTAACATTAAGATAGGACTACATATTCATAAGTACTCATCATGTACATACTTTCTATGTAAATTGTACTATAGTTGTTGTAAAATTTGATTTAAATGACTACTAGTCCCCATATATTCATATTGTTTTGTGCAAGAGTCATGGAATAAGGGTTGGTGAAGAATAAGGCTGAAAAAGAATAAAAATGAGCAAAGAAAAAGACTAATGACGCCATTGCATTGCACTTCATGTTGCCGTGCAACGTCAGAGATTCAGATAGATCAAATATTTTAGGATTCAATAGTGCTGTGCAAATTATCTTCGATATTGTCATGCAGGATTACAACATAAAATAAAGTCAAGTTCCACGACGTCATTTGAGAACGGATTCAACTAAGAAAAGCATGCACAACATCGTGCATAACCCCTTCCACAGCACCGTGCAGCATTGCAGATCAGATCTACTTCTCTCTTTCAGCCACGATTTTTAGGGCTTTCTAAGTTCTATAAATAGAAGCTGTCAACACAATAAGTGGCGGCCAACTTTGGCGAAAAACAGCCACACACAAAAGAGAGGAGATTGAATGTGAAAAATAGAGCACAAGGAAGTCTTGGAGAAGATGAAGAAGTAAGCTTGTCTATAAGTTTTCCTCTCTCTCTTTTCTTTATTCTTCGCTTGGCAATGTATAAATGCTTTAATTATTCTTGAAGGGTTGAACCCTAACTAGTTCATTGTATTAAATCTACTATTGATATGTTAGATTTCAATTTCAATTTCTATTGAATGATTACTTGATTTTATTGTGTTGGGTTCATTGTTTAGGTTATTCTCTTCTAATGAATTCGACGGATGGGATTAGGAGTTAGGTTCCAATCAATTAGGTTCAATATTTGTTTTCCTTTAAAGAATTTAAGAAAGGATTTGGGGGATTAGAACTCGGTAATCATTGGAAATTTGACGTCACTTAGAGATAGGGGTATTGTGTTCTTCTAGAGTTTTGGGGGCGTTGCACTTAATGCTTCTTCAGTTCAATTGGAAAGGTAGAAATACCTTTTAATCTAAAAATAGGAAATCCATATCTCAAAAAAGAGTGGATTTTGCATTCGTGACCTCTCTAATATTAGAATTGAAATTTAGCTAACTAGAGTTTAGTTTAGTACTTGGCTAATTTTTAGGAATTCTTAACAAGTAAATATCTTGTACTCTATTTCTTATATTTGATTTTCTTACGGCCAATCTTGTGTGGTGTTATGTTAATTCTCTTAGTTCGCCTATTGTAGTTAGTATATTCCATTAATTTATTAGGTCAAACAATAAAAGAAAAATTAATAGTAGTATATTTATCCCTTTTTGAGGGAAAATAATACTTGCCATTATACACTATACTACGCAATAGGTATACTTGTCCGATTGTGTAGTCTGAGTGTTTTGGCATTTTAAATATAAAACTTGATTTTATGTGGATTTGTGATAATATTTACCTCACTCGAAAAACATAGAACAAGTTTTTTGCGCTATTATCGGAGAATAAGGATAATATCATGAGCACTTGGATTTTATTAATTTGGCCATGCATATATTTGTGCATATTATTAATTCTTTTGTGTAAATATTTATTTCTCTATTTGTACATCATACTACCTATACTTGTAAATAAATTTTCTTTTTTTTTTCTATCTTTTTTGTGTAGTGTTTTGATTATTATCCTTTGTTATTATAATAAATAAATTATTTTGAGTTCTAGTATATTATATCATTATGTTTGTTGAATTACTATCGAGGAGACCTTGTTGTATAACTTTTGCTTTGAGGATTTGAATGTTGTTGTAATGCTAGTAATTGTTTTGAGGATTTGGTTGATTTTGTTCGTGGACTTGTATAGTTGTACATTTAGAAGTTCTTTCTTTTTGCCTTGTGATGGTTTTATTTGTTAGTTGTTGTTATAATATATATATATATATATATATATATATATATATTGTGGAGGTTAAATCTTTTATTGTAGTTGTGGTGAATAAGTTTTGGAGATTGTTGATTTAGATAATCGATGTTGTATTTTGATAGCTTATTGATTTTTGTTTGGCGAGTTGGTTAACCTTTTGATACCTTTGGTTTAATAACTCTTGAAGTTTGGAGTTATATGTTGGTTGTTTGGGAGATACTATAGTGTTTTCGGAAGGTGTATTATTCATGGATTGGTGGTTATTGTTTTGAAAATCTTTCACAGTATCCCTCTTCAATAAGCCCACTAAGTCCTTGATTATTCATTTTCCTTTAGAGTGTATAGTGTTCATATACCTTTTGTGTATCCCTAGTGTACATTTTGATTTGGTCATTTGTTTTGTTGTATTGTTGAAGTAGTGCAGCTCTTGGCCCTAACATAGGTCTTAGTTTTGCTTATATTGGTTGATTTTATTGTGATTTAGGCATTTTAGTTGATTGTGTTGTGCCTTTGTATTAATTTCTTTATAGAGTACTTCTTTCTTGATCTTGTTGTTTGTATCTTTATTGTTATTTCTTTGGCTTGTGTATTGTTGTATCTGTTATTTTTGTTTTGCAATTACAGAACGCTGTTAAGTTCATATAAAATGGTGCCGGGCATCTATAGAAAACAATTACTATAGATATTCTAAGAATACACGGTACCATCTATTACACCAAAATCGGCGACATTCAATACAGAGCAACCATGTTTTAGACAAGCTTTAAGATACCTGGGGAGTATTGCTTTTCCTTTTCTCCCTATTTTGTTATTTTGTATTATGTAGATGTATTTGTATTATATATTTTGGACAATGAGAAAATTGTTTCGTTTAAGTATGGGGAAGAGGTTCAATAATATTTCATTGTAATTTTGTATTAATGATTTTGAGTATTTTCTAATTTCTAGGCTAAATTTTTTGTTTTATTTAAGCTTTTTTTTTTTTTGAATTCTTTTGCATTTTTTGGCTAATTTTAAAGACTTTTGTATATGTGTGATATGTGTTAGTTTGGTGAATATATTATTTATCTTTTTACTTGGGAATTTTACTTAAGACTTGTCTAGAAGAGTTGATTTTGTGTACACTTATATATTGGATATGACATAGGCTAGTCTTGATAAGTGAGTTAACCTTATTTGTACCTTTAAAAATGTTGTGAATCTTAAATTCTTTTAGAATGGATGAGAATGGTGTGCTGAAATATATAGTGTTTATTTTTAGATTATCTCTAGTTTCGTGACATCTCTATTTATTTATTCATTCATTTGTGTATTGTATTCTTCAATGTAAATCAGAGCAAATAGGAGCAAAAGGTAGGTTGCTCAATGCACTTACTAAAGTGAGGAGAAAAAAAGTTCTAGGAATGCAAAAAATATGTTCTATGACGAAAAACAATATGTGATGAAAAACAAAAAGAATTAAAAAATAAGAAAAAAACAAAGCAAAAAGTAAAAATGCAAAGGATGCAAAAATAGCATTCAAGTTAAAATCATTATAAATGCATTCCTTGGTAGAAAAATTATGAAAAATGAGAGGCTACTACTTTGCTGCAAAAAGTTGTAATATTTTATCATAGAATTGTAATATATTGTTGTAAAGATGTAACATTTGTAATGTTGTACTTTTTATAAGCTATGAGACGTAAGTTAGTCAATTAGTCCTATCTTATATAAATTATATTGTTTGTATTCTTGACTCGAGGAGTAGAGTGAAGTACATTGACTTGGTATAAACTTGTTTAATTTAGCTTTGATATTCTTGAATATGTCCAGCTTAATACATAGGTCTACATGAGATTAACTTAGATAGATAAATGTTGGGATGAGTTATAAGGTGGAGGAAGAAATAATATTTCTACTATTTTGACCTTATTACATATAGGGCAAAATATGTCAGCTACCATTGAACTTTCATAAATTTTAATTTCCACCCTCGAACTTTTAAAACACATAAAAAAATAGCCATTTCAACAATAAAAGCTCAAGTACAATACAAAATCTCTAGATTTTAGCTCTTATTCTTCAATTTTTTATTTCTAAAATATTATTCTTCAACTTTAATCTCACTCTTTTCTATTCGAATTAGCTCTTCCATTAATTAAAACTATTAAGTGCTCACAAAAGTTCATCACATGACTTCCACATGATCTATTTTATAGGTATTTTCATTTACTCAATTCTCACAATGTGGTGTCATCCTTCTAATTATTATAAAGTAACTTCTATATATGACAGGAAAAGACTATTGCGACTTGCGCATCTCTCACTTCTCTTTTTAGATTTTTTTTTTTTTATAATTCACTTATACTTTCAAATTTATTCTTCCTTCCTGTAGAGATGCCAAGAAAATTACTATTCGTCAAGAACTGAATCGATTTTTTTTTTCTTCTTCATCTTTATGTCTTAGTTCTGTTTATTAAAGGGTAAAATATGTTATTTTTATTATATGGTTAGATTCGAAAAAGTGCAAAAGAGTAATCTCAAAATTATTGAGTCGAATAAAAAGTTTGAAGTTAGATTTCAAAATTGTTGTTAATAAATGAAGAAATTTGAAGAGAAGATAGTGAGATTAAAGTTGAAGAATAATATTTTAAAAATTAAAAACAGAGGAATGAGAGCTAAAATTTGGTGATTTTGTGTTGTATTTGAGCTTTTATTGTTAAAAGGGCTATTTTTTAGGTATTTTAAAAGTTTGAGGGCTAAAATCACACATTTTAAAGTTCGAGGGTGAAAATCAAAATTGATAAAAGTTTACGGGTGACTGATATATTTTGCCTTTACATATATGCTAAGTGTTCTTGTTAAGTCACTTATAATACTTGGTAGAATTTTTTATTTTACTTGTAAGTTAGTTATTCTTTATTCTTTGTGAATAAATATATTTTGTTCGATTCGTATGCTAGTTAATTCTTTGTTTTTATGAATAATTATGAATTGTTTGAGGACAAGAAAAGACTTAAAAGTGGGGGAATGATAAGTGATCATTACATACATATTTTCTATGTAAATTGTACTATAGTTGTTGTAAAATTTGATTTAAATGACCACTTATCCCCATATATTCATATTTTTTTGTGCAAGAGCCATAGAAGACGGCTTGGTGAAGAATAAGGCTGAAAAAGAATGAAAAGGAACAAAGAAGAAGACCAATGGTGCCATTGCATTCATTCACACTGTTGTGTAGCTTTAGATATTCTGATTTATCAAACATTATGGGATTCAACGGCACTGTGCAAGATTATTGCTCACAAAAAGTTAAGTTCCACGATGTCGTTTGGGACTGAATTCTACTGAGAAAAGCATGCAAGGCACCGCACATAACACTTTCCATTGTGCCGTATAGCATTGCAAATCAGATCTACTTCTCTCTTTCAGTCGAAATTTTTTGGGCTTTCTAAGCCCTATGAATAGAAGTTATCAACACAATAAGTGGCGGCCAACTCTGGGGAAAAACACCAACACACAAGAGAGTAGATTGAAGGTGAAGAATGGAGGGTTGTACAAGGAAGGCTTGGAGAAGATGAAGAAGCAAGCTTATTTATGAGTTTTTCTCTCTCTCTTTTCTTTGTTTTTCACTTGGCAATGTAATTAAATTCTTTAATTGTTCTTGAAGCCTTTTCTCCTCCACTTTTGCCTCCACAGATGTTCAAGCCTCTAAAAGGACCATTGCCACAACACGCACTCTTTGCTTCCTTGAAGCCAAATTTTGATGGACTAATTATTCTCTCAGAAAAAGTACTAAAGGAATCAAAAATTAACTAGTGAAATCATTCGAGTTTTTACACCATCTTCTTGATTTTCTTGTAAAACAAAACGTTGTGTATTTTAGCCAATTCTATGATCTCTTCCCGACATTCACCATTGTTTCTTGCATTAGCAGCTCTAGAACTTTGTACACATCCTAAAGGCTCCAGATTAAGAAATTCAAATTTTCTCCCTCTTTTCTTATAGGTCTTCTATTAATTTATTCATGGAGAAGGGAAGATTTGTGTTAGCTATGGATACTAGCGTTGACTTAAGGCCCTTACACTACAGGAAAGGTGCATTTTAGCGATGGCTTTTACCGTCGCTAAAATGAACGTGACGAATTTTCGACGGCAACTAACCGTCACTAAATAATTGGTCGCTAAGGGAAAATTTGCAAGAGCACACAACAGCCATCTCTAACGGCTACGGCTTAGTAGTGGCTAGACGATCGAAGTCAAACATAGTTGTGGTTATATGGCTACAATTTTGCGACGGCAGTGTATGTACAACCGTGGCTTATGTAGCTAACCACTACGGAATAGCGATGGTAATAAAAGTTTTAATTTTCATTACTTTTAGATAGTCGTCGCTAGTATGTAGCTAGTTGCTACGGTGTAGCGATGGCCTTTCATTTTTTAATTTTAGTTGGTTTATACATGGCCATCGTGATTATGTAGGTGATTGCAACGGCACTAAAATTTTGTTTAAATTGATTACGTAGCTAATTGCAACGTAATAGCGACAACTATAAAATTCTAAATCTGCTTTGTTTAATGGCCATCGCATTACCCTCGTTAACTTGAGAGTATTTAGCGACGACCGGATTTAGAGACGGCTTCTACCCTCGCTAGGCTGTAGCTAGTTTGCAACTTCCGCAACATATTTATTATTACTCTCTATTCCCTATAATATTTCCCTATATTATACCTATCTATCAAAACAATAAACAAGTAATATACAAAATCAAAATAGAATTTGAAATCCATAAATTGCATATTTACCAACACCAAATGTACAATGAAATGAATACAAAATTGTCCAATAAACATAGTTACAATAATAATTAGTATAAAATAGTCTAACAAATGTAAAAAACTAGAAAGTCAAGTAGCGAGTGGAGTAGGGGCAGCTCCCGTAGGGGGTAGAGGAGGTGGACCACTATTGCCGCCATGCGATGGAGGGTGGTGATTTGGGGGCGATATAGTGAAGTCCATCCTTACCATCACCATCACCCTCAATGTCGTCAGCTCTCTCATCAAGAATACGAGGGGGCTATGGTATGGGCAATCCCATTTTCTCAACCATCACTGTCAACAACCTAGTCATGTAGACATTATGCTGCTTGTATATCTCTCTATCTGTCTCTCATATCGTTCCTACATCCGTAGCTCAACCTCCTAGACCTTCTCATCTATCCTCCTATCAAAGTCATTGGCAGGAGCTGTAGTGGAAGAGTATAAGGGCAGCTAACTCTTATGCAAACGCTAACGTATGCATGCTGCCTCTGACCCCATACCAAAGACCCGACCCCTATTGAAGCCACCCGATGCCTGAAATAACAAGGCCTTCTCATCAGGCATGACGAATTAGGTAATGGAGCTACTAGAAGAACATTGTGAGTAATTCTGTCGTAATTGCTCCACATCCTCCTAAAATAGGAAAATAATGACAATCGTTACATAGATTACCTGACAAGAATTAAAATAATGAGAAGAATTGAACGCAATAAGTAATTACTACCACAGCTTTGTGAGACCGCTCACTGATAACTCTCCCTGCTTAGGCCCCTTCTGGAACATATGTAAACTCTTAAACATGTCCACATAAGTGAAACTACTCCCCCGCTCTCTCTGCTGCAATAATATTTAAATTATGAAGAAGTTAGGATAAAATATGTAAAGAGGTAAGAAAATTCTGTCAAAAGAATAAAGTAAATTACTAGATAGTCCCCATACTCAGTAAAAGGCCTCAACCCTCCCGTGTGAGTAGTACCACCGTGAGACCTACTCATCTTTGCCGTGGTAGAAACCCGCTAATAATCCTCTTATCCCCAATATCGAGTTATCTCAGTCCAATCAGCGAGTTCCACCCAAGAAGGACACTTGCCAATCGCACGAGCCTTGCAGAAGGTATCCGAAAATCTAGCTCGCAACTTCTTCTCCCAATTGAGCAAGATTCGTGCACCGTCCTCATCTCTCCAGTGGAAATATTTCTAAATAGCACATTTAAAATTTGTAATTAGAATATAATTACACTTTAGAAGTTAGATATAGTGGAACGCTTATGATGATTCAAATATTTTTTGATGAAACAGAAATCCAAGCAAATAAAGCACAGATATATTAATGCATGCATTAATGATGTTTGTAGGTATATAAAAAATGTCTTCACTCCTAACTGTAAGCACAGTTTACATGGACTAAACTACACTTTTCTTATGAATATACACATAACAAAAAAGGGCATATGAGTTATAAGAACAACCACAAGACAAGTGACAAACAATGAAATAATACTTTCTAACTTTGAACTAAAAGTTGTATCTTACGGCCCACTCCTAGAACTATATGTCCTTAACATTTGATGGGACATGTGCACACGTAGGGTATGCACCCTTGAAGTGCTGTTAGAACGTGTCGATAAGTAGTGAGACATAATTTGTAGCACTAGTGAACCTTGAGCGAAAAACAAAGAAAATGAGTTCAAATGATTTTGTGAAATGAGTTATAGCAAAATAAAATGAGGAATAAGACAATTTATCTATATGATTGTCTTATGTGGATGTGAGAAAATTAGAAAACCAACATTTAATATTTACCTGTCACCACGGGGAACTATGAGGGGCCTGCTCTCAACATCCTGTGGAGTTGGCATATTAGCCGACTCAGATGAAGGCCCCACCGGAAAAGGCTGTCCACTCAGCTACAGCAGATCCACAAGGGCATGCAGCGCTAGAAGTCACGGAGTCCGTCTCGAAGAAGGTTTGCGCTCACCATCTGACTCAGCCACAGCCTATCTTATGGGACCAAATGACCGTCTTCTGAAAGCCACAGCAGAGTGCTATGTAACATATAACAGAAGAACACATTGCGTGAGATCTACTTTAAATTAGATTAGTTTTAATAATTAATTAACACAAGATTACAATATAAATAACACGAAAAATTCTAAGTAGATATAAACAATGAATGAATGCATGCACAATACAATAATCTAAGGGAAGTGGGAAAATTTATGTAAGTCTGTAAAAGCTTTTGTAAGTTATTCAAAAATTATCTTCAAACTAAGTACTATTCTCTTGAGTAAAAAAAATGCATCTCGGGGAGGAAATTAACTAGCAAAACTTGAAATGTTTGGAGTAATTATTACAAACCATATTTATTCACTTAGATCATCTTCTGATAAATATTCTCCATCCTCTTCATCAGTGTCGGTATCTGTTTCCCATTCATCCTCAGCTTCATCTTCACCCTCGCCATTCCCCTCTCCAAAAACCCCCTCGTTATCATCTAACACCTCGTTCGACCTAGACTCATGTGTAAGAGGACCAAGATCTACCACCAATGATATACACATGACATTATTGTTATCAAAATCTTCTTGATAAGCTGTTTCAACTAAAGGGCCATCAAATGTATAACGAGCTTTGGTTTTACACACTGCTAACCAATTAAATCTTGTTCTTGGGACTCCTGGATATTTACAATAATATATTTGACTTACTTACACTGTTAAAACAAAAGGATCGTACTTCGGGTACCTTCTCCATTAGTTAATATCAATTAGTTTGAACTGCGGATACACTCTAACTCGATCTGGGACTTGATCAAGCCAATCACATTTGAAGAGTTACAACTGATTAGGATAGTTGACTAGGAAATTGGACCTCTATAATCTCTTTCAAGATTCCATAATAGTCATTTTCAAATGTGTTAGAACCTCCCCCTTTAACGCATACTCCACTATTTATTTTACTCTTCCCTTCACAATACTTGCTGGTGTGAAATTGATATCCATTCACAATATATCCTTAAAATGATTTCACATGCCTCGATGGACCCCAAGAAAGTTTTGTAACGATTGATTCGTAACTGTATTAAGTCCATTGTGCACCTATATAAATAAGAATATATAGTAAGTTAAGATATAAAAATTCTAATTTTCACAAGATTATATGAGCTAAAAAACTTCGTAATCTCTAAACCATAAACCAAATTCATTTTCTATTCTTCTATCGACCTCTTCTTTTGAAATGTTTGGTTCTCCAAATTGTACTTGTGTAATGAATATCCTAGAATGTGCAAATTAGAACATAAAGAAGATGCTCTATTGTCAACCCAAATTATTTTAATCTAAGTTAAGATAAGTCGTACTTGATGTATGGTTGGACCTCTTCACAATTTAATAACATAGAATTGAAAGCTATTTTATATTCATCCAATGCAAGGGACCTAGTTTGAATCTTTCCTAACATCTTTCCAGGAGAGTTGCACATAGACAACTTTGGTTCCTCTACTCTCGAGGTAACACATTCTCTTTCTTCATTGAGAGCTACAGTTGAGTGCTTTGTTTGCACATGCGATTCAAAGTAATAACAGAAGAAAGTAGATGCTTCTTCAATAAGATAGGCATTACATATTGACCTTTCAACTCTTGCCTTATTCTTCACACTCATTTTCAAACAATGCAAGAACCTACGATGCAAGAATATAAATTACTAGTATTACAGGACCATTAAATCAAGTTAGATGGAATAAAACAATAGTTATCTTTTGAAAGGATACATCCATCTATACTATACTGGACCATAGACTTTGCCTCATATGGTAAATGCACCATTAAATGTTCTATTACATTGAAGAACTCGGGGGGAAAGATTTTCTCCAACTAACATAGAAGGACGGGTATATCTGACTCCAACTTCTTCATATGAGCTACTAACAACTTTGGAGGACATAAATCCCAATAATACTGGCTTAATTCAATTAAAACTACCCATATATTAGACAGTAGGAATTCCTTGAGCAAAATCGAGAGTAGACGCTCCATGAACACATGACAATCATAGCTTTTCATACCTAACATCTTCAACTCTTTCAAATCAACATATCAGCCCAAGTTGGATGCAAATCCATCAGGTAGCTTCAAGTCTTTCACCCACTCTAATAGAGTCCTTTTTTTGTTCTATTGTCAATATGTAGCATGCTTTAGGTATAAAGACCCTTCCATTAGATGTAGTACTAACGCTCAACTCCAGCCTATGACATAAATTTTTAACATCACGGCGGGCCTTCAAATTGTCCTTTGTTTTGCCTTTCACATCCATAACTATGTTAAACATATTGTCGAACGCATTCTTCTCATTGTGCATTACATCTATATTATGCCCGACCAAATGTGTATGCCAGTAGGGCAAATCCCAAAAAATACTCCGCTTGGCCCAATTGTGGTTGATTCCTCTCCCATCACTGCTACCGATTTCACGGCCTGATTCAGTTATTTTTTGCAAATAACACACTCTAGACCAAATTTCATTGCCCAGCAAATGTAATACCGGTGGTGCTATTTCATGGCTGCTATCTCTCCTAAATGACCTTGTATCTCTCTTGTAAGGATGGTCCATTGGCAAGAAACGACGATGGCAATCGAACAAATAATGTTTTCTGCCATACTATAGATGAAATGACTTTCCTTGCTCCATGCAATGCGGACATGCCAATCTGCCAGCTGTGCTCCACCCACTCAACATACCAAATGTGGGAAAGTCATTAATGGTACACAAAAGTGTAGCTCGCATTTGGAAGTTTCATTTCTTGGATATGTCATAAGCAAGCACACCTTCTGACCACAATTGATTTAATTCATGAATTAAAGTTGTAGATAAACGTCGATATGCTTTGGATTTTTTTGACCAGGAATTATAACGGTCAAGAACATCATGGGATCTTTCATACACATCCATGGAGGAAGATTGTATGGAGTAAGAATAACCGGCCAAGAAGAGTATTGCTTGTCCGACAACCCAAATGGCGAAAACCCATCAATACATAAACCTAGGCTGACATTGCGCACTTCTCCTGCAAAATCTGGATGACTCCTATCAAAATGTTTCCAAGCCTTACTATTCCGCAAATGACTCATATAGCCATCCTCTGATTTGCTCTCAAAATGCCACCTCATGTGTTCAGCTGTAGTTTTGAATGCATACAACCTTTGTAACCTTTGTGTTATTTGAAAGTAGTACATCTATTTATAAGGAATCTCCATAGAATTTTCATTGTTCCTAACTTTCCTTTGCATATACCGAGCATGACCACAAAATTTACATTCACGGTAGCTAATATCATCTTTCCAATAAATCATGCATCCATCATTGCATGCATCAATTTTTTAAATCGGTAAACAAAGCCCCGACACTAGCTTTTTCATTTGATAGAAGTCATTTGGAATCTTATTACCACTAGGCACAATCTCCTTCATTAGTTGAACCACCTAGTTGAATACCTTCTGAGACATATTATTTTCAGATTTCATATTCAACAACCTACAAACCAAGATCAGTTGCGAGTGGTTCGTGCACCCATCCCAAATAGAAGTGTCCACAGCCTTAAGCATGTCATAGAAATTCTGGGCTTCAACAATAGGCAATTCATCGATAGACACTGATGGGGATTGGGTCGGTAGAAAATCAGGACCAGTTGCATCTAACACCATTTCTCAATATGGATATCTAGAACCCGATTCTGCACCGGCAGCCACACATCCACCAGTTGAGATTGGAATTGTCGGCATTGGAGTAGATATTTCACCATGACATATCTATCGTTGATAATTACTAACAAATCCACATTTGTATAAGTGAAGCTCAACTTGTTCTGAATCAATATAATTCTTGTTCTTGCACTTTGCACAAGGACATCAAATAACACGAGATCTCGTATTAGACAATGCAATGGCAAGGAAAGCTTTAACCCTATCCTGGAATTCAACTGTAATCCTCTTCACACCAAGGACATGCCTTCTATACATCCAACTGTGTAAGTTGGAGCAAGCAATTCTGCACGTTAGATACCAACATAGGTATGAATACATTGAGAAAGGATGTTTGATAGTTTACTGGAGGAAATGGATTCATGTTATGGTTGTGTTTTGAGTAAGATTCATTTAGTTCTTTTAATTAGATACATATTTTAGAATCACATACCATGTATAAGAAAAAAAAGAATAGCTACATGCATTTTTTACCCCTAGTCTTATTATAATTGAGAGGGAGTCGTGATGTGTTTGCATTTGGGCATAAAAATCATACAAAAACTAAGTACATTCTCAATCAAGTTTAAATTAAAACGTTGGACCCAAATCACACATATGAGTAAGCGTACTCATCATTACTGAGCATAGGGTTCAAACGAGTGTCGATCCTCAAGGAACAAGTAAACATTAATTACCCCTCTTTCATTGTTTAACCGACTCAATAACGTAAAAATTAAATAAAAAGAAAAATTAAAAATAAAATAAAATAAAAATATGTACATGTCAAGGATGGAGAAGTATGCAACTCAAACCATTGATTAGACAACCATGATCTTCAAGAACTTAACCATTATCATAATCAATCATTCTCTCGGCACCATGAAGGATTAAGGTAAGTTAGCATCACTTGGTCTGTCTCAACTAATTACTACCTTCTAGATAAATTAGCATCACTTGGTCTGTCTCAACTAATTCATCCAAAAGATGCATTAAACAAAATCCTTAATTAAATTTTCGTGGTCTGGCAAATTTAAAACATGAAATTAATCAATGAATCCTTGGTCTGGCAAACATCAATTAACCTTTAATTACTCAATCCTCAGCAATTAACCTCTTTGGTCTAACAAGTTAACAGGCAATGAATGCAAAAATTAATCAATTGCAACCATCATCAACCTCTTTGGTCTAGCAAGTTAACAATAGAAATAACTAACTAATCTCGAAATATGCCCAAGTAATTAAATACCAAGAAGAACAGTCAATTAATCAAAAGATCAAATAACTCCAAGAATCATGATTATCTAAAACAATGTCAAATTACAATAGAACAATTAAAACATCATTGTCAAGAAAAAGAAAATAAAGTAAAAGAAAGAACTCATAGACAAGCCCCCTTCTTCTTCATTTGAAAACCTTCTCGTACAACCCTCCTTGAACTTGAAGAATTCCTCCTTAGACTGAGTGATTTTCTATGATGATCAATGAATTCTCCCCTTTTTCCTTGTGTTTTTCATCTATTTATAGGCTTAAGAAGTGTCTAAACTCGTAGGAACAAAGTTCTTGGCCAAATAGAAGTTGGAAGATGCTAAAACTCCCCAAATTTCCAAAAACACGTCAAAAGATCGCAGCACCGCCTCAGGAACAGACCACAATCGGCGCCGCCTTGGTCCTTCGGAGCCGCCTGTGTTCTGTTTCTCCACTCATTTTTCGATTTTTCTCCAAATTTTGCGCATACGTTCCAGACTGCAGCCGATGTCACCTCAAGCCTTACAATCGACGCCGGTTAGGCTCTATTCTACTCTACTTCTCCAATTTTTCCATCACTTTGAAGTTTGTGCATCCAGTGTACAGCCGGCGCCAGTTCCAGGCTTCCAGCCGGCGCCACCTCTGCTCTGTTTCGTGACGATTTTGCTTCGTTTTTTCCAAAAACCTAAAATAATGACTAAAATACCTTTCCAATGGTAAAATCTCAAATATGAAATAATATGACTAGTTATTGCACAAAATGTATTACAAAAGTGCCTTAAATAACTACGCAAAATATAACCAAATTAGCCCATATCAAGTCGCCAGATATCTAACATCCATTTCTAAATGCAGAATGGTGATCGTTAAAAAAAAAAAAAAAAAAAAAAAGATGTTCGAATCATATCAAAAGGCAAAAGCTTTTAGATCTTCAAAACCATTCTTCACCTCTTTCATGTACCCTTCATATGTATCTATTATCCCTGTTATCTGGTAATTATACCATCCACTTGTCTGGGCTATGATCAAATCAGATGGCAACTATTTTTTGTCCATCTATTAAAATCTCAAAGATAACATGGACTATTAACCTCTCTTTCCAGATTATTCCTGCTAGATTTGCGAAAGACTACATCACTACAAAGGTTGAATATAAGTTCATGCTTCAAGTCTCTGGAAAAATAAGAAAATAGCAAGCCATTACTCGGCTCTCTGGCATAAGAACAATTGTACTAATTATGATAGAGAGTCAGAATTATAACCGGCTAGTTTCTATCTATCTAGAGACTCCAAGCATGAACTCACATTCATCCTTCATAATGAAGCACTCTTCATATTATTTAGCAGGAAAAGTCTGAAAAGAGAGAACAATACTCCACGTTATCTTTGAAATTTCACTTGAATGATGAAAAGTAGTTGCCACATGATGAAAATGGCCAAGACAAGTGTATAGTCTAATTACCAAATAAAGAAGGATAGACACATATGAAGGGTACATAAAAGAGACGAAGAAGGGTTTTGAAGATCTAAAACCTTATAATTTTCATATGTTTTGCACTTTTTTTTTAACTATCATGGTAAAAAATGCTTTTAGAAATGGGAGTTACAATATTTTAAATTGGACCGTACAATACCTTGAAATGTGAATGACAGAAGAAATGGGGAATTGGTTGAAACTGCTATGTTGCTTACATCCATCTATTTTGGGGTTGATCTTCCTATAATCTATAGAGCAATATTGTCGGTGAAATTAAATGATTCCTTTTTGTGTGGTTAGGGTCAACTAAATTGTTTTCCAATGCCTGAAAGATAGAAAAATGAATACTACTTAACCTATCAGGAAAGGAGAATGATTCTAAAAGATGGATTTGTTAGTCAAATTGCTTTGAAACCTAAATTGGGTCAAAGTTTATGATCTTTGTCATGTTGTGCTTTGCATAGCGAAGATGGTTGTTCAACCAAACGTACTGGATAAAATCAATCCTAAGGTAATCTATTTATCTGTAGTATCAAGTCCAACTCATGAAAACTTCGGCAGAGTTTCCCTTATAATCTGGACTTTTTCCAGACACTAGGCCACCTCAAATCAACCAAAATCCAATAAAAATTACAAATACACATTCAACCAAAAAAAAAAACATAAGGGTAATAATCCATTACCCACGAGGAATGATCACCCATCACTCACGGGGAATAATCACCCATCACTCATGGGAATCCATTCATATAAGTTAAGCATATAATAACTTCCATGAAGATATAAAGGGTAAGAAAGTGCATTCAATGGAAATAGAGTATAATTCAGGTAAGTGCATGTAAAATAAGTGCATTCAATGGTAATGAGAATACAATTCAAGCAAGTTAAACATATAACAGCTTCCATTTAGTCACACTACACTAATTAGATAGTTTAGGAAGGATGTTTTTTTATAGTATCAAAATCCAACTCAAGTCTAATGAATGTTTTTGATTAACCCATATACCAAGGCAAATTTACTTAAAATGTCATACTATACTAAATTAGATACCAATAAATTAAATTAAAAGTTTATTTTTGGAAGGATGATTTGAAGTAAATTGGGATTTAAAATTGAGTGAGGAAGCAGAACGGTTTTTCTTTTTCTTTTTTTTTTTTTTTTTTTTTTTTTTTTTTGAAGGAGATAGGGGAAGACAAGAAGTGAAGAATGGAATAAAAAGAAAAAAGGACATAACATGGCGTCTAATTTGAAACTTACCTCTTGAACAACAACTTTCTTACTACTACTAAGATAAGTTATTATCATTAGTAAGCAAAACAATGTGAAACTCTAACATTTTCCTCAAAAATGGACCCTATTTCTGACATCAAAAATTTTCTTTAATAACTCTTTTTTTCCCCTTTTAAAGGGTTGCACTTTTTGGCGACGCACTTTTTATGTTAACAATGGCCCCTACAAGATTTGCTGACAATGGCCCCTGATGAGGGTGCCAAAGTCATGACAAGGCCATTAGGAAAAGCTTGGAGAAATTGAAGGTCTCCAAATTTGAGCAATCAGTGGTTGAACATACAGAGTAAAAGCCTGAACAACCATCCCTTTACAGTATTGTACTTCCAGAAGTTCTTTTGAAGCAAGCAGTAAGGAATTACTGCATTGATTTATTATGTTAACAAGAGAAGATTCAAATTGCAGATTTGAATTAGACTACGAAATAAGGGGACGAATGCCCCTTTGCAGAAGCCTAATATATACATATATATTCTATATAACGCGGTTTTAGTATGATATCTAGTTTAGGAAAGATAAGCAAGGGGATGAATGCCCCTTCACACCAGGTTTTAGTATGATATCTAGTTTAGGAAGGATAATCATAATTTACTAAAATTTTGCTCTATTCTGGGCAGGAACGAAGAACATGTTCTGGGCAAGTACAACACATTCTGGGCAAAGACAAGAAGTCCAGAGCATTTGCAGTAAGTAGAATAAGGCAATCCACAATCCTCAAGATCAAAAAATCACTTTCAAAAAGCCAAATATTTGAATCAAAGTAATTATGTCCTATACTTCAAAAAAAAATATTGACATCCAAAAGCTTCTGGAGTATTCAAAATACTCCAAAAGACACAATTGTCCAAGCATCAGCTGTAATTAAAAAAAAAAAAGTACTATTCCAAGCATAAAGCATAAAACATAAAGCTGAGGACTTGCCGGCTGGTAGAGGGGAGACACCGACGAAAAAAGGGGGAGACATTGGTGTCCACGCAAACGATGGCTTCGACTGGAAAAGGGTATGGTTGCTAAAATAATAGCCTAGCTAACCAATCGCTAATAGCGACTAGAAAAGGGTTTGGTCGCTAAAATAGCGACGACATTGAGATGGCTTAGGGTTTTGTCGCAATATAAATCTGAATTAGTGACGGCTTAGTGTTTAGTCTCTAAACAGAGACGAATTAGCGACAGTTATTTGATATATCATGATTTAGGTTTTGAATTGCAGATTATCTGCACAGTACTGTCGATAATTAGCTATGTATTATTGTGATGGTTTGTTGCTGAATTCAGATTTTTTTATATTTCTGAACAATGTTGGAGGACCATCGCTAATTAGCGACGGTTAGGGTTCCGTCGCTAAATAGAGTAACCGTCGCTAAATAGAGATGGCACTACAATGAATGGTCAACCATTTGTCGTTGTCGTCATTCTGGTCGCAATGTCGTAGCAAATTTGTGACGGTATTTTGCCGTCGCAGTTTGTCGTCACTAAAGTAAATGTTTCTTGTAGTGTTAACTTGCGAGGATATGAACTTATCAGTCCTATTACTTCCTTACCTTGATAATAGCACTAAAATCACCAATCACTTGTTGTACATATTCTTCTGGACTGTACACTTTATTAGAATTTCGGGAGAAAGAGGAGTAATCATTACTTTCAACACTAAACATGAACCCTAATTAGTTCATGTGTTAAATCTACTCTTGATATGTTGGATTTCAATTTCAATTGAATGATTATTTGATTTTTATTGTGTTGGATTCATTGTTTGGGTTACTCTCTTCTAATGAATTTGATATACGGGATTAGGATTTGGGTTCCAATCAATTGGGTTCAATGTTTGTTTTCCCTTGATGAACTTGAAAAAGGATTTGGGGGATTAGAACTTAATAATCATTGGATAACCTATAGATAGGGGTATTAGGTTCTTCCGGAATTTTGGAGGCTTTGCACTTAATGCTTCTTAAGTTCAATTGGGAAGGTAGAGATACCTCTAATTAGCTTAAGAATAGGAAATCCATATATCAAGAGAGTGTGGGTTTTGCATTCGTGACCTCTCCGATATTAGAATTGGAATTTAGCTAACTTGAGTTTGGTTTAGTACTTAGCTAATTTTGGGGGATTTTTGATAGGTACATGTCTTATACTCTATTTCTCATATTTGATTTTCCCATGGCCAATCTTGAGTGTTATTGTGTTAATTCTCTTAGTTCGTCTATTGTAGTTAGTATATTCCCTTAATTTATTAAGCTAAACAATAGAAGAATAGTTAGTAGTGGTACCTTTAACCCTTTTCCGTGGAAAAATGACACTTGCCATTATACGCTATACTACGCGATAAGTATACTTGCCCGATTATATGGTTTGAGTGTTTTAGTATTTTAAATATAAAACTTGATTTTATATGGATTTGTGATAATATTTCCAATACTTGAAAAACACACAACACGTATGCATGTGAAATACCTACATTATTAATCTAAGGAATCTTCTATTTTTGTAGTTGGGGTTTTTAATTTTCTATCACATAAAAACGAAGCAGATATGAAGAAATTGTGTCAAGGTATCTTACGTTTCCATGGTCTCTTATATTCTAGATTAGGAACATTTGGTGGCTTCCATATACCATCCTCTTCTTCATCCCAATTAGCAAGTTGATTAAAAAACCAAGTAATTAGGAGATGCTACATATAAATTTATGTGTCTATGTATTTATGTGTTCTTTCCTCTTTTTTCTGAAGACAAATACTATCGTTTATATGTTTACCAAGAGAAAAATGGGAGGAATATCTTTAAAGTTTAAAGTTTTACTTGGACAAGGATTTTTTAGTTCTATTCCAAATCAAAATTTCACTTTAATTCAAATATATTACTATTTTATGTATATTTCATTTCTCGAAAACTATCATCTACTCACAATACATCATATTTTTTCTCTTGGACCCTACCTAATCTTACCTATTTAATATTTTTTTACAAAACACATCTTAAACCAGATTCTTATCCACTTACACCCTAAACTAATATGTTTAAGGCAAATTAGAGCACATTTTTATAACACTAATGATTAAAAACACAAAAACACAAAATATGACTATAAATTAAGTGACTATTAAAATAGGCAAATTGTAACCCTATTCGAACTTAACCTCCAACAATTTAGAACTCCTTCACTTGTTAAGAAACTATGCTTTCATCATTCGAAAGGATTATAAAGCAAAATATAGTGCAAGGAAAAAGAACAACCTTTTTAGCTTTAGGATTAGGAATTTCTTGTAGATTTTAATCATATCCTTGCAATACCAAAACAATGCATGGAAAATATAGCTAATAAAATTCCTCCTGATAAAAAAAATTAGAAATAAAAAACTAAAAATTCAACACCATACACAAGAAAAGTACCTTGGGTTTGAGTTCATTTAGATCCTCAGTATATTCTCTGCCATCCCAATCTATAGGCTGCAAGGAATAGAAACTTGTAAGAATCTGCTTGTTGAATACCTCATACTCCAAGCCATATGTTCTTTTTTTTTTTTTTTTTAAGAGGACTAATCAATCTGCAAAACCAATGAAGAAAAAATAAAACCCAAGAGAAGCGCTCTTCTTTGGAGATAAAATAAAAGAAAGGAAGAGTGAAAGGGTTGCAACAATTGAGATTCCAAATGAAAGCAAGGAAAAATTGAAACAAAATGGAAAAACAAAAGAGAAATAAATGGACCAGAAGACAACTCTTCATTTTTTGGCTTGAAGGAGAGGAAGAGAAAGATGGTTGCAACGGTTGGGATTCCAAATGGAGGAGGATGTGAAGAAAAAAATTAAAAATTAAAAATTAAATTAACCGTAAATTTTTATTTTATAAAATCTAACTTGCTTAACATAAATATTTAAGAAATATATTAAATCTTAACTATTGAATTGACAAAAATTGAGATGGAAAAAATAAAAAAAAAATCAAAATAATGTGTAGTGATAAACTTGTTTCTTTTCTCAATGGCTTTTCTTTTTTTTTTTTTTTTCCTTCTAGTTTCTACAAAAATAAATAGAAGCAACCATATGACAGGAGCAAGGGAGGAAAAAAGTCTCTTCGTAATGTGTTGATGAGATTAATATCATAATAGTAATAATAGTTATAATAAAATAGAACATGTTCATATTTTTGAAAATATAATATAGAATGTCTAGTTTATCCATGACAATCAAACTAATCTCAACCATTGAAAAGGCTAGCTAAAAATATTGATGAAATTATCACCGTTCATAATAGAATACAAATGGTTCTATTAAATCTACAACATTAATTGGAGAAGTTGAAAAGGTAAAATACAAAATAAAAATTACTTAGAAAATCTCTATGAACAATTCACTCCCTTCTTCACTTTTAGTATATACATTTATATTAACAATATTTAATATAAATGAATATGTTTACTGTAAATTTGAGACAAAAAGTAAGCATTAGGGACTAACAATGTAATTTACTCTCTTTTACATCTTTCAAGTTTCAGGTCTCCTCTAGGTCAAGGGTCGCCAGAAGAAAAATGGAATTTGGTGTAGCAGCCACTAGAGCTTTTTTCATCAAAATCAAATCCAAGTACTCACTAGCCAAAATCAGTCCCAAATAGGGTAATAACAAAAAAGATTTTCATCCAAGTTAGGAAGCAAAATAGCATACTTATTTCTATACTTTTTGCAAGCATATGTCATGCTTTCTTAGGAATAGCAACGATTATTCGGCTGATTATGTGACACTTGCAAATGAAGAGAAGTTGTACATTTCATATATGTGAAAGAGGTGTTTACATGTGTATATATGGAATTAAGATATAACTAACTAGTTATCAGATAAGATATACGAAGATATACAAAGATTACATAAGATACAATCTGTTACAATCTAATCTTAACTAATAAATCATAACTAAGATATGCCAATATGCCCCTCACAAGCTGATGGTGATAGAGAACATAATCGAAGCTGGGACACAAAATGAGTGAAAGTAGTCTTGGGAAGTGGCTTGGTTAAAATGTCTCCGAGTTGATTAGAAGAAGAAACAACTCCAATAGATAATAGGTAGGAAAGAACTAAAAACAAAATAACAATCAATTTCCACGTTGTCACACCAAACATGGATTAGAGGAGAAAATTACAAAACCCACATTGTCGCACCAAACATGGGATAGAATAAACAAATGCACTCCTAATTCATGAAGAAATCGAAACCATCCATTTTATTTCAACACATACATTAGCAATAGCTTTAAATTCAAACTCAGTAGAAGAACGAGCACCGGACTTTTGCTTTTACCAGATTTCCAAGCAAGAAGATTATTGTTGAGATAAATAAGAAACCCACCTATAGATTGCCTATCATTAGGACAACTAGCCCAATCTGCATCGCTGAAGGCAAGTAACTAATCAAGAAGACATTAAGAAATCATAAAGCTTTATGAAAAAGTTCCTTTTAAATATCACAGCACCCGCTTTAAGGCCTGCAAATGAACGTGTTAGTTGATGTAAGAACTGACACAATTTGTTCATAAAAAAGGTTATGTCTGACCTAGTGAGAAGAATATATAGTAAACCACCATAAATTTGTCTATATAAAGTTGCTTCATAAGTAGCAAGGTTATGGCCTTGCATTTTAGAAAAAGGAGAACCTGAAGCTATTGGAGTTGAACATGATTTGCAAGATGTCATTCATGTCTTAGACAATAAACTTGAAATATAAGCTTGTTAAGAAAGAAGAATGCCTTTAGGATATGGAGATATCTCAATGCTAAGAAAATGACTCAGAGTACCTAAGTTTCAGAGAAAAAACTGCCAATTTTGAAATAACAGAGGTAACAAAGGAATTATTATTGCCTGTTATAATCACATCATCAACATAAACCAAAAGATAGCAACAATAACCATCCCTATTAAAGATAAAGAGTGAAGAATCAGCATGAGAGTCAACAAAATCGAAACAAAGAATGAAAGAACTCAATCGATGATACCAAGCTCGAGGTGCTTGTTCAAGTCCATATAGAGACCTTCTCAATTTGTAGACATAATCGGGATGTGTTTGATCAACAAAGCCGAGAGGTTGAACCATGTAAATGTCCTCCTTAAGAAAACTATTTAGAAAAGCATTAATTATGTCTAATTGGTGAAGATTCCATACTCTAGAAATAGCTACTATCAAAACAAAATGAATTATCATAGGTTTCACCACTAGACTAAAAGTATTAATGAAATCTAGCCCATATTCTTGAGTGTAACCATGTGCTACAAGTTTGGCTTTGAGCCATTCAACAACACTAGTAGCATTTTGTTTCACTTTGTACACCCAACGACTACCAACAACATTCACATTCAAAAGACATTGTACAAGATCCCATGTACGGTGTCTTTGAAAAGCATTGAACTCAAGTTCCATAGCTTTCCTCCAAGCCAATTGGTTTTTGGCTTCAGTAAAAAAGGTTGGTTCCACATGAGAGGTTGGATTAACATGTTTTTGCATAGTAGAAGGTCAAAGATGCATAGAATGAGTACGAAAAGGAAGAAAAGGATTAAGTTATGGTGAATTAGATATGGTAGGCAGTGTTAGGATTCGTGGACTCCTAAACGCAAAAAATATCTACGAATCCCTTCTGAAGACTCAAACCAAACGATTTAGGTCAATCAAGGGTTTACAGAATTACCTCGGTATTGTCGGAAATAAGACTTCTGCCTTCAAATTTCCAGGCGTATGTACATTTCGGACAATCACCAGACGCTGCAATACACAAACGTCTTCTATCGGATATACACGGCGAACTCAGTTTCTTACCGGGGAGTGCTAGCGCCTAGGGTTTTGAGAGGCTAAATTTCTAATTATGGAAGTATGAAAATTTTATGGAAAGTCTACAACAAGAAGGTGGCTAGGGTTTTCTTTTAAAACCACACGAACTTCTTAGAGTCCAATTCTCATCATATCTTATCATATCTTATTTTAAGTTCAAAAAATTTTAAAAAAATATGATAACATTCTGTTACTATCTTGGTAATTTAATTAATTAATATACCAAGTTAGATTCTTATAATCTGGATATCATCCAGATACATCGAATGTGGACATATTTCCAAATTCATTGTATCTGGTCATTTTCTAGGTTTGATGAACCTAGACACATTTCCAAATATATCGAACCTGGTCATCAGATACATCGAACCTGGTCACCAGAAAAATAATCTAACGTGTCCGCTTAATGTGTGACCCTATAGATTCATTTAACACTAGCAGTGTGCCTAAATCACAATTAAATGGCCCACAAATTATAAGCAATTTTTAGCAAAACATTATAACTATCCAGGTTAAATGAAGATCAGTGATTTTTTTGAACCAAACCATAACTTTATATTTAGTCCTTTTGTCACATGATATCCAGATTAAGCATAAGGCACGGAGCATGTCATCCTTATTAAGCTTAATCAACTATTTCTTGATCTCATAGTAGACAATTCAAACAAATAATATCAATATCCCAAATTAATATATTTGAGCACGACCATGCATTTTAACAGTCTAACTTATCAAGGGGCTCATAGACATCTCTCCCAAGAATGAGAGGGACAAATTCCTTCACTATCAATCATATTCCTCGCCCTAATTTATTCTATATCTAACAGTGGTTTAATTTTATTATCTGTTTAAAGACAACTTTAGATAATATCAAGATATAGAATTTATCATGTAGAAAACTCTGATGAATTCATGTCGAAGGACTTCTAATATCATTATGGCTAAAAAGTACTTATGACTTGTCCCATGAAGTACTCTCACAGTGGATCATGTCTAATACAATATTCTCTAACATTTATTTATATTTTAACTTGATATCTCATATATCCATGATTAGTAAAACATAGTCATCAAGTCACAAATATACTAATATTAATTTATTACTATTCCACTAATAATAATAGATTAGGGACAATTTAAGAATAGTCATTCTATTTGTTATAGAGTTTTACTATCAAATCATGTACTTGATGACCATAAAACTAAACGCATTATTCACGGAAAGAAATACCTCATATTATTACAAAATATATAACGAAAATAGTATAAATACAAATTGTTTTAGGGTATATCCCCAACAAGTAGCAGGTCTGAATTGGTGAGAGGTAAGGGTGGAAAAGATGAAGAGGAAGTTTGTGTTGTAGAAGAAAAAGATAAGAGATTAGTGGAAGCAGCTAATTGCGATGGAGCTATGTGAGTAGGAAATGTATGGCTGACCTGTAACCATGGAGAAGAAGCAGAAAATGATTATTAAACTTGTGAAATAAATTTCGTGCATGGAACATTTTGAAAAGGAAAAACAGATTCATCAAACTCAAAATGACGAGAATAATATAGACGACCAGTAGCTTTATCAAGACCCCGATATCCTAGCTACATGATGAGAAGAATAGCTCAAAAGACACATTGTCTAGATCAAAAAGATAATTTATGTGAATTATAAGGTCGAAGTAATGGATAAATAGCACACCCGAATATTTTTAGAAAATGATAATCAGGCTTTTGATGAAAAAGAAGCTGAAAAGAATTTTGTTAGACAATACTTTAGTTAGCATTCTATTGATCAAGAAATGGCAGTCTCTAAAGCAAATTGCCAATATTTGAATGGTGCACCACAATGCCCAAGTAAAGTTAAACTAATATCTACAATATGTATAATTTTCCTTTCAACAATTCCATTTTGCTCATGAGTATGAAGACATATTATGCGATGAACTATGCCATGCTCGTGAAAGAATTTGTGTAGGGATCAATATTCGCCACCCCAATCAGATTGAAAGCTTTTGATGAAACAATTAAACTGTTTTTCCACAAGGATTTTGAATTGTTTGAAGACAAAAAGAACATCACTTTTATCTTTAATAGGAAACAACCAAGTGAACAAAGAATAATCATAAAAAAAAATAACAAAATAATGATGACTAGTATAAGAGCATAGCGGTGCTAATCCCCAAACATCTGAATGAGCAAATTATTACCGATGACTACTACGATGATGAGTTAAAGACAAAGGCAATCGATGCAATTTTCATAACAACATGTTGCACATTTATTGGGAGAAGAATTTGAAGAACAAGGTAATTGAAAACATTGAACAAGCTGGCAAACAGTCTAAAAACTTGGATGGCCAATTTAGGCATGCCAATTCTCCAAGGTAACAAGGAAAGCCACGGTATCTTAATTATTTTGCTTTTGAATAGAAACATAATTTATATAGTCCCAACTCACTTGTTCCTTGTAGTAGACCTTTCTTGGTAATCCGATCCTTTGCAAGACAATAATTAGGATGAAAATTGAAAAAGCAATTGTTATCTTTGCAAAATTTTTGAATAGAGAGTAAAGGTTTGGTAATAGAGGGAACATGTAAAATATGATGTAAATGTAAGGGCTTAGATGAAGAAGAAATAGAACTTGAGCTAATGTGAGTTATGGGAAGTCTCTTACTATTACCAACAATGACAGAATCCTTACCCTAATAATCATTGGCTATGGACAAAGAGGTTAAATCAAGTGTGACATGGTGACTTGCTTCTCTGTCTAGATACCAAAAAAGCAGCATTAGATATGGCACTATGAGGTTCATCAATTGAAGGCTGCACCAAGGATAGATTAGCTTGTGGTCAGCTACCAAAGCCACTATAGTTTTGTTGATATAAAGAAATTTGTCTAGGAGCAAAATTTCCATCAAACCTGCGTCTGCAATTAATAGCACTACGATTAGTAAAAACACAAATCTGAGAAGACTGGGCTAGCGAGAAGGGAAAGACCCCTACAGCCTCTATTTCCACGGCCACGTCCACGACTATTATTGGTAGAAAATTGAGAAAAAAGAACATTGAGCAAGATTGACAGTCGGCAGATTTGGTTGTTGTGCTTTAAGATGCAGTTCGTGAGCCACGAGTTAACCATGAAGCTCAGTAAAGAAACTGAAGTGAGACATTGTTGGAGTCCTCCAATGATGCCATTATATTCTGTGCCGAGCACTATAACAAAAGTCTCTTGTAACTATACTTTTTTTACGTCATTAATTAAAAGTGTCCATATATTAATGATATTTCCAACATTTAGAATAAAATGTCGCCAAATAAAAAATATTACATCATTTTTAAATTTAAGTGTCGGCATGTTATATTTTTTTCCCGACATTAATGAAATGCATCGTAATATTAAAATAATTTTTGATACATTTTTAAAAAGCAACATTTAATTAAATAATATCAAATAACGACGAGACTTTCTGATATAAATGTCGTCTCATTCAAAATTATGGGGACGTTTCAAAATTAATTGTTCAATTTTAAAATGAATTTTTTTATCGATATTATTTAGAAACATCCCTATAATAATGATATTCCCGTCGTTTAGAATAAAATATCTCCAAATAAAAAATATCGCGTCATTTTTTAATTCAAGTATTGGCATGCTATATATTTTTTACAACATTAATGAAAATAAGTCGTAATATTAAAAAAAAGTTTCTAATACTATTTAAAAAAGTAAATTTTAATTAAATAATATCAAATAACGACGATACTTTTTGATATAAGTGTGTCTCATTTAAAATTATAGGGATGCTTTAAAATTAATTGTCTAATTTTAAAAAGATTTTTTTTTTTGCTAACATTATTTAAAAGTGTCCCTATAATAACAATATTTTCGTCATTCAGTATAAAATGTCGCCAAATAAAAAAATATCTCATCATTTTTTAATTCAAGCATTAGCATGTTATATATTTTTTCGACATTAATGAAAATATGTCGGAATATTAAAATAAAATATCGATAATATTTTAAAAATTAAAATTTAATTAAATAATATCAAATAACAATGATACTTTTTGATATAAGTGTCGTCTTATTCAAAACTATAGGGATGTTTTAAAATTAATTGTATAATTTTAAAAATAATTTTTTTGCCAGTATTATTTACAAGCATCCCTAGAATAATGATATTCCCAATGTTCAGAATAAAATATCGACAAATAAAAAATATCGCACTATTTTTTAATTCAAGTGTCGGCATTTTATATATTTTTTTCGATATTAATGAAAATTTATTGTAATATTAAAAAAAATCCGACGCTTTTAATTCATAGATCTCGTAACTAATTTTTAAAGATAAAATGTTAATTTTCATTACTTATTTTTTAATGAAAAAGGTAAATTAATAAAATTTCTCTTACTAAGTCATCAATAGAATATTTAGGTACATCAATTTAATTTTTTAAATGTTAACGACCAACATTAATTATAATACAATATAAATTTGTACGTTTATTATTGTATCTTGTAAGTTAGGTATTTATAAATGATTATGAGCTTGTCTCTTTTAATTGTAAAAAGAATTTAAATTAAAAATTTCATAAAGGCAAAATTGGTTTATTACTCGTAGCGTATATTACTATCTTAACACCCTAATCCTCAATCTCCTTAATTTAATAATAGAAAGAAAAAATTTTGAATATAAAATTTAATTAAAAAATTTATGGTTAATTAGGAATTTTCAAATTAACCAATTTTAGTTCCAAGGAATATAAAAAAAAGAAAAAATTACTAAGAATGACGTCGTTTCGTTCTTAGTCTTCCTTTTGAATCTCTGCTATTTCTTTTTCTTTGAGGAGTCCTTTTTCTCTACTTTTTCTCTGCCATTCTTCCTCCTTCTCTACCGTTCTCCTTGTCAATCTATCCAAGGAAAAGCCACTTAATTGCTTTCTTTCAGTTACATCTCTTCCCTCAATTCTTTCCAACTTTCCCCTCTCCATTGTACCCACTGAGCCACAGAGCCGCCGCCATTGGAGTTTGCAACCCCGCCGTCAAAGTTTGCAGCTACCACTATCGGAGTTCGCAGCCACCGTCGGAGATAGGTTAACATGACAAGATTCACACTAGTTTGAGGTTTGTCTCTCTTCTTCCCTTTCAAATAATATACATATAAATTATAGAAAATACTTCTCCATGAATTGTGTATATTCTACAAGCTAGGGTTTTCAATTGGGTAAACTTTTTCTTAATTTTTATCTTTGCCGACCCTCTGTTGCTATAAATCCAAGAGGGAAAGTGACAAACGGACAAATCACTAGTTTTCTGATTTTTGAGGCAACTGTCCGGTCTTTTTTCCTACCAATTTTGTATTATCACTTTCAATTCCCACATGCTTTACCATGGTAAATACTACAGTAGTCCTTTTTTTTCCTTTTTAGAAAATAAAAGGATGTAATTATTACTACAAATGAAATAGGATTTTGGTGTTATTTTTTTTAAATTGAATTTATGTGCAAGTAGTCATGGCATGTTTGTTTCATGAGGTTGAAATAGGATTCATGTTTTTTGCTGCCAGATATATTGACCAATTCTCTAGATGCCTATATGTTGAATACAAGAAGCGTGGGATTGATGTGCAGTGCCAAGTATGTAGTCATGTTCTTTTCTTGTTTAGTGACTATTTATACTAGTAATTGTAGTCTTCTTTGTTGTAAGTTGGAGATACATCAATCTCAACATAATAAAAATGCTTAGATCAGAAGAATGTTTGTTCTGGAATGATCTATTTTCTAAACTGGATTATTCTCCCTTGTTTTCTATTAGTAACAATCAGGTTCTAGCACACTAGCCAAGTACCTTAATCTAAATTGTTTCCTTGTTCTTTTTTGTGCTGCATCTAAATCTCTTAACTTATTACCAGTTTTGCATTTTTGCTCTAGGAAGGACTGTTTCTTTGGCATATTTGATTGCACCTTACTTCTTTCACTGTCATAAATATAGTGCAAGCTCTCACCACCTTAATTTGCTTCATTTCAAAGTGAGACTTGGGGGGAAGGGGGCGGGGGAAGGGGGGGATCCGTTCTGTCAAACAAGTATAATTTCTGTGCAAGAAAATCTTTGAGACCTAATACTAACCCCTTTTGACTAATTTTCTCTATATTACATTTGATGGTCTATTTACTTTTACCAATAATAACTTTGTTCAATATTTTTTACCTACTGGTTAGTTTCAAGCTAGTGTATGAAATAGCTTAGTTCTACACACAAATTCCTATTTAGTTTCTTTAGTTTTTAGCTCTTATTTTTTAGTCCTATTACTGAGGTGGTGTTCTTAGTAAATCTTGGGGATAGTTGTAATAAGTGCATTTACTAAGAATCATGTTTATGTGCAGAATTTGCAGATGGTTTGCCTTATGAATAGGTTCTCTTGGTGTTTTCACTTGGTTGATCTCTTTACTAGTTTCTGCCTAGCATGATAGACATTGGAATGGATTTCACTTTGAACCCTTTATGCTTTGCCTCTTTGGCATTTTTCACTTGAACTTTTAGCTTCCCCCGTTCTGCACTTGATGCTTGACCTTGTTAGAAGTTGATACAGAAGTTGACCATTAACATTCAAAGTACTAATTAGGTCAACAGGAGATCGTGCGATGGAGTAGAGCATGGAAAGTAACAAGATACAACAAGAAGGAAGTCTCTAATTACTTGGTAAACAAGAGTGAAATATAGGTGAAGCGATACATATACAGTGGTGATTCATCTGTTGATATGGATGTATCTGCTTGATCTTAACTGTGATTTTCTGGTCCTGTTTCCATAAACTGGAATTTTTATTGAATAGTAAAATGAAAGGTTAAAACTTGAAAAAGGCATATTCTTTTATTAAAATTAAAACATTAAAACAGGCACTAACGATCACCAAAGAGACTAAGAGGAAAGCCACAGTTTGTAGCAAATTTCCAATTCCTAAATGACTTCTACATCTTTCCAACTAGTTACACAGTATGTGCTATGAAATAATCTCGTCCAGTGCATGTATATCGATGGTAACTGATCTTGAATGCTACAACTCTTGGTATGGTTGTTTTACCAATTAGTGTATTTTATATTCATCCTATAGTTTTTTATACTACAAAACTACATCAAGAAGTATAATAACATGAAGTTGCAAAAGGCATCTTTTAACCATTGATGTTCTTCCCACTACTCTAGCAATTGACAACTCTGCCTCTGTGATGTGCTAATCTTTTGTGCTTAGAATACTTTCTTGATCATTGTTAATCAAACTTATTTGACAATATTTGCATAGAAAGTCATGCAAGACTCTTTTCCATTTTTTTTAGTTTTACTATGAGTTGCCATCTTGTGTGGTTGGGGGGGGGGGGGTTGCTGCATACTTTTTTATTTTTTTTAATTTTTTAATTTTTTTAATAAAAGTATTAGTAAAAGACCACAAGAGTTTTTGAGGCATATAGATGCCTTTAAATTATATCAATTGTATATAAAAAAAAAATTGTCTATGCAAATGTGTGGATTTAAGCTAGGCATATAATCTGGGTAGCTTTCTAGTCTTTGTACATAACTGGCTCCAAGGGAACTATTGAAAACTTAATATAATAATACTGACCTATAGATTTTAGCATCAAAATGTTATTTATTTTATTTTTATTGAACTCCTATCATGCTTTCTTTTCTTTAATTGCTTAGCCAAATTTTATTGTGTGATCAAGATCTATTGGGATCACAAGCAGAAGTTTACGTATGTGTAATATGTGTCTATCCCTGCTTTTTGAATATTTGTAATATTTTCCAGTGATATCTTCTATATGTAGTAGTTTCCTGACTCTTTACAAATTTTATATATTTCTACGAAATATTTGGTGTGGAACCTCAAGAAAATAAGTTAATTTAATTTTAGTCATTTGAATTTTGCTTCCTATGTAGGATGAACTTCTAGGGTTATTCAACTGTCAATTTCTTTTCACCAATGCAAGATATTCCATTATTGGTATTCAAAACTGTGGCCTTGGTGGTGTAAATGAATTCAGGTATCTTGTAAAAGAAGCACACAATCGGGGAATCGAGGTGGCAATTTTCAACCTCTTCTGTGTTGTTTTTTGTTTCTTTCCTATCGAATTTGTTCCAATGGCATTGTTTCTTACTCAAATATAGGTGACCATGGATGTCATTTTCAAAACATCATTTCAGAAATTGAACAGGAGATCATGGTTTCTTACTTCATATTTTTTGGTCCTTTTTAAATGTTTACCATTGTTTTCTTTATTTGATGTGTAGGGCTATTGGATTTTCCATCAACTTGCAGAAATATGAAGTTTTTTTTTTTTAGTTTGCCAAATGAAATTGAACTTTTATATTTAGTCTAATTTATATTGTAGTTAGAGATTTGCTAAAATGCTTTTGAGTATGAGTATTTCAATTTTGTTTAATTTATACACTTTATTTAAATAAATATTATTCATTTTGTTTCAAAACTTTGATTTGTTTACAACTTTCTATTGTACAATGTAAAAATAAACATTTGTTATAAGATTTAAAATAGCAAAAAAATTTCAAAAAATAAAATACAATAATTGTCAACTTTCGGATGCTTAAAAAACGTGAAGCCAAAATTGGGACAGTATTTATGTAGTGTGACAAAAAGAGGAATGCATTCATAAGTAAGTGTAGCTATTTTAGGGATGCTTCACAAAATGTGGTTGTCAAATTTTAGGACACTATGATTGATTGCGTGGTAAAAAAGGGGGTGGAATTATATTTATGTCTCTAATTTTTTGAACATTTATAGAATAAAGTATCGCCAATTTTGAGACACTATAAACATAAAACGTAGCTAGAAAAGTAGAGAGATCAAAATTTTAAATTTGGGACACTTTTAAAAAATGTCGTTATGGTAACGACATTAGAGAATTTAAGCGTAGTAAATTTAGATACGCTTATAGAAAAAGTGTTGGTAAATTTAAAGACGCAAATAAGAAAATTGTTGGTAAATTTAGAGACGCTTATAGGGAAAGCGTTTATAAATTTAGAGACACTTATAGAAAAAGCGTCAGTAACTTAATTTACTGACGTAAAGTCTTGCATCGTAAAATTCCTTGGCAACACTACTTCTAGCTATGTATGTGGAGACACTTATAACAGCGTTAGTAAACAATTTTATGACACAAATTAGCGTCCCAAAACAAACTTATTAGTGTCCCTAAATGCTAAGTTTGTTGTAGTGGAGCTTACGAAATATGATGGCATTGAACTTTGCCTCTGAAATTGGTTAACCAACAAGAGACAAGGAATCAGCAATTGCTTTGGGTTGATGGAGATATTCTGACATGGATTTGTCATCTTTTGCAAGATTATGACGCTCAATATGCAGCTGTATTCTTTGTGCATGACTACCAATGCCATACGCTACTCCAAGAGCTTTCTAGATTGCAGATAATGAGAAAAAAACCAATAAGATGTGGGAAAACTTCCTCAGTGATGGATGATAAAAGCCAAGAAAATAGAATCTGATGTTTTGCAAATAATGTTGTGTAGGCTAGATTAGGTTCTATCTCATGTGTTTCAAAATTAAGAATGCCCTTTGGTGGAGAAGTTTCTGAACCATTAAGAATGCCATGAAGATTATAGAAATTTAACAAGGAAGTAAACTGAAGTTTCCAAGAAACATAATTCTTTGAAGTGAGTTTGATTGAAAATGTCAAAAAGATTGAGATTGTTGTAGGAGTCATAGAAGAAGAAGCTAGCATAGTCAAGATGAAAGGGCTTTAATACCAACTTGAAAACGAAAAGAAGTTGTTCATATATGTGAAAGAGGAATTTATAAGAGTATATATAGAGTTAAGATATAACTAACTAATTATCAGATAAGATACAACGAAAATACATAAAAGTTATACAAGATACAATATGGTTTTAACTAATAAATCAGATATGCCGATAGTGACATATAGAACTTTCGACAATTTTGATTTTACTTAGATTAATCATATGCGTATGTATATAGTTTAAACTTAAAAAGACTTTTTATATAAATTACTTTTTGTTAAAAAAAAAACTTATTAATATTTTAGTACTTAATCAGTTAGTATCGGCATATCGACAATTTTATTAATCTAACAGTTTTAGTGATACCAATGTTAATACAAATAATAATATTTCAATTACGAGCAATATAATAATAGTAAGAAGATATTTAATCGATAACAATCATGAGTTATGGTTATCATATCGTTGCCATTCCTATACTCTCTCCAATATATGGACCTTCTCACAGTTAGGAATGAACCATATCCATACTTGTGGGATCAATTGACCCTGCTCAAGTTACATAAATCCTTTATAGTTTATTATGCAATTTTTTAGTTCATCCACTCTAATTTAAATTTTGACCACACTAGACAAAAGCGGGGGGGGGGCGCATAAGAATCCAAATATTATAAATTTACCTTATTTTAGGTATGTAATTTCATGAGATTAATGATCAATTTACTACTATTATGTTTGGTTTGCAAAATAGAGGGGCAGGAAAAGGGGTACTTTTTTATCTCTCAATTTTTCTATTTTAAGTAAGTTGAAATTTTGATTATAAATCATGCTTTGGTAAGATAATAAATATTGCAAGTATGATCAGTATAATAATTATAAAAGGATTTTTAACGATAACAATTACAATATACGATAAACGTTACCATGCCATTGCTATCTCCAATGTAACCTTCTCGTGGTTAGGAACGAAGCCATATTCGTATTTGTGAGATCAATTGACCCACTCAAATTATACAAATCTTTTATAGTATACTATATAATTTTTTATATTGAACCCTTTCCAATTTTAGTTTTGACTCCATTAGTGAAGGTAACGTACGGCAAAATTAAACACAAAAGCATGCATAATATCAAAACAGAGGCAGCAGAAGCTTTAAGAATTTTAATACATCTGCGTTTGAATGACCTTGTTGGCACCGAAAAAGATGTTTGGACCACTTCTTGCTGAATGCTTGAAGTCACTGGTTCTCCCAAAGATACCTACAGTTGCACTCTTGCAAGCCATCTGCTTCTTCTCATTCATGCGAAACTTTTGAATTTCCAAAATATGGCCACTACCTTAACCACCACCGGTGAAAGCTAGAGTCAGAGGATTAAAGAATGGCCTTGGTTCATTTTAATTCAATCGGAGAGAGAGACCGAGAGAGCGAAAACAAAAACACTTTTTCTTTTTGTTATCCTTTCCCACCAAATAATGCAGGGTCCATACCTTGCTTTTTTTTTTTTTTTTACCCTTAGTCTCATCCATTGGGCCAAATAAATTTATTTACTTTTAGACTTAAACACCCATAAATAATAAGGCTCAATTATTTATTTTCAGTGTTTCATAAAACGGCCCAATAAATAATTAACAAATCCAAATAAATCAATATAAACTATAAGACCTTTTATCTAGTCTATACCTAGGTTAATTTTCTAATTATTCAATCTAGGCCTTGGGCCCTGAATAATTAATTAACCAATTAAACTAGATAAAATATATACTCTCTCTTAGGCCTTTTTTTTTATTCTAATCTAATAATAAATTAAACTATTTAAATAAAATAAAATCCATAATAATCAAGACCACTTTAACCCAAATCTGTCAGGACTTCAGGGCTATTTCGAGGACCAAAAGACACATCGCCTTTGCGCTACTAAATGACCAAAATACCCCTACAATATAAATAGCTGTATTTTACATTTTAAATATTTCCTAATATCACCATGAGAAAATATTGACCTCAAGGACAATGTTGCGTTAGCAAAGTCTCCAATCTACAGGTATAATGACTAAAATACCTCTCTACGCATCGTCATACATTTAGAGAGGAAGAGTGTGCTAACACCTCTCTAAAAGATATCTACTATCATTAGACCTCTAGTCCAATGATCCACGACTCTTGGAATGTTTCCGCTTTCTAAGAGAGTCACCCTAAAGCAAACATCCAAGTCATGTTCCCCAAGACCCTGGATATTTAAATCATTCGAACAGTCACAAGGGTCGATATAGCGCAGAAACTATCTTGTGTAAGTCTGTATTAACTAACTAGTCACATATACCCGACATACAAGTTTATCAACCCTACAAAAGAACCTCAATTACAGCATATCAAAGTACATACTTCCAGCTTTGTTAGACTACCAACTCATACTCAAGCGGTAAAATATTAGTCCACGCTGTAACAGTAATAGTTTGGGTTTCTTCTAAATATTACTTTTAGAAACCACTATTACAAGTCATACTCTACGTATTCGAAATACGCTTATGTTATGAAGTGAGTGGACTACTCACTGGCTAAAGGTAAGCCATTTTCCATTTAGAATCCATAACACAATAACCTAAATATTATGATATTCTCATTCTCATCAATCGGTTAAGAACAAACGTTTATGTGTTAAGTAACACATGATCCAATCTTACTGTGAAATACCACCATTCACATAGATTACTTACTTAAATACAATGAGTCCTTTCCAAACGTAAATCATGCACAAATAAAATGTAAATTCAAAAACAAATTTTGAGAATATATTCTTTTAGTAATAAAATCGATAATTACATCAGAAAACTAGTTGGACCGGGAATTCCCCGATTTAAGCAAGAAAATTGTTATCCCTACGTACTCCCCTTTAGAGAGCTTTTTTTTTTTTTTTTTTTCAATGACGATTTTGAAGAGTTCGTTGTGTAATACTGAGATAAGTAGAGAGAGCATGGTATCGACTTTATCTAGTGCTACTGCGATTGTAGAGAAAGCATTCTCTGTTATGAAGATTTCGAAATGTTGGCTGCATAATGAATGATTATTTATAAGCAATGCGTTGATCATACAATGTTTTCAAGATATGTGTTGTAATCATGGACAGTTAAATAGGCTAATTTACATTCGGTTTTTTTTAATCTTTTTGCTTGGCTGTAAATAAGTTTCTGGACTAGCTATGATTGGTTTAATTATAATTAAAGATAATATTAATTAACTCCCTAAACTAATGGTCGTAGTTTCGCCACGGCTTGCAGTGCTATATTTCCTACCCTTTCTGAGGAAATGACATACGGTATGCCCTTAGATCTATATTCTCCAAATGTGGGAGCATTCAACTAATGTAGAAAAGATCACCAGAAATTTTGAAACAAGCCAATGTCCTGAGAGAATCGAAGATGTAGATTATTGTTCGAGATGTAAACAGCGATTATCCAGAACATCACTCTTTGACACGCAAAGAATTGTGACCTTGCTGTACAAATAAATTATGAATGGGAGCATTGTTCATCAACATATCCCCACTGACAAAATCACAGCACATAATAATCTTCTCTTGCAATTACTGTTCTCCATTGCCTTGGGTAGCACGGGAACTTACTTCACCTCGGATGCGCTTCTGCAGATGTTCCAAGCTAGCCACTCGTTGCATTGATGCTGTTCTTCCCATCTTGTTAGCAGTGCCTGTTGTAGCTACGGGATTCTGATGTATATTATCTACTGTAGGAATCTCCAGTATACCATTCTGGATTCTCGGATCATGAGCAGGCAGATGATTACTGGAAGGAGCTTGATAGTAGTGCTGCTTTGGGTCCTCTTGCACAGGTACTGCAGCATCAGCTGACGCGTCTGATGGACTAGCAGCAAAAGAGGATATGCCCATTGCGGACATCTCAGACACAGCTTGGAACAGTGGGCTCAACCCAGTGACTCTTTTAACAGTTTCCTCCGCCATTTTCACCTGTAAAAGAACAATATTACTGGACTGGAATGCAAAGGGGTTTGCCAAATACTTTTACCATCTTCCCAGCCTATTATTCCAACTAAAGGACTGCACAGTTCCTTGAGGGTAATGTATTCATTCAACATATTACTCATTATTTATTATGTTTTGAGAAACTTCAGAAGTTACATTCGGCTAGATAAAAATTTAAGAAAAATGTCCCAGATAGATCAGCTGGATCATAAACTAGATCGAGCTACTTTGGTCAAGATGTTCACGCACCTGGCCCGAGGATTAGGGGGACATGTTCCTTTTTCTGCTTACTGGTGTTTGTATTTTATTATCTGTTACCAAGCTTATTAGCTTAGCCTAGGCTTCTTTCTATTAATTGAATTTCTTTTAGGCTATGTTAAGATTGAAAACATTTGGGAGGAAAGGAAATGAGAAGAGAGGGAGACATTCAGTTTTTATGCATTTTGATTGGTGTTTTGATTTGTTTTTTGTTTAAGGGTAAAAGAGGGAAATGAAAAAGAATGGAGAAATATAGATTAGCTTAAGAGCTCCACCTTTGTTCATTTGAAAAGATGCACAAAAACGAATGGAAAGAAAACGTATTCAATTAAATATTGTAGTGACTAAAAATGTGCTCATTTAACATAACTACATAATGCTTTTGCTCACTTGAAAAACATGGACAAAGGCTTGAAACCAATATTTTTATCCATACAAAATAAATATCTAATCCTTTTCTCTCCTGTCTCTTCTTTTCCACTCTGTCAAACTACTTTCTTTTCCTCAATTCATTCGTACAGTGCACCCTAAGAGAATAAGTATCCTAGTTTCTCTTCTAAAACCTAATATACAGTTACAAGAAAAGCTGATTACAGGTCCTGCTATCGCAAGGGGATAAGCCTTGGAAATCAGCATTTGTCCTAAGATGTCACATTTTCTCTGTTTTTAGATATGCATCTTAAAAGCACAGATGAACCACTTACCTTCGCTCTTAGTGTCTCAACATTAGCTTTCAAAACTCTATTGTCAACAGCTGCTTCATTGTACTTCTGACTTATGTCAGTAAGGCGTTTTAGTAGAGAAGAGTTTTCAACTCTTAATTGAGAAACCTGGAGGAAACAGATAATATTGGACATTAGTTTTAATGAAAATTACTGATATAAATGAAGAAGAATAGTAAGGACATGCCTGTGTCTCAAGCTCGGTTAAATGGGCCTGCTTTCTTCTTCTTGAGCGTCTAGCTGATTCTCTATTGGAAAGCATCCTGTAAACCATATTATAACCAAGAGAAGAAAGATGAATCAGCCGTCTAGCATCTGCATATCGCAATTTTGAAAACTAAGAAATTTCATATTTTACATTTTCTCTTCTTTTTATAGACGAAGTATTTTTTATTTTTTCCCCCTGGTAGCCAGATCGAATGACAATACATATAAAAGAAGGGATACAAAGTTTTCAGAGAGTTAAACATGGAAATCTTCTAGCTGTTTTATTAAGATGAATTGATATAATCTGAGGAAAATCTGAAGGTTTATAAATAAGGCAGGACCTTTCAACATTAGGTCCTCCTTCTACTTCAACTACTCAAACAATCTGGCCTCAAATTTCATTTTGGGGGTTGAAAAATGGAGATATTATCTAGTTAAACAAACTCCTCTAGAACTATTGCTAAACCTGTAATTTGTTAAGTGACAGCAGTATGAAGTAAAAGGGTGTAACTTGAGTGTAGTTAGAATAAATGATTCGCCAATGCATTAGAACTGTAAACATAATGATAGCAGGAAAAAAAAAGGAAAAGAAATTATATATTGCTAACATTGAGATCAAGATTTCTCTTAGAAAACTTCATCTCATCATCATTTAAATAATTGCAATTTACTAAATCCGAATAGCAATTATGTTGATCTTTCATATGACATGCAAAAGAGGTAAAAATACAGCATCAATATAACAGGAAGTGATATTATTAACATTGTATTTAAAAAAAAAAAAAACAAACAAACTGTATCCACAAACTATGACCAACTTATTGAAGTTTGAAGTCATATCCCAATAATAATCAAATGAAGCATATCCTCTTCTTTTTGTCTGCCATACCTCTAAACAGATGAAAAATGAGGGCATATAATATATGGCATCAGTATTGTACCTCCGCATACGCTTTGCATCGGCAGGGTCCATATTCTGAGATGTCTCAACTTCCCCTTCAATGTCATCTTCATCAGACTCTTCTCGAGAAGATCCACTTGTTGTTGATCTCACCTGGATGCCAGATTTCTTCTGCACCACAGGCAATGAAGGTATTCCTAGTGGACCACCAGCATCTTTATCCTGTGCCTTAGGAAGATCAGGCCCAGATCCTACAATTAGAAATTGGCAAGAGAACAATATCGTCAAGAACAAATTCTATATCCCTCAAATTGTTTTGTAGAAAAAGCTTGTACTTGAGCAAAAAATAAGAAAGATGCTCCTACTAATGCAGCCACTATACTTCCATAAGAGTCTTACTCAGTTGCCCATTGAAAAATTTCAGAACTTGTGATGATTATAACTATCATATCATTCCTAAATATAAGCTAATGATGTTGAGAATATTCCAGTTCATAACAGCTATAACTGCTACACAGTTTTAAATACTTTTAAAATAATTTTTACATACTGAGATCTGATCCTACGAATTAACTTCTTCAGTTGTTTAACACTTAATATGGAACAATAACCTTTGAGAGAGTCGGATTAGCTATTAGGTCATAATGCTCTCTCAAATTTAGGTAAAAGTAACTGTTAAATACGTGATAGAAATGTTCTCCACAGCCATCCTCAACCAAGGCAGGAAAAGTAAATGCAACTTCTCCATCTGCCACAAAATAAACAGAAAATACACACGAGCACTGCAGGAATTTGTTATAATGACATTTTTTTAGAAGTCAAAGAGCAAACCTTCATCAACTGAAATAAGATATATAGCCTTATCTAATTTGAAGATATTCCTGACTAATCTATTTATGATTCATTTCCAGATTCCACATTCATCCACAATATATATTTCTATGAACATCACTTGCTAATTCATTCCATTGAATCATACAAAGACAACACTTGTCATAAGCAAATCCCATTCTTCACATCAACATGTAGACCATCATCATACCTTAAAAAGACAAATGAACAAAACATCCAGAGCTCATTGTACACACTCAAAACAATTGATTTTGATCTTAAAAATTTGTACCAGAATTACTTGAGGCTTCCGCTAAATTGAAGTATAAAAAACTATGAGAGTTTCCTGGTAAATCCTTAAAGTTAAGCTTTAATTGAAGATTTGGAAATTTCCACCACAATTGTCATAAAGCTAACCTTTAGAAGAAGCTTGAGATCCCATCAGCTTTGCTGTATTCGGTGCGGGCAACCCACTGTCTGGTGGTGGTGCCAGAGCAGACTCCCCGGGGTTTGCATAGTTAGCCTATTAACAACATTGCCAGAACAAAATTCGGTGAAAATTTTATCAGAATCAAACTACACGAGAAATCTCCTCCCCAAGGGGGAAAAAATCAAAGGAAGACTCAGATTAAAAATAACGTATAGATTTGAATTAAAAGTATAACTATGTCCAGGACTATATGCTGCCCGAGAGTATAATTTAAATTCTGCCAAATCAAAGTTAAATTTATTCAAGGAAAAAAAAATGCTTAAAGCCAAAAGTCACATTAAGAAGTCTTTCTTAGATAGAAACCTCTCTTTTGATCCTAATTTGTTGTTAATAAATTCAAAATTAAAAAGAAAAAAGAAATGGGGGTTCTAAAATGGGAAAGAGTACCCGAGTCAAAGCCACGGCGGCGCACGCCAAATTGAGGCGATTTCTAAGGAATGCCTGGTACTCTTCCGAATCAATCGGAAGATTGGCCGGAGGTCCGCCTCCTTCAACTCCAAACGACGAAGCACCTATCTTAGCATCTTTGATGCTCTGATTAGCACTGAAATTATTATTCTTAATCTGATCAGTTCTAGAAGATGTGGCTTGTTTGATCTCCCGGACATCCTGAGGAACGGTGCTAGGAGGGGAAGATACAGGCGGAAGAGAAGGAGGTGACGGAGAATTATTTGAGGCGGAGGCTTCTTGGAGGAAGCGTTGGAACGCCCATTCAGATGAGCTGCGGTTCATCATTTTAGACGCGTTAGAGGATGAGTCAGCGCCAGAACAGCCGGACACTGAGTCCTCCTCATCGCCGAGTCGAATCGGAAGGGGAATCGGCGGCGGATGGGGTGACCAAAACTGGTCCGCAATGTCGTCCACTGAAAATACCCTATCCATCTCTCTCAAGCTGTTGTGTATGGAAACGAATCAAATTTGATAAGTGAATTTTCGTTGCAGTATTTCAACAGTGATAAGGAGTTTTGCTAAAATGCTTTCAGGTGATGTATGGAATGTCTCTTTATTATTATTATTATTATTATTATTATTATTATTATTATTATTATTATTATTATTATTATTATTATTATTATTATTATTATTATTATTATTATTATTATTATTATTATTATTATTATTATTATTATTATTATTATGGATAATTCATATGTGGTGGGACCGCGGGGCATATCTTCTAGAATACTATATGTGTTTATGAAAGAATATTTTGATTTATCTAAAAAGAGAAAATTTTATAAAAGGAGAGAATTATTAGTATAAGATTTTTGTTTTTTTTTTGCCTTTTTCCTTTTTCAAGTTTTGACATAATTGGTGGATAAAATGGTATTTGGTAGTATAATGAAACATTAATTTAAAAATATAAGTTTTTTAAATTAAATTTTTTTATTTGAAATTTTTACAAGATATAATGAACGTTAAATGTCTAATAAATAATTTTTTATTATCGAGTTAAAATTTGTTTTTATTGTCATTAAAATTTACTTCTCATTTTTAAGAATTAAAAAAAATTTTTTTGAGGCATAATCTTGATACAAAATAAATAATGTTTACACTTTCTACAAAAATAAAATTATAAAATTAAATTCTTACCATTTCCCTTTTTAACAATATAAAGGTGCGTATTAAATTTATTGCATCTAAATAAATTTATCTATGTCCATGCAAAGCCCAATAACTTTGTAAAAGTGCTCTCGTTTTATTATTACAGCTTATTTATTTTTCATCCAATATCAAAATTATATAAAAAAAATACTTCCAAAAATATTAATATTTCAATAAGAAATTCAAAAAATTATTTGATATCAGATATAGCCAAATGAACTAACTAATAAAACAAATGGACAATCAATACTTAAAATACATAATCATAAATTTCCTTGAAAATAGATACCTTATCTTAAATGATCACACACAGTTAGTAGCTTTTATTTCACAATTTAGCTTAAATTGAATAATTGCATCAATTCAAAACTTCTATATTGGGAAATAAGTCAACAAAAAGCTCTTATTTGAAACTGAATTGATAAATTTTTTTATTTTAAGTAAATAAATTTTACATTCAATATTCATCAAGTGCTTCTAGTGATTAAATTAATTATACACATTTACTTTCAATATATATATATATATATATATATATATATATATATTATATTTCCTATCAACAAATTGCTAAGCATCCAATAGTACGCGAATTTTTTTTTTTCCACTATAAAAAAATCTAGATATTATTGATGCATATCCATTGCATTCCCAAAATATAGGTATATATAAAATACATATTTGTATATTACATTTTTTTTTTATTTCTTAAAGGCGTGCATTTGGGGAGCATCTTATCATTGCTCCGATAATTTTGTCTTCGTTTGTTAATGGGGAGAAACTTTTCCTCCATTCTAAATCCATGGCTTCCATTGGATACGTCGCGGGGGAAGCGGCGGCCCAACTTGTGGATAAATATAGAGACGTGGCCCACAGATTTCATTGGCCCACTCAAAAAAAGGTGGGGCCCGGATTGTCTTTTGCATTTCAAAGCATAAAGCTCTATTTGTTTGTAGCTAATTCCTAATTCATGGTTTTCTTTGGAAGAATTGTGTCGCCCGTCGAAGCCATTGGCAACTTTTAAAAGGCAATCGGTCACTTCTCACAAAGTCACAAATAGTACTTTTATTAGGTCCATTTGGTCGAAACATGTTGAAGAAATGTGATGTAATTGTCTTTTTCTTTTATTATTTTTATTTTTTGTGACAAATGCTCTTTTTCAGCCTTAATATATATTTTTTTTTAATCAAAGGTGATGGTCACTTTAAATTTTGTGGATAAAGGTCGCCCAATACGATGGACCTTGTTCTTTTTTTGTTTTTGTTTTTTTTTAAATTTATTTATTTATTTATTTATTATTATTATTTTTAGAAGATGGCCATTAGTTGATGGCTGCAAACATCTTTGGGTAGATTTACAATCCGTAAGACTTGGCAAGGAAAAAAAAAGGGAAAAAACGTGGCAGGTGGGCGTAGTTTGCAAGGGTTTTTGACCAAATCGGGTCAAATTTGAAAACACGCAACGCGAGGAGGACGGATGAAGGGGGCAACCATGTTTAGAGGGCTCATCGCGATTGGCGGGTGCGATGTGCCCGGCTATTTCGCGCTTGGAAATCGCGAGTTATCCTAATTCTGCCCAAAGCTGCCCTGGTCCCATCTCTCACATGCCCGACTGAGGAAAGCGCGACTGACAGTCATGAGGTTGCCACACTACGCGACTACCAGTCGCGAGGTGTGACAACCACGCGACTGTCGGTCGCGCGGTCTGTGCCACACAACCAGCTGTCGCGCGGTGAGGGACCGCACGACTGGCAGTCGCGTGGCCCAAAAATCGAAGGAATCTCTGTATTAACAGAGATTCTGTTGACCAAATAAATAAAGGGTTCATGGGTGCGGGGGCTTCCACGGCTATATATACATTTGCCATTCTCCTCTTTCTCTTTGCTTGTCCAATTTCATTCCTCTTCTTTCTCTTCTTTGCTTGTTCGATTTCATTCCTCTTCTTTCTCTTCTACATTCTTCCTCATTTACATTGCACAAACAAACTTCGCCTTCTTCTCATTGCACTACTATTCTCCTATTTTATTTTTTTAAAATTTATTTGGCAAAAAAATTATTTTGTTGTTGCGAAAGGAAGCATATTTTTGGAGTAAAGTATTGCTGCAGAATCTGTTCCAGATAGAGAGCTACAACCGGAATTATTATTCGCATATTCACTGACAGAGTTCTCCGCATATACCAGGTTTTTCTTTTTAAACAATAAATTATTTCAATTCTATATTTATTTGTAACTTAATTGAATATAATATTATAATTTATTGTTAAATTATAGACCGTATGTATTTGAGAGTATATTAAATAATTTATAAATTTATTTCTTGTATTTATGTGGAATAATAAAATTGTATTAGATGTTGTTTGGATTTGTATTCTCTTATCTTATGATTAATTATGTGAAATAGCATAGTATGTCATAAATAGTAAATGAAATTTTAGTGATAGTTATTGTTGTGGATAGATTTTTGGTGTTCTATATCTTTGATTTTTGTGCTAACCTTTCTTTACATAATTAGTTTATTATGCAAACTAATTATTTAATTACACTTTACATATTTTAATTTAATTAATACAGAATATTTTTAATTAATTATTTTAAATTAAGTTGGTTAATATTTTAATTAATTATACTTTACATTTTAATGAAGTAATACTTGACATTTTAAATTGATATTTTAATTAGTTATTTATTTTAGTAAGTTTAGATAATTAATTATAATTAAATATTTTTTAGACTTTACACATGTTTAACATATTATGTTATTTTAAGTATTTTACAAATTGATAGATAATTAAAATGTTATTATATTTTGAATATTTACATATTTTAAATATTTTTTGATAATTTAATTAATTATAAGCTACGTAATTAATTTAATTAATACGATATATTTTAATTAATTATTTTAAATTATTTTGGTTTGGTTAATATTTTAATTAATTATACTTTACATTTTAATTAAACAATACTTGATATTTTAATTAGTTAATTATTTTTATTAAATTTAGATAATTAATTATACTTAAATATTTTTAGACTTTACACATTTTTAAAATATTATATTATTTTAAATATTTTATAAATTGATAGATAATTAAAATGTTGTTATATTTTAAATATTTACATATTTTAGATATTTTGTTAATTTAATTAATTATAAAATACTTAATTAATTTAATCAATATTGGATGTTTTTAATTAATTATTTTAAATTATTTTAGTTAATATTTTAATTAAATAATACTTGACATTTTAATTATACTCGATATTTTAATTAATTATTTATTTTTAGTAAATTTAGATAATTAAGTATACTTAAATATTTTTTAGACTTTACATATTTTTAAATTATTATATTATTTTAAATATTTTATAAATTGATAGATAATTAAAATATTGTTATATTTTAAATATTTACATATTTTAAATATTTTGGTAATTTAATTAATTTTAAAATACTTAATTAATTTTTATTAATACTTGGTATTTTAATTAATACTGAATATTGTAATTAATTAATACTTGTAATTTTTATTAATGTTTTAGTTAATTAATGCCTAATATTTTTAATAGATATTTTAATTAATTAATTAATTTTAGTAAAATTAGATAATTAATTATACTTGGCATATTATGATATTTCTTTATAATGATGAGCGATATATTATGATAGCTTTTTTTATATTTTTTTTAAATTTTTAATAGATAAAATGCTTCTAATTTTATATAGGTACAATGTCATTAGAACAGCCTGTTAGATTATGGTTGTATTGGGATTGCGATATTATAAGTACAGAACACGGCGATTTTTTTAATGGTCCCTGTCGGAAAGCATTGATTGTGAGAAATCGAGTTACTTTCCTCGGTTTAGTCAATAAAATATGTGCAATTCAAGGATTTGATACGGCTACTGTTCAGTTGCAAATCACAATGAGGGAAAATATTGCTATTGGTACGACAATCAGGTCTACAACAACTTTTATAAATGATGATGAAGATATAGAAAGTTTATGATACTATTCAGCTACCGTGTAGGGATAACCAATTGATCTGCATATTAGTCATAAGATCATCCAGATACCGAATGTAGCAGGAACAAAAAGTCAAGAGCAAAACAGCCAAGCAAATGCCACTGAAACTTTCACTGAATTATTGAACTCAGCTGCTCATAAGAACATGCCTAATTTTGATTTAAATCTACCTGCTCCTATTGACCTCAATAATCAACCATTCCAACCAAGTGCTACGACACAACTATTTTCATCTGCGGAAATCGGTGTACCCTTAGATGTAACTCCAGTTGATGAATGGATTGCTCGAGAGCGCAATTGGGTTGGTGCACCGGAAGCGGTGGTAGATGGTTTAGGACATACCTCTGATATTGATGGGCCTACTGCAGAAGATACTCCCGATGAGAATGAGGACCCCGAGAGAGATGACGATACTGAAGAACATATTCCCGATCACTTCGTAATGCAGCAAGAGCCTGGAAGACCCACTGAATATGAGCGTTTATATAATCCACCATATGCAGTGTACCTTGATAGGTTGGATGCTGCCCAGGAAATAGACAACGAAGCTGATGGATTTAGAATAAGCAGCAGTGTGATGGATTTTTGGTCAAAATTGAATAATGATTTGAGAGTTGGCATGTGGTTTAGGGATAAAGATGAGTTACTTTGGACTATTCGATCATGGTCAATTAGGATTGGACGTAAGTTTAGGATAGTGAAAAGCAAGAGTGCACTATGGATTGCCGAGTGTAAAAATTCAACTCAGCAGCATCCTTGTCCTTGGAGAATCCGTCCAAGAAAGAAAAAGAGTCATGGCTTATGGCAGATATCTCGCTGGAATGGAGATCACATTTGTCTAGTGCAAACTGTGGGCGGGAACATCGCAATATGAGCGCAAAATTCATGGCGAAGCATATTATGATGATGATTCATGATAATCCAGAGATTAAAGTCAGCGAGATAAACAGTCATATTCAAAATACACTGCATTTTACTTCGTCCTACAGAAAAGGGTGGAACGCTCGGAATTTTGCTATTGAGATGATATACGGAGATTAGCCTAGTTCGTTCGACCAGCTACCGCGGTATATGCTAGCGTTGCAGGATGCGAATCCTAGTTCCGTCGTGGTGTGGTACTTCTTACCCACCGGATCGAGTGGGGCCAGGACATTTGGATATGTTTTTTGGACATTTAAACCATGCATTGATGCGTTTCTTCACATGAAACCGGTAGTCAGCGTTGACGGAACATTTCTTAGGGGCATATATAAGGGAAATTGTTAACAGCAGTGGGTCAAGATGTCAATAATCATATACTGCCCCTTGCATTTGCAGTCATCGATGAAGAAACGAATGACAGTTGGAGTTGGTTTTTGTCCCTACTCAGAGAGCATGTGGTAAAAGATCGAAGAGTTTGTTTAATATCAGACAGGCACATCGGGATAAAGTTGATTGACTACCCAGCTGGCAGGAGCCAATGGCAGTGCACAGATTTTGTCTGAGACATATCTGGAGCAACTTCAATGCAAAGTTCAAGAATTATCAATTGAAGAAGTTGATGTATACAGCTGGGACTCAAAGCAAATAGCGCAAATTTGTGAAGATTATGGAAGAAATAAGTTTGCTAAACCTGCAAGCGAAGGCTTGGCTAGATTTGATCCCAAAAGAGCAGTGAACGCTTGCTTATGACGGCGGATATCGATTTGGTAATATGACAACTAATCTTGCGAAATCATTTAACGGTGTTGTTAAAGCCATACGTGCTCTGCCCATCAAGGTGATTGTCGAATCTTCTTTCAAAAAAACAGTTAAATACTTTAGTGACCACAGATAGGAAGCTAATCATGCTAGATATCACTTTCCTTCTCGGATATGGTCCAAATTTGTGAAGAATGAGTTGAAGGGGAAAAGCCACTGTGTGCAAGCTTATGATCAAGGTCGGGGCATTTTTAGTGTTTTATCACCATTTCGTGAGTATGGGAAGGGGAATAATTCATACCAGATTGGCCTTGGTTCAAGGATCTGCAACTGCTACAAATGGTAAATATACGGAATACCTTGTTCGCACGCATTTGCAGCTTGTCAACAAATAGGGTTGAATGCTAGGGATCTCGTATCACCCTTAAACACCACAACATGTTACTAGATGATTTATTTAGGACAGTTTAGGCCCATTCCACACGAGGATTACTGGTGCAATCCTCCTTTTACGTTGGCTGCAAATGTTCAGCGATTCAAGAGCCGTTATCGCGGTCGTATGAGGACGTCGCGCATCAGAAATGAGATGGACGAGCATAACCCTGACTCGCCTCCTCTGTGTAGAAATTGTCATCGTACTAGGCATAATAGGAGAAATTGCCCTAACAGTGCACTTTATGGTTCATGATGTGGTGGTTTTCTAGGGTAGATTGTATGATTAGAAATTATTGTATCATATATAATTATTTGTGTATCAACTTTAATTATTGGTGTATTATTGGAAATTATTGTATCTTAGTATTGTCTTAAAGTAATTGATACATACAGTTTTTATCGTCTATATTTCCTTTGCTTACTGTATGGCTTTATCTAATACTGTACTTTCTTTTATTGAGAGATAAACTTATTACTCCTCTAAAAATATGTCGCTGTTTTAGAATAATATGACCGAACCTACGGTTGAGGGAGTCGATCCTGGGCCTATTATCCCGGATGTGCTGACACAGCAGCGTAGACATCGATCTACTTATATTTGGGCAGAGAAATTAGAAGAACACGTACTGTATGCAAGGCATCATGACAGTGCATTTTGGGAGGCTAGACCATTCGATCCCCGTGTAGTACAACTTATAGATGTAGCTAGATTCGGTAGAATCATCCATCTACCGTATATAAAAATTGATCATCCGCTTATTACGGCATTGGTGGAGAGATGGCGGTAAGAGACACACACCTTCAATCTACCGATTGGTGAGGCGACTATTACACTCCAAGATATGGAGGTTCTATTCGGTTTATGCATTGACGGTGATCCGATCATTGGTCGTGGGTTCAATTGCTCACAAGAGAAGTTGTATACCTTGTGCGATGCGCTACTCGGTTTTCGACCCACTGGCACAGAGCTAGACGGATCTCGGTTGAGATTAAGCGCAATTGAGCGAGCCCTGACTCAACCACTCCCACCAGACGCAACTGCAGATATAGTTGCCCAGCACACACGGTGTCGCATCATGCAGCTTCTTGGCGGATTCCTTTTCCCAGAGAAATTCGGAAGTCGTGTTCATTTGCGCTTCCTAAGATATATCTGGAGATAAAATTGCAAGCCAAATATAGCCAAAAAACTAGCCACGTGAACAACAAAAACGCAGCACACCTGCGTGAAGAAGAAAAAGGGGGGAAAAAAAATATTTTCATTTACCTCTTCTTGTTGATCTCACACTCGGCTGAACTGGAATATACGGAACTGGGGTAGGCACGCTCATAGAAGCTTCTGGTGCAATCCCTGCAAGCCTTCTACTTCATCTTTGCATGTAGATGAACGCTTAGCTTTCGATCTTCCAGTATATGGCCTGCCTAATCTCGTTTGGTGAACAACTTAGGGGCTAAAGAATATTTTCTGGAGAGGGAGAAGAAAAAAACGTCTGGTATTTTTTTCACAGAGAGGAAGCACTGGGGGAAAACACCGTCAGTTCCTTATCTCCTGTTTAACCTAAATAAAACCCTAGGTTAAACTGGATTGGGCCATTGGACTCTTAGTTTAACCTCTCTGGGCTTAATTAATTATTCTAACTAAAACCAAATAAATGGCCCAATTAATAAATAATTAATTTTTCAGCCCAAATAAACCAATCCAATTAATTAAGCCTATATTAGTTTAGTCCCAAGTTAATCTTTAATTATTCAAACTGGGCTAAAGCCCTGAATAATTAATTAACCCACCAAACTAATTTAATTAATTCTCTCTCTCCATGGACCTTTATTTTATTCTAGCCCAATAATTAAATCAGGCTATTTAAATAAAATAAATTCTATTTAATTTAAGATTAATTCTTTAGCCCATATTTAATTGGGACTCACGGTCTATATGGGGACCAAAAGACACACCGCCTTGGCTACTAAAATGATCAAAATACCATTGCCATAAAAATAGCTGTATTTTGCATTTTAAATATTTCCTAATATCACCATAAGGAAATATTGACCCCAAGGACAATGCTGCGTTAGTAAAGTCTCCGACCTACAAGTGAAATGACTAAAATACCCCTCTACACATCGCCGTACATTTAGAGAGGAAGAAGCGTACTAACACCCCTCTAAATGACATCTACCATTTTTAGGCTTCTAGTCCAATGATCCACGACTTCCTGGAGTGTTTCCGCTTTCCAAGGGAGCTACCCTGAAGCAAACATCCAAGTCATGTTTCCCAGGGCCCTAGTTAATTTAGACCATTCAGACAACCACAAGGGGCGATATAGTGCAGAAACTATCTTGTATAAGTCTGTCTTAACTAACTAGTCACACATACCCAACATGCAAGTATATTGGCCCTACGATAGAATCTCAACTACAACAAATCAAAGTATATACTTCCAGCTTCGCCAAACCACCAACTCACACTCAAGTCGCAGAGTACTAGTCCACACTGTAGCGGTAGTAGTCTAGGTTTCTACCATATAGTACTTTGAGAAACCACTACTACAGGTCCTATTCTACGTATTCAAAATACGCTTATGTCATGAAGTGAGTGGACTACCCACTGGCTAAAGGTAAGCCATTCCCTATTTGGAATTCATAACATAATAACCTAAATATGATGAGATTCTCAGTCTCATCAATAGGTTAAGAACAAATGTTTATGTGTTAAATAACCCGTGATCCATACCTTACTGTGAAAGACCACCATTCACATGGACCACTTATTTAAACACAATGGGTCTGTTCCAAACAAATAGTAAATTCACAAACAATTTCTGAAAATAAATTCTTTTATTAAAATATTCGATTTTACATCAGAAACCTAGTCTAAGAGGGCATACAATCCAACAATATCCGTGAATTAGAATTGTCGGGTATCCTTAGTTGGGGAAGTGCGGCACTGGCACATTTGTATCGTTGTATGTGCAACGCTACTTCATACACGGCGCATCAAATCAATGGTCCCTTACTATTGTTTCAGGTACGTAATAAAGTTAATTACAAGATCTAATTTTAAACTTATTAGTATTTTATTATAAAAATAATTATGATCTTCTTGTTATAAAATTATTATTACTTTTGTAATAGATATGGGCATGGGAGCGCATTCCTACAATCAGACCTGATAGAGTACGTCCAATAGAGAATGTTGCACAACATGTGCCCAGACGAGTAGTATGGCAGGGTCCATTAGAACTTTCTCGCACGCCAACCTATGTCTTGATTACGTACATGGATCAGTTGGATCGAATGCAAAACAATCATGTAAGTATTATATTTTTGAATGTAGAGTCGTATAAGTTTTATAAATTGTCATTATTTTTTTTTATACTAAACTCGATTTAATTTGTGCAGTTTATTTGGCAACCATACAATGAGCACACGTTGACATCTCTCCTTTCATATTGCACGCATGGACGACAGATTTGGGCATCTGTCACATCACTATTATATTAGGAAACGATAGAGCTGCATTGACCTGATAGAGTTAGGCGACAATTTAGAATGCTGCAATTAATTCCTGATGCTGTTGACACGGGATCGAATTTGCACCGGCGTGACCTGCGTACTACTGGTGCTGGATGGGATGAGGTTGATGTGCTACACCGTACTAACTGGATAAATCGGCATGCATACGTTATGACAGGGCAGTTCACTTTTGGACAAGCGGTGGTTGCACCTGATTATGCTGCTTGGTATTGAACTCACACACGATGATTGATTGGCAATCCAACAATACAACAACCGAATCCTATGGGTTACCAATCTACTAGTTCAACATTTGAAATATATGTAAGTAAATTTTTTTCTAGTGCATGTCTGTATATATAAATTATAATTTATATATATATATATATTTTTTTTTAATGACATTTCTGAAAATGCATATGCAGGCCGACGCGTTACACAGAATCTTGCAAATAAGTAACGAAGCGTCCCAAACTGATGATACATCGTACTCTCAACAAGGTTACGGAAGAATATCAGATATTGTCCGGCGTACATTGACTGCTGGTGGCGAAGTGGATCGTCTGAATCGCATGCCGTATGAGCCATCTAGACGATCGTATTTTTCTGACCCAATACCACAGATTCTGCAACAAGTCCCTCAAGAAGTACCAATTCGAAGGGGCAATAGGTGGATACGTCGGCATGCTGCAGCGGACGAAGTTCCGCAACAGGATCATTACTTACCTGTGCCGGCAAATGAAGGTGATTATGCTGCAGGTGATCCTGCAGTCGATTAATGATTTTATTACCCCACAACACCTAGTATTCGATACTAGGCGTCATTCTTTTGTTGGCGAGTATGATGTTGGTCCATCAAATGCGTGGTTTCCTCGACAGCATATGCAGTTTGAAGAGGATGCAGGTCCCTCATACGCTACAGAAGAACACGATAAGGGACCATCTGAAGAACAACCTCCAAGATGAGTTCAGACCCCGAGGAACCGTCGAGAATTTCATTGTGGGACTAGCTGGCATCAATTTTTTAGATAATTTCATTGTAATATGACTACTTGATATATAATTTTTTTTTCTCAATATTTCATCGTTATAAAATTTTGCATTCTATTTTGAAATTCATAATTTTTTGTTTGAAATTAAAAAACGCTTGGTAATTCGTGAAATATTTCATCATTATTATTCATTAAAATATAAATTATTATTTTTGTAATTTATATAATTTTTTATTTATTATTGAGATTAATTTTTTTTATTTTTTACAGATAAATAATAATTATAATTAAATACTATAAATTATACATTTAAGAATAATTAAATTTAAAATTATTTTTAAGAGAATTATAAATAATATTTTTATATTTTATTTTATAGATAATTTTTAAAAATTATATAGAATTTTTATTTTAAATTTTTTTTAAACTTATTTAAAACGAATAAAAAATAAAAAAAATTAAAACAAAACCAAAAAAAATAGCGGGGAGTAACAAATTAAAACAAACAAAAGTAGCCTCGCGACTGCCAGTCGCGAGGCAGTCGAGTTCAGCCCCCGAGGAACCATCGAGGATTTCATTGTGGGACTAGTTGGCATCCATTTTTTAGATAATTTCATTGTAATATGACTACTTGATATATAATTTTTTTTCTCAATATTTCATCGTTATAAAATTTTGCATTCTATTTTGAATTTCATAATTTTTTGTTTGAAATTAAAAAACGCTTGGTAATTCGTAAAATATTTCATCGTTATTATTCATTAAAATATAAATTATTATTTTTGTAATTTATATAATTTTTTATTTATTACTGAGATTAATTTTTTTTTGTTTTTTACAGATAAATAATAATTATAATTAAATACTATACATTATACATTTAAGAATAATTAAATTTAAAATTATTTTAAAGAAAATTATAAGTAATATTTTTATATTTTATTTTATAGATAATTTTTAAAAATTATATAGAATTTTTTATTTTAAAAAGACTTTTAAACTTATTTAAAATGAATAAAAAAATAAAAACAAATTAAAACAAAAAAAATAGCGGGGAGTAACAAATTAAAACAAACAAAAGTAGCCTCGCGACTGCCAGTCGCGAGGTAGTCGAGTTCAGCCCCCGAGGAACCGTCGAGAATTTTATTGTGGGACTAGTTGGCATCCATTTTTTAGATGATTTCATTGTAATATGACTACTTGATATATAATTTTTTTTCTCAATATTTCATCGTTATAAAATTTTGCATTCTATTTTGAATTTCATAATTTTTTGTTTGAAATTAAAAAACGCTTGGTAATTCGCAAAATATTTCATCGTTATTATTCATTAAAATATAAATTATTATTTTTGTAATTTATATAATTTTTTATTTATTACTGAGATTAATTTTTTTTATTTTTTACAGATAAATAATAATTATAATTAAATACTATACATTATACATTTAAGAATAATTAAATTTAAAATTATTTTTAAGAAAATTATAAGTAATATTTTTATATTTTATTTTATAGATAATTTTTAAAAATTATATAGAATTTTTTATTTTAAAAAGACTTTTAAACTTATTTAAAACGAATAAAAAAATAAAAAACAAATTAAAACAAAAAAAATAGCGAGGGTAACAAATTAAAACAAATAAAAGTAGCGTCGCGACTGCCAGTCGCGAGGCAGTCGAGTTCAGCCCCCGAGAAACCGTCGAGGATTTCATTGTGGGACTAGTTGGCATCCATTTCTTAGATGATTTCATTGTAATATGACTATTTGATATATAATTTTTTTTCTCAATATTTCATCGTTATAAAATTTTGCATTCTATTTTGAATTTCATAATTTTTTGTTTGAAATTAAAAAACGCCTGGTAATTCACGAAATATTTCATCGCTATTATTCATTAAAATATAAATTATTATTTTTGTAATTTATATATTTTTTTATTAATTATTGAGATTATTTTTTTATTTTTTATAGATAAATAATAATTATAATTAAATACTATAAATTATACATTTAAGAATAATTAAATTTAAAATTATTTTTAAGAGAATTATAAATAATATTTTTATATTTTATTTTATAGATAATTTTTAAAAATTATATAGAATTTTTTATTTTAAAAATTTTTTAAAACTTATTTAAAACGAATAAAAAATAAAAAAAATTAAAACAAAACAAAACAAAAATAGTGGGGAGTAACAAATTAAAACAAACAAAAATAGCCTCACGACTGCCAGTCGCAAGGCAGTCGAGTTCAGCCCCTGAGGAACCGTCGAAGATTTCATTGTGGGACTAGCTGGCATCCATTTTTTAGATGATTTCATTATAATATGACTACTTGATATATAATTTTTTTTCTCAATATTTCATCGTTATAAAATTTTGCATTCTATTTTGAATTTCATAATTTTTTGTTTGAAATTAAAAAATGCTTGGTAATTCGCAAAATATTTCATCGTTATTATTCATTAAAATATAAATTATTATTTTTGTAATTTATATAATATTTTATTTATTACTGAGATTAATTTTTTTTATTTTTTACAGATAAATAATAATTATAATAAAATACTATACATTATACATTTAAGAATAATTAAATTTAAAATTATTTTAAAGAAAATTATAAGTAATATTTTATTTTATAGATAATTTTTAAAAATTATATAGAATTTTTTATTTTAAAAAGACTTTTAAACTTATTTAAAACGAATAAAAAAAATTCAAAAAAAATTCAAAAAAAAAATAGCGGGGAGTAAAGCCTCGCGACTGGCCGTCGCAAGGAATGGTCAAAATTAAAAAAAAAAAAATCAGAACAAGACCGACGGGCAGGATAATGATCCTCGCGGTTGACTTCGCTGTTAGCAATAGCGAGGAACCCCCTGAACATGGCTGTCCCCTTCACCCGTCTCCCTCGCGGTGTGTATTTTTAAATTTGACCCGATTTGGTCAAATCCCCTAGTTGCAAAGGATCGGTGATAATGTTAGAGGTTTTTTTTTTTTTTTTTTGGCTTAGCAGCAAGTGAATAGTAATTCATTTGAGTTGAATTTGTAAGAATATAATAAAAAATTATTAATATATAAAATTAAGTAAGATATAAGATAAAAATAAAATATATATAAATGTGTTGTGAGTATATAATAATTTAAAAAAAATTAAAATAATAATTTTTGAATTGGGATTCTCAATCCAAACACACAAAGTTTTGCTTTAAAGACCATGTCATCCCACTATTTAATTTACAAAATCCTATTTATTTTATTTATTTATTTATTTATTTTCTGGTTCTCACAGATCAGACCATGTCAACTTTCTAAAGAAATCTTAACCATCTTTGACTATCATCGCTGCGGCGTACACCCGTCAAGACAAATTCTTCAATTCTCTTCTCAATTATTTCCCACCTTCGTCTCCCCCATATACACCTACACTTTCTGTGTTCTTTTCCCTCTAACTGTTAATTATGTTTTTTGAGTAAATTAAATGTATTTGTAATATTTATATTGGAAATTAAATAAGATATATTTTTATATATAATTTTAATTTGTTCATGAATTATTTAGATATAATAAATTAAATATTTATTTGTTAAATATAGAGAAATTTGATTTATAATTTAATTTGAAATAAATTATCTATTATCTTAAATAAATTTAGATAATTTATTTTAAGGGGATCGTTTTAATTTTATTGAAGTATGTCTTTGATTTTAGTAAAAATTAAGAATATATTTTGATATATTTGATTAAATCATTTATGTTCAATTTGTCCAAAAAGACCATACAAATTAAAAATTATAAGATTTTTGTATGTGGATACATTAATCCTGAGTAAATAATAATCTATATTTACTAACTTAAAATTCTTTGACTTACAAAAAAATAATTAATATCTTGGTATTTTAGGAATTAAAATAAAATAAATATAAAACATTTATTTTGCAAAATAGAATCCGTTACCTTTAATAGGCAATATCATATTCTCTCGAATTTTTCTAAGAAACAGTTAAATTTGAGCTCAATAATTCAATAGTAACTATTGAATTTAATTTATGTGTATAACATGGTCCTATAGTACTGTTAAATTAAAAATGAATTTTGAGATTTGAATGAGGGGTAGTTTAGTCATTTTGCTCGTTCAAGATATTACTATTGATCAATGGGGATAATATGTAAGATTGATAAATTTTATGATATAATTATTAATTACAATAATTTTAATTAGTTTAAAAGTATAGTTGCATTCTTTTAGTAATGTAGAAATAATTAATAAATTATTTTGAGTTAACAAAATAATTTATTGCAATTTAGTTTAAATCTCAGGTTCTTTCGGCGGCTCCTATTTATGGGAAAAAATAAATTATAAATATTTATAATTTATCATAATAAGTTGTAAGAAGTCAAAAGTCGTATTTAAAATAGAATATGATAAGTGATATTTATATTTGAAATAAAGTAAAATAAGTGGGAATAGTTAGATATAATCAATTATACTAGTTGGTTTAAGACTTTTTATCAACATATATAATAAATAATGTATAGTAGTCTTAAGTTGTCTCAAAATTTTTGTGAGTCTACCTATAACAAAAGAAAAATACAATACGCAATTTTCCAATTCCGAATAACTACACTGAAGAAGACTTGATGGTCTAAAGTATTATTAGAAAGCAAAAAAATTTCTCGCATTATAATTTTGAAGATGATATATATAAAAGTATGATTCATTATCACCTATTTACAAATTTTAATCTAATTAATATATAAATATATCGATTCTATTTTTAACATTAATGCCACTGCCATCACCCCATCAGTTTTGTTTTTCTTCCATTTTCTCCTTCCAATTTCATACTGAGTACTCTGTGAATAACACACAACAAAATTAATATCAAATACTTATATTTAAAATTTTAATTATGTCACTGTTAGGAGAAACTTTTGAAAGAATAGAATTTTGCATAAGAGAAGTATGAACCAAACAACCGTATCCATGATAATGTCAGAGAATGTGATTTTGCCATTCGAATGCTTGAGATGAAAGACCGGTTGGAAAGTCTGCATAAGAGTCATATTTTAAAAGAAGTTTAAATTAAAAATGTCAATGTGAAAATTTCAATATCAATCATCTTGGCCAATTCAAAGGACTACACAACAACAAGTATATATTCCCTAATTATCCCTAAATTTTTTCCACAAAATTATAAATACAACTCATAATACTAAAATTTGAACATGTAATGTATGATTAGAAAAAATAACATTTGATCTTTTTCTTCTATCAACCCATTTAAAAAAAAAACATTAAAAAAAAGTTGAAGAAAGCCTAATAGCTACTAACTAATTTCTCCAATTCCATAACACAATTCAAGATTTTTAACTATTCTTCATATGTATAGCTCCTATTATTTAGGCATGATTAATTCATTTGAATTTTTTTTATATGCTACTTCACATTATTTAATTTTGAATTCAAATATATATATATATATATATATATATATATAGTAATTTTATTTCAAAAGCCAAAGAAAAAAAATATATGGGTATAATAGTATTATTATTAACATAATATATTCAATAGTATATGGTTTGAAAAATTCCAAACTAAATAAATTTCTCATTTTGACAAATATCTAAACCAAAACAAACTACATAAAAATTGATTTGGTTCAGTTTAATACAGTTAAATTGGGTTGGGTTTATTATTATTATTATTATTTTTTAAAAATACCCCCATTGGCAACACTGACATTAAGATGAAAAGGTTGTAATCCTTGTATCCAGATTGCTAGATGCAGGAAGAATATTTTTTGCACAACATTGTAAAAGAAAATAGGGAGCTTAGGTGGAATTTTAAGGCTCCACAACTTCTTCCAAGAGGATCTAACTTTGGCCACTGTGGATGAACCATCAAAAGACCACTCCCTAAAATCCTCATGCTTGCATGATATGATATGCACTCTTAACGGAATATTGTCCGTTTTAAGTATGATGCAGAGCATATTTATCCCTACACCAAACATTACACAATAGTATGACAAGGAATGGAATTAGTTTCGTGGGGGAGGAACCACCTTCAAAAATATTGTTCCATACGATTTGCAAAGCCTTTGAAATAACCGCCTCATCATGGATGAAATAAGATTAATCAAAGCCTTTGGAAGCACATAATAGAATACTATAGCATAAGTTGGAATTACATGGATAATTAAGTTTTAGCAAAACTTGCTTCCCGACTTGTGATAAAATCATAAAAGCTTGCCATTCCAGCAAGAAACTTCTTCCCTATCATTCCTTTGACAAACTTTAAATTTTGATTTTTAATTTCTAATTTCATTTCTTATTTCTTCCAACCATTAAGGGCAAGCCCAAATACTTCCCTTCACATTGATCTTCTTGAATAACCGGCAAAGAAAATAGACTCATCTTCAAAATTGGATCAACATATTTTGGCAAAGTTTATTTTACACCCAAATGTCAATCCATATTAAGAATGTGTCAAATTTACAATTAAAATAAACTACTCTCATCCTTACGAAGCGTTATTTTAAACTATTCTTGACTGCCTTTCACTTTTACATTCTCAATTGCTATTGTGAGCTGATTAAAAAGGCTAAAGAAAGCCATTCCAGAGAAACTACCCTGAAAATATTTTTACTTGTTAATGCTATTGAAGTTAAGAATGGTATATTAATTTTACAAACTTATTTAAAAATCCACTTTTTCTTTTCTTTTCTTTTCTTTCCCTTGCTGCTTAAAAGAAGCTTCATCAACCGCAAATAGTCCCTAGCCTTTTCTGAAGGCAATCACTTCAACGTTGGCAATAGAAAAACTGCACTGCTTGTTAATTCTTCCCAAGACCAAGATTTGAGAATGTTTTCAATATTCTCAAATCATTTGTAGCCGAAATATCAGCATATCTCTTCAGCAAAAATGATATCGTAGATCGTTTGAACTGTAAGACGGGGAAAATACAATAATGAGCAGATATTTTAATCAAAGAAAAATAATGAGTCAGGGAAAACATAAGATGAACTTAATGCAATCCTAACAAATTACAACATCAGAAGATAGTTCTTGGAAGTTCTATAAGAATGCAAATGCTGAAAATTTTAAGCAAATATGCTGACAAAATGAAACTTATGTTTGCTCATTCCAAGGACTATAGAAAGTTGCTAGTTAATACCCTCACTTGAAACTTCTATTATAAACATAACATTACCTACCTTCCTCTCGAGGAATGTTAGGTTGATCAATCAAAAGCTGCTGAAAAGCACCTATATGATCAGTAGCACTGCAAGGAATCCAGCCAACAAACAATCATATACTGAAAGAAAAATTGAGGACATGAAACTCAGGAAAGTGAATCCAGTTGGAGAATAAAATAAAAAAAAACTATATCAAGAGGAAATGAAAAAGGAGGGACTGAAAAAAATTACTACTAAAATATGAAAGGTTCCCCCCCACAAAAAAAAAAAGAACGTTTCCAACATCTCAATTATATTCCAATGAATGAAATGGGCGACCACAAGCTTCATTAATTTGCCCTCCTATGTGCTTTCTTGAAACTGCAAATGTAAAACAACGTAGCCCAGATCTAAGCAAGCAATTTAAAGGGAAAAAAATTTCCATATCACCATTTTAGAATGGCTAACTCCAAATTGTGGTGGAATACTGCATTTAAGAAATCCGGAAAATTTGCAGACACAAAAGAAATGAGCTATGACAATTATATTTTTTTACCGTATACCTAAGACCTGAATCCGATTTTAAACATTATCTATTCATTACAACTAACTTGACTCCATGCCTTGTACCCCAAACATTCAAAGGCCAGGTCAAACATCATGAGTCTCTGATGACTGTATCTCAAAAGCAAACTCTATTTGCAAGATAACCGCCCCCAACCCCCCCCAAAACCAAAAAAAAAAAGAACTTCAATAATCTCCCTAGCATTTAAGAGCAGTTATAAAAATGTTGGAAGTTATCAGGAAAGCCCATGTTAATAGCCCTCCAGCCACAAAAGAAATGAGCTATGACAAATATTTTTTTTACCATATACCTAAAACCTGAATCCAATTTTAAACATTATCTGTTCATTGCAAATAACTCGACTCAAAGCCTTTTATCCTAAACCCTCAAAGGCCAGGTCAAACATCATGAGTCTCTTGAATGTATCTCAAATGCAAACTCTATTTGCAAGAACCCAAAATAATAATAAAAAAAGCACTTCAATAATCTCCCTAGCATTTAGGAGTTACAAAAATGTTGTAAGTTATCACGAATGCCCTATGTTAATAGCCCCGATATGTTTTAAGCTTACCTCTTTTTCAAGGCAACTGCTGCAAGTGCAGATAACACAGACAATTTAAGATGGTACCTGATAAAATACATTTAAATGAGCCACCTAATACTGAAAAGTTTAAACTATGAAATTCCATGCAATACAAGTTTAAACTTTGATACTCCCTGCAGTACTAACAACAAAACAGACAACATGCCAACATATTTGACAATCAATAAATACAGACATGAAACAAATAGATTCTTTGGCACCCAAAAAATAATAATAATAATAACAAAAATAAATTAGAGAGAGAGAGAGTTATAATTTCTGGCTATATATTGTGCATGTGAAATGATATTAATAAGTCAATACATTATATATGGCCAGAGGATTGGCAAAGTCAATCATTCAAAGTTGCAGGGCTGATTTAGAAGAGCCAACTAAATCCATGAAACAAATCAAGATTTTCTTGTTAAATGGAATCATAAGCTTCTTTGGCAATCACACAAGGACCAAACTATATTGCATTCCCCTACTCAATTGCATTAAAAAAAAAAAAAGCCAAAAATCATACCAACTTATGAATTTGAGAATTCAGGATACACTTCCCATTTGGCAGCACACAAGTTGTCAATCTATATAACTCAAAGATATCAAAGTGATGCCTCCCATTTGATTGCAGGGGAGAAGAATTAGGGGGGGAAAAAGGGAAGAATAGAGGAAAGTCGTACTCTGAATGGTGCATCTCATAGAGAAGCCTAAGACCATCCAAGCATTCTGCAAGACTTGGTTTAATCCCAACTCTTTGTTGCAACTGTTTTGCTGTTGGCACCGCAGAACCACCCTTAACCAGTTGTCTACCATCCCGATAAGTCTTTTCAAGTGACAAAACAATGCGTTGGAAACCAAACCTGTATGCCCAAAATGAGCAAAATAGAACATAAGCTTTAACAGGATGAGATAAAGGATCAAAACTAAACAGCAGAAGGGCAAAAGCCATACAGACCACATGCAAACATTCTATATCAGAAAGGAATTTAAGCCAGCAGGGCCCAACAAGTTTTCATCTAGAAGAATTAAATTGGTTTCAACACCCAGAGTTCACAAGAATGCACAAGGAATGCCTTCCGTGCCTTTTCCCCCCTTTCTCTGTTTTTACACCACCAGCGTTCGAGACTTGGGAACATATATTATCAGGCATTATTTGCCACTGATTACACAGGGCAAGTAGTAGATTCCAACACATTCTGGGCACCTTGGAATACAACATTAAGTATAGAATCTTATGCATCTTCTTTTCTGACACATGTAGCACCAATTAATACCCCTTTATCTCCCTTCCTGATTCTAGAATCAACAGGTTTATTTGCTATTTGTTTCCATCTCTACATATGTTCTTCCCCAGAAAAAGCACTTTGAGATTCTGGTATAAGTTTAGTCAATATCTCCTCATCCAGTTAACTTATCAATGACCATACATGCTATCTGGTGAACTGCATTCCTAGAGCCCTTGATTAGAATCTGATACAAATCACAAAGTAAATACAACCTTAGGGGATGAAGAGAGTGTTAATATTTTGCGCGTGAACTCAAAATTCAAAATGCAATGCAGTAAAACATGGTCCTTGCTCTTTACAAAATCATGACAAGAATATATATCAATAGAGACAAAGAAAGATGCCAAATGGAAAAATTCTTAATGATACCAGTTCTTTATAAAATTATCCGACTGCAAAGCAAAAGCTACAAAGAAATAAGAGAAAACATATAAAATGTTCTTACAAAGTCTTATTCATGGAGAGAAAGATAGTTTGTAGAGACTCCATTTGCTTAAGCAAAACAGCATCTTTGATACCCTTAACACATTCCAAGGCAGCATAGTTTTTGGAATCTTGAATTACCTGAAAAGGTAGAATAATATCAGTTTAATGTAACTAAGGGCAATGAAGACAGGGCTCTACAAATGTATATGTCAAAATGTAGAAAGACCTGCAACCTCTGGATGATAGAAGAAGCACCAGTGAATTGGGAATGCAACTGAGATTGAAGCTCTTCCCATTGACCCATCTCTTCCTTCACCTTCCTGAATCTTTGCTGATACTTTTTCATCATTGCCTCCATCTCTTCTAAACCGTCACTTTCTGATTGAGCAAGTTAGGATTTCTTTAAAGTCTGAATCTAAATTGCAAAGAAACAACATGAAAGCAAGATTAACAGCAAAGAGAGAACAGACATAATAAAACAACTTTGGGAAGTGCTCATTAATATATGGCCTTACACCAACATCCTCAAATCTGTTGCTTCATTTACTAAAACAAACAGCTGCCTTGCTTGTATCTGGGCAAAATTTTCTAAAAGCCTGCTTAAAATGTCTATACATATCAATTGTCAGAATCTTTTTAAGTTTGTGTATATATAGATAGATAAATGAGCCTCTAGTTATTTAGCATAAGCACAATTATAGGTTTTCTAAAATTATCTACATAATCAAAGGTTTTCTGAATCAATACTAAATATTGGCATTTAGGTTGAGGGTTAAAAAGGATTTCAAAGGAAAAGAAAAAAATAATTAAATTAAATAGTCAAACCAATAGCATTTTGTTCCTAGAAATAAGAAAACCAACACAATTAAGGAAACAAAGAACTCAAATGGAGAAAGTCAAAAACAATAGATGAGAAATATTCATATAGGGGGGAAAAATAAAAAAGAACTCATTTGCAATTGGCTGGAAATCATCCTTCTTGATTCCTTTTACACCCTGCAACTATTTAGTGTCCCCCTACATGTTGCATACCAAAATTTCATTTAGGTTGACACATCAACTAATCACCGCACCCCAACTTGATATGCATTGGCAATATACAACTCAGCAACTCCCCATCTCCCCAGTACAAATGGTAATACAACCAGTTCAACTTATATTAACACACACACACACACAGAGTTTGTGCAGCTAATATGTCTTGTGGCTGAAATCATGTGAGCACAAATCCCTCATATGTTTTCTAGAGGAAAACTATGAAAAGAGCGTTCTTGAATTGATTAATCCATTAGCAATGTATTACCAATAATGTTATCTTTTACCTCAAATGGCCAAAGCTCTTTTCTGGATGATCAGTGCTTTTTACTTGCATGTGTTTCATTCTTCATTAAATAATTTATATAATTTTTCTCTTCTATGAGTCTCAATCCAGAACCATTGAGGGTAAAAAACAGAAATATACTTTCCTAAGAGTCTCAATCCAGAATCATTGAGGTTAAAAGATAAATAAATAAATAGATTAGCTTGCACATAAACTCACTTAAACAGCACCTCTTATGTGTTCAAACAATTGCAACTTCTTTCCATGTGCTCCAAAGTGCCTCAAGGATCAGCAGATGCTAACACATAGAGAAAAATATGTCAACCTAAATGGAAATTTAAGAAAAAGAGTCACAAAAAAAACCCTTTTCAGTATTAACAGGATAGCAACAATCAACCTAAATTTAACCCTAAACTACACAATATTTCTGACAAACATATTCATAAAAAATTGAACATCTGTCAACTATTTTTTTTTTTTTTTTTATCATTATACTGGACAAAAAATGTAAATTTTTGTATGATATTATTGTTGCAAATCATGAGTAAGATAAATTTTGTCAATAAAAAACCAAATCAATAGTGTATGCTGAGCTTGCAGAACAGAGGGACGCTCTAACCAATTGAATCATATTCCTTGAAATTCAATAATGTTTCCCTCAACTCATCCAAAACATATTCAAAACAATGACTATTTATATAAGCCACACAAAATAGGCACTAACATGTCATGACACAAATCCAAAAATATTAAGAAACTCTATACAGAAGAATTATAGTTATATGATTATGAAGCTTTTATGAGGAAGAAATACTACTATCTAAAAACTGTTAAACCAAAAATTTATTCTCTAATCCAAATATAGTGTGTTTAAATTCAACAAATTAGCATATATGCATTAATTAAATAACACCATTTATTGAACAAAAAGGGAATACCTCTGGAAGCAGAAAACCAAATTACCTGTCTTTTACTTAAAATTCAAAGAAAATACAAGTATTTACAAGTATTCAAATTTCCGGGGGGAAAAAAAAAAGAGCACAATACTGATATATGAGAAACAGCTTGAAAACGAGAAATTTCTTCCATTTTACAGATATTTATTACTCAAACGAGTCACAATTTGTTTATAAAATAAAATTTAAAAATCTGTAAAGAGAGGGAAAAATCAAAGTTGGAAGGATTTGTCATTAAAGAATAAAAATAACAAACACAATATAGAGAAGTAAAGAATTCAGCCACAGAAAACGTACAAAAAAAAACCCAAATCTCAGGAATTTGAAAAGCAACAGAAATAAATAAATCAGAAACGGAGAGCATTTGTTATTATTAGAGGGGAAATAAACGTAGGGGAGAAGCACATACTAATTAAACAGCTGGAAAAAAAATACTGTTTTGCTTGGGAATGTTACTGATAAATGAATAATCAGCAAATAGTTAAAATAAATAATTCAAGGTGGAGGGTGAGAGGAGATGAGGGGAGCGAGCTGGGTTGGGCCGCAAATGGAGGGAGGAGTTCGAGACCGACCGTGGAGGAGTAACAGAGGACCTTAGGGGTGGCAATCGTGTCGTGTCCGGGTTGGCGGGTCGTGTCAACTTGGGATAATTACATACGACACGTCAACCCGAACACGACACGATTAATAAACGTGTCTAATTTTGTAACACGAATACAACACAAAAATAAACGGATTGACACGACACAACACAATTAGACACGAAAAATAAATAGATAATTACTAAACCCGCTAACCCGTCAATCCACCTACTAAACCTGCCAACCCGAATACCTATTAAACATGTCCACCCATTGCACTAAAAATTTAAAAAAATAAATCAAACCATATAAAATTAAAATAACCAATAAAACAGTCCATAAAGTCTTAAATAGCTAATAAAATAATAAATCATCTAATTAAATATCTAGAGATGTGAATAAATTCATAAGACTTAATCTTAAAAATTTAAACATCCAATTTACTTAATACATTGAAAATTTAACAAACGTCAAACAATATTGACAATGTTCTTCTCATTAGGTGTCTCCTTATTGATGTTCAAATCCATGATATTTTGAACAACTTCATCCACATTTAACTTTTCAGCAAGTGTTTCTCAATAAATTTAAACAAACAAGTATTTGTAGGATGCTAACAAAGCAACTACAGTAATCCAAAATATATGCAAGAAGGTGATAAGCTAAAATAAGCTGAAATGATTACAAATTGGAAAACCAGACAAGAGAAGGCATAAAGCTGTAAAGGGAAGAAAGAAAGAGAAGCAACCGGTCAACAGAAAAGGAAGAAATATACACTGTGATTGAAGAAGAAAGTGAAATAAGAAAGGAGAAGTACAATGCTATGCAAAGCTGACATGGATGAAGACAAATTGAAGAAGACAAAATGATAAAGGCATGCAAGGGCAAATGATGTGTGCATTCGGTGAGCAAAGAAAAAACAAATACAATTACAAAACTAGTAACCGGACAAGAAGAAAGGACAAGAGGAAGAAATGAAATTGCAGTCAAAAGATTCTGGGTGTGCTGATACTAGGCTGCCTAGAAGCTACCGATTATAGTGGACTTTGGACCTCCATAAACAATCTCTCTAGTAATAATTGATGGTCATCAGTTATCAGAAAACCCTGGTGCCACTCAGATACAATTATAAATCATAATAACAATTTACACAAAGAAAGACCACTTAAGGTCCAGAATCAACTAATCCAACAGTAATTATTAAACTCAATTTTCATTCTTGCCACAAAAACAAAACAATTTAAACAAAAAGAAGGGGAAAATGATTGCATAATGTGGGTCGCTGCTCTTCTTTCAACAATGTGGGCATCCATCACCAACCAACACCACCATTAAACCCCAAAATCCAAATCCATCTTTCGTGAGGATCAGTTAAAAGCAAAAGAGGAGAAGTAGAAGACAATCAATTGAATCTATGAACTCAGACACAGTAACAAGAGAACATATAGGAGAGATTGTCAACCTGTAGGCTGCCTGATTCCCTCGGAATCTTGTACGTCTCTGCCAGAAAAATCAGATGTTGTTGCTTCAGAAGAAGTATTTTCAGCTACCACAGACTTGAGGTAATAGTCATCTATTGCACTGGTTAAGGCAGAAATTTTCACTGCCTGAGAATGAATAACTAAGTGCTCACCATGATGCAATGATTCAACTGGCAAATGAACACATCTACTTCTCTTTGCTTGGTTAATAGCTCTTTGCTGCACCGTTCCTGTGGAAATCAAATGGACAAAATAATTCATTGAGGGTAAAAATACAGATAAAAAGATTGTAGAATAGGATGGTGAACAAAAGATAAAAGGATTACAATGTATAAACAGAGTTTGATGACTACAAAGTTGAGAACTAGTTTGGCACTCAGTCATACTTGAGCAGAGGGGCACTTTTACAATTGAAACATTCACAGTTATCCTTTGGCTAAAAAACTAGTCAGACGCTTAAATCCACCATAAGCCTCTCAAAGCATCAATTCTAGAACATCAGCCTTCTGTGGTGTTGCCATTTAAGCTTCCAACAGGTATTAGAAAGCTTTGGTGGTCTCATCCTTAGACAAAACATCCTAAAATTCATTTAGTAGCATCATTCATCTGCCATTGGTGAAGCAGGATTAGCAAATCATGTTACACGATATCTCTGACCTGAGAATTTTATTGAGAAGACAGTTGAAATACCTGGCCTTTTAAGATCAGGAGTAAAGCTTCAACTTCCGACAGGTAGGAGAGATCTAAACTGCGAATATCCTTGCACTTGACAGTTATCAAATCAACCCCTAAGTCACCAACAGCCAAACACCATTTCAAGATAAGCAGCCTCAACTTTTTGCATCCTACTGCAATACACCCACCAATCCCAATGTCGGTAATAGACTGGAGAAAATGGAGAGACGAAGAAGAGGAAAGGAAGTGAAGTGACGAAGAGGAAGAAAAGGAGGTCGGTGGATAAGAAGAAGAAGAGGTGGAGAAGATGCGGACACCAGCGGGAATGGGAAGAACTGGAATGATAGAAAAGAAAACAAGACTGACGGCTAGGTAGAATAACTTTTTTAGAGTTTTTTGGGAAATAAATAAATAAATAAATGGGTTGACAGGTCAAAACGAGTTAAATCTGTTTATAATCCGAATCTGTTTTACAGTTAAATTGATGGATTCATTTTAATTCGAACTTGTAAAACTTCAACCTTAATTCACTATATTGTATTGTTTTTATGTCGTATTGATATATCGTGTTTAATATTATCGCACCTAACAGAGATAGAGTTGGATGGAAAAGAAATGAAGGAAGAGGGCACTAGAACCCAGGAAAAAAAGGGCGACATTTGCCAATGCAGACGAGCCACTCGCCTAGGAAGGAAACGGGAAATAATAATAATAATAATAATAATAATAATAATAATAATAATAATAATAATAATAATAATAATAATAATAATAATAATAATAATAATAATAATAAGAGTTGCAGAAGTCTCTTATTATGACATATGTCATTCTCCTGTTTTGACATTAGGTACTGTGAATTTAGAATTTTTTTCCCAAGTTTTAAGAGATTTTTTTAAAAAATTAAGATGAGTTCAATGAGTTCAGATAATATATATATATATATATATATATATATATATATATATATATATAATAGGAGTTGCAGAAGCCTTCTGTTACGACATATGGCATTCTCCTGTTTTAACATTAGGTACTGTGAATTTAGAATTTTTTCCCCAAGTTTTAAGAGATTTTTAAAAAAAATTAAGATTATCTGAGTTCAATGAATTCAGATAAAATATAACTAATCAGAATTAATAAATTTAGATAAGATAGAACTAATCAAAATTATCTGAATGCAATGTATAGAACTAATCAAAATTATCTGAATGCAATGAATTCAGATTTCTGAAGGTTGCTTCTCTTATTTAAGAAGACACCTTTCAAAGGTTAAGAGTGTGGAGGAGACCGAATAGTGGGTTGAGAAACATCCTTCCCGGCGATCTGCTTCATGAATTGAAGAGTGGAAACCAAGGAAGATAGTTGAAATGTGAGATCAGTAATTTCCCACAGAAGCCTCCTGTTATGACATATGGCATTCTCCTGTTTTGACATTAGGTATTATGAATTTAGAATTTTTTTTTCCAAGTTTTCAGAGATTTTTTTAAAAAAAAATTAAGATTATTTGAGTTTAATGAATTCAGATAAAATATAACTAATCAGAATTAATAAATTCAGATAAGATAGAACTAATTAAAATTATCTGAATGCAATGAATTCAGATTTCTGAAGGTTGCTTCTCTTATTTAAGAAGACACCTTTCAAAGGTTAAGGGTGTGGAGGAGACACCTTTCAAAGGTTCAGAGTGTGGAGGAGACCGATTAGTGGGTTGAGAAACATCCTTCCCGGCGATCTGCTTCATGAATTGAAGAGTGGAAACCAAGGAAGATAGCTGAAATCTGAGATTAGTAATTTCCCACATAATGAATCTACTGAACCGGTGATTCCCTAAGAGGTTAGTCGAATAATTCATCTTTCACTCTTCTCCTCCTTATCTTTTTTGCAATCATTTTCCCCAATTTGATGGTAATTCTAAACGGTATAATCAAAATCTCTTTGTTGGGGTGCGAAAGCTTCTAAGGCCTTTAACGAATTAGTGCACATTCTGCCATATGATTTATACTTCAAACAGAAGCAAGAAGTTTCTTATTTTAACTGCTGATTCCTTGCCTGGTCATGTTTCTAGAGCATTCCGATTGATGATGGCTTCCAATTCTTTGGTCTATTGCAATGTTATCTTATCTAGCAATCATTGTGGAAACTCAAGACTCTTCAGCTTAGTTGAAAAATGTAAAATGCTTTGGCTTCAACTGTTCTCTTTTTATTGGGACTCCTTACAAGCGGCTACTAATGAGGAGGGGAGAGCCAAAGCGAAGAGAAGGAGTCAGGAGATGGATAATGTCCAAGCGGATCAACAAGCTCAGAAATGCTTCTCACGCAGCTGGGATCTCGATTTCCAGCTTCTATTGTTCTTTGACTTCTTCGTTGTTTCCAACTATACTTTTTATTTTGAGGGACTCTTTTTGTTTGAGGGTGAGTGGAAGATTTCATAGCTTGAAAAAAATGCCTGAATCATTGCTGTTTACAAAGCTAACTACGCTGGATGAAATACCCACCCACAAGAAGAAGAAATCTGAGGAAAATCATCAGCAGGAGGAAGAGGAGGAGAACAAGCTTTTCGAATCAGTAGCCATACTTTCTGATGGAAAACGAGAAACAGGGGCATGCTCTGTAAGTTAAAAAAAATTGGAGAAAAATAAAACGCGAGCTTTAAAGGCTATGCGGAAGCGTGAAGATCATACATTTGCGTTCCTTAACCCTCCTAGGTTGCGTAGGAACAGATTGAACGGCTGGAATCGCCTCGCTTTGCACACTTGAAGGAGCTTCCGGTTGAACACCTGCTAGCCTTCTACTTCGCCTTGTTTGCATTAACGCTTAGCTCTCCAACTCTCGGGATATTCCTCAGCCTAACCTCTAGTTGGTGAACACTATGGTGAAGAGGAACGGTCTCAAAACCCCTTGGTTCTGTTGCTATTGATTAGCAAAGAACAAGAAGAAACCACAGAGAAGGGAGAGGGAAAAACGTGAGCTGCCAGAGAGAGAGTGACGTGAGTCTTGTGAGGCTAGGGAAAAATTAGGGTTTTTTCTTTTCCAAAGAGTTGTTTATAAGTTAGCCTAAACTAGGTCTCTTAATCTCTGATAAACATATCCCCAGGATTTCAAAACACCCGGATGTTATCCTGAGAATCAGTTTGGCCTAATCCTAAACTCCTCTTAACCGTATCTGGAAAAACCCTAAGGTCCAAGCTATTGGGCCAGAAAAATATTTATTATTTTTCTTGGACCCAAAAGGCCCAAAATAATAAATATTAATTATTTATTTCTTGGGCTTACATAAGTAACCCAATAAATAATTAATGAGTCCAAATGAACCATAATAATTAATCTTTAATTATTTATTTATTGGGCCTATATAAATAACTCAATAAATAATTAAACATTATTTATTTCCCCTAGTTTAAGCCCAGGTTAATTTTTTAATTATTCATACTGGACCTAGGCCCTGAATAATTAATTAACCAATTAAACTAGATAATTAATTTCTCTCAACTCCTATTTTATTTATTTATTTATTTTATTCCAGTCCAATAATAAATTAGACTTCCTGAATAAAATAAAATAAAATAAAATAAAATCCTCTTCAACTGAGACCAATTCCTCAACCCAAAAGTAGTTAGGACTTACGGGCTATCCCGAGGACCAAAAGACACATCGCCTTGGTCGCTAAAATGACCAAAATACCCCCGCTATATAAATAGTCGTATTTTGCATTTTAAATATTTCCTAATATCACCATAAGGAAATATTGACCCCAAGGACAATGCTGCATTCGCAAAGTCTCCGACCTACAGGTGAAATGACTAAAATACCCCTCTACACATCGACGTACATTTAGAGAGGAAGAAGTGTACTAACACCCCCCTAAATGACATCTACCATCCTTAGGCTTCTAGTCCAATGGTCCACGACTTCCTGGAGTATTTCCGTTTTCTAAGGGAGCTACCCTAAAGCAAACATCCAAGTCATGTTTCCCAGGGCCCTGGATAATTTAGACCATTCGGACAACCACAAGGGGCGATATAGTGCAGAAACTATCTTGTATAAGTCTGTCTTAACTAACTAGTCACATATACCCAACATGCAAGTATATTGGCCCTACGATAGAACCTCAACTACAGCAAATCAAAGTATATACTTCCAGCTTAGCTAGACCACCAACTCATACTCAAGTCGTAGAGTACTAGTCCACGCTGTAGTGGTAGTAATCTAGGTTTCTACCACATAGTACTTTGAGAAACCACTACTACAGGTCCTATTCTACGTATTCGAAATACGCTTATGTCATGAAGTGAGTGGACTACCCACTGGCTAAAGGTAAGCCATTCCCTATTTGGAATTCATAACATAATAACCTAAACATGATGAGGTTCCCAGTCTCATCAATAGGTTAAGAACAAATGTTTATGTGTTAAATGACCCGTGATCCATACCTTACTGTGAAAGACCACCATTCACATGGATCACTTATTTAAACACAATGGGTCTGTTCCAAACGAAAATCGTGCACAAACAAAAAGTAAATTCACAAACAATTTCTGAAAATAAATTCTTTCATTAAAATATTCGATTTTACATCAGAAACCTAGTCTAAGAGGGCATACAATCCAACACTTTCCACCACAGCAAAATCAGTTATCCTTATCCCACGAAGTAAATCTCAGGCCACAACGAGAAGGGTTACACCGACGACTGCGGCAGAAGGTGCAGCAGTGGCGGAGAACGAAAGCTCAAACTCCAGCAAAAGCAAAAGAGTTGTATTAGGAATTACATTTTGGCCAGTTGTGCACCACTTTATACCTAAATGTGTGACACCCCACTACCTAGGCCCGTCAGGGCCGGGGATGTCGCCCCATCCAGAGGACAAGGGGTCTTTATAACTAGGTTACATAGAATAAAATAAAATAAAGACTTTAAAATTAAACTTATTACAACTCCAAAGGATGAATACTGGGACAAATCCAAAATAAATTATTTGCAACAATCTCTCAAAACATCACATAAAGAAAATAACATGAGTCCTCAAAGCATAGGCAACAATCTAGCTAATGACCTCCATCGCAGGATCATCCTGAAAACATGGTATAAAAGGTGGTGAGATAAAAATCTCAGTAAGCCCGTGTGTGTTTTGAGTGTTTCAGGTAAAGTAATTCATGTATGTAAGTTGTAAAAGTTTTGTAAGGAAAAGTGCTGGCAAGCAGTAAATAAGTGTTGAAAATAAAGAGTGGCGTTTCGCTTTTCAAATCATACATGTGCACAATAAATACAACCACTCAAATGGGTAGCCATGGGTTACCACACGTTGGGCCCCATGACTAAATAACGGTCAAGAATGCCACACTTTGTGCAAGCTGACAGAGGGTAGTGTAACGGCTTACGGGTGAGATACTCCTCCATCTCTACACCCAAACTTACCGGTTGTCCACTCCGGAACACACAGTCCACATGACTGAAACTTGCTAGCTCGGACCGGCATGACCTACCGGACTAGCATCCTATTCAGGAAGGACTCACCCCTTAGAGGTGGCCACCTACTGAGAGACTTACCCTAACCCTTCAAAGACTAGTCCTGGTGGTCTACCCTTATTGAGTACTCAACGTTGATTGTCCCACTTAGGAGAAAATTGATCATAATCTGCTTTATTTGGAAATAGCAATTAAGGGTTTCTAAAAGTCTTGTTAAAGTTGGGTTTTAGAAAGAGTTTAACATTTTGTGTAAAACTGCTTGTTTAATTTTTCAAATGATTTGTTTGTCTGGAATAAAAAGGAGAAACAGTCCTTAATTGCATTCACAAAATAAATGTCCATACATATCGCATTTGGCTTGCCACAGTAATTTTTTGTCTTCACAAAATTTCATGTAGGAACTTACCTGATTCTTTACTTGCTCAAACTCAAAAGTCTTCCAAGGCTGACCTAACCCCACCTGGGGTAAACACAAAACATAAGGTTACATTCAAGCTAAACTCACTTACATAAAATAATCCTAGTTCAACCCATTACCATCACGACCCTAATGTTCTAAGCTTTAAGGCTAGCTAAAAAAAAAGAATTTTATAAAATAAGTCTAGTTTGATAAGTTAAAATAACTTGGGGTTCTAAAATAATTGCTAATAAATTATAGACTCAATTAATAATTCTTGAGTGCTATTATTAATAAGTAAAAGAAGGTTTGAATTTTAAATAATATTAAGTCTTAATAATATTAATAAATTGTAGTTTAAAAATAGCTTTATTATAAGTAAATAATAAATTACATATAATTTTTAATTAATTTTTTAATAGATAATAAATAATTAGTAATAAATAAAGTTAATAATAAATGAATTATTTTAAATTCTTAATTAATAAATAACAAATAGATTTTAATATAAATAATATTTAGGAATATAGGTAAAAGTTTGAACTAAGGTCTACAAGGTCATCAATTAATTCTAATATTTTATTTATTATAAAAGATTTATTACTATATATATATATATATATATATATTTTTAACAAAAGTTCTCATTTATTTGATAAAGAAAATATTAATATTTTAATTAATAAACCACTCTAAGTCTTCTTAGAGTTTCGAATTTTATAGAGAAAAATATAGTAGTAATTCCATTTAAAGTAATAAAATTTGCTAATAAAAATAACCTAGACTTAATAAGAAAATACTCTTTCACCATGATTTTCCTATTGCTAGAAAAGATTCATAAACACATTCTCCAACATCAAATAATAAACCAATCCATTCATAAACACATGCTTGACTTAACACATACTATCACAAGGCTAACTTCCTTCTGGGCATAATCATCATTAATGGCTTCAATGGAAAATAGAAACATAAGAGCCTAATCACATTTGGTGTCATGATCTCTAACATGCTTCAAACATCCATAAAATTCATTAAGCACGAAGAACATACAATGATTCAAAAAGAAAACACATACAACTTAGCCATATACAACAATCATCATGTCTTAACTCCATCCCTTAATCCACATGCATATACTCAATCTCCATTCATACTCTATCTCCCTGTCAACACCTAGGAGACATGATTTCGGAATTTAAAAAGAAAGGATTTAAGAATGGATACTTGATTGTCGATTGCTTTGATGAAGACAAAAGAAGGTCCATGCGCGATAGAGAGTCTTGAGTGATCCACCGGGAAAAACAACCATGGTTGATGGTTGATCAACCATTTCGGTAGAGAGAGAGAGAGAGAGAGAGAGAGAGAGAGAGAGAGAGAGAGAGAGAGAGAGAGAGCATTAGAAGGGTATATTAAGAATTGAATGGAAAAGGATGAACAAGAAGGTTGTTCTTGATTTACCTTGTTGATGTTCTTGAGACCTTCAAGGGAAAAGGCTAATTTTGACCTGTTTGGAAATTCTTGTTTGCGAGGTTTTGTGTTATAAATACTAGAAATGAAGTCTAGGGATTAAATAGAAGTGATCTGGAGTATTTGAGAGTGATTGGAGGTGTTTAGAGTAGGTTTAGGCTTGAAGAAGTTTAGTATGTGTTCTTGGTGAAAATGGAGAGAGTGTGGGAGAATGCTGCACGAAATCTGGTAGAGTGCTGCCGAATGGTCTAGGTTGAAGGGAAATTTTGGTTTTCAGCTTGTGGGAGAGAGAGTGATCATATTTTTTTTGAAATTTAAATGGAGAAAGTTGTGGAGTTGGTTAAGGTAGGTGGTTAGCTATGGTGTTTGATCAAGGAAGGTTTCTTCACTCTTCAATGGTGCCGGCTGAACAATGTGGTTTTGATGGAATGAATGGAGCTTGTTCAGGCTATAGAGCTAACCGAAATTCAGTCTATGAAGGCAGAGGAAATTCTGGTTAGTTAGCCTAATGCAAGAGTGGTTTAATGGACTAAAATGCTGAAATTTTTTTGAAGTTCAAAAAGAGTTTGAATGGAGTGATCTTAGGAGTGTTTTGAGGTGTGGTTATGGAGTCCATGAGTTTAAGGTAAGTGTGAAGGTCAATGATGTTCAGTCCATGGCTGAACAAGGATCAATGTTACAGAAGTTGAAGGGTGGTTTTCGGCCTAGGCTTGAAGGAAGCAAAGCTGGAAAAATTATGGTTTCAAGCTGTCCAAGGTTTCGAAGGTTGGTGCAGAATTTTTGTGCAGAATTTCTGCACTTCTTCAACCTGATTTGCAGCTGGTTCTTGAGGGGGTTTGAAGGTCTTTCAAAGGTGATTTTCCAGCCTTCTTTCTGGAGAAATACAGAGGAGTTTTGCTGGCTTGAAGATGGACTAAAACAGCTTCATTTCCTTGGTTGAAAGCTGCGAAATGTCCAGAATTTTTTCCTGGTTTTGCACAGTTTGTGCAGTCTAAAAATTGTATAGATTTTCCAGCCTTCAAGCCACATGAAATGACCATTTTCTTGACAGCAAATGAAGAGGTTTACTGGCTGAATTTTCGAAGAGATGGTCTGCAAAAATTCTGGGAAATTTTTCAGATTTCCCTTCACTAAAATATGAACAACATGAAGGTGAATTTTGAAGGTTCTTTCATGGTGATTGATTTCTCTTGGAAACCCTTCCTATTTCCCCTCCTATTTTCGGCCAACTCCCCATCCTCCAAAGCTGATTTTCGAAATTCAAGGTGAAGGAATTATCACAAAATTTTGGAGTTCAAAAGAAGAGATTTAATAGATTTAAATTATAAAGACGTTAGGACATGCGAGAGGTAATAAAAAGGATAAGAATTCCTCTAGAATTATTTTTAGCACATGAGGATAAGATTAGGACATTCTCTTCATGTCTCCCCTAAGACAACATTCCTATTTTCATGGAATGTAAGAAAACAAAAATTCAAACTTAGTTAAGATAATCATGACAAAAGCTTAAACGATGGGATTTGAACTCATGACCTTAGAAATTAATTCACCAAGCTCTAACCACTAAACCACACTAATTCTTGTTCTTATTTTCTCAACCACATATTCTTCTTATGAAATCCTCAAGCTATCTTCCTATTTTGACCTCAAGTAAAATTACCATTTTACCCCTCATACTCAATAAGCATAACTAAGCATTTTAACCTATAATCCACAATTCTAAAGCACTTAAAATCATTCAAAAACATATATATTCATGCAAAATAATATAATATGCATCCCGACCCCCTTACTTTAGGGTTGGCTTTAGGTGGGGTTTCACAAAATGGATATTTTTTTTTCCGTTTTAAGGTTTTTGAGAGCAATAATAGAAGACTCAAATTAAAAAAAAAGTTATAAAAATTTCATCAGCCTCGCGTACAATATTTTTACAGCACATAGTGCCATTCAGAGGGCCAGTAGAGTGCAACTCAATTGCGTTTAATTTAAATAATTATTATTTATTTATAAAATAAAAAAATTTACATTTTTTATAACTCAAATTCTATTTTAATTCAAATAAATTCTTTTCATAAAAATTATAATCCAAGTACACTCTTATTTGTGTGTATGTGTGTGAGAATAATTTAGTGCGCATATAGGTGACAAAGTCAAGAGTAGAGTTAACTAATATTACTTTCAACTAACTTTATTCAAATTATTAAACAAAAATATAACTATAATAGTTTATCAATAACACCGTTAATAATATTTTAGCCAAATATAATATTTTGTCAATGTTCTAAATGTAAAAAATAATATTTAGTAAAAATAGTATTTATATTTTAGGATAAAGTAGTGTTGTCTTTGATTTTCTTTATTTATAATTAAAATAGTTTTTTAGTAAGCAAAATAAAATAAAAAATTGAGTAAGGTCATTTAAAATTTTATAATATAATATAATAATTTTTAGAATTTTGAATAGGGTAAATTGATCTCACAACTGACCCCTTAATTTCTACCCCTGTCCCTCTCATTCTGTCCCCACCCCTTCGGCCCTACACTTGAGCCACAACTCTATTATACACAAAACAAAAATACGAAAAATTGCATTATTTAATTATTTATAAAATTTTTATTTTTAATAATTTTTTATCAATATAATTCTTAATAAAATTATAATTTATTAAATAATTTTTAACTTTCTTTTCTAATATAAGTCATCAAGAACTATAATGATTGTTCTTAATTCTATTATAGACTATAATAATAGTACAAAATTATTAAAGATGAAAATATTAAAGTTTTAAATTTTAGAAATTCAATAAGTTAATTTTTTAAAAATTATCCAAAAAAAGTATTAGCACGTGAACAAATACCATCACTTTTTTTTAAAAACTTTTTTGTAATACAAAATATTTTGTAAGAATATAAGAATTCTGAATGGAAAATTTTGTGAAGATATTGCATGATTTTAAAAATAAAAATAGTGAATCATGTTGAATTTTTTCTAAACCCTACTATCAATCCAAATGCATTCTTAATATTCAATAGTGATTCTTAATATTTTTTAATGAATCATAAGGTTGAAGGCAAGGAAATTATCTCCAATCTCAGCAAGTCTGTTGGTATAATAGAGACGGATTCCGTAAGGGTGGTGAATATTGGGAAAGAGACCGAAATAGGGAAAGGGAGCAAAAAGGGGCAAGATATGGTCACATGCGTTTGGTTATGCTATAATAGTCTTTTGTCATAATTGGTGGCATAATATTCTCCTCTCCAGGTCTCATTACTCCGTTTAAGAAGGTAGTTTCAGACAACTACCCTACAAATGTTAAAAAGGTTTTTTACAAGGTGGAGAAAAAATAGAAGAAACATTTCAAGAAATTTGAATTATTTGTTCTTTCTTTTGGACAGATAACCTATAATCATGCAAATATTAAACTTAATATTCTCCTCTCCGAGTCTCATTACTCCGTTTAAGAAGGTAGTTTCAGACAACTACCCTACAAATGTTAAAAAGGTTTTTACAAGGTGGAGAAAAAATAGAAGAAACGTTTCAAGAAATTTGAATTATTTGTTCTTTCTTTTGGACAGATAACCTATAATCATGCAAATATTAAACTCAATTGTTTGGTAGATGGATGTATGCTTGAATGCTTATGGATCTGAAATACCCTATATAATTTTGAATGACAACTTCAATGGTCATCCACTAGACTTTCTTTTTTTTTCCCCTGGTTTGAGAGAGTCACACACCAACTATTGCATTAGAAATATTTTTACCCGCACAAAAGTGTGTTTCAATCTTTTTTCCTCATTTGAGCAAGAATTATATTATTAAATTTTTACCATTGCAATTACTTGACCAAGTTTAATTTGAAACAAAAATTCTTTTATGTTGAATTGTTTTAGACCAGAAGCAAAAGGGATAAAATCCTTGATTGAATAAGAATGAGAAAATTCAAATAATAAAAAGTAAGAAGATATATTTAATTTCTCATTTTAATTTTTATTCTTTTTAATTTCTCATTTTTCATCTTTTTGAGAATTCCAAAAGTATTATTCAATATCTACGCATTTCATCCCTCCAAAAATTTGAAGTTTTCTTTTTATATATTATGGTTATATAAATTGATTTTTTTAAAAATCAAAGTTATTTGAATTTTTTAGTTTTTAAAATATTAAAATTATCTTCTTATCTAAATTATTTTTGAATATAAAAAAATTAATCAAATTATTAAAATCATCCCGTACAACGTACGGGCATCAACCTAGTGTAGAGAAAAACATAAAACAGAATCCCACAAAACAATAGGTAGTGATGGAAATATATGAGGCTCCGGACTTACTATTTGAATTGATTTAAAACTAACTTGGCTTGAACTTATTTAATAAATATGTTAAATTTGGATTTAAAATTAGATATGTTTAATTAAATAGGTTAGACTTATTTACTAAAGTCTTACATGAAGCCTATCATACTTAACCTATATATATATATATATATATATATATATATATATATATATATAAATATATATATTATTTAAATTATTATTGTATTATATTTATTATTTATATTAATATTAATATTATATGTTATATATTATATATTGTTATTATTTTTATAATTAAGTGTATTGACAATATATTTGTAGAATTTAAAGAAAAAAGATGAAAGACTAAAAATGTGATCAGTTGAAATTTGAGTGAATAAAAAAGAGGAAGATCATAAATTGATATAAGAATATTAAAAGAAAAAAAAAACTTGTCACGACCTCATAAATATCATTAAAAATATCAAATAATTAGATCATTGTATCCCATTGAGAGAGAGAGAGAGAGAGAGAGAGAGAGAGAGAGAGAGAGAGAGAGAGAGAGAGAGAGAATCTAACTAGAACAAAGTAAGGAAAGGAAAATGAGAAGAGAAAAGGGATAAAGTTTAAGTAAAGGATATGCATTTATTGAAAATATATTATTTAATTACTTGCTAATAATAAAAATAAAACCAAGGTACTGCATTCTACTCTAAAGGAAGGGGGTGATACAAAAAATTTCTCCCTCCTTCACTTATCATTACAAGAAAAATTCAATAAATCAAAGTTTGATGATAAAATACATATTAAAAGAATTGAATTGTTAAGAAAAATTATTTACTTTATTTTCCATCTCATAATATCATGGGGTAAACATTTGTTTAAAAAAAAAAGATTTTATTTTATATAGGAAACTGGAACTTTGTATGTGTATTAAATATCATTGAATATTTTTAATATTTTATTCTCTTTTGTTATACTAAATACTTATTTATGATAAAATTTTTATAATTCTTTTGCATGAAATAATAGTTTTTATTTTGATTTAACATATAAAAATATTTAAATTGAAGCAAATTATTACTTTAATTTTATTAAAAGACGTGATTAATAGTCTCAATTTGTTAATATAATTTATACTAAGAAGATTATAAAACTCTAAGTAAACTTTTAAATAGGCTTCAGGTCAGGCTTTTAAATAGGTCAAATCCGAACTTAAAAAATGTCTTAATATAAATTAACAGGTCAAACTTAAGCCTTTAACTTACAATGTAGGTCTAAACCTATTTAGTTAAAGCCTGACCTAACTTGGACTATTTCTATCCCTAATAATAGAGAAGGCCAAAGGCAAGAAGGTAATTTCATGTGGCACTGAACAATACATATCAAGTAGTTGATGACCGTATGTAGATTTGTGACTTATGTCCGATGTTAGAGGGAATATTTTAGATTTGAGTTCAATCCGTCCAAGTTCCTCGAGTTCAACTTGAATACAAAATGCGAATTTGGCTTAAAATTTCGTTCGGTCCGAAATAATTTTTTAAATAAATAAAATCATAATTTTTTTATAACATAAATATTCATAATTAAACTATAACTTTATATAATTATAATAATAACTTTATCTTTTTTTTCCCCCATAAACTTAAAAAAGGAGGGGCAACATGAGAATTTCTAGGGATCACCTATCTTAGTGCTACTTTCGTTTAAACATACTTAGTTTTGAAGTTTTGAAGTTCTAATAAGATTTAGTACATTAATAATAATTTTACGTAATTATTAATATTATTATATTAATAAATATCATGCAAAATCTATATTTTAGAGTAAAGCGGGAATAGGACAAAAATTTTTATAAAGGTAATAAGTTTATAGTGTATGTTTATGTAGTCAATTTTAATTTTTCTAGTAATATTGAAAAGATCAAACTTTAGTTATTATTATTGTAATAATTATGTATTTTTTATTAGTTTCATTATGGAGTTCTACTGTGATGAATTATATTAGGATTAATAACCAACTTAAGTAAATATCAAATGTAAAAAAATAAATATAGAAACTTTAATATTTCAAAATAAAAGTTAGTCATACTTATTAATGTTCTAAAATAATAGTTAAAATGAAACTTATAATTTTTATGCAAAATATGATTGACTTTTAAACTATTTCTGAACTAATTAGATTAATGGCATTTTGTCATTGAATAATCCAAATAAAAAATAAACTTAATAGGTATATATATATATATGTATGTATGCATGTATGTATAATAAATGACTAATAAAGTGAATATTGTTGTTTAGTTTAATAATATAATCTTTAATTATCATAAAATTTATAAAAATAGAAAAATATTTTACAATTGTTTTATGATAAATTTTCAAACTAATAATATATTTTCAATTTCGTATATTTTAACCACAAAAGAGTCCTTGATTGTACTGTTATCATTTTTTATTGAATGAAAAAAAATTCACATGAAACATTTACAAAGTATAAATACAATAACTATTTTTAAAAGTAGTATAATTAATAAATCATAAGTAATTATAAAAATTAATATTATATATAAATATCTTTCATGCCTAACTTGTAGGGGGTTGAGCTCATTCAAGTCCGAACTCAAATAAAGTTTGAGCTTAAATTTTAGGCTTAAGCTCGGGTTGGCCTGAATCATTTAAAGCTCAATCCGAATTAAATTGCACCGAGCAGGCCAAGTTTTGTTTGACTCGAACCCATTGAGAGTCCTAAAAGAGTTAGAATTTCATTAAGAAAATTGAGTTTGGAATGATAAAAACACCCTTACTAACACAAGAAACTTCAAAATTGGGCTACAATCCATATTTCCCTAAATTTTATATTATAGTTATCCCCTTTACCATGGAATGTCTCCTTTTAAGGAGGACATTCACATCATGTTTGAAATTTTGTTAATACTACTTGGCTACAACATAATCCAACTTAGAGAATCCTATGGAAACATTTAATATAACTTGCATCAGCAAGGTTTTTTCTCTCCTGCATCATGCTAGGGTTTTCCTTTCAGCCTCTCCTTTTAGGGTAGGGTTCACTAATGGTGCATATGTGCATGTTTGTGCATATGCTAACGTGCTATAGAAATGTGTTCTAGGCTTAACTAAGTTTTTAATTTAAAATACCAATTTAACTCACATACACACACATTTGGGCAAATATATCCATCGTGTAGCATAGACTTTAGTTGGTAGGCATCAAAGGATCTTTAGAAATCGTATCAACTGCCCCTACTTCCGCATTTGTTTTATTGTTCAATCAATCATAAACAGAGAAATTAACTACTAACTACTACTAGTTACAACTAACTACTATGAGCATAACAAAAATACACCAACCCAATTTACAATATAGAGTCTAGAAGATCACAAGGACAAAATACAAGTAAGAAAATGAGATTAGACATATAATCAAAGTGAATTTTCCCAAGTGATGATGATGTATCAAACGTCACCCAATTCACTGAATCCAAATTCAAGCATTGGCAAAGGTACCGTAATATTATAAAACTCTCTCTTTCTTAAGTAATGAGTTATCTATCCTTAAACCTAACCCATAGATATCTCTATCATACAAATCAAATCCAAGGATGCATATAAATCAAAGATCCCTAAATCTCAAGCTAAAAAGAGCCAAATCCCTATCTCTAGGTGACCTAACAATTCTATCCATCACAAAGTTCTAATTTCCAAAATCCTTTCTCGAGTTTATCAAGGAAAAACAAATCTATTGAATTAACATAAATGGGTACCCATCTCACATTTCTTTTCTCAAGTTCAACATATATGTGTACTCATCTCACACATCTTTTCTCAAGTTCAATATAAGATAATAGCCCAATTAGTCGATTCAATCAATCAAAACCAAGTGATAGAATACTCAAACAAGATTCAATAAGCCAAATAATAATCTATTACAGAGTCAAATAAGGGTACAATGCTTTAATTATAATTAAATCTAAGTTATATAAACATTCCCAAATCAAGTATACAAACCAAAAGAAAAAGATAATTCATGGACAAGTGCACTTATTCTATTTTGACTCTTATTTGGGGTGCTCCTTTTCTTCTCCAATCTTGTCTCGATCTTCTCTCCTAACTCTCCTTAATGATTCTAAGGGGTTTTCTAAGTAGTATTTCGTGTGGCTCTTTTTTATGTTCTTGGAATTGAGGGATATTTATAGGTTGTGCGTGAAAAACCCTAAAAATTGAAGAATAGGGACTAATCTGTGATATTACATGGCGCCATGGAAAGTGTTCTACACAGTGCCATGCATACATTCTTATAGTCAGATCAGTTTGAAACGACATCATGGAACTTGAGTTTATCATGTGCTGTAATCGTGCAAGGTGACATCGATATTGAGCTGTATGGCACTATCGATTCCTAGAAGTCTTGATATTTTTGAATCCTAATGATGCACTGCGACATGGAAGATGATGGGCATGGTGCCGTGGACTCCTAGAATTTTGACTCTTACTTTTAGCATGCTCCACAGCGATGTAGAGCTAGCTGTATAGTGATGTGTAGCTTCAGTCATTCTCTTTTTTCCCCATTTTTTTCTCCTTAAATCAATTTCTAATTTCAAATCATTGCAACCTACATCAAACAACCAGAAAATAAGGAGATAAGTAATAATCTTTAGCAAATTCTCAAAACTTTAAAGCATAATTGATATGCAAAATATACATATAATGAACAATTATCACTTCCCCATACTTAAGCTTTTGCTTATCCTCAAGTAAATAAAATTTAAAAACCCCAAGCAAATTACTTCTTTACAAGACTTAAGGTAAGATTTTTGAAAGATGTCTGGCAACTGTGGTAAAGGTATTGTCTTTCTTTTGATTGAAGGATCCAATCTAACACCTACTTGGCCAAGCTAATTTTTGAGTAAACTAGTGTACTAAGATAGAAATAACTAAGGCCATCGAAGTTGAATTAAACAAGTTTATATTTATTCAACATTCTCCACCCTATTTTTTTATTCAAGAATACAAACTAAGTGATTAATATAAATTAGGAATAATCAGCTAACTGAAGTTTTGTGACTTCCAAAACTACCACAATCTTAGGTAGTAAACAGAGGATTGGTCCATATTCTCACTTTTGCAAAGTAATGTAAATGCCTAGTAGAGATGAATAATTGAAGATTTTTCAGCTCTTACATGACCCTCATTAAACTCTCATTTTCTTGTTTGGATAAGGTAATGCAAAAGTTTAGTAGAGATATATGAGTAAAGATTTTTTAGATTTTGCTATACCTTAATCTATTCACTCATTTTCCTACCCTAATCCGCATTTACTTAAACATAGAGTTAGGACTAATTAGAAGACCATAGAATATAAATAAACCAAAATTCCTAACTTATACTTCATCACAAGTTTCTCATCCATTCCTAAGAGAAAAAGTTTTACAATGTTTACTAAAATATAAATAAGGTTAATACAAATTCTCAAGTTTTAATTTTTTCAAGCTTAATATGCAAGTTTATCTAAGAGAAAACTCATCCAAAGAAGGTTTAGCTAAATTCTCATGCCCAAAAGAGACACAATAACAATATGATTAAAGCCAAACTATTCCAAAAATTGAAAAGTTTTTGCTCAATTTTCAGCCCCAAGAATCCACAATTCAATCCACAATTTCACAATTCAAAATTAAAATTTTTACCCAACTAAGTATGCAGTATGAATAAATGCAATGGTATTGAGAAAGATAAAGAGGAAAAGGGAAAACAGTACTTTCCAAGTGAATAGAAGTCCAACTTTGATCATTAGATGAAGAAGAGAAGATCATCCATAAAGGAAAATGCATCTACAATCATCTAAAAGAAAATAAAGTACTGAATAAGTAAACTAAAATGAAATAAAACAAAGTAGAATCTAATAACAAAACAAAGTGTTAAATAAAAACATTAGTAGAAAGAAAGCATAGTCCTATCAAATCTATCACAATTTATGGCCTCCAAAACGACTCGTATCAACTCCCTGATATCTAATAATACCGAACTACTGCAAACAATCCCACATCTCTTGAAGAAAAGTGTCAGTTCCCACTTGCTTGTTTTGAAGAGCCTCCAAAGTACTGTTGATATCTCGCTACTTAGTCCGTATCTGCCTTAATTGATCCTCAATGTCAGCAGGTGGCTGATTTTTCTACCCCATAAACTCCATAAGATTGGCAATCATCCCTAGCTATTGTGTAATCATCTAACTCTACTCCTCAACAATGCCTCTAAGAGCATCTGTGAAACCCCACCTAAAGCCAACCCTAGAGTAAGGGGGTCGAGATGCATATCATATTATTTTGCATGAATATATATATATATATATATATTAAATGATTTTATGTGCTTTAGAATTATGATTTATAGGTTAAAAGGCTTAGTTATGCTTATTGAGTAGGAAGAGTAAAATGATAATTTTACTTGATGTCAAAATAGGAAGATAGTTTGATGATTAAATAAGAAGAATATTTGAGTAAGAAAATAAGAATAAGAGTTATTGTGGTTTAGTGGTTAGAGTTTTGAAATTAATTTCTAAGGTCATGAGTTCAAATCCCATCATTTAAGTTTTTATCATGATTATCTTAGTTAAGTTTCAATTTTTGTTTTCTTACATTCTATAAAAATAGGAATGTTGTCCTAGGGGAGACATGAAGAGAATGTCCTAATCCTACCATCATGTCCTAAAAAGAATTCTAGAGGAATTCTTGTCATTCTATTACCTCTAGCTTGTCCTAACCTCTTCACTAATTAAATTTGTTCAAAATTTATCCAAATTCATGTTTTTAATTCCAGAAAATTCAACAAGGATTCTTAGACTTTGAATTTCAAAAATGAATCTTGGAGGTTGGAGAATTGATTGAAAATAGGAAAGGAGTTAGGGAAGGTTCCGAAGGGAAATCAATCACCATGGTTGAACCTTCAACCTCAACTCCATAGTGTTCATATTCTTCATGGAAGAAATCTGAAAAATTTTCAGATTTTGGGCAGCCTAGCTTTCGAAAAACTCAGCCATGTTTCCTACTCATTTTCTGTTAGAAAAATAGCCAATTTATTTAGCTTGAAAACTAAAATTCCTGTGCAAAATTAGACTGTACAAAAACTGTGCAAATCAGAAAAAAATCTGGACAGTTTTTGCTGCATAGCAGCTTAGAATTGGAGCTATTTTCTTCTGTCATCAACTCAACAAAATGCCTCTTATTTTCCTCTATAAAGAAGGCTGAAAACCAGCTTTAAAGAACCTTCAAACACCTCTCAAAAACCTCTGCAAATCAGGCTAGAATATTGTAGAAAACTGCACAGAAAAATTGCAGCAAACCTTCGAACCATGAACACCATGAAACCAGAAAATTTCCAGATTTGTTCCCTTCAAGCATTTGCCGAAAATCACCCTCAAACCTCTGTAAATTAACCCTTATTCAGCCATGAGCTGAACACTATTACCCTCTCCACTTACTTTGCACAATTGGACTCTATAACTACACCTTAAATATCTCCTAAAATCACTCCATTCAAACTTCCATTTGAACTTCAAAATTTCCAACATTTGCTCCATGAAAACACCCTTGGACTAGGCTTCATAATCAGAAATTCCTCTGCCATTGAGCTCAGAATTTCGGCCAGCCTTAAAGCTCCATCAATCTTCATTCATTTTAGCAAAACATAGTAGTCCAACCGGCTCCATTGCAGCACCAAGAAACCTCCAATAATCAAACACCATTAACATATCTTCCACCTCAAACCACTCCTCAAATCTCTCCATTTGAATTTCAAATAATCAGATTTTTCTCTCCCTCTCTAAGCTAAAAACCAAAATCCCTGAATTCCCTAAACCATTCAGCCAACACTCTCTAGAAATTCGTGCATATCCTTTCTCAAATTCTCTCTATTTTCTCCCAGAACACCAAGAACACACACTACCTTTCTTCAAGCCAAAGACCACTCTAAACACCTCCAATCCCTCTAAAAAACTCTAGAATACTCCTACATACTCATTAAAGTTCATTTCTAGAATTTATAACATCAAATCTTGAAAATAAAAATTGACATTCGAATCAAAACCAGTTTTTTTCCTTGAAGTTTCAAGAACATTATCAAGGTAACCAAGAATAACTCTTTTGTTCATCTTCTTCCATTCAACCTTTAACATGTCATGTTAATGCTCTCTCTCTCTCTCTCTCTCTCTCTCTCTCTCTGCTGAAATGGTGGTTACAACCATGGTTATTTTTTTCCCCTCCTCTCATGGACAATTCAAGACTCCCAATCGTGTGGACCTTCTTAAATCTTCATCGAAGTAATCATCAACCAAGTATTTCTCCTTAACCTTTCTTTTTAATTCCGAATTCATGTCTCTTAGATGTTAGTAGGGAAATAGTATATGAATGGGGGATTGAGTATACGCATATGAATGAAAGGGTTGAGATTAGAACATGAGAATGGAGGATCATGATTATGCTATATGGAATTCCTTGAGAATCAATGTGTTTATCATGTCTTAAGAAAATTATGATTGTTTAAGCATACTAGATGTTATGACACCTATGATGAATAGGATTTTTATGTTCTTATTTTCGTTCAAGCCATGAGTATGATTATGCTTAGTAGAGATTTGGCCATGTGATAGTAGGTATGGATTTAAGCCTATGTTCATGAATAGAATAGTTTGTTGTTTGATGTTGGAGTATATATTCATGATTCTTATTAGCAATAGGAAAATTATGATCATAATCTTGTTGATCCTAGGTAATTTTAATTAACAAAATTTATTACTTTAATTAAAATTATTAATATATTTTTCTCTAAATATTTCGAAATTTCTAGGAAGTTTTGGAAATAGAATATTAAATGAAATATTGATATTTTACTAGTCAAATAAATGATATCTTTTATTAAAAATAATATATATATATATATATATATGATAATAAATAAGATCTTTTATATAAATAATAATAATAAATAAAATATTAATGACCTTATAGACCATAGTTCAAACTTTTACCTATATTCATAAATATTATTTATACTAAAATTTGTTTGTTATTTATTAAACGAAAATTTAATATAATTCATTTATTATTAATTTTATTTATTACTAATTATTTATTATCTATTAAAAATTAAATAAAAATTAATTGTAATTTATTATTTATTTATAATAAAACTATTTTAAAATTACCATTTACTAATCTTTAACAATTAAACCCTAGTTTATTTATTAATAATAGTACTCAAGATTTATTGTTTGAACCTATAACTTATTAGTAATTATTTTCGAATTCCTAGTTATTTTAATTTATCAAGCTAGGCTTATTTTATAAAATTCTTTATCAACTAGCCTTAAAGCTTAGAACATTAAGGTCATGATTGTAATAAGTTGAATTAGGATTATTTGTGTAAGTGAATATAGCTCGAGTATAACCTTATGTCTTGTGTTTACCCTAGGCGGGGTTAGGTCAGCCTTAGAAGATTTTTGAATTCAAGCAAGCAAATGATCAGGTAAGTTCCTGCATGGAATTTTGTGAAGACAAAAAATTACTGTGGCAAGCCAAATGCGATGTGTAAGGACATTCATTTTGTAAAGGCAATTAAGGACTGTTTTCTTTTTATTATTATTATTATTTATTTCAGTCACGCAAATCATTTGAAAATTAAACAAGCAGTTTTACACAAAATGCTAAACTCTTTCTAAAACCCAACTTTGATAAGAATTTTGGAAACCCTTAATTGCTATTTCAAAGAAAATTATTGTGTGATCAGTTTTCTCCCAAGAGGGACAATCAACGTTGAGTACTCAATAAGGGTAGGCTAGTAGTACTAGTTTTGAAGAGCAAGAGCGAGTTTTCTGGTAGGAGGCTACCTCCAGAAGATGAACTCAACTTGGAGAAGCGATAGTACTACTTAGTCAGGCCGTTCGAGCTAGCAAGTTTCAGTCAAGTGGACTGTGTGTTTTCAGAGTGGACAATCGGTAAGTTTGGGTGTAGAGATGGAGGAGTATCTCTCCCGGTAGGCCGTACACCTACCTTTTGTCAGTTTGCACAAAGTGTGGCATTCTGACCGTTATATGGTCATGGGGCCTAACGTGTGGTAACCCATGACTATCCATTTGAGTGGTTGTGTTTATTGTGCACATGTATGGTTTGAAAAGCAAAACACCACTCTTTATTTTTAACATTGTTTAATACTTGCCAGCACTTTCTTTTATACAATTTTACAACTTGCATACTGTTGGGATGTGTGCCCTCTTAAACTAAGTTTCTGATATAAAAATTGAATGTTTTAATAAAAGAATTTATTCTCAGAAATTGTTTGTGAATTTACAATTTTATGCGTGCACAATTACGTTTGGAAAAGACTTATTGTGTTTAAGTAAGTGGTTCATGTGAATGGAGGTATTTCACAGTAAGGTATGGATTATGGGTTACTTAATACATAAACATTCGTTCTTAACCGATTGATGAGAATGGGAATCTCATTATGTCTAGGTTATTATGTTGTGAATTTTAAATGGGGAATGGCTTACCTTTAGCCAGTGAGTAGTCCACTCACTTCATGACATAAACGTATTTCGAATACGTAGAACAGGACCTGTAGTAATGGTTTCTTAAAAGTACTATATGGTAGAAACCTAGACTACTATCGCTATAGCATGGACTAGTACTCGACGACTTGAGTATGAGTTGGTGGTCTGACGAAGCTGGAAGCATATACTTTGATATGCTATAGTTGAGGTTCTATCGTAGGGCCAATATACTTGTATGTTGGGTATGTGTGACTAGTTAGTTAAGACAGATTTGTACAAGATAGTTTCTATACTATATCGTCCCTTGTGGTTATCTGAATGATCTAAATATTCAAGGCCCTGGGAAACATGATTTGGATGTTTGCTTTAGGGTAGCTCCATTGGAAAGCGGAAATAATCCAGGAGGTCGTGGATCATTGAACTAGAGGCCTAAGGATGGTAGATGTTATTTAGAGATGTGTTAGTATACTTCTTCCTCTCTAAATATACGGCGATGTATAGAGGGGTATTTTAGTCATTACCCCTATAGGTCGGAGACTTTGCTAATGCAGCACTGTCCTTAGAGTTAATATTTTCTTATGGTGATATTAGAAAATATTTAAAATGCAAAATACAGCTATTTATATGGCAAGGGTATTTTGATCATTTTAGTAGCCAAGGCGGTGTGTCTTTTGGTCCCCAATATAGACTGTGAGCTATAATTAAATACGGGCTAAGGAATTGATCTGAAATTAAATGGAATTATTTTATTTAAGTAGCCTAATTTAATTATTGGGCTAGAATAAAATAAAGGTCCATGGAGAGAGAATTAATTAATTATTCAGGGCTTTGGCCTAGTTTGAATAATTAGGGATTAACCTAGGACTAAACTAATTTAGGCTTATTTAATTGGACTGGTTTATTTGGGCTGGAAAATTAATTATTTGTTTGTCCATTGAGTTGGTTCTAACTAGAATAATTAATTAAGCCCAATAGGTTAAACCAAGAATCCAATGGCCCAGTCCAGTTTAACATAGGATTTTTTATTTAGGTTAAATAGGAGGATTGGAAACAACGTTGTTGAAAATCAGACACACAAGAGAAACGGCTTCTTCTCTGTGGAAGCCAGACGTCTCTCTCTCTCTCTCTCTCCAGAAAATTTCCTAACTCGCTAGTTGTTCACCAAACGGTAGTTAGGCAGGCCAGATACTGGAAGACCGAGAGTTTGACGTTCACATACATGCAAAGGCGGAGTAGGAGACTTGCAAGAATCGCACAAGAGGTTTCTACTAGCACACCTACACCGGTTGCACACGTTTCGGTACAGCCAACACTTAGAACGAGAAAAAGAAGTAAATCTTTAAAACCTCGGGATTGGGGTAGGGCATTGGCTGGGGCTGCTAGAGCCAGTGTTGGCCCTGCCCTGGACTCCCTGTTATTATTTTTTCCAGTTTTTTTATATTCACTTCCACTACGTGCTCCGTGTTTTCCTGCTTTTCATGCCTTCACATACATGAATTGTTTTACCTGAAACACTCAAAGCACACTTTTATCTCATCACCTTTTATACCCTGTTTTTAGATCGATCTTGTTGTGGAGATGAATAGCTAGATTTGTTGCTTATGCTTTGAAGACTTTATGTTATTTTTCTTAAAGTATTGCTTTTATTTTGTTTTGTGTTATCTAGTTATAAAGACCTCTTGTACTATAGATGGGGCGACATCCCCGGCCCTGTTGGACCTAGGTAGTGGGGTGTTACAGCATCTAACTGAAGGATTGCGGAAAAATTAAATACATAGCGGAAGACAACAAATTAAAAAATTTTTCAAGCCAAAGTCTATGAACACTTACTTTTAGGGCATTTAGTTTGAATAACCGGAGTTTGATTTAGATTTAACGGCGCTTGTCGAACAGGAAAGTCTACTTGTTTCGTAGGAACACCAACTAATCATCGTCTCCTTCACATCAAACACTTACTATATTTGCTAACTCTTGACCTTTTAGAATATTCTTTAACCTCTATGGACCTCTACTGGTAAAAGTAAAACTAGGTGAAGAAGATTGGAATAAAAACGGAAGAGTGAAACGTTAAGGAAAAATGAAGAGAAACAACAAAGAAAAAAAAAAAAAACGGTGGCTGTCGTTTTGTTATTGAGGAAAACCGAAAAGCTAATTTCCTTTTCCCTATGAAACATTTCGGTCAACCCAAAACCAACAGGCATACGAGATCATATATATAATTAGCTTTCCTTTTTCATAAAATCAACAACCATTTCTTTTTTCTCTTTTGTTTCCTATTTCCTTTTCCTTCTTGTGTCAGCTACTAAGGATTCTCAAAACCTTAAACTGTCACACTAAAAACCCTAGTGGGTTTGGATTTTATTAAAGTAGCCTATGACTAATTTAATTAACTCTTTTATTAATTAATTAATTCACTTGGGTTCGATGTAAAAATTATCCAAGATAATTGATTAATAAACCAATTAATAAATTAGTTCTTTTATTTATTAACTAAACTATTTGGGCCAAATATAAAATTATCTAAGATAATTAATTAATAAACTAATTAATTAAATTGGTCCAATTAATTATTCTAGTCCAAATAAATAATAAATAGACTTCTAAAAATAATTCTTCCAATAATAAATTCACCTAATAAGCCTATATAGTAAATAAATTTATTAATATTATTTGAGCTACTCTGGGGACCAAAAGACATATTATTCTTGACTACTAAAATGACCAAAATACCACTACTAACACATAGAAGTATTTTAATCATTTTAAATATTTTATTTATCATCATATGAAAATATTGACCTGGAGAATAATATTGCAAATGCAGTATCCTCGACTTACAGGTGAACCAATAAAAATACTCCTCTACGTAACAACCGTTATTGAGATAGAAAAAATGTAATAACACATTTCTCAATGACATTTACCATCCTTTGATAGTTAGTCTGATAATCCATGACATCCAGTATGTATCCACTTAGCATAGGGAGCTACCCAAAAGTGTACATACTTAGTCACGATTTCCAGGGCCTTGCATTATTAGATTATTCTGGACAATTACAAGGGGGTAATTTCTTCATGTAATAAAGTATAAAAACTCTATTGTATAAATCCATCTTAATTAACTAGAGTCATACACCCAACATACAAGATTATTAACGTTGTGAATGGTGTGAGTATCAAAGTACAAAAATAAATATTCCAAATATCGCGTTCCAATTCTATGTATTCTAAATACGCTTACACTATTGGTGTGAGTGAACTACTTATTGGATAAAGATAAACCATTCTTCATTTAGAAATCGTAATGTAACCTTGACGAAGTACCCAACTTCATCAATCGATCAAGAATAATTTTTTGCTTATATGTTGGTAGCCCATAATCTACACCTTATTGTGAAAGCACGACCTAATCACGTAGATTATTTACTAACACACTTAGACTTTTAGTGTGCGAATATATATAAACAAACAATCATGAATGAAATATTTTTATTAATTTCTAAAATATAGAAATACATAGGCCATTTTGGGAATACATTCCAACAATCATAAATATAGAAATACTTGTACTAAATGGACTATGATAGTCCATATGCATCTACCCCTATGACGTTTAAGTGTCCTTTGAATACCTTCTCCATCAAAGGCTTGGTAAATGGGTCTGCCAGATTGTTTGCTAAGAAAATTTGATCAACCACTATCTCCTGTTTCTGGATGAACTCCTAGATAAAGTAATACTTCCTTTCAATATGTTTGCCTTTCTTATGGTTTCTTGGCTCCTTACATTGTGACACAACTCCAAAATAGTCACAATATAATGTTATAGGCCTGTCCATGTGTGGCATAACTCCAAGTTCTGTGAGGAACTTCCAGAGCCAAACTACTTCTTTAGAAGCTTCTGAAACTGCCACATACTCAGCTTCCATGGTAGAATTAGCAATACAAAATTGCTTGACACTCCTCCATAAAATAGCCTCTTCAGATAAAGTAAAGACATATTCACTAGTTAGTTTTCTTTCATCTTTATTCGCTTGAAAATTTGAGTCCGTGTAACTGGTAGGAATTAAATCACCAGCTCTGTAAACTAGCATATAATCCCTCATTCCTTTTAGGTACTTGAGTATATACTTTATAGCTTGCCAATGTTCTTCCCCAGGATTTGACTGATACCTGCTAACTACATCTACTGCAAAGTAGATATCTGGCCTAGTACAAAATATGACATACATGAGACTTTCCACTGCCGAGGCATAGGAAATCTTATTCATCCTCCCCTTTCTTATTGTGTCTTAGTCCAGTACTTGGAAGATAAGGTCAATCCATGTTTCAAGGGTATGATTGCCCCTTTGTACTGATCCATGCTACACCTATCTTGTCAATATAAGCAAATTAGGATAAGCTTAACATTCTTTACTGAAGGATCAAAATGAAAAACATAAAAAAAAAAACACAGCAATTTTTTTTTAAATTTTTTGAGCCACATCTAAGAGAGAGTATTTACTTTTCTTGATTAGTAGTAACCAACGAGGCACTGGGTTGCTGATGTGTATGGATTTGGGTATAAAAATCATATAAAAATAAACACATTTCCAATCAAGTTTAATTAAAACGTTAATCACAAATTACACATATGAGCAAACGTACTCATCATTAAGCATAGTATAGGGTTTAAAACGAGTGTCGATCTTCCAGAAACAAGTATGCATTAATCACTTTTCTTTCATTGTTTAATCAACTCAATAAAGTGAAAAAGAAATAAAAAGAAAAATAAAATAAAATAAAATAAAATAAAATAAAATAAAATAATATATACATGTCAAGGATGGAGAATTATATAACTCAAACCATTATTTTGATAAACATGATCTTAAAGTACTCAACCGTTATCATAACTAATTACTCTCTTAGCATCATCAAGAATTAAGATAAATTCACTTCTTTTTCAATCCATGAAATTACTATCTTCTAGACAAATTAGCATCACATATTCTGCCTCAACTAATTCACCCAAAAGATGCATTAACCACAATCCTTGATTAAATCTTCATATTCTGGCAAACTTAAAACATGAAATTAACCAATGAATCCATATATTGGTAGACATTAATTAACCTTTAATTACCCCATCCTTAGCAATTAACCCCCTTTTCAAGAAAGTTAAGAGACAACAAATACGAAGCTAATGAATTAAAACCACTATCAACCCCCTTTTCAAGCAAGTTAATGGAAAGAACCAACCAACTAATTTCGTAATAAGCATAAGTATTAAATACCAAGAATAATAATCAATTAATCAAAAGATCAAAGTAATTTTAAAAATCATAAAAACCTAAAACAATGTCAAATTACAATAAAATAATTAATACATCATTGTTCAAGAAAAAGAAAACAAAAGTAAAAGAAAGCACTCATAGACAAGTCTCCTTCTTCTTCCTTTGTAGACCCTCTTGCACAATCCTCCTTGAATTAAAGAATTTCTCCTTAAATTTGAGTGATTTTCTGTTCTGATATGTGAATCCTCCTTTTTCCCTTGTGTTTTTCCTTTATTTATAGGCTTTAGAAGTGCCTAATTTTGTTCATCTAGGGTTTCTAGCCGACTAAAAGTAGGAAAATACTAAAACTTTGTAAATTATCAAAAATCGCGTACGAAAATTGAGGCACCGCCTCAGCATCAGGGCACAGTCAACGCCGTCTATCCTGCCTAGGTCCAGCGCCGGTTGTGGTCTGTTTCTCCAGTCGTTCACCGATTTTTCTTGATTTTCGCGCCAACCCTTACAGAGTGCAGTTGGCGCTGCCTCTAGCCTCCTAGTCGACACCGGTTTAGTTCTGTTCTGCACTGTTTCACTAATTTTTTGTTACCTTGAAGTGCATGCCAGCAGCATGTGGCGGGGCGCCGGTTCTCTTGTCATGGCCAACGCCGCCTCTGTTCAGTTTTGCGACATTTTTATCTTATTTTACCTCTAAAATTTGAAATAATGCACAAAATACCTTTCCCAGGGTAAAATCTCAAATATGAAGGAATACGATTAGTTATTGAACAAAATGTATCATAAAATAGCCTCAAATAACTAGAAAATATATGACTAATTTAGGCTCTATCATATTCCCTCACACTTAGCTCTTTGCTTGTCCTCAAGCAAAGTATCAAAGACAAGTAGGAAAAACATAAGGTTTCACAAAATCACTCAATTATTATCAAAATAAATCTCTAATCCTTTTTTATTCAAGACAAAAGAATATATGCTAGATACCTTTCATAACAAATGCAAGACTTGTCTAAGTAAGTAGTGACTAGTAGAACCATCTCAATACTTAACAATATTCTCAAACCATTGGAAAGAATTTAGTTTAAAAAGAATATGCATTCCATAAGCTTACTTTTCATACACTCTCTCCACTAATCCGAGACATATCATGATTCTACTTAGGTCAAGTAGGACTTTAAAATTTGTAATGTAAGGCTAAAGGGTTTGTAATGTAGCTTTCAAATGAAGAATATAGGAAAATCAAATATCAAAGAGGATGAGAGTTTGCAAGAAAAGGATAAACCAAATGTTGCAAGAAGTTCCAAACTTTTCTTGCTCTCCTATTCCAAAATCAATCAAAACCTATAACCTTGTATAGCAATTATAATAGTTCAAGCAAATCTTGCATTCTTTTTTCTAAATAATCCTTAACTCCTCAATAACTCTACACAAGATCATCAAAAATTTCAGAAATTTTTCCAGCTCTCTTCTTGTGCTCTTTCTTCTCTTTCTCTTTCAGCTTTTCTTTTTCTTTTTCTTTCAGCTTTTCTTTTTCTTTCTTTCCAAATGCTACTTTTGTTTGTCTTTCAATTTTCTTTTCTTTTTCAACCTTTTCTAGTAGCTTTCTTGTTTTTCTCAAGTTCTCTTTTCTCTTTTTCTTCTCTCCTTTCACAACTCCACTCAACAATGATGGATGACTGAAAGTAGCAAGTCATGACATTTACACATGCTTTCTCCCTCACAATTCCCCTACTTGTATTTTTATCCATCAAGAGCAATCAAAGATTTGGAAGAATTATCAAACTCTCAGAAAGAAGTAATGGACAAAGTATGATAACGGGTTTTAAAGAAAGAAATTGACAACTTAGGCTCAAATTAGGCACTAGGGATAATATCAAATAGGTAGGCTTGAAAAGTTTAAACTATCCAAAGAAGGCCTATTACCGTCATCCCTTAGTTAAATCATGAATGTCTTTCTTATTTTGCCTCGAGAGGTATTCAAGTAAGTTCTAGAATGCTCAATGAATTTTAGTAGAAAAGAAGGTTTAAGAACAATGTAACGCATTTGATCAAGAACTACTTAGTTCAAGTGTGTGCAAAAAGTCATGCATAAGTCATAAATGATATAGAATATATGCTCTATGATCTATCACAAAGACATACATTAAAAATACATCTTGAAAGTTAAACAAAAATCTGAAAATTTTTTGAAAATTTTGCTCACAAGGATATTTCAAAAGGATGAGGTATAACAAAATGAAGTATAGAAGAATTTTTAATCTAACCACTCCCCCACACTTAAACTGGACATTGTCCTCAATGGCCAAATAAATAGAACAAGGAAATATCGCCATGGGACCAAAAATAAAAAGGGAAAAGATAAGAAAGACAATACTTCCATTACAGTGGGCATTCTTCTACAAAAGAGTTGAGTTCCTGGAGAAAAAGGCATTGTCGAAATACCTAAAAAGAAAAATACAAAAGAAACACACCAAAGCATAAAAATGAGAAAAGAAAAATAAGTAAGAAGTAAAGAAAATAGTACGAAAAAGAAAAGTACAAGAAAAATAATAACAAAATAAAGACACACAAAAATAAAAGAAAATAAACTAAAAATCTTATGAAAGCAAATAGAGACGCGACTTACTCCCCCACATTTAGGATGAAAAAAAATATTTTCCTTATTTAAGAGAGGAAAAAAAAAAAACTTAACAAAACCAAACACAAAACAACGATACAAACTCTTTCCACTCATCATTCTTCCTCATCAAACCTTTGGACAAGAGATTAAAGATCCAAGTAGAAGATAGGCATAATGAATGTAGAAAGAATGGAGGATTTTGAAAAATGGAAGATTCATGAAAACGATTTGTCTCACCAAAGCAAAACACATAAACCCTATTTTCTAACATTTCTTTAGACACATAAATATCTTTTTCAACATATGAGTGCACATGGTATCTAACAGATGCATTAACTTTGAAATCACCAATTAACCCTTCAAAAGAATGTTTACAATTAAAATTTTCCTTTAAACTTAGTATTTGAGTTCTTAAAGATGGGATTGGGAAATCCTTATTTTTCAATGCTTCTACAAATACCAAGTTACCTCCTTGAAATTGGGGTGAAGGGTAGAATTCGTCAACATCTTCAAAGGGTTTCTTAGAATGAATGATAAATCCAACTTCTTGAAGCATGTTAAACTCCATACATCATCATTGGGACCATTGTTCTCCAAGAAGTGAGAGGAACCTAAGAAATCATGTGACAAAGAAATATTAGAATTATGAGCACATAGAGTAGAATCAAATACCTCTCTTGCCACATCATGCAATTGTCCCTCATAGCCTCTCTTTTTTTTCCATGGTCAATTGTACAGGCTATCCTGAACTCGTGAGTCACCTCAACAATCTTAAATAATTGTTTCATTTGATCGCACAATCATTGGCAAGCTTTTTTATGCCCCTGAACAGACGAATTTGTATTGGCAATAAAAGATTTCACTAATGCTTCTAATGACGTCTCACTAAAAACATCACCGTGAGCTTGTAATTCTACCAATCTATCATCAATACACTAATATTTTTTTTTTTTTATAACTAAAAACTATTCTAATTGAATGCATGACTACGAATTCATAAATTAAATATTAAACTAAGATTAAAAATTGTAAAGAAAGAAACAAATAATAAAATAAATTCAATCCGTCTAAAATATCGTGTTAGAAAAAGTCCAAACCTGAAAATAAGAAGAGTTAGTATTAACTCAAAATTATAGATGTAAAAATCATCTAATTCAAAATACAAAGACTATACATATTCCACATTAACATTAGGTTAGTAAAATTAAATAACTAAATGTACAATATATACAAACATAAAAAAACAAGTTAGTTATTATGAACATATATCTACCTATTTACATATTTACAACATATAGTGAAATTAAAATACAATTATACAAACAATAAAATAGGCCACTTATACAAGGAACATATATACATATTTACATATGAACATATAAAAATGGTTAAATTAATGAAATCCAAGCTTTTATGATATTGTTCCCCTGGCAACGGCACCAAAAACTTGATGTGTATGGATTTGGGTATAAAAATCATATAAAAATAAGCACATTTCAAATCAAGTTTAATTAAAACATTAATCCCAAATTACACATATGAGCAAGCGTATTTATCATTAAGCATAGATAGGGTTTAAAACGAGTGTCGATCCTCCAGGAACAAGTATGCATTAATCACTTTTCTTTCATTTTTTAATCAACTCAATAAGGTGAAAAAGAAATAAAAAAAAAATAAAATAAAATAAAAGAATATATACATGTCAAAGATGGAGAATTATGTAACTCAAACCATTATTTTGACAAACAAGATCTTAAAGTATTCAACCTTTATCATAACTAATTACTTGGCATTATGAAGGATTAAGATAGATTCACTTCTTTTTCAATATATGAAATCACTATCTTCTAGACAAATTAGCATCACATATTCTGTCTCAACTAATTCACCCAAAAGATGCATTAACCACAATCCTTGATTAAATCTCCATATTCTGGTAAACTTAAAACATGAAATTAACCAATAAATCTATATTTTGGCAGATATTAATTAACCTTTAATTACCCCGTCTTTAGCAATTAACCCATTTTTCAAGCAAGTTAAGAGACAACAAGTATGCCACTAAAGAATTGAAACCACCATCAACCCCATTTTCAAGCAAGTTAATGGAAAGAAACAACCAACTAATCTCGTAATAATTATAAGTAATTAAATACCAAGAATAATAATCAATTAATCAAAAGATTAAAGTAACTCTAAAAATCATGAATACCTAAAACAATGTTAAATTACAATAAAACAATTAATACATCATTGTTCAAGAAAAAGAAAACAAAAGTAAAAGAAAGCACTCATAGACAAGCCTCCTTCTTCTTCCTTTGTAGACCCTCTTGCACAATTCTCCTTGAATTGAAGAATTCCTCCTTAAATTTGAGTGATTTTCTGTTCTGATATGTGAATCCTCATTTTTCTCTTATCTTTTCCCTTTATTTATAGGCTTTAGAAGTGCCTAATTTTGTTCCTTGAGGGTTTCTAGCTGACTAGAAGTAGGAAAATACTAAAACTCTGCAAATTACCAAAAATTATGTACGAAAATCGAGGCACCGCCTCAGCATCAGGGCACAGCTGGCACCGCCTATCCTGCCTAGGGCCGGCGCCGGTTGTGGTTTATTTCTCCAGTCGTTTGTTGATTTTTCTTGATTTTTGCTCCAACCCTTACAGAGTGTAGTCAGCGCTGGTTTGGTTTTGTTCCGCTCTGTTTCATTGGTTTTTTATTATCTCGAAATGCGTGCCAGCAGCATGTGGCTGGTGCCGATTCCCCTGTCATGGTCGGCACCGCCTTTATTTAGTTTTACGACGTTTTTGTCTTATTTTACCCCTAAAATTTGAAATAATGTACAAAATACCTTTTCCAGGATAAAATCTCAAATATGAAGGAATATCTCCAGTTATTGAACAAAATATATCACAAAATAGCCTCAAATAATTAGAAAATATATGACTAATTTAGGCCCTATCAGTTGCACTAAAACTTGCACTGAAAGGGGAGAAGAAGGCGTTTGCGGTTCGACCAGTATTCCCGCCAATCTTCTACACCTACATATCAAGCATCTTCAAACTTTCTCTCTTCGTCTTCTAGAGTACGACTCTACCTTGCTCTGGGTTAGCTTGGTGAAAGCTCCTTCTTTGAATAATCAAGATACTCTCTAAGAGAGAAAAAAGAGAAGAGCATGGAATAGAGAGTGAGAGGGAGAGACGACACACCCTAATTCACTAAAACAATGTCTGTTTTTTTTTTCTTGCATATTTCACCCAGCCCTAGGGCTTCCAAAGCCCTAATGGCCGAAATCACCAAGCCCAATTGGGCTAGGTGTTGTGCTAAAAAAATAGCGCACGACTGGCCCAATCCTTTTAATTAATTAATTATTTTTTTAGATTTCATTTAATACCCAAGACTAATTAATTATTTTTAATTGGACTCTTAATATATGTCAACATATATCAGCTCAATTAATTAATTTATTCCAGCCCAATTTTCTTAATTAATTAATTAATTTTTGGGGCTTCCGTAAAACCCAAGACTAATTAATTAATTCTAATTCAACTCTTAGAATAAATTTTATTCTCTTCCATATAATTATCCATTAAGCCCAAATTGTGTCTAAGCAATACCAATGTAACTCGAGCTACTCCAAGGACCAAGAGACATATTAGTCATGGCTAATAAAGTGATCAAAATGCCCTTACTATTAAATAGCTACATTTTACCATTTTAAATATTTCTATTATCACTATATAGAAATATTGACCCCAAAAAGCAATGTCTCCGACCTACAAGTAAAATAACAAAAATACCCCTGTATGTAACACCATCAATGAGACAGGATAAATGTACCAACATCTATCTCAAAGACATCTACCATCCTTAGATTTCTAGTCCGATAATCCATGACTCACTCGAATATACTGGCTTATCATTGGAAGCTACCCAAAAGCACACATTCTAGAGTTACGTTCTCAGGGTCTTGGCTTATTAGATTATCTTGGACAATCACAAGGGGGTGATTGAACTTTACTAAGTGAACCATAGAAACTCTGTTGCATGAGTCTGTCTTAATTAATTAGGGTAATACACCTAACATACAAATCTCACAAAGAAATCTCACTCAACATATATCAAAGTATAAAACCTTAACTTCGCTAAACCACCAATTCATACTCAAGTATGAAGGTATCCATCCACACTGTAGTAGTAATAGTATGGTCTCTATAATTATAGCACTTTAAGAGAGACTACTACTACAGGTCCAATTCTACGTATTTGAAATACACTTATGCTAATGATGTGAGTGACCTACTCACTGATTCAAAGTAAACTATTCCTCATTGGAACTCATGGCATAATGTCTTACCTTAATGAAATGTCTAGTTCCATCAAATGACTAAGAACTCAATTTTATTTATATGACAAGTATCCATGGTCTATACTTTACTATAAAGAATGACCCAACACATAAACCGTTACTTGCCATACTTGGACCTTAAATGTGCAATAATATAAGAAACAAACTAAATTAAATGAATAAATATTTTATTACAATATCTTTACACAGAATACATAGTCTTTGATGGCATATTTTTCAACAATTTCCCACTTGCACTACAAAGATTAAGAAAGTCCACAAGTGCCTACCCCTATGACATCTAAGTGTTTGTGGAACATTTTTTCTGTCAAAAGCTTGGTAAAGGGATCTACCAGATTGTTTATAGAGGAAATTTGATCGACCACAATTTCCCATTTCTGGATGAACTCCCTGATGAGGTGATACTTCATCTCTATGTGCTTGCCATTCCTATGGGTTCGAGGTTCCCTGTATTGTGACATTGCTTCAGTATTGTCACAATAAATCGTGGCAGGCCTATTCATGTGCAGTACTACTCCAAGTTCTGTGAGGAACTTTTGGAGCCACACAGCTTCTTGAGAAGCTTCTGAAGTGGCAACGTACTCATCTTCTATGGTAGAATCAGCAATGTAGGATTGGTTGATGTAACACCTCGCTACCTAGGCCCGCCAGGGCCAGGGATGTTGCCCCGTCCAAAGGACAAGGGGTCTTTATAACTAGGACACACAAATATAATAGCGGAAATAAAATGATACTTCAACTTAAAATTTATTACAACCCAAAAGAAATAATAATAAATCCAAGAATACTCAAAACAAATCCATAATAAAAATTCATCCGCTCTCAGCTCTCCCAACATTACACAAAATAAATCCTCAGAAAATTCTTCCAAAGCAGACAATATATAGCTACTCATGCCCACAGCAGGATGGACCTGAAATTATGATAAAATGGTGGTGAGACAGAAATCTCAGTAAGTCCGTGTGTGCTTTGGGTGTTTAGTGAAAACAGTTCGTGGATGCAAAGTGTGAAACCTTTATAAGAGAAATACTGGCAAGCAATAACATTAGTCAAAAGCAAGAGTGGCGTTTTGGCTTTTCCAGCCATACATAAGTAATAAAATCGACCACTCGAAAGAAAGGGATATGGGTTACCACACGTTGGGCCCCATAACCGGTCAGAATGCCGACACTTTGTGCAGACTGACAAAAGTAGGTGATCGGCCTACTGGGTAATATACTCCTCCTTCTCTATACCCAAACAACAACCGGGTGTCCATTCCGACAAACCACAGTCACTTGATTGAAAACAAACTGCTAGCTCGAACCGGCACGACTCACTGGACTGACATTTTATCCGGGAAGGACTTACCCCTCAGAGGTGGCCACCTACTGAGAGACTTACCCTAACCCTTCAAAGACTAGTCCTAGTAGTCCACCCTTATTGAGTACTCAACGACGTTTCCCACTTGAGATAAAATGAACAAAACATTGTTCCACATGAAAATGGCAATTTAGGGGTTTTCCAAAGTCTTTAACAAAATCAGTTTTAGAAAGAGTTTGAGTTTGAGTAAATCTGCTCATTGACTTTTAAATAATTCAAATGTTTGAAATAAGAAAGGATTTAACCCTTAATTGCCTTTACATAAATGAGTATCCATGCACTTTACACTTGGCTTGCCATAATAAACATTTTGCATCAAACAGGTTTTATGCAGGAGCTTACCTGATTCTTGCTCACAATAACAAGGTCTCCAACGACAGACCTGACCCCACATGGGCAAATACAAATCACAATCAATTTCAAGCCACAAACTACTTCCTTAATTTTAAATCGACTCAACTTACTACTACCATGATCCTAGTGTCCCAAGCTTTAAGGTTAAACAATAAGTAAATAGGTTTAAGAGTTGAGCCTAGCACAATTATTTAAAATAATTAATGGTTTAGGAAATAAATTTAATAAGTTGAAAGCTTAAATCTTGTTAGGGAAAATTTAGAGTTTATTTGATCAAGAGTTCTAGGTAGTATTAAATAAATTATTGATTTATTAATAATTTAGTTGTTAGAAAATAATTGGTAGCTAAAATTAGTTGAAAATAAATTTAATGAGTCTCACTTGAACAATATTAAATAAATTCTTAAGGAGTTTTGATTAGAAGATAATAGTTAAATTTTTAGTAATATATATTCTACTAATTGTAATTATTTTCATAAAGGCTTTAATTGATCTCATTATATTAAGTAATACACACACACACACACACACACACACACACACACACACACACACACACAGATATAATTTTTCTAGCAAAAATCATTATTTGTTTGACTAAAATATCCTTTATATATATGACAATCCAAATCTACCCTTCCTAAGGGTTTTTTTTTTCTTTCGAAAATACTAAGAGAAATTATTTTATTGAATATTTTATTCATGAAGTAAAAATTTGTTTGGGGACAACTAGATCATGATCAAATTCCCATGGCTAACCACAATCAATACATACACAATCCTTTAATTCATCAAATCATCCAAATCATGCATACAAGAATAGATCTCAATTTATCAACACATGATCCAACCCCTACTAGCATAAACATGATCATGGCTTCAATATTAATCCATCATGAATATAAACCCTATTCATCAAAGGTGACATAATCTCTAGCATACTTCATCACATATACTACTTATGACATGCATCAACCATCATATAATCATCCAAGACAATCCTTCCATGCATAAGTCCCATCTCCTTCACAAACATACATATATTCATACTTCAATCTCAACAATATATATATATACTCCAATCCTATCACCATCCACCTATTATCAAAATCACTCTAGAGACATGCTTCTAGAGTTTAAAAGAAGTATTGATGGTACTCACTTCATTGATGAATGTCTCGAAGGAGTTTAGAGTAGATCTCAACTCCTAGATGTCTAACTTTGTCCAAAGGAGATGGCGAGAGCATGATTATGGAGAAGAAGTCATCCGGCCAAGGGAGAGGAGTTTCGGCCGTGAGAGAGAGAGAGAGAGAGAGAGAGAGAGAGAGAGAGAGAGAGAGAGAGAGAGAGAGAGAGAGAGAGAGAGAGAGAGAGATCATTAGCATGTTTACTCACATAGGTTCCCACTAGAGATCAAGTTTGGAGAGGATGAAGTTGATAGAGTAAATTTACCTTGAAGATGTTCTTGTCCTTCACAGAAATTTCTGCTTTTGATCCGAAGTAGCAAGATGTTTTGAGGAGTTTGATATTAATAATGGTGTTGATGGACTCACAGCAGTGAGTAGATCAAATCTAGAAGTTTTTGAGAGGATTTGAGATGGTTTGAAGGGGTATTAAGTGTAGGGAAGAGGTAGGTGTTCTTGGTGTAGTGTGTGTGTTCTTGGAGCTTGAGAGATTTCGAGAGATTGTAGTGTGTAGCTGCCGAATTTCTGTGAGAGATAGGGCTGGCCGAATTTCTGTAGAGTTTAGGGAGTTGTTTCTCTGATTTGGAAGGGAAAAGGAAAGGTTAGTTGTTACAATCTTTGAAGAATATTTTTAGGAAGTGAATTTAGAAACTAAATATTCCAAGAATATCTTGATTGTTGGACAACTTTGGAAGTCTGCCATTGCTGAATGTTTGAGCAGAATTTCGGTGGGATTAATGCTGGTTTATGGAAGCTTGTGGTGGCCAAAAGTAGGGTGCTTAATGGTGAAGAAGATGTCTGGTCAATTGAGTAAGATTTTATGGAAGGTTGCTAAACAAGGATGGCTGGAATTTTGGAAATCAATCAAGCTAAATTGCAGGGATTTGTTGGAGAGATTTTCGGACAGCCATTGCTGCCTTTCGTCCAGAAGCTTGAGGGAAACAATGGAACTCTGGTAATGGAGGTTTAAGGAAGGTTTTGACAGATTAGGGCTGGTGTTTCGGCTGGAAGAAAAATAGGAAACAAAGCTGGAAGTTTGGACTGCCCAGAATTTCGTTGAACAGAAATTTCTGGGCAGATTTTCGGCTGCCACTTCCAGCCAATTTGCAGAGAGCTTGAAGGGGAATTTCTGGGGTATTCAAGGCTGGTTTCCAGCCTTCTTTATGGAGGAAAAATATGGCTAAGGTATTGAACAAAATTTGGAAGAAATCAGCTTGGTTTTGGACCTCCAAAGTAGCGATTTTGCCCAGAATTTTCACTGGTTTTGCACAGCCTTTGTGCAGCCCGAAAATGGCAGAAATAATTCATGTTTCAAACTGATCTTAAGGCCATTTTTCTGGCAGTATTTGGGAGGGAAAGTCAGCTAAGAAGCTCGACAATTTGAAGGTACAACAAGCTGAAAAATTCCAGCTCATTCTAAGAAGTAAGATGAACTAGTCTAGAGTGAAATTTCAGCAAGCTTACTAGAGGGATTTTTCCCATTGGAATTTCCTACCATTATTCCACATTTTTCAGACCATGAGAAGCCTTTTACTAGGACATTTTGATCTCACAAGATCACAACGTTTTACTGAAATTTCTGGAAAGAAAATGGATAGAACTTCTTGATCAAACCAAGGAGTTGAAAATTGAGGAAAATTAAGGATCAAGGGAAAATGAATTCCCTTTAAGAAATTCGAGTAGAGTAAAGGAGTGGAATGAGAATACTCCTAACATGTCTCTTTTAGGACCATCATCCCTACCTTACTCTAAGCTTATAAGACCGAAATTTCCTCCACTAAGCAAAAATAAAATTTAATCTAGCTAAAGCTTCTATGATGGAATTTGAACCCAAGACCTCAAGAATTAATTCCAAAGCTCTAACCACTACACCACAATAACTCTTGTTGATATTTTCACTAGAAAATTATTTTCTATTCAATCCACAGGCTATCTCCCTATTTTTACCTCGGCCAAAAATTACCATCTTGCCCTTCTCACACAATACTCGCCAACAAGACTTCAAGACAATAAAACCCGAATCCAAAACACATAAAAATCATATGAAAATATATTTAACCATGAAATAAAATATGATATGCATCCCAACCCCCTTACTCTAAGGTTGGTTTTGACCGGGGTTTCACAATTGATACTTCTCCATAACATAGCTCCTCTAGACAAAGTGAAAATATATGCACTAGTGAATTTTCTTTTATCTTTATCCACCTGGAAGTTTAAGTTTGTGTAATCAGTAGGAACCAAATCATTAGCATGATATATAAGCATATAATCTTTTGTTTTCTTGAGATATTTGAGTATATGTTTTATGGCTTGCCAGTGAGTTTCCCCTAGGTTTAACTGATATCTACTAACTATGCATATTGCAAAGCAGCTATCTGGCCTAGTACAAAGCATAGCATACACGAGACTTCCCACAGCCGAAGAATAAAGGATCTTGCTCATTTTTTGCTTATCTTCCTATGTCTGAGGACATTGCTTGGAAGATAAGGATAATTCATATCTAAAGGGTATGATAGCCTCTTTACATTGATCCTCGCTGTACTTGACCAATATCTTATTAATATAAGCAATCTGGGATAAGCCTAACATTCTCCGCTTCGTATATCTAAGAAGCTTAATACCTAGAATGTAACTAGCTTCTCCCATGTCTTCATACTAAATTGACTAGATAGCCAAACCTTAACGGATGACAATGTCCCTACATCAATTCCAATAAGTAAAATATCATTTACATAAAGTACCAAGAAAATTAGTTTGCTACTGTCTGATTTTCTATACACACATGGTTCATCTATGTTTTGAATGAAACCATAAGCTTTCACAGTTTCATTAAAATGTATACTCCATGCTCGTGATGCTTGCTTAAGTACATAGATGGACTTCTTAAGCTTATAGATAATTTATTCTTGACCTCTAGCAACAAAATCTTCTGGCTGGGACATATAGATGTCTTCACTAAAATAGCCATTTAAGAAGGCCATCTTGACATCCATCTACCATATCTCATAGTCATAATGAAATGCAATGGCTAAGAGAATACAGATAGACTTAAGCATGGCTACTGGTGAAAAGGTTTCCTCATAATTAATCCATTTTTTCTGAGTATAACCTTTAGCAATCAACGTTGCCTTATAGGTTTCAACTTTTCCATCCGCACATCTGTTCCTCTTGTATACCTACTTACACCCATTGAATTTTATCCCATCAGGCGTAGTGACAAGATCCCAAACCTGATTGAGGTACATGAACTCAATCTCAACATTCATGGCTAACTGCCATTTGTCTGTATCAGCATCAACAATGGCCTCCTCGTATCTAGTGAGTTCTTGTCTCTGATGATTAGAGACTAGATCATAGATCTCTCCGGTCCACCTTTCTAGAACTTTTGTGATTCTCCCACTATGATAAGGCTTAAATTGTATAGGAACATCCGGTAGTGTTTCTTTTGGTTCTTCGATCGGGGTGTTAAAAGTACCTGAAGTTGAATAAGTGACCAACTTCTTTTCTAACTCTATTCTACTTGAACCCGTAGTGGAAATAACTTGTTCATCCTTTAAGTATCTAGTATTAGTACTAATAAGTACTTTATGCTCTTGAGAATGATAGAAATATCCGCCTCTTGTTCCTTTTGGGTACCCAACGAAGTAGCATAGCTCTGATCTTAATTTCAGATTACTTCCTTTTGTCAGTACATAAGTTGGACGACCCCATATCTTGAGATGGTTCAGACTGAGCTTTCGTGCAGTCTACATTTCATAGGGTATCCTAGATACTAATTTGGAAGGTACTAAGTTCAAAATATATGCCGTAGTTTCTACAAAATACCCCTAAAAAGAAATAGGAAGAGACGTATGACTCATCATGCTTTTGACTATTTCCATCAAAGTTCTATTTCTTCTCTTAGTTACTCCATTCTGCTGGGGAGTCCCCGGTACACTTAACTGAGATACTATGCTGTGATGTACCAAGTAATCCTTAAACTCATCGAGGAGGTACTTTCCACCATGATTCAATCTTAAAGTTTTAATTAATTTACCTGTTTGATGCTCTACTTCAACCTTAAACAACTCCTTGAACTTATCAAAAGAGTCAGACTTGTATCTCATTAGATAAATATAACCAAAGCGAGTACGATCATCTGTGAAAGTGATAAAATACTTATAGCCTCCCTTAGCTTGTGTAGTCATTGGACCACGAACATCCATATGAACTAATGTTAGTATTTCCATGGCTCTATCCACCTTTTTGGTAAAGGATCTTTTGGTTATTTTACCTTTAAGGTAAGATTCACATTGAGGCTATTCTTCTAATCTCAATGAACATAAAGGCCCATCATGGATTAGTCTCTGAATCCGATTGGGATTTATATGTCCCAATCTTAGATGCCACAAATATAAATCATTTGATATGGCCTTTTTCTTTTTATTATCAGGTTTAGTTTGAATATTGTTTACTTGATTTCTAATAAGATGTATATAAAAATGATTTCTATACATGTTTCCTGTACAAATTAAACTACCATCTTCATTGATGGAAACACCAGAATGGAAAGAAATAGAATATCTTTGATTCATTAATTTAGAAACTGAAATTAAATTCTGTTTAAAACAAGAAACATATAAAATATCTTTTAAAATTAATTTCCTATTATAAAAAAAAAATAAGCTCAAGATCTCCTACTACTTCAGCCCATATTCTTACTCCATTGCCTACTTGAAGTCCATGCTCCCCCTTGTTGAGTCTCCTTGTCCTTCTGAACCCCTGCAAAGAGTTACAGATATAGTCAGTGGCTCCAGAATCAACTATCTAGGAAAATATTGATCCAACCATCAAAATAGACTCTAGGCATAGAGTAATACCTGAAGTAAACTTGGCTAAAAAGTCTGGACAATCTTTCTTCTAATGCCCCTTCTTGCCACACTTGAAGTATTTTCATTTGGGCTTTCTATTGGGCTTGGTCTGACCAGATACTTTGGGTTGGGTCCCTGCGTCGTTCTGGACCTTATTCTTCTTGAATTTCTTAGGCTTTGCCTTAATTCCAGAAGAAGAAGCAGAATGAGAGACTAAAACATTTGACATAGGCTTCATGATCTTCTTTGCTGTCTGGAGCTCTTTCATAAGCTCTGTGAGATTCATATCCAACTTATTCATGTTATAATTCAATTTAAACTGATAATATGAATAAGACAGAGTTTCAAGAACTATGTCAATTTGGCTCTCAGGATCTATCGTTGCGCCTAAGACCTCGGCCTCCTTGAAGTAGGTAATCATCTTGAGCAGATGCTCTCGAACCAATGCTCCTTCAGCCATCCTAATGTTCATGATTGCCCTAAGAGCTTCCTGCCTTGCGGGTCGGCTCTTGTCAGCAAACATGGTACGCAGTGACAAATCTATGTCATACGTAGTGGCTATGTGCTCATACTTAGATTAGAGCACACTAGACATGGAAGCCAACATATAACACTTAGCCATCTCATCGGCTTTCTTCCATGCTTTCTCGGCCTCTCACTCCTAATCAGTAGATTCTTCCCCAATCTCAGGATAGAGATCCATAAGAATATACTTGTACTCCTCGGCAATAAGTACTATGTTCAGGTTCCTCTTCCAGTCCACATAATTTGAGCCTGTCAACTTATTCTCCTTGAGAATGATTGAAAATAGACTGAAACCAGACATTTTTGAAATATTGTGAAAAAAATATTCATTTAGTTTGCGAGAAATAAAAATGCACATTCTTTATATTATTTCTTTGATAATAGATAACTTTTAAAATTATTATCAATGATATAAATATTTGGCTCTTAGAAAAACTAACAGAGCTCTGTAGGAAGATTAATGGCATTTTAAGTTAAGTGTATAACCATTACGAATCAAAACTTCCTAAATAGGTAATGATCTTGAAAAAGTTCCACCGATAGGATGGCTACTATTCACACTGCTTATAGGTAATCTAGTACTAAAAACTTTCAATGTAGGTTGGTCGATCCTAACAAATACCCTAAACTTTTAATTTTACTCTTCCATTAGTTCTAGATACTTGTGGAAATCCATTCTATAGGGGGTCATGCTCAGAATGACACGAGGAAATCTATTATTTCTAATGAGAGTTGTAATGGATGCCACGGGATCGTTGGAACTCCTTTCCCACTTAATCTTTTATTGAAAATAGAGTTTTAGGCCTAAAAACGTTTTCTATAATCTTATGATTTCATTAACTTTAGTAAAAAACTAAAATTCAATATTATTCTTTGTGTCAAGGATTAAATCCTTTGAGAGAATAAACGATGAATTTATTTTATTATTCTAAGTTAATAACCAAGTAAAGCTTTATTAAATAACCTTAAGTTCAACATTATTATTCTCTATGTCAAGGATTAAACACTCTAAGAGAATAAACCATGAAATTTTTTATTTTTAAAGTTTCTTAGATTAAAATATTTTATCAAAAACCATTCTGTCTAGTGAGACTTTGGTCTCACAAGAACTTGCACATTTGATCACAAAAATGAAATAAGCATGATAACAAAAGTAAACTTTTTCATGCTCAAACTATTCATTTATTCCTAAGTGACCAAACAATGGATTAAACATCATAAATAAAAAATTAATGATTTTGTTTAATCCCAAGGTGGTTCTATCATTTACTATTTATTTTTATGCAAATTATTCATCCATAGATAAATAAAAATATTGTAAAAGATTAACCTCATACAATGGTTTTAAAACATGATTACATCAAGGAAAAATTGAGGTATAGAACTTCAGCAGTGCTCTTCCTTTTCTTGGACAAAATTGGGCAAATCCGTCTCTGGGCAGAGTGGACTTGGCACCTAGTCTATTGGGCCCTCCTGGCGCTAGGTCTGCTCTATTTCTCCAAAACCTCCAACTGGGCAAAGTGGACCTAGCGCCTGGTCCGATCGGGCCACCTGGCGCCGGGTCCGTTCTGGAGTTTGTCGATTTCTGGAAAAATCCTGCTTTTTAGCTATTTTTAGCCCCTCAACAATTCCAACAATCACGTTCTTGAGTCCCCAAAATTTACAGGTTAAAATGCAAAATCAAGCATAAAAACATACCTTTACAAGCGTGTATGCCTCTAACCATGAGGCGTACAACAAATCTACTTAAAAAAAAAAAAAACGATAGGGAAACCATTAGAATATATGTTCCTATGCCTCTAACCGTGAGGCAGACATGAACTCTACAAATCAATGTATGAGGGATCACATAAAATCACAAAAGATTCATTTTTAATAGTAAAGGAGCCACGTTTTCTAGTTTTTAACCCTAGTACATACTCCTAAATGAAAACCTGCTCTGATACCACTTGAAGAATCAAAACAGAAAACATTAAAGAAAACACAACGGAAAATATTTTAGTTTTCTGAGCCATATCTAGGAGAGAGTACTTACTTTTCTTGATTGGTCGTGGATTAACTAACGAGAGGTTAGGTTACACTGGAGCTTGCATTGGAAGGGGAGAAAAAGGCGCTTGCGGTTCGACCGGTATTCCCGCCAATCTTCTACTCCTACACATCAAACGTCTTCAAGATTTCTCTCTTTGTCTTTTGGAGTATGACTCTATCTTGCTCTGGGTTAGCTTGGAAAAAGCTCATTCTTTAGATAATCAAGATACTCTCCAAGAAAGAAAGAAGAGAAAAACATGGAACAGAGAGCGAGAGGGAGAGATGGCACACCCTCATTCACCAGAACAATGTTTGTTTTTTTTTCTTGCATATTTCAGCCAGCCCTAGGGCTTCCAAAGCCCTAATAGCTGAAATCACCAAGCCCAATTGGGCTAGGTGTTGTGCTAAAAAAAACAGCGTAAGACTGACCAAATCCTTTTAATTAATTAATTTTCTTTTCTGGACTTCATTAAATACTCAAGATTAATTAATTAATTCTAATTGGACTCTAAATATATGTCAACATATATCAGCCTAATTAATTAATTTATTCTAACCAAATTCTCTTAATTAATTTTCTGGGCTTCATTAAAACCCAAGACTAATTAATTAATTCTAATTAAACTCTTAGAATAAATTTTATTCTCTTCCATATAATTATCCATTAAGCCCAGATTGTGTCTAAACAACACCAAGGTAACTTGAGCTACTCCGGGGGCTAAGAGATATATTATTCATGGCTAATAAAATGACTAAAATGCCATTACTATTAAATATCTGCATTTTATCATTTTAAATATTTCTATTTATCACCATATAGAAATATTGACTCCAAAAATAATATTGCTAAAGCAATGTCTCTGACCTACAGGTGAAATGACAGAAATACCCCTCTATGTAACACCTATTAATGAGACAAGATAAATGTACTAACATCTATCTCAAAGACATTTACCATCCTTAGATCTTTAGTCCAATAATCTATGACTCACTCGAATGTACTTGCTTATCATTCTAAGCTATCTAAAAGCACATATTCTAGAATTACGTTTTCAAGGCCTTGACTTAATAGATTATCTTGGATAATCACAAGGGGGTGATTTAACTTCACTAAGTGAAGCATAGAAACTCTATTGCATGAGTCCATCTTAACTAACTAGGGAAATACACCTAACATACAAGGATATTGATCTCATAAAAGAAATCTCACCCAACATATATCGAAGTATAAAACCCTAGTTTCACCAGGCCACCAATTCATACTCAAGTATGAAGGTATCTATCCATGCTGTAGCAGTGATAGTCTGGTCTCTATAATTATAGTACTTTAAGAGAGACCACTACTATAAGTCCAGTTCTACGTATTCGAAATATGCTTATGCCAATGATGTGAGTGAACTACTCACTAATTCAAGGTAACCTATTCCTCATTAGAACTCATGGAATAATAGTCTTACTTGATGAAATGTCTAGTTTTATCAAACGACTAAGAAATCAATTTTACTTGTATGACAAGTACCCATGGTTTATACCTTACTGTAAAGAATGACCCAACACATAGACCATTACTTGTCATACTTGATGTGAGTGAACTACTCACTAATTCAAGGTAACCTATTCCTCATTAGAACTCATGGAATAATAGTCTTACTTGATGAAATGTCTAGTTTTATCAAACGACTAAGAAATCAATTTTACTTGTATGACAAGTACCCATGGTTTATACCTTACTGTGAAGAATGACCCAACACATAGACCATTACTTGTCATACTTGAACCTTAAATGTGCAATAATATAAGAAACAAACTAAATTGAATGAATAAACATTTTATTGTAATATGTTTACACAGAATACGTAGTCTCTGAGGGCATACTTTCTAATATTTGCTTCCTATCTCTAAGAAGTTTAATACTAAGAATGTAGCTAGCTTCTTCCATTTCCTTCATGCTAAATTGACTAGATGGCCAAAATTTTATAGATGACAATGTTCCTACATTATTTCTAATATGTAGAATGTCATCTACATAAAGTACCATAAAGGACACATTATTCCCATCTGACTTTCTATATACACATGGTTCATCCATGTTTTGTATAAAACTATAAGATTTTACAGTCTCATCAAAACGTATGTTCTATGCTCATGATACTTGCTTAAGTCTATAAATAAACTTCTTAAACTTGCAGACCATATATTCTTAGCCTTTTGCAATAAAACCTCCAGGTAGGGACATATAGATATCTTTGCTAAGATAGCCGTTAAGAAAGGTTGTCTTGACATCCATTTGCTATATCTCGTAGTCATAATGACATACGATAGCCAAAAGAATACATATGGATTTAACCATGACAACAGGTGAAAATGTATCCTCATAATCTATCCATTCTTTCTGAGTATAACCTTTTATAACCAACATTACTTTAAAGGTTTCCACTTTTTCATCCGCACCTCTCTTTCTCTTGTATACCTATTTGCACCCTATGGGTTTAATCCCTTCAAGTGCAGTGACAAGATCCCAGACTTGATTGAGGTACATGACTCAATCTCAACATCCATTGTAGTTTGCCATTTGTCCGCATCAACATCAACATCAACAATGTCCTCATCGTATCTAGCAGAATCTTATTCTTGATGGTCGGCGATCACCTCAAAAGCCTCTCCAATCCATCTCTCAGGAACCTTAGATATCCTCCCACTACGATGTGGCTCAGTCTGTATGGGAATATCTGGCTGTATCTCTTTTGATTCCTCAACTGGGTACTAGAAGTTGAAGCATCACTCAACTTCTTTTCCAATTGCACCTTACTCAAAACTATAGTGGATATACTCTATTCATCCTGATGCGTACGGGTTTGGGTATAAAAATCGCATAAAAACTAAGCACATTTCCAATCAAGTTTACATTAAAACGTTAAACCCAAATTATACATATGAGCAAGCGTACTCATCATTAACATAGCATAATATTCAAACGAGTGTCGATCCTCCAAGAACAAGTATGCATTAATCACTTTTCTTTCATTATTTAACCGACTCAATAAAGTGAAAAACAAATAAAAAGGAAAATAAAATAAAAGAATATATATATATATATATATATATATATATATATATGTCAAGGATGGAGAATTATGTAACTCAGGTCATTATTTTGACAAACATGATCTTAAAGTACTTAATCATTATCATAACTAATTATTCTCTTGGTATCATGAATGATTAAGATAGATTCACTTCTTTGGTCAATCCATGAAATCACTACCTTCTAGATAAATTAGAATCACTTGGTCTCGTCTCAACTAATTCATCCAAAAGATGCATTAAACACAATCCTTGATTAAATTCCCTTGATCTCGGTGAATTTAAAACATGAAATTAAACAATGAATCATTGGTCTCGGCAAACATCAATTAACCTTTAATTACCTAGTCCTCATCAATTAACCCCCTTGGTCTCGGTGAGTTAACAGATAACAAATATGAAATTAATAAACTGAAACCACCATCAACCCTTTTGGTCTTAGCGAATTAATGGAAAGAACCAATCAATTAATCTCGTAATAAGCATAAGTAATTAAATACTAAGAAGAACGATCAATTAATCAAAAAATCAAATAACTCTAAATATTATGAATACCTAAAACAATGTCAAATTACAATAAAATAATTAACACATTATTGTTCAAGAAAAAAGAAAACAAAGTAAAAGAAAGAACTCATAGACAAGCCTCCTTCTTCCTCATTTGAAAACCTTCTTGTACAACTCTCTTTGAATTGAAGAATTCTTCATTTTATTTGAGTGATTTTCTATGGTGATCAATGAATTCTCTCATTTTCTCTTGTGTTTTCCATCTATTTATAGGCATGGGAAGTGCCCAAACTCGTTGGTGTAATGTTCTGGGCCGAGTAGAAGTAGGAAAGTACTAAAACTCCACAGATTACCAAAAACCGCGTAGAAAAATCAAAGCTCCGCCTTTTCCTTAGAGCACAGCCGGCGCCGCCTTGGCTATTGGAGTCGGTGCCAGTTGTGTTCTGGTTCTCTACTCGTTCGTCGATTTTTTGAATTCCGTACAATGTATTCTAGAATGCAGCCGGCACCGGTTCCACTCTGTTTTGCTCTGTTTTGACCATTTTTTGTTGCCTCGAAGTTCATGTCAACAGTGCATGGCCAACGCCGGTTACTCTGTCCTGGCCGGCGTCGCCTCTATTCTGTTTTGTGACGTTTTTGCTTCGTTTTGCCCTAAAAATCTGTAATATTGAACAAAATACCTTTCCAAGGTAAAATCTCAAATATGAAGGAGTATGACTAGTTATTGAACAAAATGTATCATAAAAGAGCCTAAAATAACTAGAAAAAATATGACTAATTTAGCCCCTATCATATTCCCCCACACTTAGCTCTTTGCTTGTCCTCAAGCAAAGTATCAAGAACAAGTAGGAAAATACAAGGTTTTATCAAATCATTTAATCAATTTCAAAACAATATCTTCAATGCTTTCTTCATTCAAGAGTATAAAACACATGCTACTACATCTTTCACAACAAATGCAAGACTTGTGTAAGTGATAAATGACTTAGTAGAACCATCTCAAGACTTAACAATATTCTTAAACCATTGGAAAGAATTTAGTTTAAAAAGAATATGTATTCCATATGCTTACTTTTCATACACTCTCTCTACTAATCTGAGGCATATCATGATCCTACTTAGATCAAGTAGGACTTTTAAGCTTGTAATGTAAGGCTAAAGGCTTGTAATATAGCTTATCAAACGAAGGATATAGGAGAATCAAATATCAAATAAGCTGAGAGTTCACAAGAAAAGGATAAACAAAATGAATCAATAATTTCTAAATTCTTCTTGCTCTCCTATTCCCAAAAATCAATTAAACCATAACCTTATTCAGCAATTACAACTCAACTCAAGCAAATCCTACATTTTTTCTCTTTTCCTCTTCGTCTTCTCATCTTTTTACTGTCTTCATCAACTCTTTCCTAATTTTCACAAGATCACTCAAATTTCCAACAATGGTGTCAAATACTTTATATGAACTTAACTTTTACAGCTCAATCATCATCCCTTTTGTGATCTTTCGTCTCTCTTTTTCTTTCAAAAAGTTTTCTTCTCTTTCTTTTCTCTCTTCTTTTCACTCTTACTGTTTCTTTTCTTTTCTTTCTCAATTTCTTTCTTTCCATCTTTTCTAGTAGCTGTTTCTTTTCTTCTCTTGTTTTCAATCTCTCTTTTCTTTTTCTTCCTTTTCTTTTATTTTTCCAACTCAACACAACTATTGATACATGACTAAAAGTAATGAGTCATGATCTTTCTCTCAGTATTCTTTCTCAACATTCTCTTACATATACTTTCATCCATCAAGAGCATAAATGTTTGGAAAATTATTCAAAATCTCAGAAACAAGCAATGGACAAAGTATTGTGACGGATTTTAAAGAAAGAAATCAGCAATTTAGGCTCAAGATAGGCACTAGGGATAATATAACAATAGGTAGGCTGAAAACTATCCAAAGAAGGCCTATTACCGTCATCCCTAAGTTAAATCATGATTGTCTTTCTTATTTCACCTCGAGAGGTATTCAAATAAGTTCTAGAATGCTCTATGAATTTTAGTAGAAAAACAGGTTTAAGAGCAATGCGAAGCATTTGATCAAGAACTACTTAGTCCAAGTGCATGAAAAAAGTCATGCATAAACCATAAATGATCTAGAACATATGCTCGATAATCCATCATAAAGACATGCATTAAAAATATAGCTTGAAATCTCAAAGAAAGTCAGAGAAATTTTTGAAAATTTTGCTCAAAATGTTTGTCCCCAAGAAGGCTAAAGTATATGCATAGAAGAGTTGTCAATCAAATCACTCCCCCACACTTAAACTGGACATTGTCCTCAATGGCCAAATAAATAGAATAAGGAATTAAATGCCATGGGACCAAAAATAAAGGGGAAAAGATAAGAAAGAAATTACGTCCATTCATTATGCTCAAAATAAAAGTATTTCTCAATTTTAAAATATTTCAATGTAGCTCAATACTGAGAAAACACCAAGATAATTGATAAAAACTTGGACAAAGTATATTACCAAACCACACCCCAGCACTTAAATTGAACATTGTCCTCAATGGCAAAAAATAAATACAAGAACGCATCTTCAAAGGGACTAAAAATAATAAGAGGTTAAAAAGTTTAAGTAATACTTTCTAAGTGCAATAATGCTCCAATAGATATCCAATCTTGAGGTAAAAAGAAGGGCCTGTCCAAGAAGGCTTTATTCCTATAAAATAAAACACAAATACAAGCACAAGGAAAATAATAATAATAAAATAAAAACATACCTAAATAAAAGAAAAAAAACTAAAGAAAAAGACTCAAATAAAAAATATAACAAAAAAACTTTTCACACTTATCATGCTTCCTCATCACACCTTTTGAAAAGAAATTAAGGCTCAAAATAGAAGATAGGCATGATGAATGTAGAATGAAGAGAGGTTTTTGAGAAATAAAAGGTTTATGAAAATAATTTTTCTCACTAAAGCAAAACACGTAAACCTCTTTCTCTAACATTTCTTTAGACACACAAATATTTTTGTCAACATAGAAGTGCACATGATCTCTAAAGAATACATCAAACTTGAAATCACCTTTTGACCCTTCAAAAGATTTGTCATAATTGAAATGCCCCTTTAAACTTAATATTTAAGTTCTTAAAGATGGGATTAGAAAATCCTTACTTTTAAATGCTTCTACAAATACCAAGTTACCTCCCTGAAATTCGGGTGAAGGGTAGAATTCGTCAACATCCTCAAAAGGTTTTTCAGAATGAATGATAAATCCAACTTCTTGAGGCATGTTAAACTCCGTACATCATCATTGGGACCATTGTTCTCCAAGAAGTGGGAGGAACCTAAGAAATCATGTGACAAAGAAATATTAGAATTATGAGCACATAGAGTAGAAACAAATACCTCTCTTGCCACAGCATGCAATTGTCCCTTATAGCCGCTCTTTTTGTTCCATGGTCACTTGTACGGGCTAGCATGAACTCCTGCATTTCCTTAACAATCTTAACTAATTGTTTCTGTTGATCGCACAATCGTTGGGAAGCTTCTTTATGCCACTGAACAGATGAATTTGTATTGGCAACAAAAGAATTCACTAATGCTTCTAATGACGTCTCACTAAAAACATCAATGTTAGCTTGTAATTTTGCCAATCTATCATCAATACACTAATGTTTTTTTTTTTTGTTGACAAATGAAATAAAAATGATGAACATGTAGCAATGATGAATAATGCAATTTAATTCATGAAGAAAGAAATAAAAATGAAACAAAACGAAATCTACTATATCGCCTTCAGGTCATTAGATCATGTACCAAAGCTAATACCTAGCAAAGACAAGACGAAAGTTAGATAACAGAATTCATAATTACTACAAAATTAAAAAGAATACAAAGTTAGTCAATAGAACATAGTCAAAGTTAGTAGGTTAGATTACAAGCGTATACACAGATACACAAGATACAAAAGAGAGCATATTTCTGCGAAAAGAACAATTGTACATATTTACATATTTAGTATTTACATATTTACATGGTTAAATTAACAAAATCCAAGCTTTCAGAATATTGTTCCCCAACAATGGCGCCAAAAACTTAATGTTTTTGGCACGAGAAAAGAATTATTAAACCAATAAACACAGATTTATCCCCGGCAATGGCGCGAAAAACTTGTTGTGTACGGATTTGGGTATAAAAATAGCATAAAAACTAAGCACATTCCCAATCAAGTTTATATTAAAACGTTAAGCCCAAATTACGCATATGAGCAAGCGTACTCATCATTAACATAGCATAGGGTTCAAACGAGTGTCGATCCTCCAGGAATAAGTATGCATTAATCACTTTTTTTTCATTGTTTAACCGACTCAATAAAGTGAAAAACAAATAAAAAGGAAAATAAAATAAAAGAATATATACACGTCAAGGATGGAGAATTATGTAACTCAAGTCATTATTTTGACAAACATGATATTAAAGTATTTAATCATTATCATAACTAATTATTCTCTTGGTATCATGAAGGATTAAGATAGATTCACTTATTTGGTCAATCCATGAAATCACTACCTTCTAGATAAATTAGAATCACTTGGTCTTGTCTCAACTAATTCATTCAAAAGATGCATTAAACACAATTCTTGATTAAATTCCCTTGGTCTCGGCGAATTTAAAACATGAAATTAACCAATGAATCATTGGTCTCGGCAAACATCAATTAACCTTTAATTACCTAGTCCTCATCAATTAACCCCCTTTGTCTCGGTGAGTTTACAGATAATAAATATGAAATTAATAAATTGAAACCACCATCAACCCTTTTGGTCTCAGCGAATTAATGGAAAGAACCAATCAATTAATCTCGTAATAAGCTCAAGTAATTAAATACCAAGAAGAATAACCAATTAATTAAAAGATCAAATAACTCTAAATATTATAAATACCTAAAACAATGTCAAATTATAATAAAATAATTAACACATCATTGTTCAAGAAAAAGAAAGCAAAGTAAAAGAACGCACTCATAGATAAGCCTATTTCTTCCTCATTTGAAAACCTTCTTGCACAACCCTCCTTGAATTGAAGAATTTCTCCTTTGATTTGAGTGATTTTCTATGGTGATCAATGAATTCTCTCATTTTCTCTTGTGTTTTCCATCTATTTATAGGCTTGGGAAGTGCCCAAACTCGTTGGTGTAATGTTCTGGGCCGAGTAGAAGTAGGAAAGTACTAAAACTCCACAGATTACTAAAAACCGCGTAGAAAAATCAAAGCTCTGCCTTTTATCCTCAAAGCACAGTCGGCGCTGCCTTTGCTACTAGAGCCGACACCAGTTATGTTCTAGTTTTCTACTCGTTTGTCGATTTTTCGAATTCCGCACAATGTATTCCAGAATGTAGCTGGCACCGCCTTGGCTACTGGAGCCGGTGCCGGTTCCACTCTGTTTTGCTCTATTTTGACCATTTTTTTGTTGCCTCGAAGTTCATGTCAACAGTGCATGGCCGGCGCTGGTTCCTCTGTCCTGGCTGGCGCTGCCTCTATCTTGTTTTGTGACGTTTTTGCTTTGTTTTACCCAAAAAATCTGTAATAATGAACAGAATATCTTTTCAAGGGTAAAATCTCAAATATGAAGGAATATGACTAGTTATTGAACAAAATGTATCACAAAAGAGCCTCAAATAATTAGGAAAAATATGACTAATTTAGCCCCTATCACATCCTCCAAGTATCTAGTATGAGTACTTATAAATACTTTATGCTCTTGGGGATGATAAAAGTATCCACCCCTTGTTCTTTTTGGATATCCTATAAAGTAGCACAATTCTGATCTTGGGTCTAGCTTACTTTCTTTAGTCAGTACATAAGTTGGACAACCCCATACCTTGAGATGATTCATACTAGGCTTTCATCCAGTCTACATCTTATAGGGTGTCTCAGGCACTGACTTGAAAGGCGCCAAGTTCAGAATATATGCTATTATTTCCAGAGTATATTCCCAAAAAGAAATAAGAAGAGTAGCATGACTCATCATACTCCTGACCATTTTCATCAACATTGTATTTCTTCTCTCAGTCATTTCATCCTATTGGGGAGTCCCAGGTGCAGTTAGCTAAGATACTATGCCCTAATGTGCTAAGTAGTCTTTGAATTCACCAAGAAGATACTCTCTACCATGATCTGATCTTAGCTTTTTGATTAGTTTACCTATTTGACGCTCCACCTCAGCCTTAAACTCCTTAAATATATCAAAGGAATTAGACTTGCACCATATCAAGTAAACATAATCAAAATGCGAGTGATCATCTATGAACGTGATAAATTATAACCTCCTTTAGCAGGTAAAGACATAGGATCACAAACATCAGTATGAACTAACTCTAATATTTCCATGGCTCTTTCACTTTTTGAGTAAAGGACCTTTTGGACATTTTACCCATAAAACATTATTTACACTGAGGCAATTCTTTCAATTTCAATGAGTTCAAGGATCCATTTCAGATTAACCTCTGAATCCGAATAGAATTATATGTCCTAATCTCAAGTGCCATAAATAAGAGTTATTTGATATGGCATTTCTCTTCTTTTTATTAGGTTCCATCTGAGTATTATTTATTTGACAATTAATAGGATTAACATAAAAAAAGCTTTCCATACATGTTTCCAGTGCAAATAACTTTTCCATTTCTACTGATTGAAATACCAGAATGGAAAAAAACATAATAACCTTGATTAATAAATCTTGAAACTGAAATCAAATTCTATTTGAAACTAGAAACATATAAAATATCTTTTAAAACTAAAATCCTATTACAATCAAATAAAAGCTCCAAGTCTCCCACTGCTTTGGCTCACATTTGTGCTCTATTGCCCACTCCAAGTCTGTACTCTCCTCTACTGAGTCACTTTATTTTGTGGAACCCCTATAAGGAGTTACAAATATGGTCAGTGGCTCCAAAATCAACAATTCAAGTGGATGATGATCCAACCATCAATATAGACTCTAAGTAAAGAGCAGTACTTGAAGAGGACTTGGCCAAGAAATCTGGACAATCTTTCTTGAAGTGCCCCTTCTTGCCACATTTGAAACCTTGCCCTTGGGCTTGGCATTGGCCTGGACAGACTGGGCTTGGATCCCTTAGGCTGAGCCCCTACATTGTTTTGGGCCTTCTTCTTCTTGAACTTCTTGGATTGGGCCCTAGTTCTAGAAGATGGTCTAGAGTGAGTAGCTAAAACCTTTAAAACAGGTTTCATGATTTTCTCAGTAGCCTGAAGTTCTTTCATCAACTCAGTCAAAGACATATTCAACTTGTTCATGTTATAATTTAGCTTACAAATCTGGCAATGTCTTAGGAACCATGTTAATTTGGCTCTCAACATCAATTGTTGCCCCTAAGACCTCTTCCACAAAATGAGCAATCATATTAAGCATATGTTCATGAACCGATTCCCCTTAAGCAATCTTAGTGTTCATGATTGCTCTAAAAGCTTCTTGCTTTACGGGTCGGCTTTGTCAGCAACATGCTACGCAACGATATATCGACGTCATATATAGTTGGCATATTTTCGTGCTTAAACTGGAGAACATTGGACATGGTAGCTAACATATAGCATTAAGCTATTTAATCAGCTTTCCTCCATGCCTTCTCCGCCTCACGATCCTGGTCCATGAAATCTTCTCCAATTTTAGGACAGAGGTTGGTCAAAACATACTTGTACTCCTCGGCAATGAGTACTATGTTTAGATTCCTTTTCTAGTCCACGTAGTTAGGTCCAGTTAACTTATTCTCCTTGATAATAATGGACAAAGAACTGAAACCAGACATTTCTATTGATTGGAAAAAAGCTTCATTTAGAAAATGTTTATTTTGAAAAACACATAAAAATGCACATTTAAAACATCATATTATTTCCATGATATGGTTAACCTATTAAATGTATTATAAAAAATATGAATAATTTAGCTCTTAGAAAAATTGACAGAGTTTTGTAGGAAGGTTAATAACTTTCTAAGTTAAATGTATAACCATCACAAATTAAACTTCCTTAATAGGTAATGATATAGAAATAGTTCCATCGATAGGATAGTTACTACTCTCACCACATACGGATAATCCAGCATTAATGCCTCCAATGATAGTCTGGTCGACACTAATATTTATCCTAGGCTTTAATTATAATTCATTCGTTAGTTCTAGATTCTCGTGGAAATCTATCCTATAAGAGGTCATGCTCATAATGGCACGATGATAACTACAATCTCTAACAGGAATCCATGATGGAAGCCGTGGGGCCGTTTGAACCCCCCTCCCACTTAATCTTTTGAAAAAAAAATAGATTTTTAGGAAAAATGTTCCTTTAAAAAATATTTTGGTTTCATTAACTTTAGTAAAAATCTAAAAATTCAACATTATCTCTATGTCAAGAATAAAAGAATTTAAGAGAATAAACCATGAATTTTTACTTTCGTTATTTAAGTTAAAATCATTTAGAGGAACTAAATTTAAAATACTTAAATTCAAAATTATTCTCCATGTCAAGGATAAAAATTTTGGAAGAATAAACCATGAATTTATTTTTAAATTACTTAGTTCCAATTTAAAACCATTTTCCTTAATTGTTTTATCTAGAGAAAAAAATTAATTTATTAAAAACCTTTGTGCATTTGATCACAAAATTAAATAAATAGACATTCTTCAAAAAGTAAACCTTTTACATGCTATTTTCTAACCATTAATTCTTATATGACCAAATAATGGATTAAACATCATAATAATAAAATTAAAATAATCTTGTTTAATCCTAAGGTGGTTCCCCTTTACTAACCATTTTCATGCAAAATTATTTATCACAATAAATAAACAATTGCAAGAAAAATAACCTTGTGTGATATGGGAACTAAAAGAAAAAGAAAATACAAGAAACTGCTAAAACAAATTTTCAGGAGGCCGAGCCGAGAACTGAACCATTGCAGTCCAACATGGCCTGAACCATCGAAAACCGAAGCCGAAATGTGCCATGACAACACCCGGCAGCGAAAACCAACATACCTTGTGACCACTAGCCATGAGAGGCACGCAAGCCTCTCGCGGCTTGGGGGAATTTTTCCCATAGCAGGCCGTAGCACATGGTGTGCCTCCCGCGGCTTGGGAGAAAAATTCGCCCAAGCTAGTCGCGGCACACCTCAATCTTCTTGCTGCTAGCCTCTATCCTTTTTTTTTTTCCTTTCATTTTCATGCCTTTTTCGTTTCTTCTTCAGGGGTTTTGCAGTATTGATTTAGGCACCAATTTTTGTTACATAAATTCTAGTAAATTGAATTTAAATACAATCCAATGGCCTATGACTTTCAAAACAAGGCGTACACGTAATCTGTGGAAAGTGATTAAATAATTTACAGGTGTCTATGCCTCAATACACGAGGCGTACACAAAATCTACCTATATAAAAAAATCACAAAAGGTCCATTCAATCACAAAGATTATATTTTTATTAGTAAAAGAACCACCTCTTTTAGTTATTAACACTAAGTATTCTCCTAGATTAAACTATGGCCCTGATACCACTTGAAGAATTGTGGAAAAATTAAATAGCAGTGAAACATAGCAAATTAAAAAATATCCCGAGCCAAAGTCTAAGAACACTTACTTTTAGGGCATTTAGTTTGAACAACTAAAGTTGGATTTAGATTTGACAGCGCTTGTTGAACATGAACGTTTACTTGTTTTGCAGGAACACTAGCTAACCGTCGGCTCATTTGCATCAAACACTTACCACATTTACTAGCTCTTGACCTTCTAGAGTATTCTCTAATCTCTATGGACCTTTACCGATGAAAGTAGAACTAGGGTGAAGAAGATTGGAACAAAAAACAAAAGAGCTAAACGTTAAGAAAAAATGAAGAGAAATGACAAAGAAAAAAAAAAAAAAAACGGTGGCTGTCATTTTGTTATTAAGGAAAACCGAAAACTAGTTTCCTTTTCCCTGTGTAAAATTTCGGTCAACCCAAAACCAATAGGCATACAAGATCATATATATAACTGGCTTTCCTTTTTCCTTATCATAAAACTAACAACCACTTCCTCTTTCTCTTTTATTTCCTATTTCCTTTTCCTTCTTGTGTCGGCTATTAAGGATTCTCAAAAACTCAAGCCGTCATACTAAAAACCCTAGTGGGTTTGGATTTTATTAAATTAGCCCATGACAAATTTAATTAGCTAATTAATTAATTAATTAATTAATTAATCTACTTAGGTTCAATATAAAAATTATCCAAGATAATTAATTAATAAACTAATTAATTAAATTAGCTATTTTATTAATTAGTTAAACTACTTGGACATAATATAAAATTACTCGAGATAATTAATTAATAAACTAATTAATTAAATTGGCCCTATTAATTATTCTAGTCTAAATAAATAATTAAATAGACTTCTAGTATAATTCTTCCAATAATAAATTCACCTAATAAGCTCATATAGTAAATAAATTTACTAAGGTTATTTGAGCTACTCTGGAGACCAAAAGACATTATTATTAGTTACTAAAATGACTAAAATATCCCATATGAAAATAGCAGTATTTTAATCATTTTAAATATTTCATTTATCACCATATGAAAATATTGACCACAAGAATAATATTGCAAGTGCAGTGTCCTCGACCTACAAGTGAAATGACGAAGATACTCCTCTACGTACCACCCGCCATTGAGGGAGGAAAAATACACCAACACCTTTCTCAATGACATCTACCATCCTTCGATAGCTAGTTTGATAATCTATTGTTGGGATTTTAGCATGCTTATCAAATAAGAACGCAGTGAAAATAACCATGAAATCCACGCCTAAGGATCACGTGTTTGCAATTAAAACGGAAATAGAGGAAGGAAATGGATATTACCTTCTATAACAGATAAAAAAAAAATTTTCTTTTGCCAAACCAGGAACCAATTCCCTTATTTTGATCGTCCAATCGCCCTACTACAGTCTAAGAGTAGGATTGTCTCTAGCATCAATCCACACAAGGTTAAATTGCTCACAAAGCCTACTCAAAACTATGCTAGTAGAAGAGGAGCGACTATGTTTAGTTGGAGAAGAATAAGGATGAAGAGGGACATCTGAAAATCACTCTATTTTTTATCGTCTAACTCACTGTAGCAAAAGGGAACGATTCCCATATTTATAGGTTTTAGGATTTGTGTTAATTGCAATTAAGTCTTCCAAGATCCAATGTCTATAATTGGGCCCTTGAAGTTTATATAATTGCAATCATGTTCCATGAATTATAACAAACTTATAATTCAACTATAAACATATTTTCTTCTCTTAATTAACCCTACAATATTATCAAATCATATATATTGAATATTCAAACCTTTATTGTGTATGACCCATTAGGTTTCCTGGTCTTATTGGTAGTATAATATGAATTAATTCTAACAGCTTTAGAATTAATAATCCTAAGAAGTGGTTTGATTTTGGTCGGAGCCAGAAGTGTAGGCCTTTTGGCATGTCTATACTACTTCCTATGGTAAGAAGGTTTGGAAGATATTTGGTATTTGGTCTTATAACGTCTATAGGGCTTGGCACTACAGGAATGTAGACCAAACTGTTCACAAAAGGTTCCTAAGTCACGACTTCTCTGGGCACGATCTTTGTCTAATTATCTCAATATCTTATCTTGTCGATAGATTTTGAGAGCAACTTGTTAGATTTGGCTAGTCAATTGTCCAAAGGTGATTTGTTCATAAGGTACAACTCCGTTGTACTGGGATTGAAGTTCTTCACGAACTAAGTTTCGAAGGGATTTGGAAAGACCATCTAGGAATTTTTCTTTCCAATATTGGCTATTTCCATTTGTTCTGGCATAGATCCTAGTAAGGGGTGGGAAGCTGGTCCTGAAAAAGGAGAAAAGATACGCTGAGTTAACAGAGGGAGTAAGATCGCATATGGAAGGTACTCAAAGTATAAAGCAGTAAATAATAAGTAAAACGAAGGTGACACAGCTGACTATTCAACAACAATATCAATATATTATAAACTGGAAATAAGAACAATATATGTATTACAAACTGAAATAAATATGAATTGTGAGTTAGATAGGAATTCTAACCGGAGAAGAGTTGGGGGTTCAACCTTAGAGCTTGTGTAATTAAGCTTGTTCTTGAATGAGAATAGAATGGTTATTTATAGACAAAATAACCGTATTACTACAGTGGCTCGCTACAGTGTACTGTGCAAAACAGTAACACGTGAAAAGCCGCTACAGTGTACAGTTAAAAATAGTAACATGTGAAAAGTGCTACAGTGTACAATATTGCTACAGTGGCCTTGTACAGTATTTGCTGATGTCATGGTTGATGTCAGGTTTCTGCTGATGTCTTCCATGATGTCACTTGATCACTTTTCAAAATAATAATCGTCTTCATCTTTATCATTATCAGGTTCTTCCGGGGATGTGTCTGAAGGTTGTTTTTGGATAGTAGATGATTCTACTTTCATTTGGTGCAGTAATTTTTCTATTGCTACAAGGAAGTCTTCTTTTGAGGTAGATACTGCTAGGGTTGCAGTAGCTGTGGATTTTTGCTGTAGGAATACTGTTTGTTGGCTGTCAGAGGGAGACAGGTATTTGGGATTGGTTTTAAACCATTTTTCTACGGAGGGAATATATGTATTCTGTGTATTCCAGTCTTTCCACCATTTGCAGTGTTCTTGGAGGGCAAGGTATTGGAGACCTTGCTGATTGGGATTTTTTGGGAATAAATCTAGGCAAGCTTGCATATGCTGAAGAATTAGAGTAGTAGGGGAACTGCTTGTTGTTGGTTATAAAACCTACTTTTGAAATATTCTAATTCTTCTTAGATAAGGCCAGGAAGGATATTTTCAGTTGGGCCATAACAAGGCCACCATTAATTGACAAACCAGTTAGGGAAAACTAATTGGGCTGGCCTCTTCTTGTTTAAATAAAGAAACCAAGAGTGATTTTAAAAGGTGAAGGCATTCATCTAGGCATGTTGATAATCCCAATAATTATAAAATATCGGGTCAAATGGTTGAGAGAATTTTTTGAAAGTATTTGGCAGGCTTTCCATACGGAAGGAGTATGGACTGAATGTATTTGTATTGAGGTATTTGTGACATATGTGTTAGTCTTTTTGTCTTTGTGAGGGTGAAAAGAAACACTCTCAGTATCTACAAGTATGAACTCATAGTATTTTTGGGTGAATTTTGGAGATTTCTGGAGGATGTTGACATTTGGACCAAAGAGTTGTCGGGCTGCTTTTTATAGGTTTGGATCCCAGAATTCAGGTTCTATTTGGAGTAATTTATATCCTTCAGGAGTTTTGATGTATGCAGGTTCTTAGGTCGAAGAGAACCTGGAAGAAATGGGCTTGGGCTCAGAAGAAAGAGCCTGTTTGGATGTCGATTGCATCATGCTGCTATTTGTGTTTTTGGAACTTTGGGTTCCAGTGATTGTGGGGTTAGGGATCACCACATTTTGAGAGGCAAAATAAATTACCTGACTGGGAGAATATCCCATTTGTCTGCACCAATTTTCAAAATCGAATGGACTGAAAGATTGGGTTTGGGCCTCCTGTAGATCGTCTGATTCTACAATATCGACCTAACTTGCTTATGGCAATTTTGTTAGGGAGAGGGGCTCTTATATTTTGGTATCCTGGGTTATAGCTAGTTGTGGTATGCTCATAGCATAATCTTTTGGTGAGGTAAATTTTTGTTTACTGGAAGAGGATGAGGATTTAGTAGAATCCTTTTTTGGTGTTTGTTGGGTTATAGATGGTGCTGGAAGCTCATTGGGCTTCGGCTTTGTTTTCTTGGGAGGCATGGCTATAGCTATCTTCCCTGCAGAAATTCCCGAGTTAAAAAATCAGGAATAGAATTTGAAGATCCTTTGATATATTCTATATCAAAATCAAAGATAGATAAAATAGCTTGCCACCAAGCAAATATCTATTTAGAGGTAAGGTTTTTTACATCTTTTTATAAAACATATTTTGCAGCTTTGCAATCAATGCGAAGTAAGAATTTTTTATTTAATAAATTAGCTTCAAATTTGGAAATGCATAAAATAATTATCAAAATTTCTTTTTTAATAGTAGGATAGTTCTATTGAGAACTATTCCAATATTTTGATGCAAAAGTCAAAATATGCTTTTTGCCATTTTTGACTTGTTTGAGAATGCCACCATAACCAATATCAAAGGCATCAGTTTCAACAATTTTTGGGGCAGATGGATCAAGAAGAGATAAACAAGGAAGTTGTTTAACTCTGGACTTGACTTGTTTGACAATAGACGTATGAACATCAGTCCATGGAGGAGGAGGCTGTTTGAGTCTGTCATACAGAGGTTTGATAAGGTTACTTAATCCTAAAATAAACTCAAAACATAATTCAAACAACCTAAGAACCTTTGAAGCTGAGTCCTGTCAAGAATTTGATCAGGAAATTTATCAGCAAATTGAATAGATCTTTTAATGGGAACTATTGTTCCTTGCTGAATATTATGTCCAAGAAAATGGACACTTGTTTGAAATGGACTAAATTTTGATTTTGAAAGGACAAAGCCATTAAGCTTAGCAATAAAGAAAAAGGTATTTAAATGTTTAAAATGTTCTAAATTTTAGGAAAAGATTAGAACATCATCTATATAGACAATAATAAATTGAGAAGAATGATTAAAAATTTCATTTATAATTCTTTAGAATTCTGAAGGAGCATTTTTTTAATCCAAATGGCATAACATTCCATTCGTACTGGCCAAATGGAACTGTGAAATCCGTTTTGTATCTCTTGGATCAATTTGAATTTGCCAAAATCTTGATTTCAAATCGAATTTTGAGAACAGTAATGCAGAATGTAATCTATTGAGCAAATCTTTTTTGTTAGGAATAGGATACCTAATCCATCAGAGAGCTGTATTGAGTGGTTTATAATTGATAACTAGTCGAGGAACACCATGCTTAATTTCAGTATTTTTGTTGACATAGAATGCCATACAACTCCAGGGTGAGGTACTTGGAGAAATGATTTTTTTTGGTAAGAGATCATTGATCTCATTTTGGCAATGGGCTATAAGCTCATGGTTCATTTGAATAGGACGGGCCTTAGTTGGAATTGATTTCTCATCAAAGTTAGGCTCATAAGGGAGTCGAACAATATGTTATTTTCTATTCCAGAATGCTGTAGGAAGATCAGAACAGAGTTGGGCTTGGATATGGATTTCTAGGGATTTGATCCAGGCTTTGGTATGAGGCTCGGTTAGTTGGTGTTGAATCCTTTGGAAGACAACATCTTCTTTAAGAAAATTGATTTAAGACTATTTTGTCTCGATAAGTTGAAGTTATTTTTCAAGAGGAGGTCTATCAAAAGGAATAAGAATTTTTTGGTTAAGATGTTCTACTTGAATACCTATTTTAAGGACCATGAAGGGTATGATCTGTTGGATAAATGGAGTGCCTAAGATAATAGAATTAGTGATATCTTTTACAAGCAAGAATGAGGTAAAAATAGATAAAGAGGAATGTTTTACCTCAACATCTGAAAGTTTGAAGCTAATGCCTAACTTGGTGCCATTGGCTGAACGAAGGCTTTCCTTTATTTTTCAGAAAAATTTGTAGGAATGAGACCTTCTTAAATACAGTTGAGATAAACTCCAGTATCAAGTAGAGTAGGAACTTCAAGTGTAAAGGAATTTTGAATGACACATGTAAGGCGCACATGCCATCTTTGAATTGAGATTTTTGAAATGTAATTTAAAAAATTATCAGAAGTAGCTTTTGATGGTTTTGGGGGTTCTTTTTGAGAACAAAGATTTTGAAGAACTAATCTATCAAGTTCTTGAAAAGCTTTGATTTCTCTGATTTCTGCATTAAGAAGAGAGATTTCAGATTGAAGATCTTGAATGGTAACAGTTCTGGAAGGTTTAGTAGGAAACCTGTTGAGAATGTCAGTAAGATTGTACGTATTAGCAATACACGGATGATGTTGGAAAGGATTGGAAGATGAAGTTGAAGGTTGGTCAAGAGTCTGTTTACATTTATCAAGGTACTATTGTTTATTAGAATCATTAGGAAGTTTTCCTATGAGTTCTAGGAAAAGATCCTATTCTTTTGTAAGAGTATCGATTTGTGGTGCTTCTAAGTTAAAATGATTAGAAGAGGATGAAGAAGAGGAGATATCATCTTCCTGTATTTGATTGAACTGTTGTTCAAATTCATCGTATGCTTGATCATAATCGGATTCAAAAAGAAGGAGATTCTGAATTTTGTCAAGAACATTGTCATTTAAAGAGAGTTCATGAATCTTTTTAAAAAATTTGTAACATCTGGCAATGTGGCCAGGCTTGTTGCATTTGAAATAGACAACTGTTTTGGATTTGGAAGGTTGAGGCTTACCCTTGGCAGTTTTGATTTTGGTTCGAGCTGGAAGTGCAAGCCTTTTGGCATGTCTATACTGCTTCCTATGGTAAGAAGGTTTGGAAGATATTTGGTATTTGGTGTTATGACGTCTATGGGGCTTGGCACTATAGGAAGGTAGACCAAACTGTTCATAGAAGGTGCCTAAGTCACGACTTCTCTAGGCACGATCTTTTGGCTAATTGTCTCAACATCTTATCTTGTCGACAGACTTTGAGACCAACTTGGTAGATTTGGCTAGTTAATTGTCCAAAGGTGATTTGGTCATAAGGTACAACTCCATTGTATTGGGATTGAAAGTCTTGAAGGGATTTGAGAAGGCTATTTAGGAATTTTTCTTTCCAATATTGGCTATTTCCATTTGTTCTGGCATAGATCATAGTAAGGAAGGTGTCCTTATACCATCTAAAATCAGATAGGGTTTTGCACTTGAGATTGTTGAGGATTTCACTAGATTTTTCTCTGAAAATTCCTGGATTGCCTATGAAGGTTTTTGCTATGGTAAAAATAAGGGTTGAGACAGCATCTGGGATAGGATTACCATCCTGAATAATTGGCTAACCTTTAGGGTTGGTTTTGACAGCATGAAAGATGTTATGCCTATCTTCCTTTTTAAAGTGTTCATCCCACCACCCTTTGAGTTGACCTGTAAAACCTGCTACAATTATATAGGCAGCCAATTGGTCAGAACAATAGTGGTAGTCCTATAGGCAGTGGCTACCATGGTCATTTGCTAGAGTTTAAACATCATGTTATACTCTGACTGGCCATCTATGTTCCATTCATAGATGTTATTGGCATTATAACTATTTTGCAAGATGTTTGGACTTTCTTCTAAATCAACATCTGGATGACTGGCTCTAGGATAATAGTGTAACACCCTACCTTTACTTTTGATTGGCTAGTATTCATAATAGGATCAGAATTTGTATTGATATTCAGAACAAAAGTTGATCAGTATATTAAGACGAATACTTTGGTAGAATAAAATTGTTGTCGGGACCTGGATGTAATTATTGGATTTGTTCTACCCATACTCTAAATTTTTTGAAGGCTATTATTATTAACAAAATAAGAATTTTAGGGTACTCTAGAAAGAAAAATTAATCAGTGCAATAAAACACATGTTTTGGTGCGAATTATGCTACCCGGGATATCGGGGGTATTTTCATCATTTTGATTGTACCCGTAACTTTGACCACAAATTTGACCAAGTAGAGAAGGAATTGAAGAGTTTAAGTGTTACCAATGGATTCAGTGGAATTTTTGGAGTTGAATGGCAAAATAAAATATTTTTCCATTACAGATCCGATTTTGGTCATTTCTGAAGAAAATAGGAAAATGCGGTTGAAAATGGGACGTGTGGCTTCTTGTGATCGGTGGCCAAAGACAAGTGTCAAATAATAAGAGGATGCATGAAATATTCATGCATGCAAGACTTCTCAAATAAGTTTTGCAAAAAAATCAAGAAAAATGTGGAAAAAAGTAAGATCGCGACATGTGTAAAGTAGCCACCATTCATTTAATTGAGTAAAATCTTATTGGTCCTTATTTTGACCAAGAATGGCAGTGAGGAAGCTGAGAAAATCGGCCAAGGGCTTAAATGAAGAAGGAAGGAAGAAATAAGGAAGAAAAGGAAAGGAAAAATCAAGAAAAATTGGAAAAGGAGAGAGAAAATAGTGTTCTTGGAGAAGTTGGAGATTCTTGGAGCAAATTCAAGCTAGAACACCTTATACACAAGGTAAAGTCCTATACTTCAAGAATTAAAGTTGTAGATTTCATTACGGTGATCGTTTTGACATGAATTTTAACATGAAAACATGAGATTTGTGATGATTAAAATGATTATTGTGTACTATGTGAGCCTTTATGTGTGCAAGTGTGTGTACCAGTTGGATAAAGGATTCATAGGCTATGTTTTGTATGGTGAATAAGGGTATTTGAATGGTGATTTAAAGGGTTGTTCATGATTGAGAAGAAAGATGGTAGAGTTGGGATAAAAATGGGTTAAACATTAAAGAAAATGGATTATGATTTATTTTTGAATGTTGATGTTAGTTATATGTTATTTGCATAAGAACTTAGTGGCTTTCTTGAACCTGAAAATCTGAAGAATTAAGGTTGTTTGAAAGGAAATGAAGTGTATTAAGGGTTAAATAGGTGTTATGAATCAAGAAGCACAAGTAGGTGAAGTTGTTTTGTGGAAATGGACTAAAAATAAAAAAACTACTGGGGCTATTTTTGCCCAGTAGCGTGTTACTGGAACTAGAACTCTGAAAATGGTCCATACATAATTAAATTTAAGAGTCTTATAGTTATTTTGGTATATCATAGAGCCAAATCAGAGTTTTAGATTGAAAGTTATGTCCAAAATGAAATCATGTATCAAAACAGCAAAATTTCAGAATTTTGCTTAGAACATGGACGAATTTAGGAATGATTAATTGTGTGATTTTGGATAAAATAATTGGGGAAACATGAAGTGAATCCCTTGTTTATGAAAGGAGGAAGGATGTGGGAAAAGGAAAACGAAAGAATTGATCAAACGATAAAAAACGATGTGAACGAAAGTTGAACGTTTTCCTTGACCGTCGGCCTCGTCGGCTAAACGACGATTGGATGTTTGGCTAACCGTTGGACACGTCGGCCAGACGTAGGCTATTTTTCAGCCAAACACGAATTGACTCGAAAATGATATTTGGTATAGGTTTAGCGACAAACAGCCAACAGAACATTGAAAATGGTAGAAACGGAGGATAAACGGCCGTGAACGGAAAGAGTTGCTTAGGATACGAGGTGAGTCCCTTAGATTTCTAAAACTCTTTCTAAAGCTAGTGTGCTTTATTTTTCCATGAAATGCTATATTATATACTATTTTGGAAATCCCTGAATATATTTAAGGTTTATCTGAGTAAGAATTATTTTATGCCATTTTGGGCTTGATTGAATATCATAATTGGCTTGGAAACCTTACTGAATGATTAAAGCATGAATTTTGTGAATTTAGTCCTTTTGGATTAACTATTTGGGATTTTCAGAAAATGGTAAATTTTAGAATCGGGTATTCATAAATTGACTGGAATGCCCTTATTGAAATACTTTATGGAAATATGTTTGAAAACTTTGAATTTAATTATCTTTTGGGATTAGAATTCTGAATTTCTTGAAATGAGTTTTTTTTTGGAATCGAGTATTTGGAAAACGATCCAAATGTCCTTATTGGAATATTTTATGAAAATTTTTGGAACTCGGATATTCGGTAGATGATCGAAATATCCTTATTGGAACTCTTGTAAATATTTTTCAAATCGAGTAAGGATAAAATGACCCGAATACCCTCGAAAAGTCTTTTGAAAATCGGATATGGGTAAAATGACCTGAATACCCTTGGAAATGACTTTTGTGATCGAGTACGGGGAAAATGACCCGGATACTCTTGGAAACACGTTTTATGTGTGAACAAAATTATTTACCCTGATTCAACAATTTTGAAAATAATCTTTCGTGATGAGATTGACTTTTGGAAAATGACTTTTTGATCCCTAAAATTGTTTTATTAGTCTGATGTACCATGGAATGAATTGATTGGATCTGCGGAGTCTATGTGAATGATGATCTGACTTGCGAGTTAGTGGGATCAAATTCTGGAAAATGTGATTATGCCCCCAAAATATTTTGATATGAAAATTTTGCAGAATCAGATAGCCCTCTAGCTTGATCAGTCAGACGGGATTGGTATTGTTAACGTTGAGTACTTAGCAAGGACTTTGATCTTTGTATTAGCTCATGTTAAAGGTAGACGACCCCAAGTAACCTAGCTAGTTCTGGGGATTGTCTTACTCTAAGTAGGGTGATAGGACATAGAGATTAGTCATCCTAGCTAGCCGTTTAGCACCTGGCAATTGTTGCGTCTGCAGGCGCTTCTTATTTTGAGTCATTCACTGGATGCCAGGCGGGGACACTCGGTGCATTTGACTCCTTGCCACCTCAATAGTGATTGACATCAGGATTGAAACCCCTAGCTTATGGTGGAAAGTAAAAGATTGTGTGATGCGGTACACTAGATATGCTGCGGTATACCTGAGTAGAAATACACTGCAATGTGCTTATTTCAGCGACACACGGTTGAGTTCTGGAGGCTGTGGTCTCAGCATAATGATACGTGGTGCCAAAGGCAAGGACTGCGGGACTTGCATATGGATACAGGCCGACCTTCTATTGGAAAAGTGCTTGTGATTTGAAAATTAGGGCAATGATTTGAAAATTGAAATACAATTTTTCAAAAATGATTGAGTTCTGAATAAACTCTTCGTTAAAGAGCTTTTGGAATCATTTTCAATGAACAAATAATATGCTATTCCATAAAAGTTTTATATACCCTGTACATTTATAAAGCACTAGCACACACGGGACTCACTGGATGATTCATCACTCACACGTGTTTTTTATCTTACCCTTTTGTAGGATCCAGAGTCGAGCAGACCTACAGATAGACGGACGATACCATAGAGTTGGCAGTTTAGGTCTGAACAGCTTCCTCTTTGTTATGTACTATATTCTATTATAAATAGAGATGTCATGTATGAGATTTTCTAATATATGTATGTGTATGGCCATCAGAGTGAGATATTGTTGAGTCTGGACCTTATATATGTATTTACTCTGTTGTTTTCGTTATAAAGACCCCTGGTTCAAGAGACTGGATAGGGTGACACCCAGTGTTGATATGCTTCCATTGTTATCCTTAGTAGGGGTGTTACAAATAGAGTTTTGAGAATGCTTCCAATAAAAAGGTCTTCCTAATCTCAGAGGTAAAACATTGAAAGATGAGGGAGAAATCTCTAGATTGGGCTCAAAATGGCTTTTAGTATCTGAGTCATTTTGATTTAGAACAGAAACAGAATGTTGAGTACCAACAGGTTGTTGAGGAGTGGAAGGAGAATCTAGAATGATAGATTCCTCTATTTTAGCTATCCTTTTTTGAAGTTCAGTGAGAAGAGGTTTCTCTGAGGTCTTTTTGCTGAGTTCTTTCCGAAACTGGATGGGAATCTCATCAGGTTTGAAGAGAGGGGTTGAATAAGTTGATGAACTTGAAGAAGTACTGGGTACAAATTTTTCTTGTATAGAAGGAGTACTTGGTTTTGAAATCATATATTCACCAATAGTTTGTAAATATTTATTTGTATAATTGTTTTGCTCATAAAGGTTTTGAATGTCCTTTGGAAGAAGCATATAATCACTTTTCCTTTTAAAAGGAGAAGCATCAATTTGCTCTGCTCCATAAGGAATTTTGAACTTCTAACCAGGAGGAAATTCAGAAGAAATATTTGTTCCTTAAGTAGTTTGCCAAAGTTTTGAGACATTAATAGTTGAAGTAAAAGGATAATCAATTTTATGAATATCAACATAAGCTTCAAACCATGGAAAGAAATCAATTTATTTTTGGATTGAATTTAAAAATTCATAATAAGAGTCTTGGATATGTTGTCTTGCAGATCCTTGAAAATGCTCAAAGAACCAAATTCTTTTTGAAAGATTGGAAGGAAAATAAAATTCTTCTTTAAGTTTTGTTTTATCAATTACAAAATGATTTTCAAAATTAGTATGTAAAGTATTGAGTTCTTTAGCCATAGCAGAATAGCTAGGGGGATACAAGACTCTCATCATTTGAATCAGGTTGAACTGCATATCTAGCTTGAGGAATTTTGGGTTCGAGATTGATACCTTGTAGATAGGTAGTTATAGAAGATACCAAATGTCTAGGAGGCTGAACGCCTAATGAAGATGCAAGAATTTGAGGATATGAAAATCTTTGACTGAAAGATCTTTGGAAAGCTATTTCCACAGATCTACAAGAAAGTTGTTTGATATCTGATACAATGGTATTTTCTAGTTTGACAGAAGGAGCTGCATCAGTTAATAACCAGTTAGATGGAAGACTAACTTGATTCCAAGAGATCAGTTTTGGAATTGAAAGATGAGATCTTTACAAATTTATTTGGAAGAGAACTGTGTCACCATTGTGAGATATTCTCATTGCACCAGTATTGAAGGCAGAAGTCATAGCCTTATACTGAATGCGATATATTCTGGCTACAGGGAGAGAACCTGTTTTGATTTTGTAATTTGCAGTCTTGACATTAAGAGTCAGAGCATCAAGAAGATTTTGATCTTTAAGAGAGACTGTAAAATTTGAAAAACAGTCAAAATAAACTGGTCCACTGCAAAGGCTGGTTTCTACCATTTTTAGGAGTGAATCATTGAAGTCTAACAACCTGGTATCTTTTAGACATAAAAGAAGAGAAGTATCAAGACCTTCTTGGGAAAGAGGTTTTGCAACAATTTGGACAACACTAAAATGTAAATAATTGTATTTATTTTGAAATCTTTTAATGGCATTGGAAGAAAGAAGTTCAATTTCTTTGCAATCTGAACCTAATTGAGTTGTTTCTTCAATAGTTCGGATGACATAGTCACTGTTAAGTGACCATTTGGGAGATTTGTAAATCTCATTTGGGGAAAACTTAGGAATTTTTCAGTTGTCAATAGATTGTTGGAGGTAAAAAAAATTAAACTATTTATTAAGTTTTGAAGAATGTTTGGATGAGGGAAAGGGCATTGAAGAAGATGAAGAGGAAGAAGAAGATTTGGAGAAAGGGCGGAGAGAAGAAAAATTATGTAGAATGTATGCAAATTACTTAAAAATAAATATAGCAGATATAAATATAGGCTTTATACTTCCTATAACTTGGTAATCATCACCTCCAGGTTCCATAAGAAGGATACATTCAAGTTATTGATAGTTTATGATGTAAAACATGGAGATCTGTTTGTGATTGTTGCAGATATGAGCTTTAATCAGTAAATAGAAAATATATCTACAGAGTCTATAGCAGATCTGGGTGGGATCAGGCCATTGAGAATAAATTCTAGTCTCTAGCAGGCTACTGAGTTAGCAACGACCATTTCAACTTATCTGCCAACAACAACTTAGTTAGACCATCTGTAGAGTAGATCTGGAACCAGATCTCTTTCCTTATCTCTTTTCTGGACTTTTGATCACCCAAAAGTCTAGAAAATCAAGTGGTTTGACATAAACCTTTCAATAGCAAATAACCAGTGCAATAAACTTCTTTCACCATACTATATCTCATTTGGTCTAGAGTATGGAATTAATACCAACTCCATCAAGAATATTATTAATTCTAACCCCAAATATTTTAGTACTTGTTCATGAAATCTATTACTTGATATATGTATCACATTTGAAACTATTTCCAATACATAATCGCCTTGGCTAAGGACTTCATGAGTAATGATTTCTACAAGTGGTCCTGAGATATATTCTCCTACTATTAGGAGTGGTGAATCCTTTATTGACCCTCTCAGTTACTTTTATTTACTTTACATTGTATCCATCCCATAGGCTGTCCTTGTAAGACTTCAAAGATTAGAATTAAAGTACAATGCTTGATAAACAAAATATCTTGGAATCTCAAGTCTAAGTATACTTGCACCATTGCTATAATAAGATTCTATCACTGACCTCGATAGTTTATCCAAGTGATTATCTCATAGATAGGTCGTCTAATGAACTTGTTCATATAACAAGCATGCACATATTAATATTAAGTATCACAATACTCATGTTAGTGTTGTGCTCTAGAGGTAATCACTTGTGTATTGTATATGATACATTTTATTTTAATAAAAGGCATTATTTATCTTACAGTTTCTTTTGTTTACTTTTAAGTAATATAACTGTTCGATAAAGTCCCTAGTACAACACTGTATTAAGGAAATCATGATAGAGATCATGATATGAGATTCCTACTACACTGTATAGTGTTAGTACTTAAATAGTCCCTAGTCGTAGTATTAATGAGACAGAACATCATTAATACGTTAAGACTAGCATGTGTTAGACTTTTTGATTTGATCAGGCGGTGATTCTCATATCCGTGAGTATTGAGAAACTCAAAGTTAACACATGGATGCTTGTTAATGGAACAAGTTCATTGGATGACCTAGCTTTGAAATAATCACATGGATAACTATTTGGTGCCAGTGATATAATCTCAATATAGCAAATGCGCAAGTATCCTTAGATTTAAGATCTCTAAGGTACTTTGTTTGCTCAGTATTGTACTTTGATTCTAATATCCAGAGCTCGATCGAGGGCTGCCTATGAGATGGATATTGGGTACATTGTGAGGTAAACGAAAGTAGTTGAGAGGGTCAATAAAGGATTCACCACTCCTAATAGTAGAGGCAAATATCTCACGGCCACTTGTAGGAATTACTACTCGAGAAGTCCTTGGGCAAGACGATTGTGTATTAGAAATAGTTCTAATTGATACACATCTAGAGTAGTGGATTCCTGGTACAAATACTATTGTATTCGAACCAGAATTAATTTTGGAGGGAGTTGGCACTAATTCCATACTCCAAACCGAATGAGATATTGTATGGTGAAAGGAGTTAATTGCACTGAAGTTTGTTATTGAAGGATTCATGTCAAGCCACTTGACTTCCTGGACTCTTGGGTAGTCATGATGTGTTGCTAGATACCGCTAATGATTTAGAAATATGGGTTTATTAATTGATAAATTAATAAACCAATCCTGATTAGAATTAATAGGATTAATTCTAATTAATAATGGATTATTAATTTCAAAGACGTTTGGATTAATTCATGTTCGCTACCAATTGACCGAGAAACCTAATAGGTTACACACAATAGAGGATTATATATTCGAGATATTATTTGATAACATAGTGGGGTTGGTTGAGAGAAAGAGAAGTTGTTGTGCACAAATTATAATTAGTTATAATTTATGGTCCAAATTATAATTGTGAGAACTTGATGTTTCCAATTACAATTAGGAAATTCTAACTGTTTTAGAATTCTGGGATGGAGGATTTTTTAGCAAGATTTTTGTGTGACATATAGATGAAACACAAAACCCTAGTTGGTACACAACATACGAAAACTCCAACCCTAGCAACACAACCTTCTCTTCTTCTTTCTCTCTCTCTCTCATTTTGCAAAAAAATGAGAAGAACCCTAGCCGCCACTTAGTGTTTTTGCTAGCATAGAAAACTTCGTTCTTGAGTGTATCCTCTTTGTGGATTACTGTTAGAGATAATCACACACTGTGATTATAGTGGTTAGACGTTCAACTCTCGTGGGGTTTGTACAAGAGGATTACTGGATCGCGCCTCGACTTGAAGAAGAAATTTTTATTCTTTGGACGATCAAAGAAAGGTAAAAAGCTGTTACCTTTGATCTGTTTATATCTTGTTTTCCACATATATGCTGGTCTTGGGATGGTATCTCATTTTATTCTTCCACTGCATCATATATAATACGAGCTTGAGATACCCAACAACTCACGGTTATGAGAACTACCGCTTGATTCAATCAAGGGATATAACATGTGGTAGTCTTGGTATATTAATAATGTCCCATCTCATTAATACTATGACTAGGGATTATTCAAGCACAAACACGACATAGTGTAGTAGAAATCTCACATCATGATCTTTATCATGATTTCCTTAAGGCTGTGTTGTACTACGGACTTTATCAAACAGTTTATACGCATATTAAGATATAACAATTAAACTGAAAGATAAATAATACCTCTTTTATTAATTATTATGCAATATACATAGTACAAGTGATTGCCTCTAAGGTATAACACTAACATCCATGACATCCAGTATGTATCCATTTTGCACAGGGGGCTACCCAAAAGTGTACATACTTAGTTACGTTTTTTAGGGCTCTAGATTATTAGATTATCCCAGACAATCACAAGGGGGTGATTTTTTTTACATAATAAAGCATAGAAACTCTATTGTATAAGTCCGTCTTAACTAACTAGGGTCATACACCCAACGTATAAGGTTATTGGCCTTGCGATAAGATATCATCTGACATACATTAAAGTGTACAAGTCCAGCTTTACTAGACCACTAACTTATACTCAAGTCTCAAGATAGTCGTCCACGTAGTAGCTGCGATAAACCAATTTTTATTTATTTTTGTACTTTGATAAAGATTATTGTTGTGCAGTCTAATTTTATGTACTAATTTTACTCACTAGTTAAAGGTAAACTATTCTCCATTTAGAAATCATAGTGTAATGATCTAAACCTTGACGAAGTGTCCAACTTCATCCATCGATCAAGAACAATTTTTCACTTATGTGTTGTAGCCCATAATGTACACCTTACTGTGAAAGCACGACCTAATCACGTAGATTACTTATTAATAGACTTAGATCTTTAATGTGCGAATATATCTAAACAAATAGTCATAAATGAAATACTTTTATTAATTTCCAAAATACAAAACTATATAGGCTATTTTTGGCATACATTCTAACACTAACCCCATAGTGAGTGTAGCAAAATACGTTCGCACCTCAGCTTGGAAGTCTACTGTAGCAATAGGCCATCCAATATTGGGGAGTAAGGCTCGAGAAGACTTTGCCTATGGAGCTTTTTGTGGTGGTTGTGGCTACTATCCAGCTTTCTCCTTAAATTCACTCAGAGTCAGTCACTTGTTCTCATTCTCATCATAACTTACCAAAGTTCTATTAGTTACTATCTCACCAATAGTAGTAGTAGCAGATAACTCCCCCTTCAATGGCATTTGAAAGTGCTAAAGTATCTTGGTAATCACTATAGGAAATGTAATCACCTTGGAAGGATAGGTGGAAAATACAATATTGCGCATGTAAGATATAAGAAGAGAGGCTAAGAGGATGGTCTTAGCATGCATTAACTTGCTCAGAACATATATATCTACCAATCTACCCTCATTGCATCCTCTTGCTCTGGGGGCTACATTGAAGGCAATGAGGTAGATAAGCAAATGAAACTGTGGTAGAAGGTCAATAACATGCAAAACCTCAGCTTGGCCAACAATCTTATACATTAAATATAGCTTAGCCGTAGCAGTATCAAACTTATACTTTACATCTAACACCACATTCTTATTGTAAATATCGATGTCAAGACAAACTCTCTCATCTCTAACCCCAAGAATATCTGCCAATAGCTCCTTAGATTGATGAATGGGAACCCCTTTAACTGTAGTGTTTAGGTTCCTAAGAACATGATGTTTCTTATCTTTCATGTTGGCATAGAATTCCTTAACTAGGGTGGGGTAATATACAACATTTAGCTCAATAATAGGGCCCCATCTTACTCTTCTAAATGTAGTTGCAATCTTGAGTTCATGGTCCAAGGTAGGATACAAAGTCTTTTCTAAAATAATTCTCATGTTCTCCCTCTTTAGGAACCATTCTTCATTTTTAGCAATAACATATCTATTTGCAATTGAGAGCTACTGGGAGGAAGATGTACCCTCACCTCTTTTTCTCTTAGAGGGTAACTTGGTGGCAATATGTTTGGGCCAAAGGTGGAATAGGATAAGAGAAGAAAAGAACAGGACAGGAAATGTAAGAAAGTGGAAATAAGCTAAATGGTTTTGCACAAATTTCAATTTAAGCAACTCCCACAAAATCAATAACACTCCACCCACTACACAGCAATCCCAATACCATTCACCATGAAGATAACACCAAGCAACTCTTCTTTCTGATTACAACACTATTCTACACAGATTTAATCAATAAACCAACCATATAGATCAAACTCCTTCCCACAAATTTAACAACCCAACTCTTTTTACTAATCAAGCAAAACAACCATCACAAAATAACCCAACTAATTAAATCAAATTTGTTCAAATCATCCAACCAAAGCCCCCCAAATAATATTCAAAACAATTCAAAGTAGCTCAACAATTTTTAGTTCAATCTCAAGTAGAATAACAGATATGTTTGTCAACATTTTTTTCAATGTAGATGGAAGTTAACAGTTCACATATAGCTCAAAACAATTCAACTGAATACTATTACCTAAACGCAATCTGAACATAGTCCAATCTCAAGCTTCAACTAAATAAAATTGATAATACACAGAAGCTCAACAAAGATAAACAATTCAAACACCCTTCTTCACAACTAATTCAATCAATAATTCAACCCAAAATAACTTAATCAAAAGTAAAATTAAAGCTCCCAAGTTTTAGATGTAACACAGAGAAACATAACAATTCCCTATTGCCCAGTTTGAAGTAGCTGCTTGAGATTCAATTAAAGCATGAAATCTTCAATCAATTCGCTTGAAAGCTTACACACAGTTGTTTTCTTCGATTGATATCACTAAGAATTGCAGTTAAGATGCAACAATTAAGGGTTTGCTTTGGTTTAAAGCAGCGAATTTAAGGGTTTGAAAAAGGATCGACAGTTTTGATTTGTTAAAAGATGACCCAACCTATATAAGATATTGGGTCAAACTTATCTCCTTCTGAATCCTAGTTGAATTAATATAACTTAACCTTAGATGCCATAGATATCAGTCATTGATATTGGTCTTTTTGTTCTTGTTAATAGGTTCACTTTAAACATTGTTTACTTGATTGTTAATAGGATTTATAAAGAATTAATTACTATACATGTGCTCAATGCAAACACTTCTCAATTTCTACCAATAGTAATATTAGAATAGAAAGAAACAGAATAATAATGATTTATTAGCTTTGCTATTGAAATTAAATTTTGTCTAAAATCAGGTACATATATAATGTCCCTTAATAAAATTATTCTATGACAATCAAACATAAGTTCTAGATCTCCCATTACTTGGGCCTATACTTATGCTTTATTTCCCAGGCAGAGACTATGCTCGTCTTTTTGGAGTCTTCTTATCTTCCTAAACCCTTGTAAGAAGTTATAAATATGATCAGTGACTCCTGAATTAACAATCCAAGTAGAGGTTGATCCAATTATATATATGGACTCTAGATGGTAAGCATTACCTATAGGTTTTTCTTGGGTAAAAGATCTGAACACTCATTTTTCTAGTGTCTCTTTTTGCTGTATTTGAAGCACTTACCTTTGAGCTTATTCTTGAGCTGGAATGCTGCATTGCTCTTCTTCCTCTTGAGCTTTTTGGGCTTGGGCCCAATTCTTGAAGAAGATTACTTTGCAACCAAGGCCTTAGATTGAGGCCTCATAACTTTTTTCGCCACCTAGAGCTCCTTCATCAATTTCGCTAAATTCATATTTAACTTGTTTATATTATAGTTTAATTTGAACTGTGTGAAGAAACTTAACAAAGTCTCGAGGACTATGTCCACTTGGATCTCATGGTCAATAACAGCCCCCAAGATTGCTACTTTTTCAAAAGTAGTAATCATTTTGAGTATATGCTTCATGATGGAAGCTTCTTAGCTATCCTAGTGTTCATGATTATCCTAAGAGCCTCCTGTCTTATTGGCCGACTCTTGTTAGATTTCGATCATACAATAAAAATTAATGTGCAATGGAAATTAAAATGAAATCCACTCAAAGGAATCACTCGTATGCAATTAAATAGGTTAGGAGAGGGAAGGAAAAAAACCATTACCTCAAGAACGTAATTTTTTAAATTTTCCTCCTTGTAAAACTCCTCCAAAAATTTTTCACGTCGTGAACCACCAAAATTTCAAGTGTAAAAATTTCTCTAACACAGTCCACATAAAGAATGATATTCAAACTAGTGCAAAAATTGTGCTAGCAATCTTTATTATGCTGCATTTGGGTTAATTCAGAGAAGAACAATAGAAAAGCTATTGGTTTTAAGAGATAACCAAAAAAGAAAAGCTACTGTGTCGTGTGTATTTCTCCAAGCCCAAATACAGTTTTAGTACGTGTGTGTGTATATATATATGTATGTGTGTGTGTGTGTGCACGCGCATGTGCATGCTTGCATCGTCTTTTGGAAGATATCAAATACAGATCAACACTATTCGTGTTTCCTAAACCTTTTAGGAAACAGTTAAGAAAAACCTTTTCTTTTCCTTTAGCCATATGAAAGCCTTTTCCTCTTAGTTTCCTAAACCCTTTAGGAAAACAATACAAGCCTTTCGTCCCTGATACTTTCCAAAAGCAACATTTAGCTTTTTCCAAAATTATAGGCTTAAGTTAATATAATTGCAATTAGACCCCTTGAATTATAACAAGTTTATAATTTAACCACAAACCTTTTAAATAATTGCAATTTCACCAACTAATTATAACATTTTATAATTAACTTATAATTATTATTTCTTCTCACATATTAACCCCATAATATTATTATATAATATCTGAGACCAATTCTTTTATTGTGTATGACCTATTACATTTTCCGGCCAATCGGTAGCAAAATATGAATTAATTCTAATTGCTATAGAATTAATAATCCTTAATAATTAGAATTAACTTATTAATTCTAATTAGAATTAATTTATTAATTTATTAATTAATAAATTCATATTTAGTAGATCAAGAATGACATCTAACAATGCATCATAACCACCCAAAAGTCCAGAAAGTCAAGTGTCTTGACGTGAACCTTTCAATAGCAAAGTGTCAGTGTAATAAACTCATTTCATCATATTATATCTCATTCTATTTAGAGTATGAAATTAGTGCTAACTACCTCTAGAATATGATTAATTCTAACCCGAATTCATTAACACTTGATCTAAAATCTATTACTCAACATGTGTATCAATTTAGAACTATTTCCAACACATAGTCGCTTGGGCTAAGAACTTCTCGAGTAATGATTCTATACAAGTGGTTGTGAGATATATGCTCCTACTATTAAGAGTGATGAATTTTTTATTGACCATCTCAACTACTTTCATTTACTTTACGTTGTACCCAATATCCATCCTATAGGTGGTCCCCAGTGAGACTCCAAAGATTAGAATCAAAGTACAACGCTTAAATTTAAGGATACTTGCACATTTATTATAATGAGATTCTGTTACTGGTACTAAATAGATTTTCATGTGATTATCTCATAGTTAGGTTATTCAATGAACTTGTTCGAGTAACAAGCATCTATGTATTAACTTTGAGTATCACAATACTCACGGATGTGAGAACTACCACTTGATCAAATCAAGAAGCATAACACGTAGTAGTCTTAGCAGATGAATGATATCCTATCTCATTAATATTATGACTAGGGATGGTTTAAGCATAAGTACTACATTGTGTAGTAAGAATCTCATTTTATGATCTCTATCATGATTTTCTTAATACTATACATTGTGCTAGGAACTTTATCTATCGATTTTATACATATACACATATAAAATGAGGAAACTGAAAGATAAAGAATGCCTTTATTAATTAGATGTGCAAAATACATAGTGCAAGAATGGATTAGTTCTAGGCCATAACTCTAACAATCTTCCATTTGCACTAGAGCTAATCATTCATGTATTATATATCGAATGATTGAACATGACTATTATATTTCTTCTAAGGTAGAGCTTTAGTAAGCGGATCAGCTATGTTCTAATCAGTGAAAACTTTCTCTATCTTTTCATCTTTTTTATTAATGATCATATGTATCATGTGATAGCGCTCAAATTGAATACGTAGCTTGCTTGTAACTCGTAGTCATCTTTATCAGATTTAAAACTGGTATCAGTATACCTTTTGATCTATGTTAAACCTCTTTAGTATTTTATATTATGTATGTAGACTGTGAAAGACCAAGCAACCTTTTTGATCTATCTCTATAGATTCTTTTTTCCAGAATATAAGTTGCTTCTCTAAGGTCTTTCACGAAGAATTTCTTAGATAACCAAATTTTGACTGATTGTAGAAAAGACATGTCATTCCCTATTAGCAATATGTCATCTACGTATAAAATATGAAAATAATTGCATTTCTATTAACCTTCTTGTATATACAAGATTCATCCATATTTTGTATAAAACCAAACTCTTTGATTGTTTCATCAAAATAAATGTTCCAATTTCTAGAAGCTTGCTTAAACCCATAAATAGACTTTTGAAGCTTACACACTTTAGTGTGATCTTTAGATATGAAACCCTCAGATTGTGTCATGTACATTGCCTTAATTAGGTTTCTATTAAGGAAAACTATTTTCATATTTATTTGCCAAATCTTATAATTATAATGAACAACAAGTGTTAGGAGTATTCTTATGGATTTTAGCATTATTAGTCGTAAAAAAGTCTCGTCATAATCAATACCTTGTTGTTGACGATAACTTTTTGCAACCAGTCTTGCTTTATAGGCAATTATATTACCATCCATGTTGGTTTTCTTTTTCAAAACTCATTTGCAACCTATGGGTTTTATCCCTTCAGATGGATTAACCAAAGTCTAAACTTGGCTATCATACATGGAATCCATTTCTGACTTCATGGTTTCAAACTATTTGTCACATTCTGAACTCTTTAGAACTTCCTTGTAAGTGGTAGGCTCATCTTCTTCAATGAGCAATACGTTATTATGATCATTTATAAGAAATCCATATCTCTCACGTGCCACACGTATCCTACTTGACTTATGAGGTTCTTGTGTATTAGAAGGTTCGTCTATTTTATCAATAGACTCGGGATCAACAGGTTGATCATTGTTTGTTTGTGCTTCTTGAACTTCACTAAGTTCAATTTTAATCCCACTATCTCCTTTAAGTATTACTCCCTTTTCTAAAAAAATAGCATGACTTAAAACAAATACTTTGTTTTCTGAAGGGAGATAGAAATGATATCCATGTGATTCTTTTGGATATCCAACAAAAAAAATGCTTGTTAGACTTATTCTTTAATTTGTCTGATTTTGTCCTTTTCATGTAGGTAGGATATCCCTAAATTCTTAAGTGAGTTAATTTTGGTCTCTTATCAACAAATAACTCATAAGGGGTAGAATCAACCATCTTTGATGGAACTCTATTTAGAATATAAACAACAATTTCTAGCACATCTCCCCAAAATAATTTTAGTAAATCTGCAAAAGCCATCATGGATCAAACCATATTTAGTAAATTTTGGTTTCTTCTTTTAGATACACCATTACGTTGAGGTGTATGCAGTGGAGTCTATTGAGATAATATCCCATTATCTCTAAGATAATCTTGAAACTCTTGACTTAAGTATTCTCTTCATCCATCAAATCTTAGAGTTTTAATACTTCTACCAAGTTATTTCTCTACTTTATTCTTGAATTCTTTAAACTTGTTAAAGGCTTCAAATTTGTATTTTATTAAATAAAAATGCCCATATCAAGAATAATTATCAATAAAGGTGATGAAATATTGATAACCTCCTCTTACATCAATGTCATTGGTCAACATACATCAGTATATATTAGTTCTAATAATTGCTTAGGTCTTTTCCTTTTTTTAGAAAAAAAGAGGTTTTAGTCATTCTTCCTAGTAAGTAAGATTTACAAGTTTCATATGATTTAAAATCAAACAAACTTAAGTCACTACACTTGTGTAACTTAGAAATGCGATTCTCGTTTACATTGGTTAAACGACAATGCCATAAGTAAGATGGATTCGTGTTATCTTTTTTTTTTTTTTCTTATTGTTTATGTTAAGAACATGATTATTCTTATGTAGAACATATAGACCATTTATCAAAGTTACAGTACCATAATAGATATCATTTAATGAAATGAACAACTTTTATCCTTAAAATTAAATGAAATCTAAGTAAATACAAATAAGTAATTGAGATAATATTTTAAAGTAAAATTGGTATATAATAATAGTTTTTTAGTTCTAGAATTAATCCAAAAGATAGATGTAGATGATAGGTCCCTACAACAAGTGCAACAAATATAAGTCCATATCATTTATCTTTTGGAAGATATCAAATACAGATAAATAATATTCATGTTTCCTAAACCTTTTAGGAAATAATTAAGAAAAGCCTTTTCTTTTCTTTTAGCCATGTGAAAGCCTTTTCCTCTTGGTTTCCTAAACCCTTTAGGAAAACAATACAAGCCTTTCATCCCTGATGCTTTCCAGAAGCAACTTTTAACCATTTCCAAAATTATGGGCTTGAGAATAAAGACAACAAAAATTTATAGTGGAAGCTTTTAGAATCGTTACCTCAGTGTTTTCGTAAAGTTCTCGAATGCTTAGGTTGAACAGTAGGGTTTTGAACTGTTTCTGGTTTGTTCTGTGATGAAATCTCTAGCTTAATTCCTGCTATACATCGGCTTCTTCTTGGTATGAACGCTTCAACTATTAGACTTTTGGAATATAACCTTTGCCTAAAAAAGCTGGTGAAGGCAGAAGGGAAAGGAATATGTCATTTTTCCACTTAACCAACTGCTAACGAGCAGTACTAAAAGAAGTATTCCTCTGGAGAACAAAAGCCAGAGAGCTGAATAGAGTGAATAGAAAAAAATATCTTGTATGTATATTCTCCAAGGCAATCTTGAAGTCTCACATACGTAGAAGAAAATAAAGTCTCATCAAGGAAAATACCCAGACCACTAGTGAATCGCACAAGCATGCATATCTCCACAATTTTAAATTTCCTTATCCTTAGAAGACATTTGGCTAGGGTGCAACATCATCCCTAGCTAAGTTGGGCTCATGTTTAACTCATGGACTCTTAGTTCAGGCTATTGTGCCAAGCTAAAATTATTTATTTAATCCTGGACTAATGAAAGCCCATAAATAAATGATTAACAACCCCAAATAGACAAATACAATTTCTTAAACCTTATTTTATAGTTTAGGCTCAAGTTAATTCTTATTACTCAATCTAGGTCAAAGCTCTGAATAATTAACCAATTAAATTAACTAATTAATTTATTCTATCTTTGTGCATTTTATTTTATTCTAATTCAATAATTAAATTAGACTACTTAAATAAAATAAAACCCACTTTTTTCAAGACCATTTCCTTGACTCAAAAATTAATTAGGATTTCTGGGCTATTCCGAGAGTAAAAAAGCTTTTCATTCTTAACTACTAAAATGATCAAAATACCCATACTATAAAAATTAACTGTACTTTGCATTTTAAATATTTTCTATTATCACCATAAGGAAATATTGACCCAATGACAATGTTGTGTATAGCAATGTCTCTAATCTGCAACTGTTATGACTAAAATATCTTTTTATGTAACACCCATAATTGATATAGGAGAAATATACTGACATTTCTCAATGACTTCTACCATGCTTAGACATCTAGTCTGATAATCCATAACTTTCAGTTTATATTCTTTTATTTCTGGGAGCTACAAAAAAGTGTACAATACTAAGTCACGTTCCTAGGGCCAAGGATTATATAGATTATCTTGGATAATCACAAGAGGGTGATTTCCCTTTTAGGAGCATAAAAACTATCTTTTATGAGTTTATCTTAATTGACTAGTCACATATACCCAACATACAAGTATATTAGTCTTATGGTAGAACCTCACCTACTGTACATCAAAGTACATGCTTCCAATTTCTCTAGACCACTAACTCATACTTAAGTCATAGGATATAAGTCCACGTTGTAGCTATAATAGTCTGAATTTGAGAAACCACTACTACGTGTCCAGTTCTACGTATTCCAAATATGCTTATTCCATCAAGTGAGTGGACTACTCATTAGCTAAAAGCAAGTCATTCCTTGTTTGAAATTCATAGTATAACAACCTTTGTCTTGATCAGATTCCCATTCTGATAAGCTGGTTAAGAACTAAGTTTATGTGTTAATAACCCATGATCCATACCTTACTGCGAAGGACCTCCATTCACATGTATCGCTTAGTTAATCATAATAGTTTTTCCAACAAAATTGTGCATAAATTAAAGTAAAGAAACACAAATGGTTTTTGAAAATAAAACTTTTATTTATTTTGTTGAATTTACATTAGATACACAGGATTAGAGAGCATACATTCTAATAATCTCCCACTTGCACTCTAAGACTATGTAAGCCCATAGGTACCCATCCTTATGGTATCCAAGTGTTTTCTAAAGACTCTATCTGCCAGAGGCTTGGTGAATGGGTCTGCGAGATTATTTTTTGAAGCAATCTGTTTTGTCATGACTTCGCGTCTTTGAATGAATTTCTGGATTAGGTGGTACTTCCTCTCAATATGCTTTCCCTTCTTATGGTTTCTAGGTTCTTTAGGTTGTGAGATTGCACTTGAGTTGTTAATGCAATTGACTTATCTATTTGTGGCACAACTTCAAGTTCTAAAAGGAACTTTCGAAGCCATACTGCATTCTTAGGTGCCTCCAAAACTGCCACATACTCAGCTTCTATAGTAGAGTCAGCAATGCAAGATTACTTAATACTTCTCAACGAAATAGCTCCACTATAGAAGGTAAAGATATATGTACTAGTGGATTTTCATTCATTCTTATTTGCTTAGAAGTCTGAGCCTGTGTATCTTATTAGAACTAAATCATCAGCTTTGTAAATTAGCATATAATCTCTCGTTCCATTGAGGTACTTAAGTATATGTTTTACATCTTGTTAATGAACTTCCCTAGGGTTTGACTAATATCTACTGATTAAGTCTATAACAAATAGATATCTAGCTTAGTGCACATCATGGCATACATGAGACTTTCTACAACCGAAGTATAAGGAATTCTACTCATCTTATTTTTCTTTTCTTGTATCTTGGGGTACTTTTTTGAAGAGAGAGATAACACATATCTGTAAGGGTTCTGAGTCCCTTTGCATGAGTTTGTATTGAACTTGGCCAATATCTTGTTAATGTTATAGTTTGGAATAATCCTAACATTTGTTAGTTCCCATTTTTAAGAAGCTTAATCTTGAGAATGTATCTGGCCTCTTCCAAGTCTTTCATACAAAACTGACTAGAAAGTCAAATATTTGTAGATGACAATGTCTCTATATCATTACCAATGAGTAGAATTTCATCTATATATAACACAAGAAAGACAATATTAGTGCCTTCGAGTTTTCTATATATGCATGATTCGTCTTCATTTTGAATGAAACCATAAAACTTTATAGTCTTACCAAAATGAATGTTCCATACTCTTGATGCATGCTTAAGTCCATAATGAATTTCTTAAGCTTACAAACTATATATTCTTAGCTTTTAGTAATAAAACCCTCAGGTTGGGACATATAGAAAGGCCGTTTGACATCTATTTGTCATATCTCGTAGTCATAATAATATGTGATGGCAAAGAGGATATGGATGGACTTAAACATGGCTACCGAAAAAAGGTTTTCCTATAATCGATTCCTTCTTTCTGAGTATAACCTTTTATCACATGCCTAGCTTTGTAGGTTTTTACCTTCCCATCTGCACCTCTCTTTCTTTTGTATACCTACTTACACCCAATAGGTTTTATCCCTTTATGTGAAGCTATAAGATCCCAAATTTGATTGAAGTACATTGACTCAATCTCGGCTTTCATTATTTCATGCCATATGTGTGCATCAGCATCAACATCAGCATTAGCAATAGCCTTCTCGTACCTAGTGAAGTTTTTTTCTTGATGGTAAAAAACTAGGCCAAAGACCTCTCTTGTCCATCTTTCTAGAACCCTAGATACCCTCCTACTATGGCGACACTCATTTTGTACAGGATCTTGGGGCTATGCCTCTTCTTGTTCCACAATTGTGCTTGTAGAAGTTGACTCAAAGGATAATTTCTTCATGAGTTCCATTCTAGTTAAAATTTTCGTGGACATACTTCAATTATTGTCTAATTATCCAGCATTAGTACTGACCAGAACTTTTTACTTCGTTGGATGATAAAAGTATCCATCATTTGTTCCTTTTTGATATCCAACGAAGTAGAACAACTCTGATCTTTATTTTGATTTGTCTCATTTGATAAGTAAATAAGCTGGATATCCCCAGATCCTGAGATGATTCAGACTTAGCTTTCACCTAGTCCACATCTCATAGGACGTCTTAGATACTGACTTAGAATATACCAAGTTCAGAATATATCTGCTATTTTTATGGCATATTCCCAAAAAGAAATTGGAAGAGTCGCATGAGACTTGATGCTTTGGACCATTTATATCAATGTCCTATTCATTCTCTTAGCTACTCCATTTTATTGGAGTATCCCAGGATCACTAAGTTGAGATACTATTTCATGATGTACTATGTAGTCCTTAAACTTACCTAGGAAGTACTCTCCACTATGATCCGGTCGAAGGATTTTGATTAGTTTACCTGTTTAATGTTCTACCTCAGCCTTATACTTTTTGAACTTGTCAAAAGAGTCAGACTTCTGTCTCATCAGGTAAATATAACCATACCTTATACATTCATCTGTGAACGTGATGAAGTACTCAACACTTCCCTTTATTGGCGTGGATAAAAGACCACAAATATCAGTATGAACTAAACTCAGTATTTCCTTGGCTCTTTCTACCTTTTGGGTAAAAAACCTTTTGGTCATCATCCTCATAAGGCATGATTCAAACTAAAGCCAACTTTTCAATCTCAATGAGCCTAAAGACCTATTATGGATTTATTTCTAAATCTAGTTAAATTAATACAACCCAACCTTAAATGTCATAGATATAAGTCATTGAAATTTGCCATTCTCTTCTTGTTAATAGGTTCACTTTGAGCATTATTTACTTGATTATTAGTAGGATCTATGAAGAATAAATTACCATACATGTACCCAATGCATAACACTTCTCAATTTCTACTGATAGTAATACCAGAATGAAAAGAAACAGAATAACCATGATTTATTAACTTTGCTGATGAATCAAATTCTGTCTAAAACCAAGTATATATAAAATATCACTTAATAAAATTATTCTATTACAATTAAACATAAGTTCTAAATCTCCCACTGCTTGGGCCCATACTTATGCTCCATTCCCCAAGCAAAGACCATGCTTGCTCTTCTAGAGTTATCTTATCTTTTTAAATCCCTGTAAGGAGTTACTGATATGATTAGTGGCTCCAAAATTAATAATCCAAGTGGAAGTTGATCAAACTATAATTATAGACTCTAGATAACAAGCATTACGTGTTGGGTTTTTTTGGGTCAAAAGATTAGGATACTCATTTTTCTAGTGTCCCTTTTTACTACATTTGAAGCACTTTTCTTTAGGCTAGGACTTAGGCTGGACCACTGGGTTGCCCTTTTTTTTCTTGAATTTCTTGGGCTTAGGCCTAGTTCTCGAAGAAGATAACTTAGCAATCAAAACCTTAGACTGTGGCCTCATAACTTTTTCTGCCATCCAGAGCTCCTTCAATAATTCTGTTAAACTCATATTTAACTTATTCATATTATAGTTTAATTTGAACAGTATGAAGGATCTTGGCAAAGTCTCGAGGATCATATCCACTTAGCTCTCAGGGTTAATAATGGCCTCCAGGACTTCTGCTTCTTTGAAAGCAGTAATTATTTTTAGTATATCTCCCTGATTGAAGCTTCATCAGCCATCCTAGTGTTTATGATCGCCCTAAAAGCCTCCTGCCCTGTGTGTTGGTTGTTGTTAGCGAACATGATGGCCAATGACGTGCTAATATTTTAGGCCATGACCATGTGCTCATGTTTAGATTGGAGCACATTTGACATGGAGGCTAACATATAGTAATGAGCTATCTTGTTAGCCTTCTTCTATCCTTTTTCACCTCTCGCTCTTCTTTAGGGGAACGCTCCCCAATCTCAGGACAGGGATTGTATAGGATGTACTTACACTCCTCAACAGTAAGTATTATGTCCAGGTTCTTTTTTCAGTCTATACAAGTTTGTCCCATTAACTTATTCTCACGAAGAACAATGGCCAAAGGATTGAAAAAACCACAACCAACTATTACTGAAAATAGAAAAATAAAAAAGTCTCAATTTGTTTAAAATAAAAATTTGTGCACTTTTTTTTTTCATATTAAAACTGATAATAGTTAACTCTATCACTATTATCTTTAATATGATCAGTTTGGCTCTTGGAAAAACTGATATAGCTTTTTGGGAGGGTTAATAGTATTTTTAAGCTAAGTATATTAATTACCACAAGTTGACTACCTTTCTAAGTAATGATCTAGAAGATAACTTCATCCAAAGGATGGCTTTTCCTTCTCATTTCCTATGGATAATCCTCATACTATAACTTCCAACATGGGCTGGTCGATCATACTACGTTTTCCGAGCATCAATTCTATCCATCTATTAGATCTAGATCCTTGTAGAATCTCCACCCTATATGGGTTCAATCCTACGGTGACGCGAGGAGACTTACGATCTCTAATGGGGATTGTGATGGAAGCCGTAGGATCGTTAGAATCCCTCTCACTTAGCCTTTTAAAATAAGGGTTTTTTTTAGAAAAATATCCTTTTGAAAAATTTCATTAAGTTTCTCTTAACTTATATGAAATATCTAAACTTATAAAATCTCTATGTTAAGGTTAACACCGTTTGAGAGATTTACCATGGATTAATTTTATTTGAGTTAATGCTTTCAAAAAAAATTTCAACTAAAGCTTTTCTGAGACTTTGATCTCCAATTTTATGACAAAAACGTTTTCTATAAAAATAAATTAAATTGGGTTTTCCATTAACTTCCACAAAATATCTAAATCAAAATATTCTCTATGTCAAGGATACAAAACCTTTAAGAGAATAAATAAGGATTAATTTTTTTCTAAGTTAATAAAACATTTTAATTAAAAAAAATGTTTTTTTCCTTGTCAAAATATTTTTTTTCAAGACTTTGGACGTGAAAAAAATGCACTTAGGAATGTCCAAAAAGGAAAAAGCATGCTAGAAAAACTGTAGATGTTTTTCATGCCTTTTTCTATACTTTAAAATCCTAGGTGATCAAATAAAGAATTAAACACAATCATTTTATTAATTAATGATCTTGTTTAATCTTAAATACTTTACTACTATTTACATGCAAAAATAATCCAAGAATATTAAATTGCAAAATATCAACTTTGCCTGGTATAGGACCAAAAATAAAAGAAAGGAAAAATTACATTAGAAAAACAAAAGTGCATTTCAAGAAACCTTTACTTGACCTGCTCCAGAAAGGGATCCGACCTATGTTAAAATGGGCTAAACTACAGCCCGATCCAATCCCTAAGTCGTAGCTAGGTCTAAACACCAAGCCTCGGCTAGCTTGGACCCCAAAACCAAGGCACAGCTAGCACCAAGCTATGGCTAGCTTGGTGCCTAAACCTCGGCACGGTTAGGGCCAAGCCATGGCTTGGTCCAAACTTTGACCGACTTAGTCTAGCTGCTGGTCGGCTTCTCTCCTAAAGTTCCTTTCTTCTTTGCTTTTTCTCTATTCTCTTTCATTTTTCTTCTATTCTTCTTCATTCAGAACATGTACCAGACATTAGCAATTTACAAATACACAAGAAAAACTCAATCTCGATGTAAAACAACAACCGTCTATGCCCATAAATTCCAGGATTACACGAGATCTCTACAAAAGCCACTAAAATACAGTGCTCCTATGTCTCAACCACGAACTTATAGAAGATCTATCCTATACTAGAAACGTGAAGGATCGCACCTCAAAACAACTATGTTGCTAGTTTTAATTAAGCCTAAACATGCTTCTATATTTGCCATGAAAAGCACTGCTTAGATACCAATTGAATGTAGGATCGCAACAAACAAAACAAAAGTAAAGCGTATAGAGCCAACAAAAATTTACAGCGGAAGCTTTTAGAATCGTTACCTCTATGTTTTTGTAAAGTGCTCAAATGCTTAGGTTGAACAGTAGGGGTTTGAACTGTTTATGATTTGTTCTGTGATGAAGTCTCCAGCTTAAATCTTGCTATATGTCGACTTGTTCTTAGCATGAAGCTTTAACTCTTAGACTTTCGAAGTATAACCTTTGCCTAACAAAGCTATTGAAAGTAGAAGGGAAAGGAATATGTCGTCTTTCTACTTAATCAACTGCTAATGAGTAGTATTAAGAAAAAAATTCCTCTGGAGAACAAAAACTAGATACCACAATAAATAAAACAGAAAAAATATCTCGCGTGTATATTTTTCAAGGTAATCCAGAGGTTTGACATACCAAGAAGAAAATAAAGTCCCATCAAGGAAAATACCCCAAATGCTGTTGAATCGCACAAGTATACATATCTCCAGAATTTTAAATTTCCTTATCCTCAAAAGACATCTGGCCAAGGTGCAACATCAACCCTAGCTAAGCTGGGCTCATGTTTGACTCGTGTACCCTTAGTCCCGGCTATTGGGCCAAGCCAAAATTATTTATTTAATCTTGGACTAATAAAAGCCTATAAATAAATAATTAACTATCCCAATAGACTAAGACAATTTTTTAAGCCTTATTTTCTAGTTTAGGCCCAGGTTAATTCTTATTATTCAATCCTGAATAATTGATTAACTAACTAAACTAAATAATTAATTTATTCTCTTTTTGGACCTTTTTATTTTATTCTAGTCCAATAATTAAATTAGATTACTTGAATAAAATAAAACCTATTTTCTTCAAGACCATTTCCTTGACCCAAAAGTTAATTAGGACTTATAGGCCATTTCGAGGACCAAAAGACACATCGTCCTTGGCTACTAAAATGATCAAAATATCCATACTATAAAAATTAGCTGTATTTTATATTTTAAATATTTTCTACTATCACCATAAGAAAATATTGACCCTAAGAGCAATGTTGTGTATAGTAATGTCTCTAACTTACAAGTGTTACGACTAAAATATCTCTCTATGTGACACCCATCACTGAGACAAGAGAAATTTAATAACACAATTCTTAATGACTTCTATCATTCTTCGATATCTAGTCCGATAATCTATAACTTATAGTATATACCCGCTTATTTCTAGGATCTACCCAATAGCGTAAAATACTAAGTCACATTCCCAAGGCCCTAGATTAAATAGATTTTCTTGGACAATTACATGGGGGTGATTTCTTTTTTTAGGTGCATAGAAAATATCTTGTATAAGTTTGTCTTAACTAAGTAGTCACATATACCCAACATATAAGTATATTGGTTATATTGTAAAACTTTACCTACAGTACATCAAAGTACATACTTCTAATTTCATTAGACTACCAACTTTTACTCAAGTTATAGAGTATAAATCCATGCTATAATTGTAATAGTCTGGGTTTCTATTATTTTAGTTCTTTAGAAAACCACTACTACGGGTCCAGTTCTACTTATTCTATGAAGTGAGTGGACTACTCACTAGCTAAAGGTAAGCCATTCTCTATTTAAAATTCATAGTATAATAACCTTTGTCCTGGTTAGATTCTCATTTTGATCAACCGGTTAAGAACTAAGTTTATGTGTTAAGTAACCCATGATCCATACTTTACTTTGAAAGACCTCCATTTACATGGATTACTTACTTAATTACAATGGGTCTTTTTCCAACAAAATTATGCATAAATTAAAGTAAAGGAACACAAACAATTGAGAATAAATTTTTTATTTATTTTTATCGAATTTACATAAGATAATAGGATTAGTTGGCATACATTCCAAGAAAATCTCCCAAAACCATTCAACTAAGGCTCTGATACCAATTGCTTTGATACTAATTGTAACATCTCACTTTTTTTAGTCATAGTAGGCCACTACCTAATTAGTGTAATGAACTTATTAGTCAAACTAACCTTATCCTCTCTCTTTCACCATTAATTAGTGGGCCCCTTTCTCTATTTTCCTTATCAAGTCTCTCTCTATATAATATATTTTTGGTGATAACTAATCATCTTCCTCCAAATAATTTCTTCTTCCTTATTTTGCCATCTTCTATGATATTCTTATTTCTTCCATTTTCTTCTAGATGTCCATTAACCAAAGTCAACTAATGAAAACCCATATCATCATATTAACCTTTATCATTTTCATACCTTACATTTCACTATTTTATTCTTGAATTTCCTTCTCTTATTCTCAATTGTCCTTTCATTATCTAATAATTCATCTTTAATCATTCTCATATTATATCCTAAAGTTCACAAAGGTTGTAAAATGTCTTATATATCAAGACTGCTCAGGGAGGGATGTTATAAAGGGACTCACCTCTTCTAGCTAATTGTTGTATGTTTGTTTGTGTGTGCTCTCATGGAATAGAGAAATATATCCAAAGATCAATTAAGTTTTAATTTAAAATACCAATTTAACCCATATAATACACAAATTTGGACAAGTATATCTATCATGTAGCATAGAGTTACGTTGGTAAGTATTAAAGAATCCCTAGGAACTGGCTCAACTACCTTTATTTCTAACTTTGTTTCATTGTTCAATCAACCTAAATAGAGAAATAAAGTCACTAACTACTAATAATTCTAGCTAATTACCAATGGGCACTACAAGAATGCATCAAGCTAATTACAAAGTAGAGTTTAAAAGATCACAAGAGTAAGACATAAGTATGAAATTAAGATTAGTCATGTAATTAAAGTGAATTTTCCTAAATAAAATCAAGCATCAAATATTAATCAATCAACCAAATCAAAATCCAAGCATTGGCATGGGGTTCCCCAAATTGCAAAACCCATTCTCTCATCAAGTAATGAGTTTCCTATCATTGAGCCCAACTTATAGATATCTCTATTATAAAAATTAAACCCAAGGAGCATTAAAAAAAAAAATCTACAAATTTAAGGCCAAAAAGTAAAAAAAGCCCCTAGCTTTAGATAACCAAACACTTCATCTACCACAAAGTTCTCATCCCTTAAATCATTTTTCAAGTTCATCAAGAGAAAACAAATTTATTGAACCAATATAAATTGGTACCTATCTTATAAATCTTTTTCTCAAAGTTAATATAAGAGAATAATCCAATTAATCAATTCAATCAAACAAGTCCAAATGATAGATTATTTAAGCAAGATTTAATTAATCAAATAATGATCCAATACAAGATCAAATTGGGGTACAATCCTTTAATTATAATTAGATCTAAGTAATAAAAATATTACCAACTCAAAATTACAAAGTAAAAGTAAACCCATAGACAAGTGCCTTTCTTCTACTTCAGGATGCTCCTATTCTCTTTCAATCTTACCTTGACCTTCTCTTCTAGACCTTTTTAATATTCGAAGAGATTTTTCATATATAAATCTTATATGGCTCTCTTTAGAAATGACCTTATTGATAGGTATTTATTACTTCCTCTTGAAAATCCCTAAAATCTACAGAAGAGGGCTGACTGCGATATTGCACAGCATCGTGGAAAGTGCTATGCACGATGATGTGTATGCTTTCATTTAATTGTATCAGCTCTCAAACGACGTCGTGAAGCATGGCCTTTACTTGTGTTGTAATCTTGCTTGGTTGTGTTTAATATGATATGCACAGTACTATCGACTCCCAAAAGTTTGCTACTTTTTGAATTCTGAAGATGCATGGTGTAATGGGCGATGGATGGCATGACATTATAAGTTCTAGTAGTTTGATTTTGAAGTTCAAGCGATGACATAGTGCCATACGGAATGAGCCATGAGATGTCATGTAGGATCTGTGAAACTTTTTTAAGATCTTTTTTCTCTTTACTTCTACTTTAAATCTCAAATTGCTGTAGCCTACGTCAAATAAGAAGAAAATAGGGGAATAAGTAGAATCCATAATAAATTTTGAAAGGCTTTAAAGCACAAATGATGTACAAAATATGCATATGATGAGCAATTATCACTAATAGTGTCACAGAGCCTATCAATATCTAATATGATATATTAGATATTGATAGGCTCTGTGACACTATTAAGGACTATAATATTCAAGAAGGTTGTATTGGTTTTAAGGGCTACTATTTAGCCCAACTAAGTTATCTCAAAATCTTATCCTTATGCTTGAAGCCATATTCTAATCATAAATCCTAAGTTATATTCTAGGTTATTGAAGCTTAAAAGAGGTTTAATTCTCTAAGGACCTTGGCCATTTATAAATTCCAACTACATCAAAATAGCTTTTCTTTTTCCTTTATTCTACTCTTTTTGATCATCTTATAGCAACTCTAAGTATCCTTAGTACCATGATCTTCATAGTATCCAAGGTTTCACAAAATCTATTTCAAGCTTTTCTTAATATTCCAAGACATGTATAATTTCAACCATCTTAGTATATGGAAATATCACAAATCACCAAATAAAATCATTTTCTTACATATCGTCTAATTAGTTAGCATCATATTTTCTTTTCTCATAAGCTCTTCACTACTTTTCTTAAACCAATTCTCCATATTTCATCACTTCAAAACACATCTATAGTATTGAAATACACACCAAGAACTTCCCCCTTCATAGCCGGTCAACCTTGCACAAATAATAATTCTAACCACATCTTCTACTTAAGCTTTCATTGATTCAAACATCAAAAGCTATATCAAAATAATCCTTATTAGATATAGAATAATTTTGTTTCAAGTAGAAAAGGCTTTACCTTCTTGATTAAACTAAGATCAAGCTTTAGATCTCTTTTTTTTTTTCCTCCTTCTTTTTCTCAGTTTCTATGTATTTCCTTTCCCTTCTCTTTTCTTTTTCTTCTTCCTCTCAATCTTTCTCTTTTCTCCCTTTTCTCTCTTCTTTTCTTGTTTTGGTCCTCCCTTATCTTCCTCTCTTCTTTTTGTTGTTGTCCTAATGACTTATAATGATTTGATAATATTAGGAGAAGTGTAAAAGTCATTAGAAGATAATGGAAAGTAATGGAGGATAATATACAATAAAAGATGATAATGGAAGGTAATGAAAAATAATGGAAAGTAATGGAATATGATAAAATAAAGTAGAAATTTCTGGAACTTCCTAGAGTGATTATAAGTCCAATGGGCTTCAAATATTCTAAGGATTTTATTTTAATGAAGTGGCTCACTATATGAAATTAATAAAATGGCCTATACTTAAATGGGCTCTTTTCCATTTAATAAAATAGGCCACCATACAAATAATATCATGGGCCTTGTTGAAAAGTATGTCCTCAAAGACTATGTATTAGGTATGAACATATTACAATAAAATGTTGATGCATTTAATTTAGTTTATTTCTTATATTATTGCATATTTAAAGGTCCAAGTATGACAAGTAATAGTCCATGTGTTGGGTCATTTTTCACAGTAAGGTATAGACCATGGGTACTTATCATACAAATAAAATTGAGTTCTTAGTCATTTGATAGAACTGGGCATTTCATCATGGTAAGACTATTATGCTATATTTTTTAATGAGGAATGGTTTACCTAAAATTAGTGAATAATTCACTCATATCCTAGGCATGAGGGTATTTTGAATACGTAGAACTAGACCAGTAGTAGTGGTCTCTCTTAAAGTACTATAATTATAGAGACAAGACTATTACTACTACTGCGTGGATGGATACCTTCATAAGTGAGTATGAGTTGGTGGTCTGGTGAAGTTAGGGTTTTGTACTTTAATGTATGTTGGGTGAGATTTTTTTTGTGAGATCAATATCCTTGTATATTGGGTGTATTACTCTAGTCAGTTAAGATAGACTTATGCAAAAGAGTTTCTATGCTTCACTTAGTAAGGTTTAATCACCCTCTTGTGATTGTCCAGGATAATCTAAATAATCCAGGGTCCTGGGAACGTGACTCTAGAATGTGTACTTTTGGGTAGCTTCCAATGATAAGCAAGTACATTTAAGTGAGTTATGGATTATCGGACTAGAGATCTAAGGATAGTAAATGTCTTTAAGATGGGTGTTAGTACATTTATCCTGTCTCATTGATGGGTGTTACATAGAGGGGTATTTTCGTTATTTCACTTATAGGTCAGAGACATTGCTTTAAGCAATATTATTCTTGAGGTCAATATTTTTATATGGTGATAAATGAAAAAATTTAAAATGATAAAATGTGGTTATTTAGTAGTAAGGGCATTTTAGTCATTTTAGGCGCCATGAATAATATGTCTCTTAGTCTCTGAGTAGCTCAAGTTACCTTGATATTGTTTAGACACAATCTGGGCTTAATGAATAATTATTTAGAAGAGAAGTAAAATTGATTCTAAGAGTCTAATTAAAATTAATTAATTAATCTTGGGTTTTAATAAGTCCTAGAAAAGATAATTAATTAATTAAGAGAATTGATCTGGAATAAATTAATTAATTGGGCTTATATATGTTGACATATATTAAGAGTCTAATTAAAATTAATTAGTTAGTCTTGAGTATCTAATGAGGCCCAGAAAAGATAATTAATTAGTTAAAAGGATTGAGCCAGTCTTGGATTGATTTTTGAGCACAACACCTAGCCTATTAGTGCTTATAGAAGCCTTAAGGCTAGCCGAAAATAAGGTGAAGAGAAAAAACACCCTACAAGGTTTCAAGTTTTTTCTCTCCAGTGTGTGCTGCCTCTCTCTCCCTCTCTGGTTTTCAGCCTTCTCTCCCTTCTCTCTTGAAGAATGTTTTGATTATCTAAGAAGGTGCTTTCACCAAGCTTATGCCAAGAACAAGGAACAGTCATACTCTGAAAGACGTAGAGAAGAAGCTTGGAGACATTTGACGCATAGGAGCAAAAGATTTGCGGGAATTCTAATTGAATAGTAGGCACCTCATTCTCTTCTTCCAATGCAAGAAGAAGTTCTAGCGTAACCCGTCCCTACGTTGGTTAATCCGCGATCAGCAAAGAAAAGTAAGTACTCTTTTCTAGATGTGGCTAAAAAAAACTTAAAATTTTCCGCTGTATTTTTCTTTGATGTTTTTCCACAATCCTTCAATTGGTATCAGAGCCTGGTTTTCATCTAGAAGCATATATTAGGGTTAAAACTGAAAAAGGTGGTTCCTTTACTGTTTAAAAAATGAACCTTTTGTGATTTCATGTGATGCCTCATACATTGGTTTCTAGAGTTCATGTGCGCCTCGCGGTTGAGGCATAAGATCATGTGTTCTAATTTTTTTCCCATTGTTTTCCTAGTTTTAAGTAAATTCGATGCACGCCTCGTGTTTAGAGGCATAGGTGCTTATAAAGGCATATTCTTTATTCTTGTTTTCCCCGTTTCTTTGTATTCCTATAATTTGTAAACTTTGGGGACTTGAAGGATGTGATTACTAGTTTTTTAGTGGCAAAATGTGGTTGTAAAGCTAGAAAGTTCTAGCCTGTTTTGTGGCTGCTATGTGCAGAATTTTTCTGTGTAGAAGCTGGATTTTTTCCAGCAGCCGGTCAATTCCAAAGCACAGCCAATGTCGGGTACGGGAGTTTGACCCGACGCTAGCTCCTCTCGGGAGGGCAAAACTGGCGAACTCCAGAGTTTAGCCAGCGCCGGGTGTAGGAGTTAGAGCCAGCACCAAGTCCTCTTGGGAATGACAAAACGAGTCTGAAATATAGATCAAAACAGAGTACACTTTGGCCAGTTGTCCAAGAAATAGATAACCACCTGCTAAAGTTTTGTTCCTTAATTTTCCTTGATGTAATCATGTTTTGAAACCATTGCACGCGGTTAATTTTCTGCAATAGTTTTATTTACCTATGGACGAATAATTTGCATGAAAATAAATAGTAAAGGATGGAACCACCTTAGGATTAAACAAGATCATTAATTTTTAATTCTTGATATTTAATCCATTATTTGGTCACTTAGGAATAAATGAATAGTTTGAGTATGGAAAAAAATTTACTTTTGGTATCATGCTTATTTCGTTTTTGTGATAAAATGTACGAGTTCTTGTGAGACCAAAGTCTCACTAGATAGGACAGTTTTTGACAAAACGTTTTAATCTAAGAAACTTTAAAAATAAAAGAGTTCATGGTTTATTCTCTCAAAGGGTTTAATCCTTGACATAGAGAATAATGTTGAACTTAAGGTTATTTAATAAAGTTTTATTTGGTTATTAACTTAGAATAGTAAAATAAATTTATAGTTTATTCTCTTAAAAGGTTTAATCCTTGACATAGAGAATAATATTGAATTTTAGATTTTTACTAAAGTTAATGAAACCATAAGATAATAGAAAACGTTCTTTGGGCGTAAAACTCTATTTGCAATAAAAGATTAAGTGGGAGAGGGGTTCCAACAATCCTATGGTGTCCATCACAACTCTTATTAGAGATAGTGGATTTTCTTGTGTCATTCTGAGCATGACCCCTATAGGATAGATTTCCACAAGTATTTAGAACTAATGGAAGAGTAAAATTAAAAGCCTAAGGTATTTTCTAGGATCGACCAACCTATATTGGAGGTTTTAGCATTACATTACCTGTAGATGGTGTGAATTAGTGGCCATCCTATCACTGGAACTTTTTCTAGACCATTACCTATTTTAGGAAGTTTTGATTCGTGATAGTTATATACTTAACTTAGGGTGCTATTAATCTTCCTACGAAGCTCTATTAGCTTTTCTAAGAGCCAAACTATTTATATTATTGATAATGATTTTAAGAGTTATCTATTATCAAAGAAATAATATAAAGAATGTGCAATTTTATTTCTTGCAAATTAAACGAATGTTTTTCGCAATGTTTCAGAAATGTCTGGTTTTAGTCCAATGCTAATCATTCTCAAGGAAAATAAGTTGATAGGCCCAAATGTAGACTGGAAGAGGAACTTGAATATAGTAGTCACTACCAAGGAGTACAAGTATGGTCTTACATATCTCTGTCCTGAGATTAGGAAAGAATCCACTAATCAGGAGTGAGAGGCCGAGAAGGCATGGAAGAAAGCTGATAAGATGACTAAATGTTACATGTTAGTTTCCATGTCTAGTGTGTTCCAATCTAAACATAAGCACATGGCCACTGTATATGATATTGATTTGTCCTTGCGTACCATATTTAATGACAATAGCCGACTCATAAGACAGGAAGCTCTTAGGGCAATCATGAACATTAGGATGGCTGAGGGGGTATCGGTTTGAGAGCATCTACTTAAGATGATTGCTTACTTCGAGGAGGCGGAGGTCCTAGGTGCAATGATAGATCCCGAGAGCCAAATTGACATGGGTTGGATTGTATGCCCTATTAGACTAGGTTTCTGATATAAAATCGAATATTTTAATAAAAGAATTTATTTTCAAAAATTGTTTGTGAATTTACTTTTTGTTTATGCACGATTTTCGTTTGGAACAGACCAATTGTGTTTAAATAAGTGATCCATGTGAATGGTGGTCTTTCACAGTAAGGTATGGATCACGGGCTATTTAACACATAAACATTTGTTCTTAACCTATTGATGAGACTGAGAATCTCATCATATTTAGGTTATTATGTTATGAATTCCAAATGGGGAATGGCTTACCTTTAGCCAGTGAGTAGTCCACTCACTTCATGACATAAGTGTATTTCGAATACGTAGGACATGACCTGTAGTAATGGTTTCTAAAAAGTACTATATGATAGAAACCTAGACTACTACCGCTACAGCGTGGACTAGTACTCTACGACTTGAGTATGAGTTGGTGGTCTGACGAAGCTGGAAGCATATGCTTTGATATGATATAGTTGAGGTTCTATCGTAGGGCCAATATAGTTGCATGTTGGATATGTGTAACTAGTTAGTTAAGATAAACTTGTACAAGATAGTTTCTGCACTATATCGCCCCTTGTGGTTGTCCGAATGGTCTAAAATGTCCAGGGCCCTGGGAAACATGACTTGGATGTTTGCTTTAGGGTAGCTCCATTGGAAAGCGGAAACACTCCAGGAAGTCGTGGATCATTGGACTAGAAGCCTAAGGATGGTAGATGTCATTTAGAGGGGTGTTAGTACACTTCTTCCTCTCTAAATGTACGGCGATGTGTAGAGGGGTATTTTAGTCATTTCACCTGTAGGTCAGAGACTTTGCTAAAGCAGCATTGTCCTTAGGGTCAATATTTCCTTATGGTGATATTAGAAAATATTTAAAATGCAAAATACAACTATTTTTATGGCAAGGGTATTTTGGTCATTTTAGTAGCCAAGGTGGTGTGTCTTTTGGTCCCCAGTATAGACCGTGAGTCCTAATTAAATACGGGCTAAAGAATTGATATTAAATTAAATGGAATTTATTTTATTTAAGTAGCCTGATTTAATTATTGGCTAGAATAAAATAAAGGTTCATGGAGAGAGAATTAATTAAATTAGTTTGGTGGGTTAATTAATTATTCAGGGCTTTGGCCCAGTTTGAATAATTAAAGATTAACCTGGGACTAAACTAATATAGGCTTAATTAATTGGACTAGTTTATTTGGGCTGGAAAAATTAATTATTTATTAATTGGGCCAATTATTTGGTTTTAGTTAGAATAATTAATTAAGCCCAAAAGGTTAAACTAAGAGTCCAATGGCCCAATCCAGTTTAACCTAGGGTTTTATTTAGGTTAAACAAAAGTAAAGAAAACAACGTTGTTTTTTTCCAGTGCTTCCTCTTTGTGAAAAATACCAGACATTTTTTTTCCTCTCCCTCTCCAGAAATTCTTTGGCCCTTAGGTTGTTTCACCAAAAACGATATTAGGCAGGCCATATATTGGAAGATCAACAGCTAGGCGTTCATCTACATGCAAAGACGAAGTAGAAGGCTTGCAGGAATTGCACCAGAGGTTTCCACGAGCGTACCTACCCCAGTTTCGCATATTCCAGTTCAGCCGATTGTGAGAACAAGAAGAAGAGGTAAAGAGAAAATATTTCCCCCCCCCTTTTTCCTTCTTCACGTAGGTGTGCTGCGTTTTGTTGCTCCTTGGCTGGTTTTTTAGCTATATTTAGCATGCTATTTTATCTTCAGTTCTTGAAACTCTTCCTGACTCATATTCTTAGTTGAAGTTGAACTATAACATGAACAAGTTGAATATGAGTCTCATGGAGCTTATAAAAGAGCTCCAGGCAGCAGAGAAGATCATGAAGCCCATGTCAAAGGTTTTGGTCTCTCGTTCTACCTCTTCTTCTGGAATTAAGGCAAAGCCTAAGAAATTTAAGAAGAAGAAGGTCCAGAACGATGCAAGGGCCTATCTTAAAGTATCTGGTTAGACCAAGCCTAATGGGAAGCCTAAAGGTAAATGTATCAAGTGTGGTAAGAAGGGGCATTGGAAGAAAGATTGTCCGGACTTCTTAGCTATGTCTACTTCAGGTATTGTTTTATACCTGGAGTTTATTTTAATAGTTGGATCAACATCCTCCTGGATAATTGATTTTGGAGCCACCAACCATGTCTGTAACTTTTTGCAGGGGTTCAGAAGGATAAGGAGACTTAGTAAAGCCGAGCATAGACTTTAAATAGGTAATGGAGCACGAATATGGGTTGAAGCAGTAGGAGATCATGAGCTTATTTTTTTATTATAATAGGAACTTAGTTTTAAAAGATATTTTATATGTTTCTTGTTTTAAACAGAATTTGATTTCAGTTTCCAAATTGATAAATCAAGGATATTCTGTTTCTTTCCATTCTGGTGTTTCCATTAGTAGAGATAGTAATTTAATTTGTTCAGAAAGCATGTATGGGAATCTTTTTTATATACATCCTATTCAAAATCAAGTAAAAAATATTCAAACTGAACCTAATAATAAAAAGAGAAATGCCATATCAAATGACTCGTATTTGTGGCATCTTAGATTGGGACAAATAAATCCCAATCGGATTCAGAGGTTAATCCATGATGGGTCTTTAGGTTCATTAAGATTGGAAGAATAGCCTCAGTGTGAATCTTGCCTTAAAGGTCAAATGACCAAAATGTCCTTTACCAAAAGGGCAGATAGAGCTATAGAAATACTAGCGCTAGTTCATACGGATATTGATGGTCTGATGACTACTGATAAGGCCTAAACTAGTCATATATTTTCTAATTATTTGAGGTCATTTTGTGATACATTTTGTGCAATAACTGGTCATATTCCTTCATATTTGAGATTTTACTCTTAGAAAGGTATTTTGTATATTATTTCAAATTTTATGGGTAAAATAAGGCAAAATCATCACTAAACAGACTAAAGGCAGCGCCGGTCACATGCTGTTGCACGCACTTTGAGGTGATGAAAAATCGACGAAGCAGGAGTTGAACAGAATATAGCCGGCACTGGTTGGGAGGCCAGAGCCGGTGCCAGCTGCGACCTGGAAGAAGTGGCATGAAAATTGAGAAAAATCGATTAACGGATAGAAAGATAGAATGCAACCGGTGCTAGTCCTAGGTAGGACAGGTGGCACCGGCTGTGCACTGGTACAGAGGCGATGCCTCGATTTTTGTGCATATTTTTGATAATTTTCAAAGTTTTGGTATTTTCATACTTCCATTCGGCCAAAAACCCTAGAGGGACGAATTTAGGCACTCCTAAAGCCTATAAATAGAGAAAAAAACACAAGTCAAAGGAAAGAATTGAAGGAGAAAAACGCAAAATCACTCAAAATTAAGGAGGAATTCATCACATCAAGGAGGATTGTACAAGAGAGTCCACGAAGGAATAAGAAGGAGGCTTGCCTATGAGTGCTTTCTTTTAACTTTGTTTCCTTTTATTGAACAATGATGTATTAATTGTTTTATTGTAATTTGATATTGTTTTTGATATTCATGATTTTTAGAGTTACTTTGATTTCTTGATTAATTGATTGTTATTCTTGGTATTTAATTACTTATACTAATTACAAGATTAATTTGTTGTTTCTTTCTATTAACTTGCTTGGAAAAGGGGTTGATGGTGGCCTCAATTCATTAATTTCATATTTTTTATCTATTAACTTGCTTAGAAAATGGGTTATGGCTAAGAACTGGGTAATTAAATGTTAATCGATGTCTGCCAGGATATGGATTCATTGGTTAATTTCATGTTTTAAATTTGTCAGGATATGGGGATTTAATTAAGGATTGTGTTTAATGCATCTTTTGGGTGAATTAGTTGAGACAATATTGTGATGCTAATTTGTCTAGAAGGTAGTGATTTCATGGATTGGAAAAGAAGTGAATCTATCTTAATCATTTATGATGCCAAGAGAATGATTAGTTATGATAATGATTGAGTACTTTACCGTCATGTTTATCAAAATAATGGTTTGAGTTACATAATTCTCCATCATTGACATGTATATATTCTTTTATTTTATTTTATTTTCCTTTTTATTCTTTTTTACTTTATTGAGTCGGTTAAACAATGAAAGAAAAGTGATTACTGCATACTTATTCTTTGAGGATCAATACTCGTTTTAAACCCTATGTTATGCTTAATGATGAGTACGCTTGCTCATACGTATAATTTGAGGTTAACATTTTAATTTAAACTTGATTGGGAATGTGCTTATTTTTATATAATTTTTTTATACCCAAATTCGTACACATCAACTACACCAGCTAGAGGAGGCTACGGATACTTCATCACTTTCACAATGATCACACTCGTTTTGGTTACATTTATCTTATGAGGCGTAAGTTTGACTTTTTTGGTAAATTTAAGGAGTTCAAGGCTGAAGTGGAATGTGAAACAAGTAAACTAATTAAAACTTTGAGATCGGATCGTGGCGGAGAGTGCCTCCTCTGTAAGTTTAAGAATTCTTTGGTACATCACGGTATGGTATCTCAATTAACTGCACTTGGGACTCCCCAACAAAATAGAGTAGCTAAGAAAAGAAATAGAAATTTGATGAAAATGGTCAGAAGTATGATGAGTCATGCTTCTCTTCCTATTTCTTTTTAGGGATATGCCTTAGAATCAGCGGCATATATTTTAAATTTGGTACATTCTAAATCAGTACCTAGGATACCCTATGAGATATGGACTGGACGAAAGCCCTTTTTGAACCATCTCAAGATATGGGGTTGTCCAACTTATGTGCTAACAAAAAAAGTAAGTTAGAACCAAGATCAGAGTTATGCAACTTCATTGGGTATCCAAAAGGAACGCGAGGTAGATATTTCTATCATCCTTAAGATCATAAAGTACTTGTTAGTACTGATACTAGATACTTAGAGGATGAACAAGCTACTTCCACCACTGGTTCAAGCAGAATAGAGTTAGAAGAGAAGTTGGTCACTGATTCAACTTTAGGTACTTCTAACACTCTGAACGAGGAACCAAGAGAAATACAACCGGATGTTCCTATACATACTGAGTCTTGTTGTAGTGGGAGAATAATAAGAGTTCCAGAAAGGTAGACTGGAGAGATCTATGATCTAGTCTTTGATCATCAGGAATGAGATCTTACTAGATACGAGGAGGCCATTGTTGATGTTGATGTAGAGTTATGATTGCCAAGATTGAGTCTATGTACCTCAATTAGGTCTGAGATCTTATCATTGTGCCTGAAGGGATAAAATCTATTAGGTATAAGTGGGTATACAAGAGGAAAAGATGTGCAGATGGAAAGGTTGAAACCTATAATGCAAGGTTAGTTGCTAAAGGTTATACTAAAAAAGAAGGGATCGATTATGAGAAAACCTTTTCACCAGTAGCCATACTTAAGTTTATTTGAATTCTCTTAGCCATTGTATGTCACTATGACCAGATACGGCGGATGGATATCAAGATGGCCTTCTTAAATGACTATCTTAGTGAAGACATCTATATGTCCTAGTCAGAAAGTTTTGTTGCTAGAAGTCAAGAACAAATAGTCTGTAAACTTAAGAAGTCCATTTATGGACTTAATCAAGCGTCACGAGCATGGAACATACGTTTTGATGAAACCGTGAAAGCTTATGGTTTCATTCAAAACGCGGATGAATCATGTGTGTATAGAAAATCATATAGTGACAAAGTGATTTTCTTGGTACTTTATGTGGATGACATTCTACTCATTGAAAATAATATAGGGACATTGTCATCTGTTAAGGTTTGGCTATCTAGTCAGTTTAGCATGAATGACTTAGGAAACGCTAGCTACATTCTAGACATTAAGCTTATTAGAGATAGGAAGTAAAGAATGTTAGACTTATCCCAATCTACTTATATTGACAAGATATTGGTAAAGTATAGTATTAATTAATGTAGAGGGGCTATCATACCCTTTAGACATGGATTATCCTTATCTTCTAAGCAGTGTCCTCAGACACAGGAAGACGAGCAGAAAATAAGCAGGATCCCTTATGCTTCGGCTGTAGGAAGTCTCATGTATATTGTGCTTTGTACTAGGCCAGATATGTGCTTTGTGATAGTCATGGTTAGTAGATATCAGTCAAATCTAGGGAAATCCCACTGGCAAACCATAAAGTATATACTTAAATATCTCAAAGAAATGAGAGATTATATGCTTGTATATCGTGCTGATGATTTGGTTCCTACCGGTTACACAGACTCAAACTTCCAGACAGATAAAGATGAAAGAAAATCTACTAGTGGATATGTCTTTACTTTGTTTGGAGAAGCTATTTCATAGAGAAGTATCAAGCAATCTTGCATTGCTGATTCTACCATGGAAGTTGAGTACGTTGCTGCTTCAAAAGTTTCTAAAAAAGCTGTGTAGCTCCGGAAGTTCCTTATAGAACTTGGAGTAGTACCACAAATGGATAGAACTATCACCATTTATTGTGACAACTCTGGAGCGGTGTCATAATGCAAGGAACCTCGAAACCATAGGAAGGGAAGCACATAGAGAGGAAGTATCTCCTCATCCGAGAGTTTATCCAGAAATGGGATATAGTGGTTGATTAGATTTCCTCTGTCAATAATCTGGCAGATCTCTTTACCAAGCCTTTGATAGAAAGGTGTTTCGCAGAGACTTAGATGTTATAAGGGTAGGCACTTTTGAACTTTCTTAGTTTTTGTAGTGCAAGTGGGAGATTCTTGGAAAGTATGCCTTTAAAAACTATGTATTCCGTATAAACATATTATAATAAAATGTTGATTCATTCAATTTAGATTGTTTCTTATATTATTGTACATTTAAAGGTTCAAGTATGACAAGTAATAATCTATGTGTTGGGTCGTTCTTCACAGTAAGGTATAGACTATGGGTACTTGTCATACAAATAAAATTAAGTTCTTAGTCGTTTGATGGAACTGTACATTTCATCAAGGTAACACTATTATGTCATGATTTCCAATGAGGAATGGTTTATCTTGAATCAGTGAGTAGTTTACTAATATCATAGGTATAAGCGTATTTCGAATACATAGAATTGAACTACTAGTAGTGGTCTCTCTTATAGTACTATAATTATAAAGACAAGACTATTACTGTTATAGTATGAACGGATACCTTCATACTTGAGTGTGAGTTGGTGGTTTGGCAAAGCTAGAGTTTTGTACTTTGATGTATATTGGGTGAGTTTCTTTTGTGAGATCAATATCCTTGTATGTGGATGCATTACTCTAGTCAGTTTAGACAGACCCGTGCAAAAGAGTTTCTATACTTCACTTAGTGAGGTTTAATCACCCCCTTGTGATTGTCCAAGATAATCTAAATGATCTAGGGCTCTGGGAATGTGATTCTAGAATGTGTGCTTTTGGGTAGCTTCTAATGATAAGCAACTACATTCAAGTGAGTCATGGATTATCGGACTAGAGATCTAAATAGATAACTTTAAGATGGGTGTTAGTACATTTATCCTGTCTCATTAATGGATGTTACATAAAAGGGTATTTTTGTAATTTCACCTGTAGGTCGAAGACATTGCTTTAAGCAATATTCTTCTTGGGATTAATATTTCTATATGGTAATAAATAGAAATATTTAAAATGAAAAAAAATCGATTATTTAATAGTAAGGGCGTTTTGGTCCTTTTAGCAGTCATGAATAATATGTCTCTTGGTCCTTAAAGTAGCTCAAGTTAGCTTGGTGTTGTTTTAACATAATTTGGGCTAAATGTATAATTATTTGGAACAGAAATAAAATTTATTCTATGAGTTCAATTAGAATTAATTAATTAGTCTTAGGTTTTAATATGACCCAGAAAAGATAATTAATTAATTAAAAGAATTGAATTGGAATAAATTAATTAATTGAGCAGATATATGTTGATATATATTCAGAGTCTAATTAAAAATTAATTAATTAGTCTTTGGTATTTAAAGAGACCTAGAAAAGATAATTAATTATTTAAGAGGATTGTGCCAGTCTTGAATTGATTTTTGAGCACAGCACCTATCCCATTAGGGCTTGATGATTTTCGGCCATTAGGGCTTATGGAAGCCTTAAGGCTACCTGAAAATAAGGAGATGAGGAAAAAAAACCTACTAGGTTTCAAGTTTTTTTCACTCCACTATGTGCTGCCTCTCTCTCCCTCTCTGATTTTCGGCCTTTTCTCCTTTCTCTCTTGGAGAGTGTTTTGATTATCCAAAAAGGTGCTTTCACACCAAGAACAAAGAAGAGTCATACTTCAGAAGATGAAGAGAAGAAGCTTGGAGATGTCTGATGCGTATGAGTAGAAGGTTGGCGGGAATTTATGTTGAACAACAGGAGTGTAACACCCCACTACCTATGCCCCATTAGGGTTGGGGATGTCGCCCCATCCACATGACAAGGAGTCTCGATAACTATGACATACAAAATAAATGAAAGAAATAATTCAAAATTAAACTTATTACAACCCAAGTATAACATGAACAAGTCCAAAAAATAATAATAATAAATGTCTGCTATTGACTCTCAAATGAAATACATAGGAAAAATAACAATGAGTTTTCAAAACATAGGCAATTCTCTAGTTAATAACCTTCACAATAGGATCGACTTGAAAACATGGTATAAAAGGTGGTGAGACATAAATTTCAGTAAGCCTGTGTGTACTTTGAGTGTTTCAGGTAAAATAGTTCTTGTATGCAAGTTGTGAAATTTTCATAAAAGACAGTGCTGACAAGCCTCAAATAAATTTCACAAATGAAGAGTTGTGTTTTACTTTCCAAAACATACATGTGCACAATAAATATAACCACTCAAAAGAGATAGTCATGGCACCACACTTTGTGCACCATGATAATATAACGATTAGAATGCCACACTTTATGCATACCGACACAAGGTAGGTGTACGGCCTGCTGGGTGAGATACTCATCCATCTCTACACCCAAACTTACTAGTTGTCCACTTCGGAAACACAAAGTCCACTTGACTAAATTTGCTAGCTCGGACCGGTATGATCTACAGGATTGGCATCCTATTCGGTAAAGACTCACCCCTTAGAGGTGGCCACCTACTGAGAGATTTACCCTAACTCTTCAAATACTAGTACTAGTAGTCTACCCTTATTGAGTACTCAATGTTGTTTGTCCCACTTGGGAGAAGAAAGATCATATAATGATTCACTTGGAAATAGCAATTATGGTTTCTAAAATTTTTGCCAAAGTTAGGATTTTAGGAAAAATTTAGCGTTTGGTGTGAAATTGTTTGTTTAACTTTAAATGGTTTACTTAACTGAAACAAAAAGGAAAATCGTCCATAATTGCCTTTACAGTACAAACACTCGTATACATTGAGTTTAACTTGCCACAATAACTTTGGTCTTCAAATGGTTTCATGTAGGAACTTACCTGATCTTTTACTTTTCCTGAGTTCAAAAGTCTTCCAAGGTCAACCTAACCCCGCTTGGGGTAAACGCAAGGTATAAGATAATATCCAAACCATATTTGCCTCAAATAAATAATTTCTAGTTCAACTAGCTACGTCAATAACTAACCATGACTGCTATGTCTTTAATCTTTAATACTAGTTGGCAAAATATTTTATAAAATAAAACTAGCTTGATAAGTTAAAATAAATGGGTGTTATAAAATAAATAATAATAAGTTATATTTTCAAATAATAAATAATGAATGATATTGCCAATAAATAAAACTAGTGTTAAATATTGGATAATAAAAATTCCTAAATAATATTGGTAAATAGTAATATTTAAATAGTATTATTTTAAATAATAAATTATACTTAATTTTTAATTAATAATTAATAGATGATAAATAACCAATAAAATAAATAATAAATGAATTACATTTAATTCTTAATAAATAAATAATAAACAAATTTTAATATAAATAATATCTATGGATATAGATAAAAAGCTTTAGTAAGGCTAACTAATATTATTATTATGGTTTACAAGGTCATTTGATATTAATTAATTCTAATATTTTTATTAATTATTTTTAATAAAAGAATTTTATTTATTTAACTTATAAAATAATAATATTTTTAAATAATACTCTATTTCAAACCTACTTAATGTTTTTTCGAATTTTATAGCTTAAATTGTATAATAGTTCTAATTAAATTAATAACAATAATGTTAGTAAAAATAATTCTAGAATTAATAAAAAAAAATAGTTCTTACAATAAGTTTCTATTGTTAGAGAAGGTCTATGATCATAATCTCACATAATAAATGGCATGTTAAGCTATCCATGAACATAGACTTAAATTAACATATATTACAACATGGATGATCTTCTACTAGGTATAACATTATCTATAGCTCTATGGAAAAATAATATCATAAAGGCCTAATCACCAATGGTATCATAACATCTAACATGCATCAAAACATCTATAAATCTCTTTAATCATGATGAACATACAGTGATTCAAAAGTAAAATCTATAAGGCATAATCATTCATTCCAACTCTTATGTCCTAACTCCATTCCCTTCACTCACATACATATCCGCAACCCCTACTTTATTCAATCATCCTATCAACATCTGGGAGTCTTGATTCTGAAAATTAAAAGGGAAGATTAAGGAAAAATCCTTGATTGATGCTCATTTGATGAAGGATTCTCCTTGGTTAGTGAAGATCCTTAAGGGCTTGAGGTCCTTTAGTGGTCCGAAAGTACCCCATGGTTGAACATCACCATTTCAGCCAAGAGAGAAAGAGAGAGTGAGAGAGGAATGAATGAGAATAGAATGTAATATTAGAAGTTGAATAGAAGAAGAAGAACAAGGAGATTATTCTTATTTTACCTTTTGGTGTTCTTCGAATCTTCAACAAAAGAGGTTGGTTTGATCTGTTTGAAAATTCAACTTTGTGTGTTTCAGTGTTATAAAGTGCAGAAATGAAGAATATAGGTTGAATATGGATGATCTAGAGAGTTTGGGAATGATTAGAGGTGTTTATGATTGGTTTAGGCTTGAAGATGTGAAGTGTGCGTTCTTGGTGTTCTTGGAGAGAGCTTGAGAGAAAATGAATTTTGAGTGTGGCTGGAATTATGATAACCAAATGGCTTAGTGTAGAAGGAGTTTTCAGTTATCAAGAATGAGAAAGAAGGTTTTCAATTTTTTTTTTAAATTCAAATGGAGAAAAAGGTGGAGTTGTTTAAGGTATATGATTAGTTAATGGAGTTTGCTCTTGGAAGGTTTCTTGTTCTTTAATGGTGTATGGCTGAATTAGCTAGGGTTCAACCAAAGAATGAAGAGTTGTTCAAACCTAAGGCTGGCAAAAAATGATCATATAATGGCAGAGGATTTTCTGGTTTTATCAATTAGCTATAGGAGTGTTTTAATGGAACAAAATCTAGAATTTAGTTTGAAGTTTGAATAAGTTTTGGATAAAGTGATAATAGGAGCTTTTTGAGGTATGATAACGGAGTCCTAATATTCAAGGTTGGTGGGAAAGCCAAGATGTTCAGTTCATGGCTATACAAGGTCTGAATTTCAGTGAGTTTTGATGAAGAATTTCGGCCTTAGCCTTGAAGAGATAAGCTGGAAAATTTTCTGGAATTGAAGCTTCAAGAACACTTGGAATTGAAGTGGTTTTGGTGCAGAATTTTTGGTCCTCTTTGGCACTATTTTGCAGCTGGATTCTAAGGGTGTTTGAAGGTCTTTTAATGATGGTTTTCTAGCCTTCATCTTGAAGAAAAATAGAGGAAGTTCCAGCTCTTCATATGTTCTAACGGTGGCTTCAAATTTCATGTTTAATGTTGATAGCTTGTTGATAAAAAATTCTGGTTTGGGATTGTTTGTACAGCTCCGAAAATTCACTGAATGTCCAGCCTTAATCCTCACATAAAATGACTGGTTTTCTTACAAAAATTAGGGAGGAAAGTTGGCTGAAATTTTCGAAAACAGCCTTGAAGGAAATCTTTCTTACCAAAATATGAACAAGATGAAGATGGAGTTTTGAAGGAATAGCTATGGTGTTTTTTTTTTCTTAGAATCTCTACCTATTTTCCCTCCTTACTTTCTACCATCCCTATCCCACAAGAGCTGGGATTTCGAATTCTAAGCTTAGGGAATTATCTCAGAATTTTTTTATGAGTAAAAATGGATTAAAGAATTAAGAGTGGTTTATTCCAAAGATGTTAGGACAAGGCTAGTAAAATTAAATGGGACAAGAATTCTTCTAGAATTCTTTTTAGGATAAGATCACATGGTCAAGACATTACCATTATGTCTTCCTTAAGACAACATTCCTATCTTTAAGTAATGTAAGGAAAACGAAAATTCAAATATAGCTAAGATAAATATGAATAAAACTTAAGTGGTGGGATTTGAACTCAAGACTTTAGAGATTAAATCACAAATCTCTAACCACTTAATCACATTAACTCTTGTTCTTATTTTTTCACCCAAATATTCTTCTTATCTAAACCTCAAGCCATCTTCCTATTTTGACTTCAAGAAAAATTACATTTTTACCCTTTCTACCCAACAAGCACAAATACTTCATTTAACCTACAAACCACAATTCTAAGGCATGCAAAACCATTCAACAGATATATTTTATGCATGATGACATGATATGCATCCCATCCCCCTTACTCTAGGGTTGGTTTTAGGTGGGGTTTCACAAGGCGCTTTCTTCACCTCTTCCAACACAAGAAGAAGTTCCATTGCAACCTATCCCCATGTTGGTTAATCTGTGACCAGTAAGGAAAAGTAAGTACTTTCTTTTAGATATGGCTCGAAAAAACTGCAAATTTTTCACTGCGTTTTTCTTTGATATTTTTCCACGATCCTTTAGGCCTAATGGGCCACCAATATCAAAATATAATACTTTCTCTCTCCTTCGTTTATTAGGCTACCACTTAGTGGACCCTTCTCTTTCTCTATTTCTTACTAATTTTCTATTTATCTTCATAAATACTTATTTTTTTTCATTAAATAATGCTTGCATTCAATAATCACACAGGGAAGGGTATTACAAATAGAGTAAAGAGGATTGCGACTTTGATGTTACTGCATATCTTAAAGGCTAGCGAAGGTAGAATACAAGTCAAGGTAGAGATTGTTGAGTTTTGTTTTGCATTCCTAATCAGATTAGAACAAAGTAGTTTAGTTGAAATGATATTCCTAATGTATTTAAAATTAGGAAGTTATTATTGTCCTACGTGTATTAGAATTAGGAAGTTACTCTTACTACATCCCATATTGATTAAGAGTCTTATGACTTGGTATCTATATATAGGTGGAGTTATAAGTTTTCTAGGTATCCTAATTTGTTTTGGTGTATTTAATGTTATAGGGCATATGGGTGTAGGTTAGGTGAGTGAATAAGTATGGACAGAGTTTGAGAAAATACCAAGAATACCTTATATAAATCTTCTTGTGGCTATTAATAGAGTTTTGGTAATCTTCACCGTAGACATAGACTTATTTAAATAAGTCAAACTACGTAAATGTTTTGTGCATTATTTTATTCTTCATTTTCATTTTTCTACTCTCATTAACTGTTCCAGTTTAGATTTTTCCAACAATGGTATTAGAGCTTAGGTTTCTAGGGTTTTGGGATTTTAACATGGTGAAATTCGACAAGAAAAATAGTTTAGGCAGTAGAAGATAGAGAAACATGAATATCTTTTAGGAAGGGCAAATTGGTCAATATGTGTTTTATCGATAGGGTTATATTTTGAGAGAGTTTGTTAGACACTTGTAAAATTACTCATACAATTGTACACCCTACTTGAACTAAATAGGGTACGGACCTAAAATATCTGATGGTAGTTGTAGGTAGATAAATCTTGGTTACATAATCAAATGAAAGAACAAATAGTTGTAGTTGTCATGTACGACCATGTACTCATTAAAAAATGAAATATGAGGAATTGCAATAGTGATACAATAACATTAGCATATGTGAAGATATTCTCAAAGTCTTTAAGCATATGAATACTTCTTCTTGGGTGGTTTTTAGATTTCAGATGTTACTTCCAAAGGAATTTATAGAATGAGATGCACTTTAGGTGGTGTGGCAGATGTCCTAAATATGCACAAAATCTAATTTTTTTGAGCCAATAGAATTTCAATAGTTGCAATTTTTAATTGAGGTGGGTCCTAAAATCACATATGGCTATTATATCCTATTGTAATGAGATAAGTATGTGAAATGGTATTCATCTGTAGGGAAAGAAATACCTTGGCGACTTGGAAATGGAGTGCACAACGACTTTTAGGAGGTAGATAGTGGTGTGAGGAGAAATCTTGCAAAAGCGAGAAAAGATCGAGGCTTTCTTATACGAGTAAATAGATCGTGTTGCATTGGAGGACAACTACATATTCATTGACCAAGTCAAATTAGGAATAGTTGGGATTATTGGGATCATACTGATTCATGTATGTAGTTGGGCACTAATAAAATTTTGGTAGTTATGAAGGTTAATAGAGTGAAGAGAATTATGATTTTAATGTTGTTGCATATCTTGGGGGCTGGTGAAGGTAGAATACAAGCCAAGGTAGAAATTATTGGGTTTTATCTTGCATTCCTAATTAGACTAGGACAAAGTAGTGTGATTAAAAAGATATTCTTAATATATTTAAAATTAGGAAGTTATTACTATCCTAAGTATTTAGAATTTTAAAGTTACTCTTACTACATCCTATAGTGATTAGGAGTCTTATGACATGGTGCCTATATAGGTGGAGTCATAAGCTTTTTAGAGTGTCTTGATTTGTTTTAGTATATCCAGTATTATAGGGTATATGGGTATAGGTGAGTGTACAAGTGATCATTCAAATGGTGGGATCAGTTGCCTAAAAATTATAGCTACCTTTGCACTACCAATGTTCCATGTTAGCTATTTTAAGAAGAAGGTAGGAAATGGTGCAGTGCTCTGCTATGATTTGCCTATTATTGTCATGGATGGACAGCCCAAGTTAGAGCCTATAACAGTCTTGGGTAGAATACTGATCAAGAAAAAAAATTAAGTTGTGTTTCAGTTACTTATTCATTGGCCTAATCTTTCAAAAAAAAGAAGCTATGTAAGAAGAAGCTGATTTCGTGAAGATTTAATTTCCTGAATTCAAGCCTTGTGGAGAATGCTGCTATTGTAACAATGTTGGGAAGAAGATAATGAACAAATAAAGTTATAAGTTCAAAATGTAGTTAAAATTAGGTGAGTCATGATTAAGCCTCAAGTATAAGTAAGGCTACATCCTTTGTGGATTATTACAGAGAAACGTTATCATTCCATTTAATTAAATATTAGCTAATAGAGATTTGAGAAGGATAATGGGACGTTGGAGCCAAATTTTGAAACAATTCTAAGCATGAGAAGAAAGGTTGGTGAAGATTGAGACATCAATGACTGCCATTTGAGAACAATCTAGAGTTGCAATTTGCAGCTAAATTTTGCAGCCACCATTCCACAAGAATCTAGAATTGCAAATTGCCAACCTCCCCCGCCATCCTAAAATCCACTTGCACAAAAAAATTGCACAAAAATCTTCATCAATTTGCATGATGTCCTAGAAAATTCCAACAGCAACTGACATCACTTGCCAGTTTTGGTTTTGCCTATGAAAATAGTGCAAATGTTAAGTGTGTTAGAAGTGAAGTGAGTGGTGTGTGGAATGAGTGTGTGAGTGTTTGGCAGAAGAGCACCACTATCTCTAAGTGTTGTACTTGTGAGAACAATTTGTAAGTTATATTAATAAAATTACTTTTAGTTTTTTTGTCCTCTTTATTTTCTCAACAATTTGGTATCAGAGCTAGGTTCTCTAGATTCATCAAAGCTCTAAGATTGAGTTAAAGAACGGTCAGAAACCGTGTTCAAAGTAATCCGTTAGTGATCGTGGTACGCCAAGACTTTACTAGTTCACAGTCAAGGACTGTGAAGTCAGTTGGTCAGGGACCAAACTTACTTGGATAAGGTGTGGGGCATCACCAAGTCAAGATGGCAGACTTCATCAATGCGAACAATATCGAAAAGGCCTATGGGATAACAACAATGATTAGAGTGTGTGCCTAAAATTCTATTTGAGAGGACAAGGCCTATGGGAGCTCATAGATGGAAGCCAAGCAACACCACCACTACTTGAAAATGTTGGAGAATACAACAAATGGGACAAGAATGCTGGTAAGGCTTTATCTATTTTAGCCTTAGCAGTTGAAAAGTAATTTTTAGATTTGATTAAAAATTCAAAGATGTCAAAAGAAGCTTGGGATATTCTAGCAGAGAGATTCTCCAAGACTAATAAAGCTAAGGCGCAAAGACTTGAAAACGAGTTATTAGAAATCTCATAAAGTAATATGACGGTGAGTTAATATTTTGCTAAAGTGAGATCCTTAAGTGAAAAAATTTCAAAATTAGATCCTATTCTCCCTATTGACGAAACTAGCATGAGGAGAATTATAATTCAGGGGTTACGATGAGAATACACCCAAATTATAATAGTAACACAGGAACGGCCTGAGCCACTGACACTTAATGTGTTGGAAAGTATGCTAGCAAATAAAGAAGCCTAAATGAGACCATCCTACATCGGATCAACAAATAAGGAAGAGAATGCTCTTTATGGCAGATGAAGAGTATATGGAGGACAGAAAAATGCTAGAATACCAATGGAAGGAGACAAAAATAAAGAGAGACGGCTTTTTGGTCGAAAGGGCGTCCGGAGAAAAATACACTTCAAGGGGGAGCACCAAAACAACAAAATAACAACATAAGAAGCTGACAAAGAAACGACGAGTGTTACAACTATGGAAAGAAAGGTTACATTGCTCGAGATTGCTGGTATAGACCAGCCAAAAGAAATGCTGTCACATCTTCACATACTCAGGAAAGCGAATATGAATGGGACTTTCGAGCCTATTTTGCAATAGAAGAGAAAGAGACACTATCGAGCCCAATTCAAGAAAAGAAAGAAGATTTGGCTCTAGTCGTGGTAAGTAACAAACTTGTTAATTATAAAAATGATTGGATAGTAGATTCAGGATGCTCTAATCATATGACAGGAGATAAAGAAAATTTCTGTAGCATGGAGAAATATAAAAGTGAACATTTCATGGTAACCGCTAATAACTCTAAAATGCTAATAACACATATTGGCAAAGCTCTAGTAGTACCATAATTCAACTCTACAGAAGTGGAGTTAGATAATGTGCTACACGTGCCAGGTATGAAAAAGAACTTACTATCAGTATCACAGCTAGCTTCAGCAGGGAACTATGTCATATTCGGCCCAAACGACGTGAAGGTGTATCGTCAATTGAAGTTTGAAGGAGAACTAATTATGGAAGGATGAAGATTAGAGTTTATCTATGTAATGTCTACGGAGACAGCGTATGTAGATAAGACTAAAAAGAACGAGACACCAGATTTATGGCATGTAAGATTGGGACACGTGAGCTATACTAGACTAAAAGTGACAATGAAAAAGTCAATACTAAATGGTCTACCACAGTTGGAGGTTCAAAATCATATAGTGTGTGTTGGCCACCAGTATGGTAAAGCACATCAACAATTTGGTGCCTTTGGAGCTAGTCCACTCAGATATCTTTGGCCAAGTAAAGCAGCCATCAGTAAGTGGTTATTGATACATGATAACTTTTATCGATGACTATTCTAGATATGTTTGGATTGATTTCTTGAAAGAAAAGTCTGAAGGCTTAACAAAGTTTAAGGCATTCAAGGAGAAAGCAGAAAGTGAAACTGGCTATGAAATAAAGTGCCTTTAGACAGACAATGATAGAGAATACACTTCAGAGGAATTTACAGAATTCCTAAAACAAAATAAGATTCGACGACAATTGACATGTCCAAATACTCCACTACAGAATGGAGTTGTAGAAAGAAAGAATCGACACTTAGCAGAGACTTGTAGAAGCATGCTGCATGCCAAGAATGTTCAACCACGGTTTTGGGCTGAATGCATGAAGACAACAGTATATATCACAAATCGCCTACCACAAGAGAAGCTCAGAATGATCTCACCTTACGAGAAATTATGGAAGAAGAAGCTCATTGTAGCTCATTTTTTAGTTTTTGGGTGTGTATACTACATATTGGTACCCGATCATTTAAAGAGCAAGTTTGAAAAGAAGGCAATTCACTACATCTTTGTCGAATATGATTCCAGACAAAAGGGATAGATTTGTTGTAATCCTAACACAAGTAGATGCTATATATCTAGAAACGTTGTATATAATGAAGCATAATCTTAGTGGTCATCTCAAATCGAGAAGCTTCCACAATCTGAAGAAATCTTAGAAGAGTCAGCAAAAAAGCTAGAAGAATAAGAAGAAGATCATTTGACTTCTGAAACAACTAAAGAGGATGAGAAAGAATCATCATCAAATGAGTCACCATCAAATAAATTGAAGAGTTCGTGGCAAACAAAAGTACATAAAATTAGAGAAGATCAGAGGCCCAGTCAATATGAAGAAATGGATGAAGAAGAGGAGGCACAACCACAACTTCAGAGTCTACTTGACAACGAAGACCTAATCTAAAATATGCAAATACAGCCTTGATCGAAGATATTGCAAAAGAGCTAGACACATACGAAGAGGCATCTAATCATAAGGAATGGAGAAATGCGATAGAGAAAGAAATACTAGCACTAAAGCAAAATGAGACGTGGAGATTAGTGCCAAGACCAAGGAATATACAACCCATCTCTTAAAAATGTGTATACAAATTAAAAACTTAACCATATGAATCGATAGACAGATATAAGGCATGATTGGTGGCACAAGGTTTCTAACAAAAGTACGGATTAAACTATGACAAGACATTCAGTCTAGTAGCAAAAATCATTATAGTTCGAGTATTACTTGCCCTAGCTGCAAGTAAGACATGAAAGTTATGGCAAATGGATATGAAGAATGCATTCCTTCATGGAGAACTCAATTGAGACATATATATGGAACAACCGCAAGGATTTGAGAACAAGATACATCCAGAGTACGTGTATAAACTTAATAAAGCACTTTATGGATTGAAACAAGCACCACGAGCATGGTATGGGAAAATTGTAGAATTCTTAATTTAGAATGGATATTCAATAGCACCAGCTGATTCAAGTTTTTTCGTTAAAGCTCGAGAAGGGAAGCTAGCCATAGTACTTTTGTACGTGGACGATTTGATCATTACTGAAAATGATAAAGAAGATATTGATCAAATTAGGTTAAATCTTTCAATTCGCTTCCAGATGAAGGAGCTTGGAGAATTGAAACACTTTCTTGGTTTAGAGATAGAACAAGCGAATGAAGGGATATTTTTATGCCAACAAAAGTAACTGCAAACTAAACTCTACTCCAATAGAGGCAAATGTTCGATTATGCTCAACTGAAGGTAAGGAACTTGAAGATGGAATGATGTATCGACAGTTAGTGGGTAGTTTAATCTACCTAACACTAACAAGACCAGATATTTCATATGCAGTTGGAGTAGTAAGTTGATTCATGCAAACACCGAAAAAGCCATATCTTAATGCAGTAAAAAGAATATTAAGGTATGCTAAAGGTGTTGGGGATATGCCCTAGAGTCAATTTGTACTTATACAATTGTCATTATATTTTATATAATAATATGAGGCTTTCCTTTCCATGAATAGTGAGTTTTGTTTTGTTGGTCATCAAGTACGTGACTTGATAATAAAACCCTACAATGAATACAATGACTATTCTAAAACTATCCCTGATTGATTATTATTATTGGAATAATAATAAATTAAGATTAGTATGTTTGTGACTTGATGGCTATGTTTTACTGGCCATGGATATTTGTGATATCGAGTCAAGACATAAATAAATGTTAGAGAATATTGTATTGGACATGACCCACTGTGAGAGTACTTCATGGAATATGTCATAAGTACTTTCTAGCCATAATAATATTGAAAGTCCTTCGACCTAAATTCATCATAGTTTCTTACTTGATAAATTCTATATTTTGACATTGTCTAAAGTTGTCTTTAACCAGATAATAAATTAGACTACTTGTTGGATATAGAATAAATCAAGGAGAGGAATATGATTGATTGTGAAGGAATTTGTCCCTCTCAGTTATGGGAGAGATATCCATGGGCCCCTTGATAAGTTAGACTGTTAAAATGCATGGCCGTGCTCAAATATATCAATCTAAGATATTGATATAATTTGTTTGAACAGTCTACTATGAAATCAAGAAATAATTGATTAAGCTTAATAAGGATGACATGCTCCGTGCCTTATGCTTAATCTGGATATCGTGTGACAAAAGGACTAAATATAAAATTATGGTTTGGTTCAAAGAGATCACCGATCTTCATTTAACCTGGATAGTTATAATGTTTTGCTAAAAACCACTTTTAACTTGTGGGCCATTTAAATATGATTTAGGCACGCTGCCAGTGTTAAATGAACCTATAGGGTCACACAATAAGCGAACTTGTTAGGTTATTTTTCTGGTGACCAGGTTCGATGAATCTGGATGATATCCAGATTATAAGAATCTGACTCGGTAAAATAATTAGTTAAATTACCGAGATAATGGCAGAATCTTATCATATCAGTTTTAATTTAATTTTAATTTAAATTAGAATATGATAAGATATTATTAGGGTTGGACTCTAAGAGGTTCGAGGGTTTTTTTAAGAAAACCCTAGCCGTCTTTCAATAGTCTAATTTTTCGGTTGAGAACATTCGTGCCATTCTCTACCAGAGAAAAAAAAACCTCTCAAACCCTAGGCGCTAGCACTCCCCGGGTATTGAGTGAGTTCGTGGTGTGTATCCGATAGAGGACGTTCACATACTGCAGCGTCTGGTGATTGTTCGGGTTGAACGTACAACAGCGCAACCAGAATCGAAGGATTTCGATTACAGAAACCAGAGGTAATTCTTAAAGCTTAGATCTTCTTAATCATTTACTTGGGTCCTCGGGAGGGATTTATAGATGTTTTCCGCGTTTAGGAGTCCACGAATCCTAACAAAAGGTACTATAGACTATGGCTTGCTATATAAAAAGATAGATACATATCAAATTATAGGATATTGTGATGTCGACTACATTGGTGATTACGACACACGACAATCAACTACTGGATACTCTTTTAATCTCGAATCAGGAGTTGTCTCATGGTACAGTAAGAGACAACCAATAGTGTTACTATCTAGTACAGAAGCAGAATATCATGCTGCAACAATGGCAGCTCAAGAATGTTTATGGCTACTACAATTCTTGGAAGATCTTTATTAGCTAGTGAATAAGATAATTCAATTATATTATGGCAATCAATCAGCGATATGCTTAGCTGAGAATCCAGTTTTCCATGCATGGACAGAGCACGTGAGGTTCATTATCATTTTGTGCGGGAAAAATTACTGTGCAGACAAATTAAAATTAAAATTAAAATGAAACACGTGAAGACTGAAGAACAAATTGCTGATATTTTCACTAAAGGTCTCAATGGAGTAAAGCTTGAAGAATTTTCAAGAGAACTCGGTATGATTTCATGAGAAGTAATAAGAAAGCAGTCATTGATGGGGAGTATTAAGATGTCAATGACTTCATGACCGCCATTTGAGACCAATCTAGAGCTGCATTTGCAGCCACCATTCCACAACAATCTAGAATTGCAAATTGCCAACCTCCACCGCCATTCTAGATCCAGTTACACAAAAAATCTGCACAAAAATCTTCCCCAACTTGCATGATTTCCTAGAAAATTCTTACAGCAACCGAAATCACATGTCAGTTTCGATTTTGCCTATAAATATATTGCAAATGTTAAGTGTGTTAGAAGTGAAGTGTGTGGTGTATGGAATAAGTAGGCACGACATGTGAGTGTGTGAGTGTTTGGTAGAAGAGCACTACCATCTCTAAGTGTTGTACTTGTGAGAACAATTTGTGAGTTATATTTGTACGTTATTATGGAAAAAATGAAGGCACCGAAACATGCTACAGAACAAAACTAAAAACAAAGCATTGCATGAAAGCTATTTACCTCTGTGTTTCCTCTCTGGTCTAGGAGGTGCCGGCGCCTCGGTTTGAATCGATTCTGGTTTCGAGATCAATTCTTCAAGTTGTTGTCCCGCAAGCCGATGGCTTCTTCTAGGCATCAACGTGATTCTTCTTGGCTATTGGAATATAACCCCATTTGAAATGCTTGGTGAAAGCTGTGGAAGTAGAGGATGATCTTACTACTCCGACTAAATGCTATTGACTATTAATCAGGAGAAACGTGTCTGTTTTTATTCTCACAGAGAACACAACACCAGAGAGAGGAAGAAAGAAGACGTGAGGCTTGAAGGAAGAAAAACCAATGTGCTTCTGTGAACTTCTATGGTTACCCTTTGAATCCCAACAACCTTAATCTTAGGTTATTATTCGGGCATTCAAAAATCAAACAGAAGCCCTAAGGGCCACATCATGTTAAGCCATTAAACAAGCCTTTGGACCTACGACTTAATTCATTGGGTTAAGCCTTTTAATTTAATTTAATTATTCCTGGACTTAAATAAGCCTAATAATTAAATTAATTAAATAATTCAATGGACCAATATAAACCTCAAGTCTTGGCCCAGTTCACTGGATTATTCCTTTAATTCAATTTAATTATTCCTGGACTAAATACAAGTCCAATAATTAAATTAATTAAATAACCCAAATAGCCTAATATATAATTCTCTCTTTTTGGACTTTTTATTTTATTCTAGACTAATAAATAAACTAGGTTACTCAAATAAAATAAATCCATTTAATATAAAATCAATCCCTCAACTCAAAACCATCAGGACTTATGGGCTATTCCGAAGATAAAAAACACACCGCTTTAACTACTAAAATGACCAAAATACCCGTGCTATAAAAATAGCTATATTTTACATTTTAAATATTTCCTAATATCACCATAAGAAAATATTGACTCTAAGGACAATGCTGCGTTAGCAAAGTCTCCGACCTACAGGTGTAATGACTAAAATACTCATCTACACATCGCTGTACATTTTAGAGAGGAAAATTGTACTAACACCTCTTTAAAAGACATCTATCATCCTTAGATCTCTAGTCCAATGATCCACGACTCTTGGAATGTTTCTGCTTTCCAAGGGAGCTACCCTAAAGTTAACATCCAAGTCATGTTCCCCAGGGCTCTAGATATTAAGATCATTCAAACAGTCATAAGGGGCGATATAGCATAGAAGCTATTGTACAAGTTTGTCTTAATTAACTAGTCACATATACCCAACATACAAGTATCTTAGCTCTATGATAGAACCTCAACTACAGCATATCAAAGTACATGCTTTCAGCTTCGTCAAACCACTAACTCATACTCAAGCGGTAGAGATTAGTCCACGCTATAGTAGTAATAGTTTGAGTTTCTTCTAAATAGTACTTTTAGAAACCACTATTACAGGTCTTGTTCTACGTATTCGAAATACACTCATGTTATGAAGTGAGTAGATTACTCACTGGCTAAATGTAAGCCATTCCCTATTTGGAATTCATAACATAATAACCTAAATATGATGAGATTCCCATTCTCACCAATCATTCAAGAACAAACGTTTATGTGTTAAGTAACCCGTGATCCATACCTTACTGTGAAAGATCACCATTTACATGGATCACTTACTTAAACATAATGGATCCTTTCCAAACGTAAATAATGCACAAATAAAATATAAATTCACAAAAAAAAAATTTTGAGAATAATTTTTTTATTAATAAATTCAATAATTACATCAGAAACCTAGTCTAGAGGGTATACATTCCCTCTACAAGTATTATAGAAGTAACTGAAACATGACAAAAATGAAGGCACCGAAACATGCTACAGAACAAAACTGAAAATAGAGCATCGAATGAAAGCTATTTACCTCTGAATTTCCTCTTTGGTCTAGGAGGTGCCGGTGCCTCGGTCTAAACCGATTCTGGTTCCGAGATCAATTCTTCAGGCTGTTGTCCCGCAAGCCGATGGCTTCTTCTAGGCATCAACGTGATTCTTCTTGGCTATCAGAATATAACCCTGCCTAAAATGCCTGGTGAAAGTTGTGGAAGCAGAGGATGATCTTACTACTCTGACTAAATGCTATTGAGCGTTAATTAGAAGAGACGTGTCTGTTATTGTTCTCATAGAGAACACACGCACCAGAGAGAGGAAGAAAGAAGACGTGAGGCTTGAAGGAAGAAAAACTAATGTGCTTCTGTGAACCTCTGTTGTTACCCTCTGAATCCTAACAATCTTAAATATAGATTATTATCCGGGCATTTAAAAATCAAACAGAAGCCCTAAGGCCCATGTTATGTTAAGCCATTAAATAGGCCTTTGGACCTACGACCCAGTTCATTGGGTTAAGCCTTTTAATTTAATTTAATTATTCATGGACTGAAACAAGCCTAACAATTTAATTAATTAAATAACCCAATGCACCAATATAAACCTCAAGCTTTGGCCCAGTTCATTGGGTTAAGCCTTTAATTCAATTTAATTATTCATGGATTAAATACAAGCCCAATAATTAAATTAATTAAATAACCCAATTGGGCCAATATATAATTCTCTCTCTTTAGACCTTTTATTTTATTCTAAACTAATAAATAAATCAGGCTACTCGAATAAAATAAAATCTATTTAATATAAGATCAATCCCTCAACCCAAAACCATCAGGACTTATAGGCTATTCCGAGGACCAAAAGACACATCGCCTTGTCTACCAAAATGACCAAAATACCCCTGCTATAAAAATAGCTATATTTTGTATTTTAAATATTTCCGCATATCACCATAAGGAAATATTGACCCCAATGACAATGCTATATTAGAAAAGTCTCCGACCTACAGGTGTAATAACTAAAATACCCCTCTACGCATCGGCATATATTTTAGAGAGGAAGAGTGTACTAACACCTCTCTAAAAGACATCTACTATCCTTAGACCTCTAGTCCAATGATCCACGACTCCTGAAATGTTTCCGCTTTCTAAGGGAGCTACCCTAAAGCTAACATCCAAGTCATATTCCCTAGGGTCCTAGATATTTAGATCATTCGAACAGTCATATGGGGCGATATAGCACAGAAGCTATTGTACAGGACTGTGTTAACTAACTAGTCACATATACCCAACATACAAGTATCTTAACTCTACGATAGAACCTCAACTACAGCATATCAAAGTACATGCTTCCAGCTTCTCAGACCACCAACTCATACTCAAGCGGTAGAGTATTAGTCCATACTGTAGCAGTAATAGTTTGGGTTTTTTCTAAATAGCACTTTTAAAAACTACCATTACAAGTCTTGTTCTATGTATTTGAAATACGCTCATGTTATAAGTGAGTGGACTACCCACTGGCTAAATGTAAGACATTCCCCATTTGGAATTCATAACACAATAACCTAAACATGATGAGATTCCTATTCTCATCAATCGGTTAAGAACAAATGTTTATGTGTTAAGTAATCCGTGATCCATACCTTACTATGAAAGACGACTATTTACATGGATCACTTACTTCAACACAATGGGTCCTTTCTAAAAGTAAATCATGCACAAATAAAATATAAATTCACAAACAAATTTTTTAGAATAAATTCTTTTATTAATAAATTCGATAATTACATCAGAAACCTAGTCTAGATGGCATACATTCCAATAATATTAATAAAATTACTTTTAGTCTTTTTGTCCTTTTTATTTTCTTAACAAAGATTGAATTAAACTCTATGATAATAAGGTTTCCTAATTTGCAAGATTATAAATAAAAAGTTAGGGGAATAGGTAGTTATTTGGTAGCTGAGTCTTGATTTTTGGAGCTACATCTCCATTCTTCTTTATGAAATTTCCTTCATTCTTTATCCCATTTTATTCCTTAAATTCCATATTTCCTTCACTTGTATTCCTTCAGTTGATTCTGTAAATGTTTTGGTGAAGTAATATATCCATTTCCCCCCTCAATTCTACTATTTCCATTGTGTTTGATTACTTGGGATATAGCATTGTGAAGATAACTTTTTTTTTTAAAACTAATTTGACCTAAAATAAATGGGTATAATTTGGACATAGTAAAAATTGGACTTCAAGATCGAAGATCACTTTAATTAAACAATAGAACGAATTCATTTTCTAAGAAAAACTGAACGATTTACTAGAATTTACCATTTTCAAATCATAGTACCATATGAAAATAAAATAAAGACACTGTAATCTGAAAATTAGACAACCAATGTCTCAAAATGCGTCAGAGTTTATAGCGGCTAGCAAGTTCATGCGCCCTGCACCTAGTGAACTTCACAGCCAAGCACAAGCTTCTATTTGTTCAAAATGTACACTCTAAAGTAGAGGCTTCTTTGTCAAGGAGAGAAGGCAACGTCATGTTTGCTAACACATATTATAGTTGTAAACCCTCATTTGTTATTTTATAAAAATTGCAAAAGTTTTACCTTTTTAGGTTCTCAAAATTTTTCCCCAGTAGTACTATTTTTGTTTCATTTTTTTTTTCTTTTATATAAGTTAGTTTGTGTTTTTTTTTTACCAAAATATTATTTTTTTGCACAAATGATAAAAAAAAATTGTTACTTTTTATTAGTGTTTTAAAAATATAGTTTTATAATAAGATATTATTTGTGTTAGATCGATCAATCATAGGATATAATTATTGACTCTAATAATTTCAATTAGCCTAAGAGTACAGTTACGTTCTTTTAGTAGAGTCGAACGTAATTAATAAATTATTTTAGATTGATAAAATAATTTATTAGAGTTTAGTCTAATTGTATCCGGTTAAGTCCCATCAATGTTTGTAACACTCCGCTACCTAGGCCCGCCAGGGCCGGGGATGTCGCCCCGTCTAAAGGATAAGGGGTCTTTATAATTAGGTCACACAAATAAAATTGCAAAATAAAAATAATACTTTAACTTAAAAATTTATTATAACAAAAAAAAAAAACTCCAAGAATAAATCCATAAATTCCCAAAACAAATCCATAAATAAAATTATCCACTCTTGTCTCCCCAAAGCAATACATAGAATTAAATGACAACAATCTCTTCCAAGGTAGATACTACTAGCTACTCATCCCCACAGTAGGATCGACCTGAAATCATGGTAAAAATGTGATGAGACAGAAATCTCAGTAAGTTCGTGTGTGCTTTGGGTGTTTAGTGAAAGCAGTTCATGGATGCAAAGTGCGAAATCTTTATAAGAGAAATATTGGCAAGCAATAAATATTAGTCAAAAGCAAGAGTGGCGTTTTAACTATTCCAGCCATACATGATCAACAACATCAACCACTTATAAGAAAGGATTATGGGTTACCACACATTGGGCCCCACAACCGGATGGTCAGTATGCCACACTTTGTGCATACCACCGGTTAGAATGCCACACTTTGTGCAGGCTGACAAAAGTAGGTGATCGGCCTACTGGGCAAGATACTCCTCTTTCTCTATACCTAAACAACAACTGGGTGTCCATTCCAGCAAACACAGTCACTTGACTAAAAGAACACTGCTAACTCAGACCAGCAAGACCCACTGGACTGACGTCCTATCCGGGAAGGACTCACCCCTCAGAGGTGGCCACCTACTGAGAGACTTACCCTAACCCCTCAAGGACTAGTCCTAGTAGTCCACCTTTATTGAATACTCAACGACGTTTCTCACTTGGGATAAAATGAACAAAACATTGTTCCACATGAAAATGGCATTTTGAGGGTCTCCAAAGTCCTTGTAAAAATCAGTTTTAGAAAGAGTTTGAGTTTGGCAAATCTGCTCCTTGATTTTTAAATAATTCAAATGTTTGAAATAAGAGAGAGTTCAGCCCTCAATTGCCTTTACATAAATGAGTGTCCACACACTCTACATTTGGCTTGCCATAAGAAAAATATTTCACATCAATCAGGTTTTATGCAGGAACTTACCTGGTCCTTGCTCACAACAAAGGTCTCCAACAGCTGACCTAACCCCACATGGGGTAAATACAAACCACAATCAAACTCAATCCAAAGATTCACTTTCACAAATAAAACTAACTCAACTTACTACAATCATGTCCCTAGTGTCCCAAGCTTTAAGGCTCGATAATAAATAAAAAGGTTTATAAAATAAATCTAGTTTGATATTAAAATAATTAGAGTTTGGGAAATAGGTACTAATAAGTTGAAGGTTTAAATCTTGCTAAAATAATTTAGAGTTTATTTGATGAAAAGTCATAGGTGGAATTAGGTAAAATAATGATTTATTAATAATTTAGTTGCTATAAAATAATTGATAACTAAAATTAGTTGAAAGATAAACTTAATGAATCTTTCTTGAAAGATAATAAATAAATTTTTAATGGGTTTTGATTAAAAGATAATAATTAAATTTTTAGTAATAAATATTTTACTAATTATGATTATTTCCATAAAAGGCTTTATTTGATATTATCATTTGATATATAATATCTATATATTTTATTTTTCTAGCAAAAGCTATTATTTATTTGACTAAAATATCCTTATTATATATAATAATCGAAATTTACCCCTCCTAGGGTTTTTTTTTTGGAAATCACTAGCAAAATCCCATTATGAAATATTTTATTTATGAAATAAAAATTAGCTTAGGGATAACTAGATCATGAACATACTTCTATGGCTAACTACAATCAGGGACATATACAATCCTTCAATTCATCAAATCGACCAAATCTTTCATATAAGAATAGATCTAAATTTATCAAGACATGATCTAACCTCTACTAGCATAAATATGATCATGGCTTTACCAATCCATCATGAATAAAACTCCTATTCACCAATGGTGACATAATCTCTAGCATGCTTTGACACAAATACTACCTATGACATGCATCAAACCTCAATTCAACATACAACCAACCAATATAATCCTTCTATGCATAAATCCCATCTCCTTCACAATCATACATATACCCATGCTTCAAGCACAACAACACATACTCAAATCCCATCGCCATCTACCTTCTAACAACATCATCCTAGAGACATGATTCTAGAGTTTAAAAAGGAAGATTGAAGGTACTTACTTGATTGATGAATGCCTTGAAGAAGTTTAGAGTAGATCTCAACTCCTAGATGTCTAACTTTGTCCAAGAGAGATGGCGAGAGCATGATTATGGAAGAAGAAGTCATTCGGCCAAGGGAGAGGGATTTCGGCCATGAGAGAGAAGAAGAGATCATTAGTATGTTTATTCACATAGGTTTTCACTAGAGATCAAGTTTGGAGAAGATGAAGTTGATAGAGTAAATTTACCTTGAAGATATTCTTGTCATTCACAGAAAATTTCTGGTTTTGATCCGAAGTAGCAAGATGATTTGAGGAGTTTGATGTTAAGAATGGTGTCGATGGACTCACAGCAAGTAGGTCAAATTTGGAGATTTTAGTGAAGGTTTGAAGTGATTTGGAGGGGTATTAGGTGAAAGAAAGTAGTAGGTGTTCTTGGTGTAGTGTGTGTGTTCTTGGAGATTGAAGGGAATTGAGAGATTGTAGTGTAGCTGCCGAAAATTCTGAGGGAATTAGGTTGGCCAAATTTCTGTAGGGTTTAGGGAGTTGCTTCTCTGATTTGGAAGGGAAAAGGAAAGGTTAGTTGTTACAATCCTTGAAGAATATTTTTAGGAAGTGAATTTGGAAACTAAATATTTTTAGAATATCTTGATAATTGAAGAGCTTTGAAGGTCTCCTATGGTCGACTGGTTGAGCAGTTTTTCTGAGGAATTAAAGCTGGTTCAAGGTAGCTTAGGGTGGCCGAAATTAAGGTGCATAATGATGAAGAAGAAGTCTGGTCAATTGAATGATATATTATGGAAGGTTGCTAAACAAAAGTGGCTAGAATTTTGGAAACCAATCACGCAAAGTTGTAGGGATTTGGTGGAGGGATTTTCGGGTAGCCATTGCTGGATTTCGTGCAGAAGCTTAAGGGGAACAATGGAGCTCTGCTACTAGAGGTTTAAGGAAGGTTTTTGCAGAATAAGGTTGCTGTTTCGGCTGGGAGAAAAATAGAAAACAAAACTGGAACTTGGACTGCCCAGGATTTTCTCTGGGCAGAATTTTTCTGGGCAGATTTTCGGCTGCCATTTCCAGCCGACTTGCAGAGGGTTTGAAGGGGGACTTTAGGGGTTTTCAAGGCTGGTTTCCAGCCTTCTTTATGGAGGAAAAACATGGCTAAGGTGCTGCACAAAATTTGGAAGAAAACAGCTTGGTTTTGGACTTTCAAAGTGGTGATTTGTACAGGAATTTTTCCTGTTGTTGCTCCAGCTTTGAGCAGTCCGAAAATGGCCAAGAAATTCAGATTGTAAACTGATCCTAAAGAAAAATTTTCTGGCAGCTTTTGGAAGGGAATGTTAGCTAAGAAAGTCGACATTTTGAAGGCACAATAAGCTGGAAAATTTCAGCTCATTCTAAGAAGGAAGATGAACTAGCTAGAGGGAATTTTCAGCCAACTCACTAGAGGGATTTTTCCTCTTGGAACTTCCCACAACTCTTCCACATTTTTCAGACCATAAGAAGTCTTTTATCAAGACATTTTGATCCTACAAGATCACAACACTTTACTGAAATTTTTAGAAAGAAAATGGCTAGAATCACTTGATCAAACTAATGAGTTGAGAATTAAGGAAAAATCAAGATCAAGGAAAAATGAATTCCCTTTGGAAAATTCGAGTAGGTAAGGGTGTAGAATGAGGTTGCTCCTAACATGTCTCTCTTAGGACATCATCCCTACCTTACTCCAAGATCATAAGGCCGAAATTACTCTTCCCCAAGTAAAAATAAAATTAAATCAAGCTAAAGCTTCCATGATGGAATTTGAACCCTAGTCTTCAATAATTAATTCTAAGGCTCTAACTACTAAACCACATCAACTCTTGCTGATATTTTCCCTAGAAAAATTATTTTCTATTCAATCCACAAGCTATTTTCCTATTTTCACGTCGGGCAAAAATTATTATGTTGCCCTTCTCACACAATACTCATCAACAAGACTTCAAGACAAAAAAACTCAAATTCAAAGCACATAAAAATCATATAGAAATATATTTAATCATGAAATAAAATATGATATGCATCACAACCCCCTTACTCTAAGGTTGGTTTTGACTGGGGTTTCACAATGTCTCTTAGTTATAGTAATAATTTATAAATATTTATAATTTATCAATGAAAATTACAAGAAACCAAAAAATTGTATTTAAGATGGAATAGTATATGTGGGAATAGTTGTATCTAACTATGCTTGTTTTGTTCTATCAAGATTTGTATTTGATACAGAGTCAAATATATATTGGTTTAAGACTCTATATCAATGATACATGAGAAACAACGTTTTCTAAGTTTTGTGTGAGATCACCCTCAACAAAGTGGGAGAAAAATATGTTAGACAATTTTCTGGTCTAAGAAGATTATATTGAAGAAAGCTTAGAGATCTGGAGTGTTACCAAATGCTATAAGCTTCTCAAATCGTAATTTAGAAGATATCTCCAAATATATGATTCGTTTCTCATATATTTATAAGGTTTAATCTGGTTAATACATAAATATATCGATCTTATTCCTAATAATTACTATCAGAGCCTAGTTTGCTGTATGTTTGTATGTTAAGATTAAATATTTTATGTATATATTAGTTGAGCAGTGTAGAAATAATGCATTTATATTCATGGTGAATGATTTGAATAATTCAAAATAATTTTATGGCCATAGTTTTTGATTAAGTGAATATGTATAAGTATTATTGAGTCTTGTAATAAAAGTGGTGGATTACACCTCCATGTTTCTCTTTTGAGTTATTTTAATTTATTATAAATTTTTTAGTTTATAAAAAAAAATTTAATATTTTAATTTATTATTTTTTAGTTTATAAAAAAAAAATCTATAAAGATTCTGTGACTCTAGCAACAAAAAGACTGGTAGCTAGTGGCACAACAGTGGACCTGAAGCCAACAGGTTGGCCTCGGCGCTGGCCTGGCCGCAGGTCAGTGAGCTGGGCTAGCTTGCATTCCCCTTTAATAAAAAGAAAAGGGAGTTTGGTCATAGAACTGTGTTTTGAACCCTGGTCACCAAGATAAAGGCATAATATATGTTAACCACAAAACCATACAAGAGGTTGTGACATGGACGTGCTTCAACAAATTAATACTGTAGAAGATTGAAGAATTGGCTATTTTGTTAGTCAATTAATTTTTCCATTGTAATTTTACAATATTATTTGTTGTGTTTAGGTTGGGTATAAAATTATTTTTATTTTTATTTTATAGTTTTTACTATATTATTTTTATTAAATTATGTATCATTCATATTAACATGCCATATAGTTTGCATTCACACTACTCTAGGTACTATTTTTTTATGTATAAATTTTATTTATAAAAAAATTAAGTGTGTAATGGTTAATATTGTAACCTTAGGCCTGTTGGAATGTATGCCCTCTTAGACTAGGTTTCTGATATAAAAAAAATATAATGTTTTAACAAAAGAATTTATTTTCAAAAATTGTTTGTGAATTTACAATTTTATTTATGCACAATTACGTCTGGAAAAGACCCATTGTGTTTAAGTAAGTGGTCCATGTGAATGGAGGTCTTTCAGGGTAAGTTATGGATTATAGGTTACTTAACACATAAACTTTTCTTCTTTACCGATTGATGAGAATGGGAATCTCATCGTGTCTAGGTTATTATGTTGTGAATTCTAAATGGGGAATGGCTTACCTTTAGCCAGTGAGTAGTCCACTCACTTCATGACATAAGCGTATTTCAAATACATAGAACAGGACTTGTAATAATGGTTTCTAAAAATACTATATGGTAGAAACCTAGACTACTACCGCTATAGCATGGACTAGTACTCTACAACTTGAGTATGAGTTGGTGGTCTAACGAAGCTGGAAGCATATGCTGTGATATGTTATAGTTGAGGTTCTATCGTAGGGCCAATATACTTGCATGTTGGGTATGTGTGACTAGTTAGTTAAGACAAACTTGTACAAGATAGTTTCTATACTATATCGCCCCTTGTGGTTGTCTGAATGATCTAAATATCCAGGGCCCTAGGAAATATGACTTGGATGTTTGCTTTAGGGTAGCTCCCTTGGAAAGCGAAAACAATTCAAAAATTCGTAGATTATTGGACTAGAGGTCTAAGAATAGTATATGTCATTTAGAGAGGTGTTAGTATACTTATTCCTCTCTGAATGTACGGCGATGTATAGAGGGGTATTTTAGTCATTACACCTGTAGGTCGGAGACTTTACTAATGCAGCACTGTCCTTGGGGTCAATATTTCCTTATGGTGATATTAGAAAATATTTAAAATGTAAAATACAGCTATTTATATGGCAAGGGTATTTTGGTCATTTTAGTAGCCAAGGCGGTGTGTTTTTTGGTCCCCAATATAGACCGTGAGTCCTAATTAAATACGGGCTAAGGAATTAAATTAAATTAAATAGAATTTATTTTATTTAAGTAGCATAATTTAATTATTGGGCTAGAATAAAATAAAGGTCCATGGAGAGAGAGAATTAATTAAATTAGTTTAGTGAGTTAATTAATTATTCAGGGTTTTGGCCCAGTTTGAATAATTAGGGATTAACCTAGGACTAAACTAATTTAGGCTTATTTAATTGGACTGGTTTATTTGGGTTGGAAAAATTAATTATTTGTTGGGCCATTAAGTTGGTACTAACTAGAATAATTAATTAAACCCAAAAGGTTAAACTAAGAGTCCAATGGCCCAACCCAGTTTAACCTAGGGTTTTATTTAGGTTAAACAGGAGGATTGGAAATAACGTCGTTGTTACAGAACACACTATCAGAGACGGCTTTTTCTCTGGAAAAGGCCAGGCGTCTCTCTCTCTCTCTCTCTCTCTCTCTAGAAAAATTCCTTAACCTGTTAGTTGTTCACCAAACGGTAGTTAGGCAGGCCATATACTGGAAGACCGAGAGTTCGGCATTCACATACATACAAAGGCGGAGTAGGAGACTTGCAGGAATCGCACCAGAGGCTTCTACCAGCACACCTACCTCGGTTGCGCACGTTCCGGTCCAACCACCTTTGAAAACCAGAAAGAGAGGTAAAAATTTTATAACCTCGAGATTGGGACAGGGCGCAACCGGCGCCGGCTAGGGCAGCCAGAGCCGGCACCGGCCCTACCCTGGAATTCCTGTTCTTGTTTTTTCAGTTTTTTTTATGTTCACTTTTGCTGCGTGCCTTGTGTTTTCCCGCTTTCCATGCCTTCAAGGCCCCCTATTAGCCTTTTAGTAAAATTAACGTTTCCTTTGTGCCATTTTAAATGGTCTCCCTAAAAGAAGGTTACGTTATATTAGTTACTAGATTAGGCACAATTTTTTAATATTGTTTTGATAAGTTTAATTCGTTCATAATTACCCTATAGGTGATGTGTTTGGATTGGAAACTTTTAAAAATATCAATATAGGGGTTATACACTTAAATCAAAGACATTATAAGGACTTCCTATACAATATTTAATGATTTCTATGATGGCCAAAATATTAATGACACTAAAACTAATATTGCATTTAGATGCAAGACATATTAATTTTAGTTGGAGGGGTCTAGACCTAATTGTGAATTACATTGTTATCTCCTATAGAGGTATATGTTTCTTGGGGTTTTAGATTGTGGATCCTGGCTTGGCTATAAGTCACATTATTATCTCTTATAGAGATCCATGTTACTTTGAAGTTTTAGATTATTGTAATTTGATAGTAATTTTTTTTACTACTACTTAAAATATTATCATATTGATTATACATCTTGTCATAATATTTTGATCATGTTTCATGGTATGATTTTAGCTTATATGTTTTATTTTATTTAATTTCAAAAAATGATTACCAATACTTTATGCCTAATCTTAACAAAAAACCCATTAGTTGGAGAAAATTTTATTTATTGAAAACAAAACCTCATAATCGCACTCATTGCTGAAAAGTTCAAATACATGCAAACTAAACCATTTCCTCCTAAGCCTACTGATCCATCCATGTCCGAACAAAGGGTGGCTTATGAGAAGTGATTAAGTTCTGATAAGATAGCTTGCTACTACATTTTGGGATCGTTCTCAAACGTGTTGCAACAAAAATAATTGACACATGGCAACCGCTTCAAATATCATGGAAAGACTCCATCAAATGTTTGAGCACAAAAGAAGTCAGACCTGTCAAGCAGCAATGAGGTGCATAATAAATATGTGCATCAAACCTGAAACACCCGTAAGAGATCATATGTTAGAATTGATAGCTCAGTTTAGCGTGGCGAGGTCTTTGGAGTTGAAATTAAGCCCGAGACCCAGGTTGATATGGGTTTAGAAACTCTTCTAGAGATGTTCTCATAGATCAAAGTTAACTATAACATGAACAAGATGCAGATGTTGCTTACAGAGTTGATGAAGAAGCTGTTAGGATTGTGCCCTAAAAGCAATCATTTAATACAATGTATTTTGCACATTAAATCAATAAAATACACTCTTTATCTTTTAGTTTCTTTATTCCATATGTTCATGTATATAAAAACTATTAGATAAAGTCCCAAATATAATACTGTATTAAGAAAATCATGATAGAGATCGTGATGTGAGCTTCCTATTACACTAAAATGTGTTTGTTTTTAAATCATCCTTAGTCATAGTATTAATAAAATAGGACATTATTAATATGTTAAGATTGGCATGTGTTATACTTCTTGATTTGATCAAGTGGTGGTTCTCACATCCGTGAGTATTGTGATACTTAAAGTTAACATATGGATGCTTGTTATTTGAACAAGCACATTGGATGATCTAACTATAAGATAGTCACATAGATAACTATTTAGTGGCAGTGATAGAATCTTATTATAGCAAATGTACAAGCATCCTTAGACTTGAGAACTCCAAGGTATTTTGTTTGTTAAGCGTTGTACTTTAATTCTAATCTCTGAAGTCCTTACAAGGCCACCTATTGGATGGATATCGGGTACAATGTGAAGTAAACAAAAGAAGTTGAGAAGGTCAATAAAGGATTCACCACTCATAATAGTAGAAGCGAATATTTCAAAGCCACTTGTAGGAATCATCACTCAAGAAGTCCTTGGCCAAGGCGACTATGTATTGAAAATAGTTTCAATTGATACACATAATGAGTAATGGATTCCGAGAATAAGTGCTAAAATATTCGCGCCAGAATTAATTAATATTATGAAGGGAGTTGGCACTAATTCCATACTCTAAACCGAATGAGATATTGTATGGTAAAAGGAATTTATTTCACTGACGTTTTGCTATTGAAAGGTTAATGTCAAGTCACTTGACTTTCTGGATTTTTTGGGTGGTCATAATGTATTACTAGATACCGCTCATGATCTGTGAAATATGGTTTATTAATTAGAGAATTAATAAATTTAATCTTAATTAGAATTAATAAATTAATTCTAATTATTAAAAAGGAATATTAATTCTATTGTGATAGAATTCATTCATATTAGTTGCCAAATGACTGCAAAACCTAATAGGTCACACACAATAGAGGAATTGGCATTCTAAATATTATTTGATAATATTCTAGGGTTAATTAGTGAGAAGAAATAATTATTATGGGTTAATTATAAAGTGTTATAATTATTTGGGATTGAATTGCGATTATTAAATCCCTATGGGTGAATTATAAACTTGTAATAATTCATAGAGCCTAATTGCAATTCTTGAAATTTCTAAGCCCATAATTGGAAAAAAGAAATTCCTAACAAGGTTGGAATTCAAATTCAAGTTAACAATTTCCTAACTTGCTTTTTTGGTTTTGCGTGTATTTTTTTTTCTTTCTTTTCTTGTGGTGGTGGTTTTAAAAAGAAAAGGAAATTAGTTTCCTACAAATTTTTATTCTCTACAGAAGAATAAAAAGAGAGAACGCACACACAGAGATTTTTTCTTCTTTTTCTTTTCGAAGGAAAAAGAAAACAATTTCTTCTCTAATAAAATTAATTATAAAGCTACCAAGCATTATTCTACTAGCATAGATTTTGGTAGTTCTTGAGTACGTTCTTCGTGTGGATCAACATTAAAGAAATTCTTAACTTTGGAATTTAGTGGCTCAATTGGATCGACTTTTAAAAGGGATTTACGCTCAAGGAAAAATTTTAAAAGTTGTGTTTTTTAGATAATTAATTTTTCTTCCCTTCTCATGATCCGTTTAATTATATATGTGTGATCCTTTATGTGAATTTTGTTTTATTTTTGCACTCTGTGTAAACTTGTTTGCATGATCGAAATCCAACAGTGGTATCAGAGCTATCTTGTATTTATTTTACGGATTTTATTATTATTTTAAAATTATTTCAAAATAAAATTTGACATTATGAAATTGTTTCATAAATATTTTAAAATTTAAAATAGTTTCAAAATTATATTCGGGCCCATGAAAATTGTTTCTTATAAAATTTTATTTTTGGAAAAATTTTGTTTTAGTGGGTTATATATATATATATATATATATACGCATTTTAATTATTGAAATTGATTTCAGTAAATTATAGAAATTATTTCCTTTTAATTCACAGAAATTGTTTCTGTGAGAAAAAAAATATGAAGTTTTGTTAGCTTAAATTAGTTAAGGAAACTGAAGTCGAAAAGGAAACAACCCAAAAGAACAAATTTTGAAAGAAGGAAAAAATATTTCGCTGAAATTGTTTCAGTCGAAAAGGGAAAAAAAATTGCTGAAATTGTTTCAGTCGATTTTTTTTTTTTTTTTTTGTTGAAATTGTTGCAACCGAAGAGAAGAAAAAAAACCGTTGAAATTGTATCTACCATTGTTATTTAGCTTGCATCCTTGGGAGGATGACTAACATTCTTGGGAGGCTTGTGTTCAAATTTTTTTATTTAATTAAAAAAAAGGATTTGGTTGAAGCCTTGTGCAGCTATAGCATAGCCACACAAGGCCATGTGAGGTCAATGATTCTTGGTTGCAATTGTTTCAAATCAAGAATCGTTATATATATAAATTTTTTTATAGTTTCAATCTTCATACTTTGACCCCTATTTTACTAGTTTTTCTTCAAGCACCCACTAAAATAATTTTATTCCAAAAGAACCCCAAGACTTTTTTCAAAATTTGATTTTGGGATTAATTAATTAAATTTATAAAATAATGATTTTAGAATTTAATAATTGATGCATATTTATTTATTTATTTTTCTTAATGTGTTTTAAGCATAATATTGGCATGTTGGTTTGGTTATGGACTTAGACCAAGTTAATTTGATTATTTTAAATTGTGTCATGCAGTTTATCACTTTGTTTTGAATAAATAGGGCATGCATGTCCTGCCTTTCTCTATAATTCTATTGTAATTTCTGTTCTTTTCTAATTCCCCTCGAATGTAATTCGGTGTTTCTTCGTTAGGGATTTATGTAATTAGATTACATAGGTTAAATAAGATTAGAAATTATTTTATGAATCTATAGAGATGGCGACCAAGGCAAAGCAAGAAGATGGTAAGATTTTTTCTCAAAACATGCATGAGCACATAGGTCATTACCAAAACTAATTTCCTTCTTGGCTCAAGGAAATTAATCTAGAAAAATCCACAACCAAGCCATGTAATTGAGTTTATTACAATTATGTCAAATTGTTGATATTTGCATGCCAAACGATGAGACTATTAATCAAATAATTAAAATCTCTCAAACAATATTAAATCTAAAGCCTTCTGTTAATATAGCAAGAACGAGAGCTCTTTTTCGAGATTAGGTTGTTGGGCATATCCAAACTTACTCGACATTGAGCATGTTCAAACTATAGAATATGATTCTTGATTAATGGGTTAGATTTAACTAATATCTTTATCCCGGTTGGGCATATCCAAGCATAAAGAATATTAGAGGCTAAGTTGTGGTAGCACTAAATGCTTTTAGATTAAAAGATGTTAATCACTCAACGTTCTGGTAGTTACATTTGAGTAATTGTTATTGTATACCTACTATTGAACTTAAGGGTGATTTGTTGGGCATACCCAAGGTTATTCTTAAAGAATTTGGATACTGGACCACTAGGAAAGCTTCCAACGGGATTTCTTGAGTTAATAGTGAGGGCTATTGATTTGAAGAAAATAGTGGGTTAAATACGCGTTTAATTCAAGACCTAATTAAATGCATTTCATATGCATATACATAGTCTAATATCTCTTATCTTTCATCTCGGTCATTTGCTTCATGACAACAAATTTGAACTTACGTAGCATTTTGGAAACAAACAAGCTCACCAAATCAAACTTCTTGGACTGGTATAGAAATTTGAAAATCGTTCTCGAATCGGAAAAGTTGCTCTACGTGTTAAATACTCCAATTCCACTACCACCAGGTGATGTTGCTCTTGCTAAGAGCATGAAGTCCATAAAAAGCATAAAGAGGGCAGCGACACATCATCTTGTATCATATTGGCATCAATGACCACAGAGCTTTAAAAACAGCATAAGCATATGGATGCTCACACTATCATCTTCCATTTAAGAGAGCTTATTGATAAGCAAGCAAGAACGGAGAGATATGAGATATCTAAGTAGTTATTCTATTCTAAGATGGTACAAGGTACTTTAGTAGCCACTTATGGACTTAAGATGCGAGGGTTAATTGAGAAGCTTAGATCACTTGGGTTTCCTATGGATCACGAATTAAGTATAGACTTAATTCTTCAATCTTTACCAGTTAGTTTTTCACAATTTGTGATGAACTACTAGATAAATAAGATTGAGAACATAATACCTGAGTTGATCAACTTTCTTAAGACTGTAGAGTCTTCTATGAAGAAAAAATATGATGCAGTCTTATTGGTTGATTCTTCTTCTACAAGGAAAAATGTTTCTAAAAAGAAGAAAAAGAGTCCAATTAGAACTAAAGGTGGTGTAAAGAAGAAGGAAACAAATACTAAAGGCCCATGTCACCATTGTGAAAAAATAGGCCATTGGAGGCGCAACTGCAAAGGCTATTTGGAGACTGTTAAAGAAAAAAAGCAGAAGGAGAAGCTTGTAAGCACTTCTACTTCTACTCTTGGTATGTTTATGATTGTGATCAATACTGCATTTAATAATGAGATATGGGTATTGGATATTGGATGTGGATATCATTTGTGCAATAATTTACAGGGACTAAAAAGCAGTAGGAAGCTGAAGAAACGTAATGTGGACCTTCATACAACAAATAGAGCAATGGTTGCTACACTTGCCGTGGGGACTTATCATCTACACCTGCCTTCCGGATTAACTCTAGAATTATAAAACTATTTTTATGTACTAGTTTTATTTAAAAACATAATCTCAGTTGCTTATTTAGACTTGCTTGGATTTCATTTAAATTTTAAGAATAAAAGTTGTTCTTTTTCATTAAATGATATCCATTATGGTACTGCAACTTTGATGAATGGTTTATATGTTATAAAAATAGAAAATCAAGTTCTCAATATAAACAATAAAAGGCCAAGAAAAGATAACATAACCATCCTACTTATGACATTATCGTTTAGGCTATGTAAATGAGTATCGCATTTCTAAGTTACATAAGTGTGGTGACTTAGGCTTATTTAATTTTAAATCATACGAGACTTATGAATCTCGCTTACTAAGAAAAATGACTAAAACCTCTTTTTCTAAGAAAGGGGAAAGGATTCAACAATTATTAGAACTAATACATACTTATGTATGTGGACCAATGGCATTGCAAGCAAGAGAGGGTTATCAATATTTCACTGCTTTCATTGATGATTATTCTCGATTTGGGTATTTATATTTAATGAAATACAAATCTGAATCCTTTGACAAGTTTAAAGAATTCAAAAATTAAGTAGAGAAAAAACTTGGTAAGAGTATTAAAATTCTAAGATCCGATTGAGGAGAAGAATACTTAAGCTAAGAGTTTTTAAGTTATCTTAAAGATAATGGAATATTATCTCAATGGACTCCGGCACATACACTGTCATGCCCCGTGGCCACGAATCCAGGAGCGTGACTATGGGCCTGGCAGCATCCACGGCCAACTACTTGGTCGTTGTCCTCGCTGGGCCATGATAGATATCTTAAGTTTACAATGGGTAATTAGACCCATCTTTATATATCATTCACACTTCTTATCCCAATCCCATGTAGGATTGGGGTGTCACATTCACCCCTCCTTTAGGCCCAAGAGTTTTTGTTGGGCCCATACTTTTTGGGCCAAACTCAAGACCAACCAAGTGGTATAGGATTCTAGAGGTGACTCTCACCGTGCACGGTGTAGCACTTAATTCCTATATCGGGGGTTGGTTACCTGCTCTAATACCAAATGTCGTGCCTCGTGCCCGCGGACCTGGGAGCGCGACTATAGGCTTAGCAGCACCTACGGTCAAGTACTTGGTTGTCATCCTTGCTGGGCCAAAATAGATATCCCAAATTGATAATAGGTACTTAGATCTATCCTTATATACCATTCATACTTTTTATCCCAATCTCACATGGAATTGGGGTATCACATACACCTCAGCATAATGATATATTTTAGAGAAGGAATCGAACTTTTTTAGATATGGTTCGATCCATGATGGCTTCTACTGATCTACCAAAATTATTTTGGGGATTTACACTAGAAACCATTGTTTACATACTAAATAGAATTCCATCAAAGACGGTTAATTCTACCACATTTAAGTTATTTTACGGTAAAAGGCCAAAGTTAACTCACATGAGAATTTGGAGATATCCTACTTATGTGAAGAGGACAAAGTTAGATAAATTAGAAAATAAATCTGACAAGTGTTAGGTTTTTTGAATATCCAAAACAATCTCAAGGATATTATTTCTTTCTTCCTATTAAAAATAAGTTGTTTGTTTCAAGGCATGCTATTTTCCTAGAGAAGGAATTCATGCTTAAGGGAGTTAGTGGGAGCAAGATTGAACTTAGTGAAGTTCAAGAAGCCCAAAAAATAATGATCAACCAGTTGATCCCGAGTCTATTGATCAAATAGATGAACTTTCTAATATACAAGAACCTTGTAGGTCAAGTACGATACAAGTGGTACTTGAAAGATATGAATTTCTCATTACTAATTACAATGACGTATCGTTCATATAAGAAGATGAGCCTACCACTTACGAAGAAGTTTTGAATAGTTCAGAAGCTGACAAATGGCTTGAAGCCATTAAATTAGAAATAGATTCCATATATGGCAACTAAGTTTGGACTTTGGTTGATCCACCTGAAGAAATAAAACCTATAGTGTGCAAATGGATTTTCAAGAAGAAAATCGACATGGATAGTAAAGTGATTACCTATAAGGTGCAATTGGTTGCAAAAGGTTACTGTTAGAAACAAGGTATTGACTATGATAAAACTTTTTCAACAATAGCAATGTTGAAATCTATTAGCATACTCCTAGTACTTACCGCTCATTATGATTATGAGATTTGGCAAATGGACGTGAAAATAACTTTCCTTAATGGAAATTTGACTGAGGAAGTATACATGACACAACTTGAAGGTTTTATGTCCAAAGATCACACTAAAGTGTGTAAGTTGCAAACGTCTATTTATAGACTGAAGTAAGCTTCTAGGAGTTGGAACATTTATTTTAATGAAAAATTAAAGAATTCGTTTCAAACAAAACATAGATGAACCTTATGTATACAAGAAGGTTAGTGAGAGCGCAATTATTTTCCTATTATTATATGTAGATGGTATATTGCTAATAGGAAATGATGTCTCTATTCTACAATTAGTAAAGATTTGAGTATCCAAGAAGTTTTCCATGAAAGACCTTAGAGATACAATCTATATTCTGGAATAAAGATCTATAGAGATAGATAAAAAAGGTTGCTTGATCTTTCACAGTCTACATATATAGACAAAGTATTAAAGAGGTTTAGTATGGATCAATCTAAGAAGGGATTCTTACCCATGACCTATGAGGTAAGCCTTTCAAAATCTATGTCCTAAGACACAAGATGAAAGGGACCACATGAATAAGATACCATATGTTTCAGCAATTGGTTTTATCATATATGCTATGATATGTACTAGGCTCAATGTATCTTGTGCTCTTAGTTTAACGAGTAGATACCAATCAGACCCTGAAGAAGGTCATTGAATTGTTGTCAAGAATATCTTCAAGTGCTTGAGAAGAATTAAGGATATATTCTTGGTATATGGAGATGGTGACTTACAAGTTAGAGGGTATACTGATGCCAATTTCTAATATGATAAGGATGATTATAAATTCCAATCAGAATACATGTTCACTTTTATAAGTAAGGCAGTTAGTTGGAAAAGTTCCAAACAAGATACAACTGCCAACTCAACCACTGAAACTGACAACATAGCAGCTTCTAAAGCAGCTAAGGAGACTGTTTAGATCAAGAAGTTTATTATAGAATTAGGTGTAGTACTCAGCATTTTTGATCCAATACCCTTGTATTGTGATAACAATGGAATTATTGCACAAGCAAAGGAACCATGATCTCACCAGCGATCCAAACATGTACTTAAACACTATCACTTGATTTGAGAAATCATTGATAGAAAGGATGTAAAGATAAAGAGAGTTCCCACTAATCAAAACATAGCAAATCCACTTTCAAAGGCATTATTCCAAAAGAAACATGATGGTCACGTTTAGTCATTTAGTATTAGATACATGAATGATTGGGTTTAGTGCAAGTAGGAGATTGTTAGGATTGTGCCCTAGAAACAATTATTTATACAGTGTATTTTGCACATTAAATCAATAAAAGATATTCTTTATCTTTCAGTTTCTTTATTCCACATGTTTATGTATATAAAAACTATTCTTTATCTTTCAGTTTCTTTATTCCACATGTTTATGTATATAAAAACTATTAGATAAAGTCCCAAGTACAACACCGTGTTAAGAAAATCATGATAGAGATCGTGATGTGATGTTTTTACTACACTAGAAAGTGTTTGTTCTTAAATCATCTTTAGTCATAGTATTAATGAAATATGACATCATTAATACATTAAGATTAGCACGTGTTATACTTCTTGATTTGATCAAGCGGTGGTTCTCATATTTGTGAGTATTGTGATACTCAAAGTTAACATGTGGATGCTTGTTATTTTGAACAAGTACATTGGATGAACTAACTATGAGATAATCATATGGATAACTATTTAGTGCTAGTGATAGAATCTCATTATAACAAATTTGCAAGTATCCTTAAATTTGAGAACTCCAAGGTACTTTGTTTATTAAGCATTGTACTTTGATTCCAATCTTTGGAGTCCTTACAAGACCGCCTATGGGATGGACATTTGGTGCAACATGAAGTAAACGAAAGTAGTTGAAAGTATCAATAAAGGATTCACCACTCCTAATAGTAGGAGTGAATATTTCAAGGCCACTTGTAGGAATCATTACTCAAGAAGTCTATGGTCAAGACGACTATGTGTTGAAAACAGTTCTAATTGATACACATAATGAGTAATAGATTCTGGGAACAAGTACTAAAATATTCGGGCTAGAATTAATTAATATTCTGGAGGGAGTTAGCACTAATTCCATACTCTAAATAGAATGACATATTGTATGGTAAAATAAGTTTACTGCACTGACGTTTCGCTATTGAAAGGTTCATGTCAAACCACTTGACTTTCTGGATTTTTTGGGTGGTCATGATGTATTGCTAAATATCGCTCATAATCTGTGAAATATGAATTTATTAATTCGAAAATTAATAAATTTAATCATAATTAGAATTAATTCTAATTATTGAAAGGATTATTAATTTATTATGATAGAAATAATTCATATTAGCTACCAAATGCCTAGAAAACCTATTAGGTCATACACAATAGAGAAATTGGTACTCAAAATATTAGTTGATAATATTATAGGGTTAAGTAGTGAGAAGAAACAATTATTATGGGTTAATTATAAAGTATTATAATTATTTGGGGTTGAATTATGATTATTAAATCTATATGGGTGAATTATAAAATTGTTATAATTTATAGGGCCTAATTACAATTCTTGAAATTCCTAAGCCCATAATTGGAAAAAAGAAATTCCTAACAAAGTTGGAATTCAAATTCAAGTTAGCAATTTCGTAACTTGCTTTTCTGGTTTTGCATGTATTTTTTTTCTTTCTTTTCTTGTGGCGGTTGGTTTTAAAAAGAAAAGGAAATTAGTTTCCTATATATTTTTATTCTCTACAAAAGAATAAAAGTTTTTTTTTTCCGCCGTAAGAATAAAAAGAGAGAGCATGCACAGAGAGATTTCTTCTTCTTTTTCTTTTTGAAGGAAAAAGAAAACAATTTCATCTCCAATAAAACTAATTATAAAGCTACCAAACATTATTCTACTAGCATAGATTTCGGTAGTTCTTGAGTCTGTTCTTCATGTGGATTAGTATTAGAGAAATTCCTATCCTTGGAATTTGGTGGCTCGATTGGATAGACTTTTAAAGGGGATTCGCAGGGAAGGAAAAATTTTAAAAGCTACGTTTTTGAGGTAATTAATTTTTTTCCTTCTTATGATCCGTTTAATTACATATGAGTGATCCTTTGTATGGATTTTATTTTATTTTTCTGCTGCGGGTAAACTAGTTTGCATGATTGAAATCCATCTGGAGCTTGAAAGCGCTGAGGCGACCCCAAAAGTGGAAAGTGATAACGCTCTTGTTGTAATTCATGCTAGATCTTCCTCTTCCATGCCCAAGGGTAAAGGAACAAATAAGAGAAAGCAAAATAATAAAAAAAGAGGGCTAAGTAGCAAGAAGACAAAAGTGGATGAAAAGCCCATAGGCAAATATTTCCACTGTAAGCAAAAGGGACATTGGAAGTCTCAATACCCAGATTATTTAGCCAAATGCAAGTAAGGTACTGGTTGTAACATTCCTCCCATGTGCACATTGACTGGTGACTACTTTATATAGAATGAATATTTGTATGAAAGCTCAGAACAAGAAATGATCAGTTTAATGAACAGAGCGTTATAGTGCGATAAAAATATTTAGGGACAAATTGAAAATTTGAAAATTTGGGGACTTTAATGGAATTTTGGATTTATTCTTCATGTACCCTAAATATTCAAATTGAAACTACTTTTAATAGAGTGAGAGTTTGGTGGTTTGCTCAGAATAAAAAGTGATTAGTAAAGTAAGTTATTAGAGATATTAAGGGCACTATCGTAATTTTGAACACAATCGGGCTTTTGATTGCAAATGGGAAAGAATTGAGAACTTTGGTTCCTACCATTGAATTCAGTAAAATTTATAGATTTCATTGGTGAAATAGAATATTTTTTTGACACAAACCGGATTTTAGTTCATTTCTGAGAAAAATTGAAAATGCTGTCAAAATAGAAATAAGCGGCGTAATATGATTGGTAGATGGAAATGAGTGTCAAAATACCATTGCATGAGTAAAATATTTATGTAATTATTAAATTGTAAAAGCTTATCAAATAAGCTTAAGAAATAAATAAGGATAACGGTGGAAAAATAAGGAAATGACACATGTCATGATAGCCCACAATAGCATTTAATTTCTCTTGACTTTGTGGCCAAAATTGGTCACAAATTGGACCATAATGGCGGTGGGCAGCAAGGAATTCATCCAAGAGAAGAACAAAAGGGAGGAGAGGAAGAAAAGAACGGAAAAGGAAAGAAAAGCTAGAAAAAAAATAGAGAAAAAGGGAAGAAGAGAGAGAAGAAGAGTTCTTGGAGAGAGAAAGGGAAACTTGAAGCATTTTTCAGCTAAATCAAGCTACAAACAAGGTAACATTCAAGCTTGATGAATTAAAGTTGTAGATTAAGTTACCAGTATTATTTTGATATCAATTTTGTTGGGAAATTCATGAGAATTATGAGAAATATTTGGAAATAGCTATGATTTTGGGGTAGTTGTGTGTGTTGTATATGGTGGTGCATTTGGAGGTATGTATGCTGTGTTTTATATGATGTTTGAGGGTGTTTTGAAGATAGTTTAAAGAGTTGTTCATGACATGAAAAATGGAAGGTGGAAATAAGATATCAAATGGTTTGTTGTTGAAGAAAACAGGATACTGTTGTTATTATTCAAAACTGTTGGTTTTGTTGTCGTTTAAATATGAAAGATTCTGATTATGCATGATAGGAATCAACAAGGATTACGTGATGTTTAGAAGATAAACAAAGACTTGCAATGATTAAACAACATATATATTGTATAGGAAAGAAAAGAGAATGGATTATGTGAAGAAAGGAAACAAAAATAGAAATTTGGTTTTGAAGAATTTCCGAACAGCTTTGAAGAATGAATAAACTGTACAAATTGGCTTGTTGTTCTGGAACCCCATGACCTGAACCTTATAGCTAAATGTCTTGGGATGATTTTGGGACCAATTTTACATGATTTGGAGTTGTGAATAAAAAGTTATGTTGAAAATACCATAAGCTGCCAAAACTGTGACGGGATTGGAAAGCTGAGATGTGGTAAGCAAAATTGAATCAAATGAGAAGGGAAATTAGTAGTTCATGAATTGGAAATCACCAAGGAATGTGTTGAGAATATTTTGGAACAAATTTGACATCATTTGGGCATGTGGATTGAAAGTTATGAGCAAAAACATATGATGTGCCAAAGCTGGAAATTGCAGAATTTTCATTAAAGAACAAAAAAAAATAATAATAATAAAAAATCATGAAGTGATTTTATTTATGTTCATGGATGAATGAGAAGTTAATTGGGTATATGAAGACGTTATATTCTTGTGAAGAAGAGGAAATAAGGAAATAGATTACAAGTATGCAAGTATTATATTTCATTTCAAGTATGTAATGAAATAGGAAATGAAATGATATCCTTAGAAGACAATATATTTGGCCATATATACATTGTCGTCGACAAGAATAGAATACTAAATGTGTTATGAATGATTATTATTGTAGGCCGTTCAATGTTAAACATTGGTGATGACTTAGTGAATTTTTATCTTGCTAAGTGATAAGCTATTCGAGGTAAGTCCCCACATCCATGTAACGTTTTCAATAAAGCTCTTTTGTGAGAAAAATATTATAAAGCATGCTAATTTATTTTATTGAAAATATTATGGATCATTTGGAAGCATAAATGATTATGCACTATTTAAGCATGCTTTATTTTGATAAGGCATACCCATATGATGAAATGATTTGGAAACCCTACATGAATTTCATTAAGCAACTTATGATTGCACTTCATGCATAAATGTTGCGAAAGCCATAGCATGAGAATATGATTTTATGAATTAACGAAACAGACCCAAATTATATGTCTTCAAATTCAAAGTCATTTCAGAAAAGAAAATATCTTTAGAATAGAAATGTTTTGGAATTGATTGGGTTGTGGAAATGTTGAGACATTGCTATAATCTCTGATGTGATGTGATCCTTGAGTACTCGAAGGGACTTTACACCTATACTAACTTATGTGGGCTTGAGAATGCCGTTCGGTTGGTTTTCACCTCCGAACTATGGTCTCTTATTTCATAGGGTGTTAGTATTTGATATTTAGTCGTCCTTAACTAGCACACGTTATCCAAAATGGAAACGAAGGGACAGACATGGGACACCCGAGCCAGTGTGGCATACCATGACAATGGTTATCATATGTGTAACCGCAGTGTATGTGCTGAGTTATTCATATTAATTAATGACATGGAATTGTAAATCTGGTAGGGCCAGTGTAGCAATATCGATTGGAATAATATTCCTTCCAAATGATATAGCAATGAATGACGTGGGATTGTAAATGTTGTACGGGCCAGTATGGCAATATCAATTGGAATAATATTCTTCCCAAATGAGATACCAATGCAAAATTTTGGATACTTAAACGTATTTTGAAAATAGGGAATGGTTTTTTATTAGAAGCCTAAAGCTTATATTATTCACCATGTTTTGGTGTTGAGAATTTATTTTCTCGAAGAAAAGAGTTATACTTCAACAATTTTATTATGAATTATTCTCAACATGAAATAACGATTTTTTTTTCACCATTCCAACAATTTTAATCATGCATTGCAACCATAGTGTTATTAAAACTTCTCACAACATACTACGGGACTTACTAAGATATATTATATCTCACACGAATTTTATCCATACTTTTCAGCTAGACTTTTGTGAGTACCTGGATTTGTATAAAGGGTAAGACCCGAAGAAGTTAGTTGATGTATTTTGTCATACCATCATTCGGGTTTAGATCCAGTAGACTTTGTAGCCGCAATTTGTGTAAGCAAATGTTCAGAGTATATGATATAATTTCTTTTGGAGCTATTAAGTCTCTACATTTGTTATTTATTAAATTGTGTCGTTATAAAGACCCCTTATCATTGTCCGCAACTATTCGGGCCCTGTAGTTGTAGGGTATTACAATTGGTATCAGTGCCTAAATTTAGGCATTCCCATAAGTTATTGAATTTAGATGCGGCCTAGTAGCCGGTTAAGTTATATAATTCGAAACTATCAGATTTAGATAAAATCAATCTTTAGAAATCAAAGGATGATTATTGTGGATTTGATCCTCAATAGCAGAATGTATAGTATATTAGAGCATATAATTGTGTTTACAGTTATAAGTCTATGAAAGTACAAAACCCTGTGGAGTTTGATATTGAGATAGGTAGGATATCTGAACATGAGGCACCTAAGTTGGTTATAATCCTTCTGATGAGTCAAAAAAAGAGAGTCGAGATAGTTATGACATCTTTGATCAACTTTATTGGCGAGGCTATTGAAGGTGGTGTAATAACAAATTATGCTGTAAGGGGTGACCCAAACTCGGCTGACAATATAAAAATTAAGGTTAGGGAATCCTTGAATTAGATATACCTGAGTATTATTTTGAGATAATGAATAGAGGACTTTATGCATTCAAGCATTCGGTGTATATATAGTATGATCGTAATAGTAGTTATAACTAGTAATTAAGGATTTGTGCACTGGTATAATGCACTTGTATAAAATTTTGCGTACCGAAAACCCTGTATTGTGGAAAATACAGAGAGGTGCAATTATACCAGCACTGTTGCATCATATTCCATTAGAACTTCAAAGTTAAGCGTGCTTGGGTAAGAGAAGTACTATGATAGGTGACCCCTGGGAAGTGACCTTAAAAGTTGAAGGAGAAGATTTGGAGGAATTTATACAAAGAAATAAAAGGGAATTCTAACATTTTGACTCTAAAAGACTTGGAGGACCTAGTTGACAGAAGAAAATAAATTTCCAGAAAGAGAGCTAATGAAGAAAGGTAAGTCATTCGTTGATTTTAGTATGAGAAGAGGAGCATAAAGCCATAAATTACCCTACTAAGATGATCTATAGGATGAGTGAATTCAAGAAGAACTTATATAGGATCGAGATCGGGACTTGTAAGGGATAATCAAGGCCTAATCTCAGCTTCCAAATTAAGAGAAAATAAACTATCGGTAAAAGCATAAATGGTCGCTTTGGATAAAGTGGATCTTAGAATGGTAACAAACAACAATAATTGTAGAAGGTAAAGTCTTACTGATGGCAAGAAGGCTAAGATTATGATAAGTCCAACTTTTCTTCATATTGCTTATCTTTTCGCGTAAGAAGTGTTTGGAGCATGACATATTGGTAAAAGATATGGTTCTGAATGAAAATTTCATATATGTATTTACAGATGACTATGATACTATACATGTCATGGATTGATTATTGTAATATCATGTTCCAATTGATTATAGAAACAAAGCGATAGATCTTTGTGAACCAGGCAATGATATATTGGAATTCTGGAGGAGAAAGAAAGTAAGAAAGAAAGATTACCTTATATCTGGAGTTACGGCTCAAAAATTGTTATAGGTGTTGCTCCAGAAAGAGAAGTTGTGATTACTATTCATTCAGTACTAGTTACAGAACCAATTGCAAGGCTTCTATAGAATGGTGCCAAAGGAGATGAAGGAATTTAAGAACAGTGGCATGAATTATTAGAATAAGGGTTTGTACGATCTAGTACACCTTATTGTGGAACACCTGTGGTGTTTGTGAAAAAGAAGAATGAAATATTAAGGATGTGTATAGATTATCATGGGTCAAATACAGTAACAATGAAGAATAAATATCTTTTGCCTATGGTTAACGAATTATTTGATCAATTTTAAGGAACAATATGTTTTCTAAATTGGACTTAAGGTAAGGATATTATCAGGTACAGATTTGGAAGAGGATATTCTAGAAACCGCATTTAATACACAATATGGACATATTGAATTTTCAGTGATACTATTTGGTGTTACTAATGCCTCTATTACATTCATGGATTGGATGCACTGAGTGTTTCAACCATATTTAGATAACCTTACCATTGTCTTTTAGACGATATCTTAGTGTATTCTGTAAATCCTCAGGGACATAAAGTATATTTTCAAAAGATGTTGGAAAATTGCGAGAAACTAGGGTATACATAAAATTTACCAAATTTGAATTTTGGTTACTTAAAATAGCATTTTTGAAGCATGTGATATCTAAGGAAGGAATCACAGTAGATCCTATAAAGGTTGAGGCAGTGATGAATTAGAAACTCCTAGAGACTCCAAAAAAGGTACAAGGAAAAATTCTCTATGTAAAAGTGCAAAAGGAGTTTCCCAAAATTGAAGTGAAGATAAGTTTTAACATTTTCCCCTAATGGATAAACTCTATAAGATAGACCCTGACACCCTTAAGGAAAGATTAGAAGAAGTATTGATATAAGAAACAATAGTAAGAGCATATATCTCAAGAAAACTGAAACCTCATGAAGAAAAATAGAAGATGTTAAGGAAAGAAAAAAATCCCAAGTAAATGATGTCGTAATTCTTGGAGGCCAGTATTAGATTCCAAGGCCAGTTGCTAGGAAGTAAGGTATTTTAGTAAGGTACCTCGAAGAAAGTATATAATCCACCTAGAGACGGCTAAGATGTATCGTGACTTAAAACGGTATGACTGGTGGATTGGAATGACATTTCTCAATTTGTAGCTTGATGTTTCATGTATCAATAAGTAAAAGACGATCAGTAACGATCTGGAGGGTTACTATAACCGTTGCCCATACTATCATAGAAGTAGAGTGAAATTTCCATAGATTTCATAACGGGATTACCTTGATAGTAGGGTTAAGAAATACTATTTGTGTTGTAGTGGATTGGTTAACTAAAATCGACCATTTTCTCCCTATCAAATAACAGGACTCTTTGGAGGAAACTGAGCAAGATATATATGTAGGAAGTACTTAGATTGTACGAAGTACCCTTCATTATTGTATTTGACTATGTTTCGAAATTTACTTTCAAAGTTTGGGGTAAGCTACAACACTCGTCTAGGATAACATTGAAATTTAGCACAATAGTATACATGCAAATAGATGGACAAATGGAACAAGTGATTAGAATATTGGAAAACATGTTGTGGGTCTGTATCTTAGATTTGGAACTAAGTGGATTGATAATTTAGCATATGCGAAGTTTGCATACAATAATAGGTATCAGACGACAAATAGAATGACCCTATTCGAAGCTTCATATGGAAGAAAGTGTCAATCACCTCTATATTGGGAAGAAATTAATGCCTCAGTATATTAGACCTTTTCCAATCATAGAATGGATCAGAAGTGTAGCATATTAATTGGATTTTTCAACATAACTACAAGGAAATTTGAATTTTGAGGACGAAATTCCTTAAAGGAGGGGAGATTGTAACATCCCTTCCTTGTATACTTTGACTGGTAACTACTTTATATAGAATTAGTATTTGTATGAAGGCTCAGAACAAGAAATGATTAGTTTATTGAACTGAATGTTTTGGTGCAATAAAAATATTCAGGGACACAATTGGAAATTTGGGGACCTGAATGGAATTTTGAATTTGTTCTACCTGTACCCTAAATTTTCAAATTGTGACTACTTTTAATAGAGTGAAAGTTTGGGGATACACTCAGAACAAAAAGTGATCAGTGCGATGAGACGAGTATTCTGGTATAAAGTAAGCTATTAGAGGTATCAAGGGCATTATCGTAATTTTAATCGCGATCGGGCATTCGACCGCAAATTGAAAATAATTGAGAATTTTGGTTCCTACCATTGAATTCAGTGAAAATTTATAAATTTTGTTGGTAAAATAAAATATTTTTCAGATACGGACAGGATTTTAGTTCATTTTTGAGAAAAATTAAAAATGCGGTCGAAATAGAAACAAGTGGCGTAATATGATTGGTGGATGGGAACAAGTGTCAAAATACCATTGGATGAGTGAAATATCTATCAGATTATTAAATTGTAAAAGCTTATCAAATAAGCTTAAGAACTAAATAAGGATAATGGTGGAAAAACAAGGAAATGACACATGTCATGATAGCCCACAATAGCATTTAATTTCTCTTGACTTTGTGGTCAAAATTGGTTACAAATTGGACCATAATGGCAGTGGGCAGCAAGGAATTCGTCAAAGAGAAGAACAAGAGGGAGGAGAGGAAGAAAAGAAATGAGAAGGAAAGAAAAGCTAGAAAAAATAGAGAAAAAGGGAAGAAGAGAGAGAAGAAGAGCTCTTGGAAAGAAAAAGGGAATCTTGAAGCATTTTTCAGCTAAATCAAGCTACAAATAAGGTAAACATTTAAGCTTTATGAATTAAAGTTGTAGATTGAGTTGCAAGGATTATTTTGATATTAATTTTGTTGAAAAATTCATGAGAATTATGAAAAATATTTCGAACTAGCTATAATTTTGGGGTAGTTGTGTGTGTTGTATATGGTGGTGCATTTGGAGGCATGTATACTCTATTGTATACGATGTTTGAAGGTGTTCTGAAGATGGTTTAAAGAGTTGTTCATGACTGTAAAAATGGAACATGGAAATAATATATCAACTGGTTTAGTTGTTGAAGAAAACGGGATATTGTTGTTATTATTCAAAACTATTGGTTTTGTTATTGTTTAAATATGAAAGATATTGATTATGCATGACTGGAATCAAGAAGGATTATGAAATGTTTGGAAGATAAACAAAGGCTTGTAATGATTAAACGACATATATATTGTATAGGACAGAGAAGAGAATGGATTATGTGAAAAAGGGAAATAAAAATAGAAATTCTGTTTTGAAGAATTTCTAAGCAGCTTTGAAGAACGAATATACTGTACAAATTGGCTTGTTTTTCTGCAACCCCATGACTTGAAACTTGTAGCTAAATGTCTGTGGATCATTTTGGGACCAAGTTATATAATTTGGAGTTGTGAATAAAATGTTATGTTGAAAATACCACAAGCTGCCAAAACTGTGATGGGATTGGAAAGCTGAGATGTTGTAAGCAAAACTGAATGAAATGAGAAGGGAAATTAGTAGTTCATGTTTTGGAAATCAACAAGGAATATGTCGAGGACATTTTGGAACAAATTTGACATCATTTGAGCATGTGGATTGAAAGTTATGACTAAAAACAATGATGTGCTAAAGCTGAAAATTGATGAATTTTCATTAAAGAATAAATAAATTTATGAAGTGATTTTATTTATGTTCATGGATGAATGAGAAGTTAATTGGGTATATGAAGACGTTATATTCTTGTGAAGAAGAGGAAATAAGGAAATAGATTACAAGCGTGCAAGGATTAAATTTCATTTCAAGTATGGTATGAAATAAGAAATGAAGTCATATCCTTAGAAGACAATATATTTGGCCTTATATATATTGTCGTCGACATGCACAGAATACTAAATGTGTTATGAATTATTATTATTGTAAGCCGTTCATTGTTAAGCATTGGTGACGACTTAGCCAATATTTATCTTGCTTAGCAATAAGCTATTCGAGGTAAGTCCCCATATCCACGCAACGTTTTCAATAAAGCTTTTTTTTTGAAAAAAAAAATATTATAAAGCATGCTAGTGTATTTTATTGAAAATATTATGAATCATTTGGAAGCATAAATAATTATGCACTATTAAGCATGCTTTATTTTGATAAGTCATACCTATATGATGAAATGATTTGAAAATCCTGCATGAATTTCATTAAACAACTTATGATTGCATTTCATGTATAAAGGTTGTGAAAGTCATAGCATAAGAATATGATTTTTATGAATTATCGAAACGGACCCAAATTTTATATGTTCATATTCAAAGTCATTTTGGAAAAGAAAATATCTTTAGAATAGAAATGTTTTTAAATTGATTGGGCTATGGAATTGTTGAGACATTTCTATAATCTTTAACATGGTGTGATCCTTGAGTACTCAAAGGGATTTTACACCTATACTAATTTACATGGGCTTGAGAACGCCCTCTGGTTGGTTGCTACCTCTGGACTGTGGTCTCTTATTTCATGGTGTACTAATATTTGATATTTAGTCGTCCTTAGTACCCGTTATCCAAAATGGAAATAGTGGGATGGGCATGGAACACTCAGGCCCGTGTGGCACACCATGACGATGGTTATCAAATGTTTAATCATAGTGTATATGCTAGGTTATTCATATTAATTAATGACGTGAGATTTTAAATCTTGTGCGGGCCAGTATGGTAATGTCAGTTGGAATTCCTTCCAAATGAGGTAGCAATGCATGATGTGGGATTGTAAATCCTGTATGGACCAGTGTGGCAATATTGGTTGGGATAATATTTCTTCCAAATGAGATAGCAATGCAAAATTTTGGATATTGGAGTATTTTGAAAATACAGAATGATTTTTTATTAGAAGCTCAAAGCTTATATTATTCACCATGTTTTGGTGTTGAGAATTTATTTTCCCAAAGAAAAGAGATATACTTCAACAATTTTATTATGAATACTTCTCAACAAGAAATATTGATTTTTGTTCACCGTTCCAACAATTTTAATCATGCATTGCAACCACAGTGTTATTAAAACTTCTCACATCACACTACGAGACTTACTGAGATATATTATATCTCATACAAATTTTATCCATACTTTTCAAGTAGACTTTTGTGAATACCTGGATTTGTATAAAGGCAAGACCCGAAGAAGTTAGTTGATGTATTTTGCTTTACTATTATTCGGGATTAGATCTAGGAGACTTTGGAAGCAAATGTTTAGAGTATATGATGTAATTTCTTTTGGAGCTATTAAGTCTTTGCGTATGTTATTTGTGAAATTGTACTATTATAAAGACGCTTTGTTAGTACGACGGGGCAACATCTGCAACTATTCGGGCCCTATAGTTGTAGGGTGTTACCCTTGTGAGTTATCCTACATTAAAATTTTCTTAGTGGTTGATTCTATAAATACTTGAATAGTAGGTTCTGGAGCTACTAATCGTGTTTGCAATTCATTACAGAGGTTCTATGTAACTAAACATCTCAATAAAGAAGGACATACTCTAAAGGTTAGCACAAGTCTGGAAGAACTATTAGAGATATTTATCATTATTTTGATAATAAACATTTGATTTTGAAAGATTGTTATTATGTTCCCGACATGTACCAAAATTTGATTTTAATTTCTTTGTTATTCAAACAAAAATATTCTGTTAAATTTCATAAATTTTTAGTGGAGATATTTTTGAATAACTCTTTGATATGTCATGGATATTATACATATGTTTTAAAACCTACCAACAGTTCATTGTATCATACTGAATCTAACAAATGCATTAAGTTATCTACTACTAATGAGACTCTCTTATAGTATCTTAGACTTGGTTATATTAATTTGAATAGGATTCAAAGACTTATAAAAGAAGGCCCTTTAAGTGACTTAAAGGTGGAACTCTTTCAAATTTACGAATCTTGTTTAGAAGGTAAAATGACTAAAATATCCTTTCATTCGAAAGGAAATAGAGCCAAGGAAATCTTAAAATTAGTGCATTTTAAAATATGTGGACCAATAGGTGTCCTAGTAAGAGGTGAGTATAAGTATTTTTAACTTTTGTAGATGATTACTCAAGATATGTAGATGTTTACTTAATGACTTATAAATCTTATGCCTTAGAAAAATTAAAAAAAGTTAAGGTTAAGGCTAAGAAGAAGTTAGGAAAGAACAATGAGATACTTCAATCAGATCGAGGTGGAGAATATCTATCTTATGTTTAGAACATATTTTTTAGAAAATGGGATTTTATACCAACTAAATGCACCAAGCACTTCTCAACAAAATGGAGTTGCCGAAAAGAGAAATATGACTTTGTTAGCAAATGGTTACAAAAACTTGTACCCTAGATTCTAGTGGTAGATTCGTATTTGTCTCACTTAACATGCCAGGTTTTAGTGGGAGAGAAATAGAAGTTACGCCTTCTATGCCCATTGACTCTTCAACACATAGAATAGAAGAATTTTTGCGCCCCTGTTCAAGCTCCAGTTGTTGAGGAATCAGCAGAACAAGTTCCAGTCAACAAGGAGGAAGAAAATCCAATCCTCCAAGAACCTCCACAACTTAGACGTAGTGGAAGAGTCATTCGACGTCCCTCTAAATAATTACTTTATGGAGAGACTTTTCAAACAATCTCTATTGAGGAAGAAGAGGATCCTACTATTTATATAGAAGATATAGAGGATGTAGACGTAGACCATTAGAGGAGTCCAATGGATTTAGAAATGAAATCCATGTAACTAACTCTATCTAGGAACTTGTAGACTTACCTAATGGGTAAAACCTATTAGGTGCAAATGGTCTACAAAAAAAAGACAGGAGTAGACGGAAAAGTGGAAACTTTTAAAGTTAGATTAAGTGTTAAGAGTTATACCCAATGAAAAGGTATTAACTATGAGGAAACCTTCTCACTTATGGCCATGCTAAAATCTATAAAAATTCTCTTATCCATTACTGCTCACTTTGATTATGAAGTATGACAAATGGACATCAAGACAGCATTCCTTAATGGAAATATTGACGAATGTATTTATATAGTACAACCAGACGGCTTTATCCAAGAAGGTCAAGAACATAAAGTTTGCAAATTGAACAGGTCCATTTATGGGCTTAAACAAGCATTTAGATCTTGAAATATCAGGTTTCATAAAGCATTAAGTTCTACAATTTTAGTCAGTATCCTGATGAACCTTGTGTCTACCAAAAAATTATAGATGGTAAGGTATTTTTTTTTTCTCATATTATATATTGATGAAATCCTTCTTATTAGCAATGATGTAGCAACATTAACATCAGTGAAAAACTAGTTGGGTAAACAATTTGATATGAAAGACTTGGGAGAAGCATGATATGTATTATGTATTCAGATCCTTCAGGATATAAAAAATAAACAAATTGCTTTATCCTAAGCTTCATTATTAACAAAATATTGGCTAGATTTCCAATACAAAATTCCAAGAAAGGTCTATTACCTTTCTGACATGGAATTCAGTTGTCACAAAAATATAGCCCTAAAACTCCTAATGAAATTAAGTACATGAAACGAGTTCCTTATGCATCTGCTGTAAGAAGTCTTATGTATACTATACTTTGCACTCATCCAGACATTTGCTATGTTGTTGGAATGGCCAGTAGATACCAGTCAAATCCAAGGCCAAAACTAGATAACAGTAAAACATATACTCAATTATCTTCACAGAACTCAAGGATATATGCTAGTTTACTCGACTCCAAAATTGGTATCTATATGTTACACTTATTCTGATTTTTAAGCTAATAGGGATTTTCACAAGTCCACTTCTAGCTCCATTTTCACCTAGATAGTGGTGCAGTTGTATGGAGGAGTATTAGACAATCTTGTATTGCTGACTCTCTTATAGAAGTTGAGTATGTGGTAGCTAAAAAAGTGGTATGGTTGAAAATGTTCTTAATAGAACTTGAGGTGGTTCATTCTACATCTCAAGCCATCAGTTTGTACTGTGACAATAGTTTTGTTGTGACAAATGTGAAAGAACCACACAGCTATTAGTGTGGCAAACAAATTGAACGCAAATATCACATACTTAGGGAGATTGTTCAATGTGGAGATGTAGAGGTATAAAAGATTTCTTTTATTGAAAATCTTGTTAATCTTTTTACTAAAAGTTTACTTGTAGTAGTTTTTCGTAGTCATATCAAAAGTATAGGTATTTTTGACTTGTCTCATTTACTCTAGGACAAGTGGGAGCATTTTGTTAGATTTACCCTTCGAGTAAATACAACATTTGTATTTTAAAATTAGATAAAGTCTGTTTTATATATTTCTATATATGTATGAGCTTATTTTGTCCATGAACTATTTAGATATTGGAAATCAAGTGTTTATTTGTTAAATATAGAAAGGTTTGATTTATAATTTAATTTGAAAAAACGATCTAAAATAAATTTAGGCAATTTATTTTGATGAGATCGTCTTGATTATATTGAAGTTTATCTTTAATTTTGGTAATAAAATTAAGGATATATTTTGATATATTGGATAGGACCATCAATATTAAATTTGTGGAATAGATCATACAAATTAAATATTACAAGATTGTTGTGTATAATACCTTAATCCTGAGCAAATAATGATCTTATATTTACTAACTTGAAGTTCCTTGAGTTACCAAAGAGTGAGATTAATTTAATAATCAATATCTTGGTATCTTGAAAATTAAAGTGAAATAAATATGGAATAATTATTGTGTAATATGAAATCCGTCACCTTTAATAGGTAAGATAATTTCCTCATAAGTTCTTCTAAGGGACGGTTAAATCTGAGTTCATTGATTCAATAGTGTCTATTGAATTCAATTTGTAAATGTGACGTGATAACATGATCCTACCAAATTGAAAATGAGAATTGAGGATTTGAATAAGGGGTACTCTGATCATATTACCTCATTCAGAGTATTATGTTGATTGGTAAGGGTAATTTGTTGGATTGATCGATCATAAGATATAATTATTGACTCTAGTAATTTTAATTATCTTGAGAGTGTAGTTACATTCTTTTAGTGAAGTGAAACGTAATTAATAAATTGTTTTGAGTTGACAAAATAATATATTAGAGTTTACTCTAAGTGTATCCAGTCAGGTCCTTCAATGGCTCCTAATTATGAAATAATAATAAATTATAAATACTTATAATTTAATTAATACAAATTGCAAAAAATTAAAAATCATATTTGAGATAGATTAGGATAAGTGGGGATGGTTGTATCAAACTATACTTGTATTGAACTATTAGGATTCATATTTAATATAGAATAAAAAATATATTAGTTTAAGACTCTATATCAGTGACGTGAGAAACTACGTTCTCTCAGCTTTGTGTGAGTCTATCTTTAATAAATACCTCAACAAAGAGAGATAAAAATACGATAGATAATTTTTTGATCTTGAAAGATTACATTGAAGAAGAATTGAAGGTTTGGAGTATTACTAAAAATATAAACTTCTCGAATCGTATTTTAAAAGACGATATTTATAAAGATATGATTCGTTTATTATGTATTTATAAGATTTAGTCTAATTAATTTACAAATATATCAATCATATTCCTAACATAAAAAAATAAAAAAGATCTAAGGATACGTTGGATAGATTCAACATCTTGCAAATATTTTGAAATTTTCAAGGGAATAATAAATTGACGATAAAAAAAAAAAAAAAAAAAGCTAAGAGTTTGTCCTCTCAAAATTTGAAAACAAAGCTGTCAGATTTCAATCAAACTACTTCATAGATTCTAAATCTTAATAAATACCATTGAAAATTTTAATTCATTTAAAAATTTAAAAATTCTAGAAAATTAGAATAGAGATTTCAAGTCCAGCGAACAAATTAGTCACTTTGCATTATATAATAACATAAATTATAGCATTGTCATCTAGAGTGATAATAATACTTAATAATTGTGATAACTCAAACTTTTGATCTTTACAGCTTTTGTAGAAGATGGGGTAGTTTTGTCATTTCATGACGATTTTTATCCAAAACTAATTAATATATTCAGAATTTCCAATATATTACCGCCTTGGTTTTGGTTGCCTAAAATAATTGTTTTTCGTTTTTTCTTTTCTAAGCCAAACACCGTTTTAAGCTGTTTTTATAGCTTTTTTTGTTTTTTATTTTAGTTCAGAAAAAAGCTGAAAATTGGACAAGCAATCTGGGAGGTGATTTTCCATTCTTTTCCCCTCTCAAAAATACTTTTGCTTGAACAACTAAAAAGTGTCACATTATTCAAATAAAACCAATTTAACGAGTCAATTCTATCAATGGTGCTACAATAGTAATAGTTCAATATAGTTAAGGTTTCCTATTTTAGTCTGGTTTGGTTCTAAACCTTTAGGTGAAACAAATCATATCGACTTTGATATTTTAAAAAGGTTAACGTTGGCCTAGAGATCACTACTAGAGATTCCTTTTTCTGCAACCTAAATTTTTGGTTCTAAAAAAGTTCATTTTCGTGTATTACCTTTTTCAAGCATAGATATTGCAAGCATAGGATATACGTATTGTATTACCTTTTTCAACGAAAATATTTTGTGAGAAATTATAAGAGTAAATCTAATCAAATTATTTCCCACCAATTTTTTACCATCACAATTTTGGTCACAAATGAGCAATTCCGATGATTCCTTCCGCGGAAAATACTTTTTTTTTTTTTACATAACGAATATTAATTTCAAAATTAATATTTTTAATTAATTAGTATTTGTGATAGATTTTGTCGTCCCAATACTTTTCAAATAACCACAAAAAGAATTTAGATTTTTTATTTTTTGTCCAATTTACAAATGTCCATTAATCTTATTTTCCAATTAAAAAATGTTAAAAATTTACAACCGCCCCCCTCCCCCCGGTCTCTTGCTTCTATTTGTATATTATCAGTTCCTATAAGCATTATACTAAAACTGAAGGACAAAACAAGTAGTTTTCCCCATTCAAAACCAAAAATCCATACAAACTTGAATTAGTAGCATCGACTTCGTTATTGTTTTCAAAATTAAACAAAGATAGTATCATTTGGTCTTGAAAGAAAAGACACAAAAGTTTTCAATTCGACATAATATATATATATATATATATATATATATATATATATAAATATATATATATAAATCCACACACATATCTTACTGATCCGTATTTATTAGGTAAACTAAATAACAATCATGTTACCCATGTCCACCCTTGCCAAAAAAAAATTAAGTTTCTACAAGTCCAAAAGTTAATATTAAAGGAATATCAATTACAGATACACAAATACACAAGGCATTATTCATTCCGATAACTCTATTCAAAAGAACAATCATTCGAGAGGTTCATGATACCTATATAAATTTCGATCTATTGCGTGTCTAATGAACCATTTATTTGAGAAAATTTCTTGACTTAATACAGATTACTCATATTTTCTATATAATAAGCATCAAGCAACTTTTGCAGGTAAATCACAAAATGCAATAGCACTAGTAACAGGTAAAATGTAAGACATCTATGAATTAGAAAATCTCCGATGAAAACTAACAAAATAATGATTTCTAAATAGCAGCTTTAGAAGAAAAACACTAGTGAAATGATAAATATAAAAGAAATAAAAGAAACTATCAATGTTTAGAAAAACCTAAAAACAAATGTAGTTTCAACAGGTCACTAACTGATAGATTAATTAAGAACTGCAATGTGAAACACATTCAAATCACTGATGTGTCAGGATCAATAAATGTTACCTTTGACTATAATAAATAACTGCAGTCAACCATAAATCGGGGACAAATTTGATAATCTCACTTATACAAACCTCCTCATTTCATTATAGTTCCATTCAACCTTCACTGCCTTGTCACTTGCTTCCTCATTGACCTGCAAGCAGCATCAAGCCTTTTGTCACTTTGTTCAGATTTAATTTGATAGTTGACAACAGATACATAATCAAGTAAAAGAGATGCCTTCAGTTTTCCCAACTACTCAGTAAATGCCAAACTACTTGTCACCTACATTTTGAGTTCTGTAGTAAAACCTTTATACAAAAATCCATTTAAGGCCTCAATTATACTTCTATGCAGACGTGCACTTGATACCATAAAAGGTAATAAAAGCCCATCACTCTAAAAAAATTTGGGGTTCCACTGCTGCCATTAGTTCTTTGAGGTTTACACTGCGTATAAATAAAAATTTCTCCATTATTCACACGAACACACAGACACACATGTAATTATCATGATTTCATCCCACTCTAGCACGTTCCATTACGACAAGACCAAGGTGTAGGCTGAACTTGCCAACACACACTGAGGTCATAACCGAACCAATTAAACATGTGCTGACAAACTATCCTTACCAAGAGACATTGACGCCCTCATCGACTTGGAGGTCTGTGATAGAATCTATATGTGCATCATATATGCATTATGCAACGGAAATTAAGGAATCTAAGCAAGAGGACCGCATGCATGTGAAACAAACGGATCAAAAGCAAGAAGATATACCTTCAGTGATGTCTCTGTCGTTTAAAATTTTCTTCCTTCTGTTGAGGCGCGATCCAACAATACTAGAGATCCTTATCGTCGCCACTGGAGTCAAAGCGTTGAACTCCCTCCAATAGTGTCTACACAGAGGAAACTCAAGAAACCAAATCTCTGTGCTAGCAGAGAAGAGTGGTGGCTAGGACAAAACCAGAGAAGAAAAGAAGAAGATCTTTCCGTGAGGGTTTTATTTTTCCTGAGAGCTTACCAAAAAAACTCCTTATGTGCCTCACAGAAGATAAAATCGCCTTCTAAGGGGAAAAAAACGCTGAACCTCACGTAAAAATCTTCCAATTTGAATAATAATCAAATTAGAATTCATCAAATTGTAATTGGAACCTTTTAGTTCTTATAATTATAATTTGGCCTAGAAATTATAGCTAATTATAATTTGGCTCAAATAACTTCTACTTCTCATGATTAACCCTATAATGTTATCATATAACACCTCGAGTACATAATTGTAACACCCCACTACCTAGGCCCACTAGGGCCAAGGATGTTGCCCCATCCAAAGGATAAGGGGTCTTTATAACTAGGTCACATAAATAAAATAGCGGAATAAAAATAATATTTTAATTTAAAATTTATTACAACCTAAGAATAAATCCAAGAATACCAAAAACAAATCCATAATAAAATTTATCCACTCTCATCTCCCTAAAGCACTACACAAAATAAATTATCAGAAAATCCTTCAAGGCAGGTAATATCTAGCTACTCATTCCCACAGCAGGTTCGACTTGAAATCATGGTAAAAATGGTGATGAGACAAAAATCTCAGTATGTCCGTATGTGCTTTGAGTGTCCAGTGAGAACAGTTCGTGAATGTAAAGTATACATCTTTATAAGAGAAATACTGGCAAGCAATAAACATTAGTCAAAATCAAGAGTGGTGTTTTGGCTTTTCCAACCATATAATTAATAAAATCAACCACTCAAAAGAAATGATCATGGGTTACCACACGTTGGGCCCCATAACCGGTCAGAATGCCGACACTTTGTGCAGGCTGACAAAAGGTAGGTGATCGGCTTACCGGGCATGATATTCCTCCTTCTCTATACCCAAACAACAACTGGTTGTCCATTTCGGCAACACACAGTCACTTGACTGAAAAAAAAAACTGCTAGCTCGGACCGGCACGACATACTGGACTGACATCCTATCCGGGGAGGACTTCCCTCTCAGAGGTGGCCACCTACTGAGAGACTCACCCTAACCCTTCAAATATTAGTCCTAACAGTCCACCCTTATTGAGTACTCAACGTAACTTACCTCACTTGGGGAAAAAGGAACAAAACATAGTTCCACTTGAAAATGGCAATTAAGGGTTTCCAAAACCTTTGTCAAAATCAGTTTTAGAACGAGTTTCGAGTTTGAGTAAATTTGCTTATTGATTTTCAAATAATTTATTTGACGGAAATAAGACAGGAGACAATCCTCAATTGCCTTTACAGAAATGAATGTCCATGCACTCTACATTTGGCTTGCCATAATAAACATTTTGCATCAAGTAGGTTTTATCCAGGAGCTTACCTGATCCTTAGCTCGAGATAAAATAAAGGTCCTCAATAGCTGACCTAACCCCGCCTGGGGTAAAAATAAACCACAATCAAACTCAAGTCAATATTCACTTTCACAAATAAAACTAGCTCAACTCACTACTACCATGATCTTAGTGTCCCAAGCTTTATGGCCAAATAATAAATAAAAAGGTTTATCAGCTAAGTCTAATTTGATATTTAAAATAATTAGTGTTTTGTGAAATAGGTATTAATATGTTGAAGGTTTAATTTTTACTAAGAATAATTTAGAGTTTATTTGATGAAGAGTCCTAGGTGGTATTAGGTAAACTAATGATTTACTAATAATTAATTGTTTGAAAATCATTGCTAACTAAAATTAGTTGAAAATAAATTTTAATGGGTCTTCATTAAAAGCTAATAAATAATTTTTAACAAGTTTTGATTAAAAGATAATAATTGAAAGGTGTCAAATTTTAAGGATATTTATGAATATAAGGCTTACAAAATTAATATTTTTACTAATTATGATTATTTTCATAAAAGGCTTTATTTGATATTATCATTTTATATAATATATATATATATATATATTATTTTCTATATTTATTTGACTAAAATATCCTTATTATATATATAATAATCCAAATCTACCCTTCCTAGGGTTTTTCGAAATTACTAGCAAGATTCATATTATTAAACATTTTATTGAAGAAATAAAATTTAACTTAGGGACAACTAGGTCATGATCACAATTCCCCTTGCTAACTATAATCATGAACATATACTCCAATTCAATTCATCAAACCATCCAAATCATGAATAAAAGCATGGATCTAAATTTATCAAGGCATGATCCAACCTCTACTAACATAAACATAATCATGGCTTTAATAATCATACATGAATATAAATCCTATTCATCATAGATGACATAATCTCTAGTATACTTGATCACAAATATTACCTATGACATGGAGACATGCATTAAACCCTAAAAACACCATACAATCAACCAAGATAATCAACTCATGCATAAATCCCATCTCTATCATAAACACATATTTATTCATGCTTCAATCTCTACTCATCACAACAATACATGCTCAAATCCTATTCATAATCCATCTCCTACTAATATCATCCTAAAGACATGAATCTAGAATTTAAAAGGAGGGTTGAAAAGGCTTACTTGATTGATGAGTACCTTGAAGGAGTTTCAAATGGATCTCAACTCCTAGATGTCTAAATCCGTCCAAGAAAGATGAAGAAAGCATGGCCATTGGTGAAGAACCATTCAGCCAAGAAAAAGAGAGTGTTCGGCCAAGAGAGAGAGAGAGAGAGAGAGAGAAAAGAGAAGAAGAGAGTCCATTAGCATGCTTATTCATATATATATATATATATATATATATATATATTCATTAGAGATCAAAGATTAGTGAAGATGAAGTTGTTTGAACAAACTTACATTGAAGGTGTTCTTGAGCCTTCACAAAAATACTGATTTTTTATACAAAATAGTGAGTTGGATTTTGGAGTTTGATGTTAAAAATGGTATGGATGGACTCACAGCAGTGAGTAGATGAAATCTGAAATTTTTGGAAGAAGTTTGAAGTGGTTTGGAGAGGTATTAGGTGAAAGAAAGGAGTAGGTGTTCTTGGTGTTCTATGTGTGCTTGAAGGTTGAAGAAAATGGAGGAATTTTGGGTTTGTGGTTGCCGAAATTCTGTGTGTGCAGTGGCCGAATTGTTTGTGTAGTTTAGGAAGATGGTTTTTTTGGTTTGAAAGGAAAAGAAAAGGCTGGTTATTGAAATCATAAAAGAATATTTTTGGGGATCAAATTTGGAAACAAAATATAGCAAGAATATATTTGTTCAATGGAAGCTTTTTGCAGCTGCTATGGCCGAATTGTTGCTCTGTGATTTGGCTGGATGAAAGCTGGTTGAAGAAGGTTAATGGTGGCCGAAAAGAAGGAGTGTAATGGTGAAGGGAAGGTCTGGTTGTTTGAGGGACATTTTATGGAAGGTTGCTAAATTAAGTTTGCTGGAATTTTGGTATCTAATCAAGGCATGATTGCAGTGATTTGTTGGAGATATTTTCAGGCAGCAATGTCTGATTTTCGTGTAGAAGCTTGGGGAAGACAATTGAGTTCAGTTCATAACTGTTTAAGAGTGGTTTGTGCAGAAGAAAGATGAAGTTTTGGCTAGGGCTGGAATAGGAAACAAAGCTGAAAAATTACTACACAGAATTTCGCCATTGCTGGAATTTTTTTGGGCAATTTTGGCTGCCATTTTCCAGCCAGGTTGCAAAGAGTTTGAAGGAGATTTCAGAGGCCTTTTATGGCTGGTTTCCAACTTTCTTCATGGAGGAAAAACGTGGCTAAGGAGCTGGGAGAAAACTGGAAGAAAACAGCTTGGTTGAAGACCACCAAAGCTGCGATTTCAACCAGAAATTTTTCTGGTTTTGCACAGCATTTGTGCAACACGAAATTAACTAGAAATTTTTAGATTTCAAGCTGATCAAAAGGGTCATTTTCTGACAGCATTTGGGAGGGAATAATGGCTGAGAATTTCGACACCTTGAAGGCACAAGAACCTAGCTACATGAAGGAAAATGAACCTAGCTAGAGCGAAGTTTAGAAGGTTCACTAGGGGAATTAATTCTCTTGGAACCTTCCCCATCTCTTCCACATTTTCGGTCCATAAGATGTCTTTCCCTTAGACATTTTGAACCTTCAAAGCCATAGCACTTTATTGAAATTTCTAGAATGAAATTGGCTAGAACAAATTTGTCCAATCTAATGAATTGATAATTAGGAAAAATTAAAGATCAAGGAGGAATGAATTCCCTTAGGAATTTTTGAGTAGGGCACAAGAATAGGATTAGAGTACTCCTATCATGTCTCCCCTAGAACAACACCTCTACCCTATGCTAAAGCATTTAAGGCCGAAAGTACACATTCCCAAGCAAAAATAAAATTTAATCATGCTAAAGTTCCAATGATAGAATTTGAACCCACGACCTCAAGAATTAATTCCAAAGCTCTAACTACTACACCACAACAACTCTTGTTCTTATTTTCTCTCTAAAATATTTTTCCTATTTAATGCTCAAGCTATCTCCCTATTTCCACCTTAAGCAAAAATTATCATTTTACCCTTCGTACTCACTAATCATATCCAGGCCCTCTAGACTAGAAAACACAAATCCAAAGCACATAAAATCATATAAAAATATATTTAAACATGCAATAAAATATGATATGCATCACAACCCTCTTACTCTAAGGTTGGTTTTGACTGGGGTTTCACAATAATCCTCAATTGTGTGTGACCTATCAGGTTCCCCAGCCTATTGGTAGCGAATATGAATTAATCCAAATATTTTTTAGATTAATAATCCTTAAAAGATTCTAGAATTAATCTATTAATTCCAAACAGAATTAGTTTATTAATTCATCAATTAATAAACACATATTCAGCAGATTATGAGCGGTATCTAGCAACACATCATGACCACCCAAGAATTCAGGAAGTCAAGTGGCTTGACATGAACCCTTCAATAACAAACTATAGTGCAATAAACTCCTTTCACCATACAATACCCCATTCGGTTTATAGTACGGAATTAGTACCAACTCCCTCTAGAATATATATTAATTTTGGCTCGAATATATTAGTACTTGTACTAGAAATCCACTACTCAACATGTGTTTCAATTAGAACTGTTTCCAATACACAATAACTTTGGCCAAGGATTTCACGAGTAGTAATTCTTACAAGTGGCCGTGAGATATTCGTCCCTATTATTAGGAGTGGTGAATCCTTTATTGACCCTCTCAACTACTTTCGTTTACCTCACATTGTACCTAATATCTATTTCTTAGGCGGCCCTCGATCTGGCTCCAGAGATTGGAATCAAAGTATAATGCTCAACAAATAAAGTAATCTCAAGTCTAAGGATACTTGCACATTTGTTATAGCGAGATTCTACCACAGGCACTACATAGTAATCCATGTGATTATCTCATAATCAGGTCATCCAATGTACTTGTTCTATTAACAAGCATCCACGTGTTAACTTTGAGTATCTCAATACTCGCGGATATGAGAACCACTGCCTGATCAGATCAGGAAATCTAACACGTGCTAATCTTAATATATTAATGATGTTCTTATCTCATTAATACTATGACTACGGATTATTTAAGTACTAATACTATATAGTGTAGTAGGAATCTCATATCATGATTTCCTTAACATAGTGTTGTAGTAGGGACTTTATCTAATATTTAGTTTACATAAAATAAATTGAAAGATAAATAAAGGCTTTTATTAGAAAGCAAAAGTGTCATATACAATTTACAAGTGATTGCCTCTAGAGCAAAACATTAACAAACTCTCACTTGCACTAGAGTCAATCATTCATGTATCTAATACCGAATGACTCAAAATCACTATCATGTTTCTTCTGAGATAGTGATTTTGTAAGCGGGTCAGCTATGTTCTTATCTGTGGGAACTCTTTCTATCTTTACATCATTCCTATCTATGATCTCCCGGATTAGATGATAGCGTCGTAGCACGTGCTTAGATCGTTGGTGAGATCGTGATTCCTTTACTTGTGTAATAGCTCAATTGTTGTCACAATACAATGATATTGGGCTAATAACGCTAGGGACCGCACCCAATTTTGTGACGAACTTCTTAATCTAAACGGCTTCCTTAGTTACTTCAGAAGCAACTATGTACTCAGCTTCTGTCATAGAGTCTGTAATAGTTTCTTGTTTGGAACTCTTCCAACTTATTGCCCCTCCATACAACATAAACATGTAGCCAGATTATGACTTGAAATCATCTTTGTCAGATTGAAAACTGGCATCAGTATACCCGTTTATTTTCAAATCACCCTTTCCATAAACCAAGAACACATCCTTAGTCCTTCGCAAGTACTTAAGGATGTTTTTTACAGCCACCCAATGACTCTCATCAGGGTCAGATTGGTATCTGCTTGTCAAATTGAGAGCACAGGATACGTCAGGCCTTGTACATATTATAGTGTACATGATAGATCTAACTGTCGAAGCATATAGAATCTTACTCATGTGATCCCTTTCAACTTGTGTCTTGGGAGACATCGACTTTGAAAGGTTTATCCCATGGGACATAGGTAAGAATCATTTTTTAGATTGATTCATGCTAAATCTCTTTAGCACTTTGTCTATATATGTAGATTGTGAAAGACCTAGCAACCTTTTGGACCTATCCTTATAGATTTTTATTCCAAAAATATAGGTTGCTTCTCCAAGATCTTTTATGGAGAATTTCTTGGACAACCAAACTTTAACTGATTGTAGGATAGGTACATCATTTCCTATTAGTAATATGTTATCTACATAAAGTAATAAGAAAATGATTGCACTTCTACTAACCTTCTTGTACACACAAGACTCATCCATGTTTTGGATGAAACCAAACTCTTTGATTGTTTCATCAAAACGAATGTTCCAACACCTAAAAGCTTTCTTAAGTCCATAAATGGACCTTTGCAGCTTGCACACTTTTGTGCTACCATTAGATGCGAAACCCTCGGGTTGTGTCATATACACTTTCTCAGTCAGATTTTCATTTAGGAAAGCTGTTTTCACATCCATTTACCAGATCTCATAATCATGATGAGCGACAATGGCTGGCAGTATCCTGATGGATTTTAGTATGGCTACTGGCGAGAAGGTTTCATCATAGTCAATACCATGTTGTTAACGATAACCCTTAGTCACTAGTCGTGCTTTATAGGTAACTACGTTACCATCCATGTCAGTTTTCTTTTTGAAAACCCATTTGCGCCCAATAGGTTTAATTCCTTTGGGTGGATCAACCAAAGTCCATACTTGATTGTCATATATGGAATTTATCTTTGACTTCATGGCCTCAAGCCATTTTTTAAATTCTGAACTGTTCAGAACTTCCTTATAGGTAGTAGGCTCATTTTCATTTATGAGTAATACGTCATTGTGGTCACTAATAAGAAATTCATATCTCTTAGGTGCCACACGTATCCTACTAGACCTATGAGGACCTTGTGTAGTAGAAGGTTCATCTATTTTCTGAATAGATATGGAATCAGATGATTGATCTTTATTTGTTTGCTCTTCTTGAACTTCACTAAGTTCAATTTTACTCCCACTATCTCCTCTAAGTATGTGTTCCTTCTCTAAGAAGATAGCAAGCTTCGAAACAAACACTTTATTTTCGGAGGGGAGATAAAAGTAATACCCTAAAGATTCTTTCGGATAACCTACAAACAAACACTTGTCAAACTTACTTTCAAGTTTGTCCGACTGTAGCCTTTTAACAAAAGTAGGACAACCCCATACTTTCAAGGGAGATAACTTTGGTTTCTTGCCAAAGAAAATTTCAAATAGGGTAGTATCAACCTTTTTTGATGGAACTCTATTTAGAATATAAACAGAAGTTTCTAGTGCATACCCTTAAAACGATTTTGGTAAGTCTGTAGAAGTCATCATGGTCCGTACCGTGTCTAAAAGAGTTTGATTTCTTTTCTCAGATACACCATTATGTTGAGGTGTATGTGGTGGAGTTTATTGAGATAATATCCCATTATCCCTAAGATAGTCCTGAAACTCTTGGTTTAAGTATTCACCTCCTCAATCCGATCTTAGAGTCTTAATACTTTTATCAAGTTGTTTCTCTACTTCATTCTTGAAGTCTTTGAACTTTTCAAAAGCTTTGGATTTGTATTTCATTAAATACAAATACCCATGTCGTGAATAATCATCGATAAAGGTTATGAAATAATTATAACCACCTCTTTCTTGTACAGACATTAGGCCACATATATCAGAATGTATGAGTTCTAATAACTCTTTGGACTTTTCTCCTTTTCCAGAAAAAAGAGTTTTGGTCATTTTACCTAGTAAACAAGAATAGCAAGTGCCATATGATTCATAGTCAAATGACCCTAAGTCACCAAATCTGTGTAACTTAGAAACACAATTCTCGTTTTCATGGCCTAAACGGCAATGCAATAGATAAGAGGTGTTTGGGATATTAACATTTGGTTTCTTATTGTTTATATTAAGAACTGAATTATCCATGTCTAGAACATATAAACTATTAACTAAAGTTGCAAAACCATAGTAGATATCATTCAATGAAAAAGAACAATATTTATTCTTAAAAATTAAATGAAATCCATATAGATCTAAACATGCAACTGAGATAATATTTTTTAATAAAACTAGTGTAAAATAACAGTTTTGTAGTTCTAAAACTAATCTTGGAGGTAGGTTTAGCTCGAATGTCCCCACAACAAGTGCAGCAATCTTTGCTCCATTTGTAGTTCACAAGTCCACGTCGCCTTACTCTAGCCTTCTACTATCCTTTAGTCCCTGCAAGTTATTGCACAAATGAGATTCGCATCTGGTATCTAATACCCATATCTCATTTCTAAATGTAGTATTTATCTCAATCATAAATATATCAGGAGTAGAAGTTGAAGTGCCCGCAAGCTTTTCTTTCTACTTCTTTTCCTTCATGGTCTCTAAGTAGGCCTTGCAATTGCGCATCCAATGGCCCATCTTGCCACAGTGATGGCATGGGCCCTTGGTGACAACATCCTTCTTCTTCACACCACCTTTCGACTTAGTTGGAGTCTTCTTCTTCTTCCTTTGAACTTTTTTCTTAGAAGAAGAAAATTTTACCATCAAGACCGCATTGGAATCCTTCTTCATAGAAGACTCTGTAGTCTTAAGAAGATTGATCAACTTAGAAATGGTGGACTCAATGTTGTTCATTTGACAGTTAATTACAAACTGGGAAAAACTATTAGGTAAAGATTGTAGAATTAAATCAACACTTAATTTATGGTCCATCATGAACCAAAGAGATTCAAGCTTCTCGATCAAACCCAGCATATTCAGCCCATGAGTAGCCACAGAAGCACCCTCAGCCATTTTATAACGGAATAGTTGCTTTGAGATCTTATATTTCTCTGTTCTAGCTTGGGCATCAAACAGCTCTCAAAGATGAAGAATCACCGAATGAGCATCCATATGCTCATGCTGTTTTTGTAGCTCAGGAGTCATCGACGCTAGCATGATACAAGATGCTGTGTCAGCGTCCTCCTTGTGCTTCTTGTGGATAGCATGCTCATCAGCATAAGCATCTTGAGCTGGTGGTAGCGGAATTAGAGCATCTAGCAAGTAGAGCAACTTTTTCGATTTGAGAACAATTCTCAAATTTCGATACCAGTCGAGATAGTTCGATTCATTGAGCTTGTTGGTCTCCAAGATGCTACGAAGGTTTAGGTTAGTTGACATGATGCACGTGACCTAGATATAAAGATAGAAAAGATTAGCTAAGTGTATATGCACGTGTGTTGCAAATAATTAGGTTTTTAATTAAATGCATTCTTATTTCACTATCTTACTCAAACCAATAGCCCCCACTATTGATTTGGAAAAACCCGTTTGAAGCTTTCCTAGTGGACTAGTACCTAAATTCCTCAAGAATAACCTTGTGTTTATCCAACAAGCCACCCTTGAGTTCAATAGTAGGTATCCAATACCAATTACATCGTATGTAATTATCGGATCATTAGGTGATTAACATCCTTTAATCTTAAAGACTTTTGGGCTACCCCAATATTTCCTCTAAATTTCTTTATGCTTGAGTTAGCCCAACCGGGATAAAGAATTTAGTTAAACCCAACCCATTAATCAAGAATTTAATGCCATAAGAATTTAATTTCATAGCTTGAGCTTGCCCGATGTCGAGTAGGCTTGGGTTAACCCAACATCTTGGTCTCGAAAAAGGATTCTCGTTCTTACTATATTAACGGAAGGAATTAGGTTTAATATTAATTTAGGGATTTATTCCTTTTAATGATTTCATCAAATGATATGCATAAATTACATCAATAATCTCATAAATTGATAATCATAATAATAAAGCGATTACGTGATATGGTTATGGACTTTTCCTAAATTAATTTCCTCAATCCAAAAGGAAATTTACTTGGTTAACCTTATGTGTTCATGCATGTTTTAAGTAGAGGATCTTACCCTCTCGCCTTGTTTTGGTCACTATCTCCAAAATTAAAATAATTCTATCTCTATCTAACCTATGTAATATAATTATATAAATTTCTTAAATAGAAAAACCTTGAGTCACATTCGAGGGGAGTTAGATGAGAAGGAAATTACACAAGAATTTTAGAGAAAGCAGGACTTGTAGGTCTTATTTAATAAAAAACAAAACTGTAAAAAAATGCATGAACAGATATAGTTTGATTTTAGTCCATAACCATTCACCATGCCATTGATTGTGCTTAAATAAAAATTAAACATATAATTTTATCATTCCAAAATTTCTATCTTGGAAGAATAAAATAAAATTAGATTTAATTTCTAAAATTAAATTCTAGAAATTAAATTAAGACAAAATCTAAAATTAATATTTTAGATTTTATTTCTAAAATCAAATTCTAAAAATTTAATTAGGATAAAATCTAAAACCAACATTTTAAAAAACTTATTAATTACTAAAATCATATTTTAGGAATTAAATAATAATATATAATCTAAAATCAATATTTTAGAAAATATATTAACTTCTAAAATACAATTTTATCCCAAATTAAGAGTCTCAAAAAAACATTTTCCTTTTTTTTTACATATCCAAAATCACTATTTTAGATAATTAACTTCCAAAGCCAATTTTCAAATTGATTCCCTTACCAAAACAAAATACTAGAATGCTTTGGCAAAAGAGGAAAAAGGGAAAAGAAAAGAAAAGAAAAAAAAAAACCTTTCCTTCGGTCCATTGAAAACGATTTTTTTTTTATTTATCCCATAAAAGGACAAAATCCAATCCTCACATGATTGAACTTAGCTTCAAGCTCCGGCAACATGGCCCGAGCTTGCAATGGCTCCAAGCTGTGGCTTGGGCCAATTGTGCCTCAAGCTGCGACTTGGGCAGCAAAAAAAACCCTTTTTTTTAAATTTTTTTTAAAAACTGTTCATCGTCTTCCACAGACACTGGACGAAACCTTCAGTTTTTCACAGTGGACAGAAACGAATTCAAAAAGTATTTTTTTTTCTTTCTCACAAGAAAACATTTTGTAACCTTTACAGAACCCAAACACAATTCAGTAAATCCACGATCTTCAAAAATCAATGGAGTTAAAGAAAAAAACAGTGCAGTCTGCAATTCTTCAATGACCCATGAGAGAGACTCAAAATTCTTAATCAAACAAACCACAGAAATGTTTTCTATGATCTAAACATATGCGTGAAACAATTTCAGACATAGGAAAACAAAAACAACATAAAATATTTTCCAGAAGCATGATCGTATCAAGAAGTTGAAAAACAGAGACGAAAATTGAAACAACTTTCTTGGTAATTAAATGTCTATCCATCACATACAAGAGGCTCTGATACCACTGATAGAATCCATACGTGCATTATATATGCATTATGCAGTGGAAACTAAGGATTCTGAGCAAGAGGACCGTGTGAATGTGGAATAAATGGATCAAAAGCAAGAAGATATACCTTCAGTGATGTCTCTGTCATTTAAAATTTTGTTCCTTTTGTTGAGACGCAATCCAGCAATACCAGAGATCCTTGTCATTGCTACTAGAGTCTAAGCGTTGAACTCTCTCCAATAGTATCCACACAGAGGAAACTCAAGAAGCCAAATCTCTGTGCTAGCAGAGAAGAGTGGTGGCTAGGACAAAACTAGAGAAGAAAAGAAGAAGATCTTTCAATCAGGGTTTTATTTTTCCTGAGAGCTTACCAAAAAAACTCCTTCTGTGCCTCACAGAAGATAAAACTGATCACAGCTTTCTAAGGGAAAAAAAACGCTGAACCTCACGTAAAAAGCTTCCAATTTAAATTCTAATCAAATTAGAATTCACCAAATTGTAATTGGAACCTTTTAGTTCTTATAATTATAATTTGGCCTAGAAATTATAGCTAATTATAAATTGGCCCAAATAACTTCTACTTCTCATGATTAACTCCACAATGTTATCATATAATATCTCGAGTACATAATCCTCTATTATGTATGATCTATCAGGTTCCACAGTCTATTGGTAGCGAATATGAATTAATCTAAACATTTTTTAGATTAATAATCCTTAAAAGAATATAGAATTAATCTATTAATTCCAAACAGAATTAGTTTATTAATTCATCAACTAATGAACCCATATTCTACAGATCATGGGCGGTATCTAGCAACACATCATGACCACTCAAGAATCCAGGAAGTCAAGTGGCTTGACATGAACCTTCAATAATAAACTATAGTGTAATAAACTCCTTTCACCATACAATACCTCATTCGGTTTGAAGTACGGAATTAGTGCTAACTCCCTCTAGAATATATTTTAGTTTTGGCCCGAATATATTAGTACTTGTACTAGAAATCCACTACTTAACATGTGTATTAATTGGAACTATTTCCAATACACAATAACCTTGGCCAAGGATTTCACGAGTAGTAATTTCTACAAGTGGCCGTGAAATATTCACCCCTACTATTAGGAGTGGTGAATCTTGTTGGATTGTATGCCCTCTTAGACTAGGTTTCTAATGTAAAATCAAATATTTTAATAAAAGAATTTATTTTCAGAAATTGTTTGTGAATTTACTATTTATTTGTGCACGATTTTTGTTTGGAATAGACCCATTGTGTTTAAATAAGTGGTCCATGTGAATGGTGGTCTTTCACAGTAAGGTATAGATCACGGGTTATTTAACACATAAATATTTGTTCTTAACCTATTGATGAGACTGGGAACCTCATCATGTTTAGGTTATTATGTTATGAATTCCAAATGGGGAATGGCTTACCTTTAGCCAGTGAGTAGTCCACTCACTTCATGACATAAGCGTATTTCGAATACGTAGGACATGACCTGTAGTAGTGGTTTCTAAAAGTACTATATGATAGAAACCTAGACTACTACCGTTACAGCGTGGACTAGTACTCTACGACTTGAGTTTGAGTTGGTGGTCTGGCGACGTTGGAAGCATATACTTTGATTTGCTATAGTTGAGGTTCTATCGTAGGGCTAATATACTTGCATGTTGGGTATGTGTGACTAGTTAGTTAAGACAGACTTATACAAGATAGTTTCTGCACTATATCGCCCCTTGTGGTTGTCCGAATGGTCTAAAATGTCCAGGGCCCTGGGAAACATGACTTAGATGTTTGATTTAGGGTAGCTCCCTTGGAAAGCGGAAACACTCCAGGAAGTCGTGGATCATTGGATTAGAAGCCTAAGGATGGTAGATGTCATTTAGAGGGGTATTAGTACACTTCTTCCTCTCTAAATGTACGGCGACGTGTAGAGGGATATTTTAGTCATTTCACCTGTAGGTCGGAGACTTTGCTAATGCAGCATTGTCCTTGGGGTTAATATTTCCTTATGGTGATATTAAGAAATATTTAAAATGCAAAATACAGCTATTTATATAACAGGGATATTTTGGTCATTTTAGCAGCCAAGGCGATGTGTCTTTTTGGTCCTCGGAATAGCCCGTAAGTCCTAACTAATTTTGGGTTGAGGAATTGCTCTCAGTTCAAGAGGATTTTATTTTATTTTATTTTATTCAGGAAGTCTACTTTATTATTGGACTGAAATAAAATAAATAAATTAATTAAAATAGGAGTTGAGAGAAATTAATTATCTAGTTTAATTGGTTAATTAATTATTCAGGGCCTAGGTCTAGTATGAATAATTAAGAAATTAACCTGGGCTTAAACTAGGGAAAATAATTAATGTTTAGTTATTTATTGGGTTATTTATATAGGCCCAAGAAATAAATAATTAAAGATTAATTATTATGGTTCATTTGGGCTCATTAATTATTTATTGGGTTGTTTATATAAGCCCAGGAAATAAATAATTAATGTTTATTATTTTGGGCCTTTTGGGTCCAAGAAAAATAATAAATATTTTTCTGGCCCAATAGCTTGGACCTTAGGGTTTTTTCCAGATACGGTTAAGAGGATTTTAGGGTTAGGCCAAACTGATTATCAGGATAACATCCGGGTGTTTTGAAATCTCGGGGATATGTTTATCAGATAATAAGAAACCCAGTTTTGGCTAACTAATAAACTAGTCTCTGGTAGAAAATAAACCCTAATCTCCCTAGCCTTACAGAGAACTCACGTCTCTCTCTCTGCTCTCTCTCACGTCTCATTTTTCTTGTTGTTCTTCTTGGATTTTGCTAACCAATAGCAAGTGAACCAAGGAGAATTGAGACTATTCCTCTTCACCATAGTGTTCACCGACTAGAGTATAGGTAGAGGAATATTCCCAGAGTTGGAAAGCTTGGCGTTGATGCAAACAAGGCGAAGTAGAAGGCTAGCGGGTGTTCAACCGGAAGCTTCTTCAAGTGGGCGAAGCGAGGCGATTCCAGTCGTTCAATCCGCTCCTACTCAACCTAGAAGGGTTAAGTAGCGCAAATGTATGATCTTCACGCTTCCGTATGGCCTCTAAGACTCGCGTTTATTTTTCTCTTCGTTTTTTTTAAACCGTGCATGCTCCCCTGTTTCACGTCTCCCTCAAATCCTTTATTGACCCTCTCAATTACTTTCGTTTACCTCACTTTGTATCCAATATCTATCTCATAGGCAACCCTTGATCTGGCTCCAGAGATTGGAATCAAAGTACAATGCTCAATAAACAAAGTACCTTGGAGATCTCAAGTCTAAAGATACTTGCACATTCGTTATAGCGAGATTCTACCACATGCACTACATAGTTATCTATGTGATTATCTCATAATCAGGTCATCTAATGTACTTGTTTTATTTACAAGCATCCACGTGTTAACTTTGACTATCTCAATATTTACGGATATGAGAACCACTACCTGCTCAGATCAGGAATTCTAACACGTGCTAGTCTTAACACATTAATGATGTCCTTGTCTCATTAATACTATGATTATGGATTATTTAGATACCAACACTATACAGTGTAGTAGGAATCTCACATCATGATCTCTATCATGATTTCCTTAATATAGTGTTGTACTGGGACTTTATCTAACAGTTAATTTACATAAAATAAATTGAAAGATAAATAAAGGCTTTTATTAGAAAACAAAAGTGTCATATACAATTTACAAGTAATTGCCTCTAGAGCAAAACACTAATAGTCTATCGTTCTATCCAGTATGCCTTAATATGATCCTTGAACTACTACAAAGTAACATTCTTCTCCCAAGTAGCATCAATTTGAGACTCTCCCTTCTAATGTATTAGGTAGGAAGTATTTTGGTTTTTCTTGTTTAGTCCTTTGGTTTTTTGATCCAACATCCAGTTGACATCTTTATTCAACTATTTCTGAGCTACGGGAAAAACATCCTGACTCTGGCTTCTACTTTTATCACACTCATCTTAGTTGAAAGGCTTTAAGAAGCTAATATGAAAAGTTAGATAAACCTTAATCTAACTAGGTAGTTTCAGATCATAAGTCACCCATCCTACAATTTTCACCACCTTGAATGGCCCATCATACTTTAGAATAAGCCCATAATGCACTGTTTTGCTACTAATCTCCTTCCAAATCTGAGGGGTGAGTTTGAGCATCATGAGGTCACCAACACTAAACTCCACATCCCACTAGTTTAAGTCAGCATAGTGGTTCATCCTATGTAGTGCAAGGGTCAAGTTGTCTTTTGCCTCGTCTATCAATTATTGCTTAGCACGAGCAAATTGATAGGCAGCAGGACATTTGGTATAAGTTTGACTAGCAACAATGTTGTCGGGGCACCGTCGATAGCTATTTGTTTACCAAGTCAAACAAACTCACCCCTGTGGAAGAAGACCTAGGCAAGTTATAGCTAAATTAGGCCTCATCAAATAAATCTACTCAATTTTTTTGACTAGCATTGATACTTTCAATATAACCATTAGTTTGAGGATGTGCAGCAGTAGAAAACTTCAGTTCAATCCTAAGAAAGCCAAACAGCATAGTCTAGAAACAACCACTGAACCTTGTGTCTCAATCACTCATAATGTCTGTTGGCAATTCGAAATGTTTGACCACGTTTCTGAAAAATAACTCTGCAATAATGAATGCAGTGCAAGCCTTGGGGAGATAGGCAGCTATAAAACCAGCATACTTTAAAAACCGATTGAAGACAATAAAGGTGGAAGCTATCATATTCACCTTGGGCAATCTAGAAATAAAGCCTGTGGAGACAGACTACCAAGGTTAGCTTGAAATAGGCAAGTGCTACAACAAATTGCCTTCCTTCTTTCATTTCAACTTGTCCTGCTGGTACACAAGACATGTCTTAACATAAGTTTCCATATCATCAACCATCTGAGGCCAATAAAATTGACGAGACAACTAAGCATTCATGCGTTCTACTCTTGGAAGACTATCCCATAGAGTGTCATGTGTCTATTTCAACAGTTGCTTTCTCTGGTTTTGCGAAGACATATAGACTTAATTACCTTTGGCTCAAAGCAACCTATTTTCTAGCCAAGACTAATAAACTAAACCATCACCAACTTGTCTCAAAAGTCTGATAAACAGAATCATTGGGGGACTTTTCCTTGATCTTAGCCAAGAAGTCTTCTCAATAAGGGAAATGGCAGCGACATTTTCATCCATACCCTTTTGGATAAGAGCATCACAACCAAATTTTCTCTTCCTGGCTTATACAGCCACTCGAAATTAAACTTAGCCATGAGCTCTTCCCATATGGTGTTGTGAGGTTTTTAGATGTATAAAATATGGATCATTAAAATGTAGTTATTATGCACCAACAAATTTAACCCCACCTCTGAAATACGTAGTAGTTGAGCAAGTAAGGTGTTGAACCCACAAGGAATTTTAAAAAAATATATACGTTTCTATTCTCATTTTCTCTTAATCTTATGAACAAACTCTTGAATAAAAAACTAGAATGAATTCTTATGATGCCATAAACAAAACAAATGGAGGAAACAAATAGGAAACTGCTAAATATAAATCATAAAAGAAATAGGAAAGTAACAAAACAAGAGTAGGAAAACAAAATGCAAATCCAAAACAAATTAGAAAACCAACTCATCTTAGGAACATATTTTAAGATCAAATTAGGGAACTTATTATAGAAAAATGATTATCATGAGCAATTAGTTTTTAGGATCTTTCTTAGCGACTTAAATCCCTATCCTTGCAAAAATAGATTAACTTATCTTAACGACTTAAATTGGTCCCTAATCTCGTCTCTAACCTAATCCAACTCGATTAACTTGTCTTAGTGACGTAAATTAACCAATGTCTTATATTACAAATAAAGATTGATAAGCACATCAAGACATTACCAATATCAAATCACATACCCAGTTAATCTAAAAAATACACAATTTGAAATACACAATTTCCTACCAACTTAATCAAACCAGTTAGCCTCAAAACCTAATTAAGTTAATAGATGCTACTTACAGAAAATCAATCCAAGACTAATAATCTTTAATCAACCAAGGATAAATTATCCTAGCTATTCAATCATGCCCTCTCAACTACATTAGGCTAAAACATAAGAAAACCTACCATAATTGACAATGAAGAATTTTAGAATTGTATAAATACATAAAACATAATCTCAACAAGATTAAAGATAGAATCTTTAATAGGATAATTTTAAAGTATGAAAACTTAATAATCAAAACATAACCTAAGAACAAGATAGAATCTAAATGTGTGTAACATAAACACATAATACAACTGGAAACAGGTAAAAAATAAGAGAAAATTTTGCAAGATAAAACTTATTGAGTTCTTCTTGCCTCCGGACCCCTTTCTTACTTTGAAGACTTTGTTTTAGTGCCTTTCCTCCAAAAGTATGAAAGAATTGTGAAACGTTGTGAAGAATTGTGTAGGATGTCACCCTAGGGTCCTTTTAATAGCTTTTAAACTGACCTAGGCTTGATTTAGGACTCTCCACCACCTTAGAAATCAACCTTGAAGATTTCCAAAATTTTTTGGAGTGTTGCACGGGCACTAGCACGGGCATCTTCTTAGCCTTGCATTTTGTAAGATTTCAAATATCGATACTGGCACGGCTTGTTGCACGACCGTATTGCAAGATGTGCATAACTTCTAAGATTAGATAATTTTATCTATTTAGCATGGTTTGTGGCAAGGTTGTACAACAAGCTGTGCATACCTCCTGAAACTCTGTTTGTGTTTTGTCAGCATAGTTTGATGCATAGCTGTGTATCATCCCATGTATGTGCATTGAAGGACCATCAAAACAGCTCCAAATTATGTTCTATGATATTCTAAATCATCAAGTAATCATATTTGTTCAAAAATTGAACATTTTAGCCCTGATTTCACTCATTTTTGGCAAAATATCCTAGAAACATACAAAAGTATAAAGAGTATGAACCATTCAATTTCACACAAAAGAGCATACAAAAATCAAGCAAAAGAGACATAAAAATATATTTTTTTTCCTGCTTAACAAATACCCCCACACTAAGCTTTTGCACATCTTTAGGCAACATTCCTTTTCAAAATAAATTTCTTCACGATAAAAAATAGTTTAATATTCATTCAATCAAGAAGACCCTAGACAAACTCATATATTAGATCAAATATACCTAAAGCCACTGAAACTAGTTTAAACAAGTTCATATCTATTCAATGTTGAAAAACCTTAGGGGCGGGGTGGGGGGTGAATAAGGTTTTTGAAAAATTTAAAATACTTTTGAAAAAAATCTATTTTGAGAAACTCCTTTAAATTTCAGATTGGAGAGATTTCAATTGATACAACGAGAAGCTTTCAAAATGTCTTAAAGATCAACTACAATCTGAATGAGATAAGACACACGATACAATTAATACATGAGTGAAAATAGATTGGTGAGAACCATAAAGATTTCTTTTGAGGGATTAAAAAAAATTTACGCAAGGAAGTTTGCAGCTGGGCAAAATTAAATGCAGAGAGAGAGAACTCAAGATTTATAGTGGTTCAATCTATTAAGATCTACATCCATTATCTTATGCTCACACTTAAGAATTTCATCCAAATTTCATTCACCTAACTCAATGGTGTCTATCTACACCAATTACATAAGAGGATCGCCACATTTGGTTTTATCAAAACATCTCAATCAATCTACAAATTAAAGTTCATCCTAAATGAGTTTTACACCACAACCATGATACACAAAGAGGAATATGGAAATGAAACAGAAATAGCTCACTCTTTTGAACAAATATACAAGCATATGAGCACAAACAACTTTTGCCTTTTTGAAGCAATTTGATTTCACTTTGAAGCACTATGAAAATGTTGATTTTTGTATTCTAGAGAGTAAGAGTGCTTCTTAGAAAAATAGGATAAAAATCTGCTTGAAAATCGAGTTTTGAAACCTTTTATAAGAGTAAAAAGTAGAGCTCCAATGGCTAAAAATGGCTAGTTTCAAGCTGTCAGATTTGCCAGAATTTTGGACTCAAGGATTGGATGAGGGGGTGTCCAAAAGGTGAGTCCAAAATGATACTTTTGTAGGCAGAAATGATTTGACACTGTTCACAGAGTTTTTGACGAAGCTTTTGGATGGAGAACTATCCAAACTATTCAATCCAAAATTCTGAAGACTTAAAACTTGAAATCTTTTTATTTGTGTGCTTCAAGGTAGAAATAAATTAAATTATAAGGTAAATAAGACGTAGGAATATACATAGATAATACCTTAACAAATATTCCTAGTCTAAGGTTCTTCTATAGGGATTTCTTGGTGTGCAATCTCTTAAGCTTGGTCTTTTACTTGATCACCCATTCTCAGATTCTATTGTTCAAGAGTTGCTTATTTGCACACCTTGGAAGAACTGAGGTCAAACATATACTATCACATATAGATCACACAACTTAGTCCTCATCAATGTCTGTCATAAGTCAAAACACAGGAAAAAGCCCTTAGGGCTAACAATCTCTCCCTTTTTTGAGTGATGACAAACTTGATGGGATTGTAATATATATAAAAAAGATATGTACAGTACAGACATGTTAGACCGAGAGAAATGAGAATATTTTTCGTTGAAATGTAAGATCTCATTATAGGACTCAAAGAGTACTTATGAGATTAAGATAAAAAATTAAAGCATATACTCACAAACATGGCTTAATGAGTCTATGGCCCATCCTACCTCTATATTGTGAAACCCCACCTAAAGCCAACCCTAGAGTAAGGGGGTCGGGATGCATATCATATTATTTTGCATGAATATATATGTTTTTGAATGATTTTATGTGCTTTAGAGTTGTGGATTATAGGTTAAAATGCTTAGTTATGCTTATTGAGTAGGAGGGGTAAAATAGTAATTTTGGTTGAGGTCAAAATAGGAAGAAAGCTTGGGGATTTCATAAGAAGATTATGTGGTTGAGAAAATAAGAACAAGAGTTAGTGTGGTTTAGTGGTTAGAGCTTGGTGAATTAATTTCTAAGGTCGTGGGTTCAAATCCCATCATTTAAGCTTTTGTCATGATTATCTTAACTAAGTTTGAATTTTTGTTTCCTTGCATTCCATGAAAATATGAATGTTGTCTTAGGGGAGACATGAAAAGAATGTCCTAATCTTATCCTCATGTCCTAAAAAGAATTCTAGGGAAATTCTTGTCCTTTTATTACCTCTAGCTTGTCCTAACATTTTTATAATTTAAATTCATTAAATCTCTTCTTTTGAACTCTAAAATTCTGTGATATTTCGTCACCTTGAATTTCGAAAATCAGCTGGGGAGGATGGGGAGTTGGCCGAAAATAGGAGGGGAAATAGGAAGGGGTTCCAAGAGAAATCAAACACCATGGAAGAACCTTCAAAAATTCACCTTCATATTGTTCATATTTTAGTGAAGGGAAATCTGGAAAATTTTCCAGAATTTTTGCAGACCACCTCTTAGAAAATTCAGCCAGCAAACCTCTTCATTTGCTGCTAAGAAAATGGTCATTTCATGTGGCTTGAAGGCTGGAAAATCTGTGCAATTTTCGGACTGCACAAACTGTGCAAAACCAGAAAAAAATTCTGGGCATTTCGCAGCTTTCAATCTGGAAAATGAAGCTGTTTTAGTCCATCTTCAAGCTAGCAAAACACCTCTGTTTTTCTCCAGAAATAAGGCTGGAAAATCACCTTTGAAAGACCTTCAAAACCCCTCAAGAAACAGCTGCAAATCGGGTTGGAGAAGTGCAGAAAATTCTGCATAAAAATCCTTCATCAACCTTCAAAACTCTTGAACCTTGAAACCAGAATTTTTCTAGTTTTGCTTCCTTCAAGCCTAGGCCGAAAGTCACCCTTCAACTTCTGTAAAATTGACCCTCGTTCAGCCATGGACTGAACATTATGACCTTCACACTTACCTTGAACTCTTGGACTCCATAACCACACCTCAAAACACTCCTAAGATCACTCAATTCAAATTTTTTTTTGAACTTCAAATAATTTCAGATTTTTGCTCCATGAAAACACCCTTGTATCAAGCTAATAAACCAGAATTTTCTCTGCCATCTTAGACTGCAATTCGGCTAGCCTTCTAACCTGAACAAGCTTCACTCATTTCAGCAAAGGTAGCTAGTTCAACCGGCACCATTGAAGAGCATAGAAACCTTCCTTGATCAAACACCATAGCTAACCTCCTACCTTAAACAACTCCACAACTTTCTCCATTTAAATTTCAAAAAAATCTGATCACTCTCTCTCCCACAAGTTGAAAACCAAAACTCCTATCCACCCTAAACCATTCGGCCAACAACTCTCCAGAAAATTGTGAGCCTTTTCTCTTATTCTCTCCATTTTTCACCAAGAACACACACTAAACTTCTTCAAGCCTAAACCTACTCTAAACACTTTCAATCACTCTCAAATACTTCAAATCACTTCTATTTAATCCCTAAACTTCATTTCTGGGATTTATAACACGAAACCTTGCAAACAAGAATTTGCAAACGGATCGAAATTAGCCTTTTTTTCTTGAAGGTCTCAAGAACATCAACAAGGTAAATCAATAACAACCTTCTTGTTCATCCTTTTTCTATTCAACTCTTAATATACCCTCCTAATGCTCTCTCTCTCTCTCTCTCTCTCTCTCTCTCTCTCTCTCTCTCTCTCTCTCTACCGAAATGGTTGATCGACCATCAACCATGGCTGTTTTTTCCGGTGGATCACTCAAGGCTCTCTATCGCGCGTGGACTTTCTTTTGTCTTCATCAAAGCAATCGACAATCAAGTATCTATTCTTAAATCCTTTCTTTTTAAATTTTGAAATCATGTCTCCTAGGTGTTGATAGGGAAATAGAGAATGAATGGAGATTGAGTATATGCATGTGGATTAAGGGGATGGAGATAAGACGTGATGATTGTTGTATATGGCTAAGTTGTATGTGTTTTCTTTTTGAATCATTGTATGTTCTTCATGCTTAATGAATTTTGTGGATGTTTGAAGCATGTTAGAGATCATGACACCAAAGGTGATTAGGCTCTTATGTTTCTATTTTCCATTGAAACCATTTATGATGATTATGCCTAGAAGGAAGTTAGCTTTGTGATAGTATGTGATAAGTCAATCATGTGTTCATGAATGGATTGGTTTATTATTTGATGTTGGAGAATGTGTTTATGAATCTTTTCTAGCAATAGGAAAATCATAGTGAAAGAATATCTCATTGTTGAGTCTAGGTTATTTTTATTAACAAAATTTTATTACTTTAAATAGAATTACTACTATATTTTTCTCTATAAATTCGAAACTCTAGGAAGATTTGGATTGGTTTATTAATTAAAATATTAATATTTTCTTTATCAAATAAGTGAGATCTTTTGTTAAAAATAATATATATATATATATAGTAATAAATCTTTATAATAAATGAAATATTAGAATTAGTTGATGACCTTGTAGACCTTGGTTCAAACTTTTACCTATATACCTAAATATTATTTATATTAAAATCTATTGGTTATTTATTAATTTAAAATTTAAAACAATTCATTTATTATTAATTTTATTTATTAAAAAATAATAAATAAAAAATATATTTGTGATTTATTATTTACTAATAATAAAGCTATTTTTAAATTACCATTTGTTAATATTGTTAGATTTAATATTATTTAAAATTCAAACCTTCTTTTATTTATTAATAGCTCACAAGAATTATTAAATGAGTCTATAATTTATTAGCAATTATTTTAGAACCCCAAGTTATTTTAACTTATTAAACTAGACTTATTTTATCATTTTTTTTTTAGCTAGCCTTAAATCTTAGAGTTAGGGTCGTGAGGGTAATGGGATGGACTAGGATTATTTTGTGTAAGTGAGTTTAGCTTGAATGTAACCTTATGTTTTGTGTTTACCCCAGGCGGGGTTAGGTCAGGCTTGGAAGACTTTTGAGTTTGAGCAAGCAAAGAACCAGGTAAGCTCCTGCATGGAATTTTGTGAAGACCAAAAAATCACTGTGGCAAGCCAAATGCGATGTGTATGGACTTTTATTTTGTGAAGGCAATTAAGGACTGTTTTCCTTTTTATTCCGGACAAGCAAATCATTTGAAAAACTAAACAAGCAGTTTTACACAAAATGCTAAACTCTTTCTAAAACCCAACTTTGACAAGACTTTTAGAAACCCTTAATTGCTATTTCCAAATAAAGCAGATTATGGTCAATTTTCTCCCAAGTGGGACAATCAACGTTGAGTACTCAATAAGGGTAGACCACCATGACTAGTCTTTGAAGGGTTAGGGTAAGTCTCTCAGTAGGTGGCCACGTCTGAGGGGTGAGTCCTTCCTGGATATGATGCTAGTCCGGTAGGTCATGCCGGTCCGAGCTAGTAAGTTTCAGTCCTGTGGACTGTGTGTTCCGGAGTGGACAACCGGTAAGTTTGGGTGTAGAGATGGAGGAGTATCTCACCCGGTAGGTCGTACACCTACCCTTTTGTCAGTTTGCACAAAGTGTGGCATTCTGACCGTTACTTAGTCATGGGGCCCAACGTGTGGTAACCCATGGCTACCCATTTGAGTGGTTGTATTTATTGTGCACATGTATAGTTTGAAAAGCGAAACGCCACTCTTTATTTTCAACATTTATTTATTACTTGCCAGCACTTTCCCTTATGAAACTTTTACAACTTGCATCCATGAATTATTTTACCTGAAACATTCAAAGCACACACGGGCTTACTGAGATTTTTATCTCACCACCTTTTATGCCATGTTTTCAGGAAGATCCTGCTGTGGAGGTCATTAGCTAGATTGTTGCCTATGCTTTGAAGACTCATGGTATTTTCTTTATGTGATTTTTTGAGAGATTGTTGCAAACAATTTATTTTGGATTTGTTCCAGTATTCATCTGTTGGGTTGTAATAAGTTTAAATTTTTAAGTCGTTAATTTATTTTATTTTATGTAACTTGGTTATAAAGACCCCTTGTCCTCTGGACGGGGCGACATCCCCGGTCCTGATGGGCCTAGGTAGTGGGGTGTTACACATATCCTCCTTCCTTCCATCCCGCGACTGTTCCTTAAGAGAATAGCCACAATTAAAACAATGTATGAATATATACATAAGGAGGTTTGGAATATAATTAATAAGATGAAATGCTCCCCCTTAATATGTGCATATATGAATGTATGTAGGATATGAGATCACAAAGTGCGATTTGAGAAAAAAAATCTAGATTTGAACTTTGGACTTCTAAAATGTGCTTCCAAAACTAGGTGGAGCGAGACCACGAAACTTTTGAACTTTAGGTTTTGGATGTCCTAAATGTGTGTCCAAAATAGGGTAAAAGAGTCCAAAAACTCTTTTAAATTGGACTTTTGGATTGGAGAAAAAAGAGTCCAAAAACTCTCCCTGTTTATGTGTAGGTAACAACGAGTTTTCAGAGATTTTGATCCAGCCTAGTTTTCTCAAGAAATTTTAGACTTCAAAGAAAGTTTTGAGCAATGAAAGATGTATGAATAACATCCTTATCATTTGAGATTTTTTACACAGAGCATATCATAATAGCTTTCAAAATAGATTGTTCAACAACCCCAATCTCAATGAAACTTTATGTACACACTTCAAAGTCCTTTGACCAAAACAGGATATCAAACTAGTTTTCATTGAATCACTTAAATCTTCTTAGACTGCAGCAAACTGTGATCATAATCAATCAGAAATCAGAAATCATACTTATCATAAAGCAATATACAACTAGTATATGATCATAAATAATAATTTATAAAAAGAGAAATTTGCACAACATGCTGGTTTGATCAAACCTAAATCCCAATATGAATTCCATAGAGTGTTTCACAGGATCTTAAGGAATATTCAGAGTCTACATACAAGTACGTTGCAGTCCAAAACACAATAACTATTTCCAATCTATAGCACAACACCTCACAACATCTAATTGCAGTTCATTCAACATCAGTCCATAATAACCAATAATAACCATCAACAGTAGTGCATAATTCCAACAGCATATCACAGTATAGCACAATCACAATCCCAACTACCATTTTTCTACCCCTTTTGTCATCAATCAAAATGTAGAATAAGGAGAATAAATAGTAAATATCGAGGTTGGAAGATATATATATATATATATGTCTGTGTGTGTGTGTGTGTGTGTGTGTGTGTGTGTGTGTGTGTATAAAGTAAAGAAAGTAGCTAAAAAGCAGAAGGTAAAATGTTCAAACATTGGAGCAAAAACGAAAAAAATTTGTTAATAGAAAAGTAGTAAAGAGTTTCTGGCAGAGGGAGTCTGGGAATCAATCAACAAAAACGATCACTTAAGAAATATGAACAATGTCTATCTTGGACTTGGCACCCTTTCTGGAATGCTGCCCAGCAAGTCTACTGGACTTTCTCTTAACTACCGCATGCTTCTATCTTTTTCCAGATGAGACAGGGATTTCAGTAGGGGTAGGGGATGCTGATTCTTCCTGATATGGGGATATCTACCTTCCTCGTTCAGTAGCTGTCATTTCCTTATCCTGCTGCTTTTTCATAGCTTCTTCTTCTTCTTCAGTAGCAGGCTGTTCTTTAGTTACCTTTTCTAGGGATGGTCCTGATAAAGCAAACATTGTTTTATCCTTTTTATCCTTCTCTTCTGCTGCAGTTGGCCGAGTTCCACGAATCTAAATTTCTGAATTGAGGCTGTTCACCTTGATAGCCAGTAAATTAATTGCTTCCAGAATGCTCTGACTGATGCCTGCGTCCTGAGTTTTCTATTTGCTCTTAGTAGAGGATTCTTCTTGAGTTTCTAACTCAATCTTTCTCTTTGCTTTGGCAGATGGGACACTCTTGCCTTTAGCCTTTACCTTTAACAGCCTTTCTTTTTCATCATCAGCTACATCTCAAAGCAACTTTCACTCATTATCCATTCTCACGTATCCTATTCTTTCAAATAGCTTAAAGCTATACACATTTATCTTTGAAGGAGTAAGGGTGACAAAATTCAGATAAACACTAAAGGGTCTAAACACTTTAGTCAATAAGTTTCCATAAGGTAGGGCTTTACTGGAGGTATTTCTGGTTTGCATCATCAACTTAGCAGCAAGATACCTAAAACTTATTGGCCTATTTTCAAAGGGCGTCAACATGATCACCATTTGCATAATGTTGATAGAAGTTTTGTGTCCGAAATTTGGAACCACCATGGTTGAAACTATGTGATGCAGAATTCTACTTGGTCTATTCAACCACTTCGTGTTCTTATCACATGAGTTCTTAAAACTCTTCCCGCCAGTAAATGTACTTTCAAAGTTCCTTAAATCAAATAGATCAATTCCTTCCGAGAACTTGTTCAGTTCAAAATACTGAATCCCGCCATCTCTGACCTCACATATTCTATTCAATAGGCGGTGATCAAATTCAAGATTCTTACCCCCAACTCTTGAGGTGTACCATTGGACTATGAACCCTCCTCCAGTTTCCTCTAATCGGCTTTTCCTCAGGTTAGCATAAACTTCCCATACGAGAGAAGTAAACAGTTTCTCATCAACAGATAATAGGGCTTCCTACCGAAGAGACTCAAACATATTTAACGCATTTGAAAAATTCAAAAAAGATGCTGGATTTGTGTGATAACCAACAATCACCATTCAATTTCTTGAAACCTATTCATTAAAATCAAATTCACTTTTAGAATCTAAAAGGCGAAGTACCTGGGTTTCGGAACTTTCCTGTTCTAGAGATGATTTAGAAGAGTCGTTCTGAAAAGTTGAGAGTTCGGGAGCGATTGCTGGATTTGTATGATAACCAACAATCACCGTTCAATTTCTTGAAACCCATTCATTAAAATTAAATTCACTTTTAGAATCTAAAAAGCAAAGTACCTGGGTCTCGGAACTTTCCTGTTCTGGAGATGATTTAGAAGAGTCGTTCTGAAAAGCTGAGAGTTCGGGAGCGATTTCTTTTCCCTTTTCTATTGCTGTCGATTTCTTCTTCATCGTTGGAGTGACTTTTTAGTCTTTCTCTGACTTGGGTTTGGTTGATTTTGGTGATTTTTCCATTTTAATCAGAGGATGAAGGCTTGGGCTTTCGGTTGTTCAGAGAGAAGCTTAGAAGAATTTGAGGGAAGAAAGATGGAGTTTGGTTGATTTAAGAATTTGGGAGAGAAGAGAGAGAGAAAATCTTTTGTGAGTTCCTAGGAGATTGTGACAATAAGTACACTCAAGTACATTGGAAAAAGACTTTTCATCAAAGATTTTAAAAGCTGTCTTGAGAAAAGCGCTACTATTTTGAATTTCAAAAAGAATAATCTGGAAGCAGTTATTCTTGAAGGATATACGAAGCATCAAGTTGATTTCATTTTGGATTCAGGCTTCATCCAAAAAGCTTATCCAAAAAAAGAAATTCCTTAAAAAGAGAGTTTTGGATTTATTCTTCAAAATGTTGTGTCCAAAATCATTATCTAAAAGTTATGTCTTCAGTGGTTCTGCAAATAAAAATAACAAATCTTTGGCAAATATATTAGTCACATGATCTTGGTAATTCATAAACTTTTTCTCAGATTATTGAACCTTTCTTCGGCTAGAGGTTTTGTAAAAATATCCGCAAGCTGTTCATCAGTTGAAATATATTGATAGGGGCTAAATTAGTCATATTTTTCTTAGTTATTTGATGCACTTTTGTGATACATTTTGTTCAATAACTAGTCATATTCCTTTATATTTGAGATTTTACCATTGGAAAGGTATTTTGTTCATTATTTCAGATTTTAGGGGTAAAATAAAGCAAAAACGTCACAAAAACAGAACCAAGGCGGCATCGGACAGGGCATAGGAACCAGTGCCGGCCATATGCTGATGACACAAACTTCGAGGTGACAAAAAATTGTTGAAACAAACTGGGACAGAACCGAACCAGCGCCGGCTGCACTTTGGACAATAGTCTACTGAAATGAAGAAAAAATTGGCGAACAACGAAAGAAATAGAACACAACCAGTGCCGACTCCAGCAGCTAAGGCGGTGCTGGCTATGCTCTGAGGAAAAGACGAAATTTAAATTTTTGCACGCGATTTTTAGTAATTTGCAGAAGTTTAGTATCTTCCTACTTCTACTCGGCCAAGAATCTTACACCAACGAGTTTAGGCATTTCCTAAGCCTATAAATAGATGGAAAACACAAGGGAAAAGAGAAAATTCATAGATTATCATAGAAAATTACTCAAATCAAAGGAGGAATTCTTCAATTCAAGGAGGGTTGTGCAAGAAGGTCTTCAAAGGAAGAAGAAGGAGGCTTGTCTATGAGTTCTTTCTTTTAATTTGTTTTCTTTTTCTTGAACAATGATATGTTAATTGTTTTATTGTAATTCAACATTATTTTAGATATTCATGATTTTTAGAGTTATTTGATCTTTTGATTAATTGATCGTTCTTCTTGGTATTTAATTACTTGGACATATTACGAGATTATTTGGTTGTTTCTTTCCATTAACTTACTTGGAAAATGGGTTGATGGTGGTTTCAATTCAGTAGTTTCATATTAGTTGTCTCTTAACCTGCTTGGAAAAGAGGTTAATTGCTAAGAACTGGTAATTAAAGGTTAATTAATGTTTGCCAGGAATGGATTCATTGGTTGATTTCATGTTTTAAGTTTGCCAAGAATGGAAATTTAATTAAAGGATTGTGGTTAATGCATATTTTGTGTGGATTAGTTGAGATAGGAATGTGATGCTAATGTATCTAGAAGGTAGTGATTTCATATATTGGAAAAGAAGTGGGTCTATATTAATCCTTCATGATGCCACGAGAATAATGAGTTATGATAATGATTAGGTCCTTTAAGATCATATTTTTCGAAATAATGGTTTGAGTTACATAATTCTCCATCCTTGACATGTATATATATATATTTTATTTTATTTTCTTTTCTTTTGTTTTAACTTCATTGAGTCGGTTAAACAATGAAAGAAAAGGGATTAATGTATACTTGTTCCTTGAGGATCGATACTCGTTTGAACCCTATGCTATGTTAATGATAAGTACACTTGCTCATATGTGTAATTTGAGGTTAATGTTTTAATTTAAACTTGATTGGGAATGTACTTAATTTTTATATAATTTTTATACCCAAATCCAAATACATCATATATTCAACTCATACATCTCATTTGAGCATATGATTCCTAATAAAATGATGTTTAACCTCAATATGTTTGGTCCTAGAATATTGAACAAGATTTCTCTCCGATTGGTTCAGCTCTTCTTGCATAGCCAGTATTCAAAAATTATCATGAAAGGTCATATCAATACATTAGGTTCAATACTAGAGAATAAAGCCAAATTGTCTACAAAATACCATCTAGTTTTGACTCCACAACTAGGATAACCAATAATTTGCTCTTTTAGATGATCATTTTTGTACTTCCAATCTCTTGGTAATCCTTGATACGTGAGTTCTTCAGTTTTTTGCTCACTTTTTCAGCTTGTTGCTATTCCAATTCATCTTCTTTGGCGTGAATGTCTAGAAGTGGTGCTTTGTGCTGTTCTTTCCCTCTTTCTTTTGAACTTCCTATATCATCATCATCATCATCATCATCTTTTCTTGATGTATAAATATTAGATTCATAAAAGACAACATGTACGGATTCTTCCACACATAGAATTCTCTTATTATATACTCTATATGCCTTTTTATTGAAAGAATATCTAAGGAATATAGCCTCATCGGATTTACTATTAAATTTTCTAAGATTACTTCAGGCATTAAGAATAAAACATTTGTAGCCAAATACTTTAAAGTAGGAAATTGATGGAGTTTTGTCAACCATAAGCTCAAAGGGTGTTTTTCTTAGAAAATGTCTCAACATTACTTAGTCTGCAATATAACACGCTGTATTTACAGTTTTAGCCCAAAAGTATTTTGAAAAAAGTTTTCACAAATTATAGATCTAGCCATTTCTTGCAAGGTTCTATTTTTCCTCTCAACAACACCATTCTGTTAAGGGGTTTTAGTAGCTGAAAAGTTGTGAAAATCTCTATTTTCATCACAACAGTGTGTAAACTCACTGTTGTAAAATTCTCCACCATTGTCACTCTTAATAGAAATCAGTTTGCTTCCAATAGAGTTTTGGACGTGCTTGAATAATTTTGAGAATTCAAAAAACACTTCATCTTTTTGTCCAAGAAACAAAGTTCAAGTATATCTTGAGAAATCATCTACTAAAACATAAGCATACGTGTCTTACCACCAAGGCTAGTGGTCCTCATTAGTCCAAACAAATTCATATATATTAATTCAAGAGGTTTTGTGGTGGAAATTATTTTCTTAGGTTTGAAGAAAGTTTTGATTTGTTTTCCAAATTGGTATGCATCACATATTTTGCTTTTATCAAACTTCATTTTGGGCAGACCTCTAACAAACTCTTTTGAGGATAATTTGTTTAGCAAATCAAATGATACATGGCCTAGTCTTCTATGCCAAAGATAGCCATCATTATCATGTATGGAAAGACATCTAATATGATGGGCTATAAGATCATCAAGATAGAATATATAAACATTTCCATCACGATTAACAACAAAGATTATTTCATTATTGGAGCTGTCCATAATAGAGTAAGAATCTTTCTCAAAAATGACTTTGCAACCATTGTCATATAATTAACTAATGCTAAGCAAGTTGTATTTCAGCTAATCAATTAATAATACTTGTTTGATAATGGTTGAGGATCCTTTACTAATGTTACCTATGCCAAGTATTTTTCCTTTCTTTTTGTCTCCAAAGATAACGAATCCATCATTTGTTGCTTGCACATCTTCTAATAGAGTTGCATTTCTAGTCATATGTCTTGAGTATTCACTATCCAAGAACCACTTGGTGAAGCTCATTTTCTCTAATGAATGTACCTATACATGAGATAGGAGAGTGATTTTTTGTACCCATATTTTCTTGGGTCCACGGAGGTTAGTAATGGTTCCTCTAATTTTCCAAATTGCTCTTGCACCAGATTTCACTTTCTTCTTAATATGACACTTAGATGCTTTGTGTCCATATTTTTCACAATATGTGCAACAATTGTGTGTCATATATGAAGAAGTAGTTTTTACAAAATAGGACTTATGTTTTCTTGTTTTGTGCAGATTACTATAGCTAAGACTATTTCTATTTCCAGCCATCCATTGTACTCCAAGAAGTTTATTCAAGTTGCTTCGACCATCAGTGAATTTTTCAATACAAGTAGTGAGATTATCAACCTTCACTTTCATATTATCAAAGTCACAAATCATAACTTCAAGAGATGAAACTCAATCATACAAACATTTATTCTCAAGAGTCGAGCAATTCAAGAAGGTAGAGATGATTTCATTTTCCACATTCAGGCAGCATATAGAATCAAGTAGAGTTTTGTTTTCACTTATCAAGTTGTCATTTTCAATTGATAGAGAATCAATTTTCACTTTAATTTTCTTGTTCCTTTTTGACAATCTTTTTAGTTCTCAGAACATATCAACAAGAAGAGTATTTGGATTATCAATACTATCACAAGTTGAATTATGTAATTCAGCTACAAGGTTAGATAAGGAGGGGTTTACCTTATCCTCCACTACCAAGAAGTATATGTTGGCAGTTTTATTTTTAGAGTCTCCATCTTTCTTAGATTCGAACTCATTTTGGTCCTAAGTTCTCATTAGTCTTTTGTCCTTCTTTGTTTTCAGATCCTTCTTCTTCTTTTTAAGAATCCTGCCTTTTTTTTCTTTGGTTATTGGGCAGTCATCAATGAAATGTTCCGTACTCTTGCATTCATAGCATCGAGGCTTAAATGATGAGGTCTATCCCTTTCTTTTTATGAACTTCTTTCCTCTTTTGAAGTTTCCCTTGTTAAACATTCTTCTGAATTTCTTTTCAATCATGGCCAATTCTTTGGTATCTACTTCAGTCTCATCACTGTTATCAGATTGGCTACTTTCAACATTCTCATTAGCAGCTTTTAGTGCTATTCCCCTTTTGCCTTTGTTATGATCATCAGATTCTTGAAACCTTTCGAGTTTAATTTCATGCGTCGGGAGAGAGCTAATTAACTTTTCAGTCGGTAAGATTTTCAGATCTTTGGATTCTTCCACAGCTAGAGCTTTTAGTTGCCAGCTTTTAGGTAGAGCATCCAGAATTTTTCTACTTTATTCTTTAAGGAAATAGATTTTCCCATAGGCTTTAAGTCCATTTGCAATATTTGTGAATCTAGTAAACATATCAGTTATACTCTCATTTGGCTTCATAGTGAACAATTCATAATCATGAATCAAAAGTCCCAACTTAGACTCTTTCACTTGATTTGTCCCCTCATGAGTGACTTCAAGTAATCTCCACATATCATGGGCTGAATCACAACCACTAACTCAGTTAAATTCAGTGGCATCAAGGGCACAACACAGAATATTCATAACTTGAAAATTCAATGTCAATTTGGCATTGTCTTCAGCATCATATTCGTCACTCTGTTTATGTACTTTTCTGCCATCAATAAATTTTGACGGGATAAATGGTACATTCTCAATCAGATTCCACAACTCAAAGTTGATTGAACAAACATAAATCTTCATTCTATTTTTCTAGAATGCATAATTGTTTCCATTAAACAAAAGAGGTTGGTTTGTTGAGGATCTTTCAACATAAGGAAGAGTAGATGAGTTTGCCATAAAGATCTTTTCTACACGGTTGTTAGACCAATGATAGAGTAGACCTTTCTCTAATACCAAATGAAAAACCTTAGAGGGAGGGGGTGAATAAGGATTTTGGTAAATTTAAAATGCTTTTAAAAAATATGTTTTGAGATACTCATTTGAATTTCAGATCGGAGAGATTGCAACTGATACAACAGGAAGCTTTCAAAATGTCTTAAAGATCTACTACAATCTGAATGAGATAAAGCACATGATGCAATTAATACAAGAGTGAAAATGGGTTTTTGAGAACCATAAAGATTTCTTTTGAGAGATTAAAAAATTTACGCAAGGAAGTTTGCAGTTGGCCAAAATTAAATGCAAAGAGAGAAAACTCAAGATTTATAGTGGTTCGATCTACTAAGATCTACATCCACTACCTTAAGCTCACATTTAAGGATTTTCAACCAGATTTCATTCACCCAACTCAATGGTGTCTATTTACACCAATCATATAAGAGGAGCACCACACTTGGTTTTATAAAAACCTCTCAATCAATCTACAAATCAAGGTTCACCTTAAATGAATTTTACACCACAACCTTGATATACAAAGAGGATTACGGAAATGAAATAGAAATAGCTCACTCTTTTGAGCAGATATACAAACACATGAGCACAAACAACCTTTACCTTTTTAAAGCAATTTGATTTCACTTTGAAGCACTATGAAAAAGGAGATTTTTGTATTCTAGAAAGTAAGAATATTTCTTAGAAAGATAGGACAAAAATTTACTTTGAAATCGAGTTTTGAAACCTTTTATAAGAGCAAAAAGTAGAGCTCCAACGGCTAGAAATTGCTAGTTTCACGTTGTTATATTTGCTAGAGTTTTGGACTCAAGGATCGGACGATGGTGCATCCAAAAGGTGAGTCTAAAATGGCAATTTTGTAGGCATAAATGATTTAACACTATTCACAGAGTTTTGGACGAAGCTTTTGAATGCAGAACCATCCAAACTATTCAAATTAAAATTCTGAAGACTTAAAAATTGAAATCGTTTTATTTGTGTACTTCAAAGTAGAAATAAATTGAATCATAAGGTAAAGAAGACGTAGGAATTTACACAGATAATACCTTAACAAAGATTCCTAGTCTAAGGTTCCTCCACAAAGATTTCTTGGTATGCAATCTCTTAAGCTTGGTCTTTTACTTGATCACCCATTCTCGGATTCTATTACTTAAGAGTTGCTTAGCAATCTTATTTGCACACCTTGAAGAACTGAGGTTAAACATGTCCTTCCACATATAGATCACACAAGTTAGTCCTCATCAATGTCTATCATAAGTCAAAACACAAGAGAAAGCCCTTAGGGCTAACAAATGTGTTCCACTCCTCTCTTAGGTTAAAATATATAAACAATACAAATTATATAAGTTAGAAATATATAGCCAATTCAAGTTTTTATTCTTGTCTGAACTACTACAAATTAGGTAGCAAACTAGAACTTTTTTTTCACCCATTCTGATTGAGTGCATTATACACTCTATCTCAACCATTTTTTCCACCATTTCATTCAAGATTATTTAAGAAAAGATAAAAATGAAGACAAATTTTCCCCCCTTTTCCACTCGTTTATTTTTCATCTCACTCTTATTTTTTCCTTTATTGATAGGTGCATTTTTTGCTCCATCACACCTTATCATATTTACTTAAACCTAAATTTAGGACTAATCTAGACAATTAGAAAAAAAAAATCAGCATATATACCAAATTTTACGTCACTACATCACTTATATAAATTTCTCAAAGTCAAAAGTTTCACTAATTTACTAAGAAATAAATAAGATTAAACTAAATTCTCAAGATCTAACATATATTCAACCTAATATTCAAGATTATCAAAAACTAATTTAACCAAATAAACATCAAATTATTTTCCAAAGTGAAAAAGAAAAGAAATAACTCCACCAAGTTTGATCAAAAAGCTTAAAAAATTCGCCCATTTTCAAACAAAAATTTGAAAAAAAAAATGCTGGAATTCACTTCCCCACACTTAAACCAAACATTGTCCTCAATGAATAAAAATAAAACTATAAAGATCAACGAAATGGACCAAGAAGTTAAGGGGGTAAAGAAGAATAGTACTTCCTAAGCAATTATGTGATTGAATGATAGATTACCAAGCTCCAAAGATATCTCCAAAAGGTATGTGCGATAATCGAACCAAAAGAGAAGTTACAAGGCTTTGGGACAATAAAGGTGGTTGGACATTAAAGTACATGCCTAAAGAAAGAAGTCTTACCAAAAACAACATAACGAAAAAGAACAAGACATAAACAAATCTAATTTAGAAAAATATATATATATAAAAGAAACAAAAATAAAGACAATGGTAAAGACTGTTAGAACACTAGGAGTCCTAAACGCGGAAAACATCCACGAATCCCTCCCGAGGACCTAAGTGAACGATTAAGGAGATCTAAGGTTTAAGAATTACCTCTGGTTACTGTAATCGAAATCCTTCGATTCTGATTGCGCTGTTGTACGTTCAATCCGAACAATCACTAGACGCTGCAGTATGCAAACGTCCTCTATCGGATACACACCGCGAACTCACTCGATACCCGAGGAGTGCTAGCACCTAGGGTTTGAGAAGTTTTTTTTTTCTTCTGGTAGAGAATGACACGAATGTTCTCAATCGAAAAATTGGACTATTGAAAAGACGACTAGGGTTTTCTTAAAAACCCCCGAACCTCTTAGAGTCCAACCCTAATAATATCTTATCATATTCTAATTTAAATTCAAATTAAATTAAAACTGATATGATAAGATTCTGCCATTATCTCGGTAATTTAACTAATTAATTTACCGAGTCAGATTCTTATAATCAGGACATCATCCAGATACATCGAATGTGGACATATTTCCAGATTCATTGTATCTGGTAAATTTTCTAAGTACAATTAACTTAGACATATTTCCAGATTCATCGAATCTGGTCACTAGAAAAATAATCAACAAGTTCGCTTATTGTGTGACCCTATAGATTCATTTAACACTGGCAGTGTGCCTAAATCATATTTAAATGGCCCACAAGTTATAAGCGATTTCTAGCAAAACATTATAACTATCCAGGTTAAATGAAGATCGGTGATCTGTTTGAACCAAACCATAATTTTTATATTTAGTCCTTTTGTCACACGATATCCAGATTAAGCATAAGGTACGGAGCATGTCATCCTTATTAAGCTTAATCAATTATTTCTTGATTTCATAGAAGACTGTTTAAACAAATGATATCAATATCTTAGATTGATATATTTGAGCACGGCCATGCATTTTTAACAGTCTAACTTATCAAATGGCCCATGGATATCTCTCCCATAATTGAGAGGGACAAATTCCTTCACAATCAATCATATTCCTCTCCTTGATTTATTCTATATCCAACAGTAGTCTAATTTATTATCTGGTTAAAGACAACTTTAGACAATGTCAAAATATAGAATTTATCAAGTAGGAAACTATGATGAATTTAGGTCGAAGGACTTTCAATATTATTATGGCTAGAAAGTACTTATGACATATTCCATGAAGTACTCTCACAGTGGGTCATGTCCAATACAATGTTCTCTAAAATTTATTTATGTCTTGACTCGACATCACAAATATCCATGGCCAGTAAAACATAGCCATCAAGTCACAAACATACTAATCTTAATTTATTATTATTCCAATAATAATAATCGATCAGGGACAGTTTTAGAATAGTCATTGTATTCATTGTAGGGTTTTACTATCAAGTCACGTACTTGATGACCACAAAACAAAACTCACTATTTATGGAAAGGAAAGCATCATATTATTATATAAAACATAATGACAATAGTATAAGTACAAATTGACTCTAGGGCATATCCCTAACAGTCTCCCGCTTGCACTAAGACCAATTTGGCATAAGCCATAATCCCATTGATCTGGTATGACTATCATGTTTAGACAATGGGAGAGGCTTTGTCAGTAGATCTGCAACATTGTCATCAGTTGGTACCTTGCATACTTTGACATCTCCTCTATCAACAATTTCTCGAATGAGATGAAAACGTCTAAGTATATGTTTAGATTGCTGATGTGATCTTGGTTCCTTAGCTTGTGCAATGGCTCCATTGTTGTCACAATAGAGATCCATTGGGTTTACAATACTAGGAACTACATCTAGTTCTGCAATGAACTTTTTAATCCAAACTGCTTTTGTCCTCCATAAACTAAGAACATATCTTTAGTTCTTCTTAAGTATTTCAGTATGTTCTTGACAGCAGTCCAGTGTGCCTCTCCAGGATTTGATTGGAACCTGCTCGTCATGCTCAATGCATATGATACATCGGGTCGAGTACATAACATGGCATACATGATAGACCCTATAGCGGAAGCGTATGGTATTTTGTTCATGCGCTCTTCTTCATCCTTCGTAGAAGGACTTTGAGTTTTGCTGAGCTTAATGCCATGTGACATTGGCAAGAATCCTCTCTTAGAGTCTTGCATACTGAACCTTTTCAATACCTTGTCAACGTATGCACTTTGACTTAGTCCAATTAGCTTTCTAGATCTATCTCTATAGATCCTTATACCTAGAATATAGGCAGCTTCACCTAAGTCTTTCATTGAGAAATAATTTCCCAACCATGTATTTACACTTTGTAGAGTTGGGATGTCGTTTCCAATGAGTAAGATATCATCAACATAAAGTACCAAAAAGACTATTGCATTCCCACTTGTTTTGTTATAGACACAAGGCTCATCTTCATTTTTGATAAAGTTAAATTCTTTAATTGCTTCATCAAAACGAAGATTCCAGCTTTGAGATGCTTGCTTCAATCCATAAATGGATCTTTGAAGCTTGCACACTTTATTAGAATTCAAAGGATCATCAAAACCCTCAGGTTGTATCATGTACACATCTTCGAGTAAGTTTCCATTAAGAAACGCAATTTTGACATCCATTTGCCAAATTTCATAGTCATAATATGCTGCTATGACAAGAAGAATTCTGATAGATTTAAGTATTACAACTGGTGAAAAGGTTTTATCATAGTCTATACTATGAGTTTGTCTATAACCTTTTGCTACCAGTCGTGCTTTGTAAGTATGCACATTTCCCTCCATGTCTGTTTTCTTTTTGAAAACCCACTTACACCCAATTGTTTTTGAACCGTTAGGTGGGTTAACCAAAGTCCAAACATGGTTATCATACATGGATTGCATCTCAGACTTCATAGCCTCTAACCATTTTCCAGAGTCAGAACTCTTAATGGCTTCTTGATAGGAAGTGGGCTCATCATTAACCATAAGCTCCACATTGTGATCGTCAGTGATGAGAAATCTATATCTCTCAGGTTGTTGACGAACCCTATCAGATCTTTGAGGTCCTTGTTCTATACTTGTTCTATAGATGTAGGCTCATCTTGGACTTGTGAGTCATCTAATCGAGATTCATTATTTGGTTCAGGCACTAACTGTGGCTCTTGAATCTCATCTTGATAAGGTTCAGGCACTAATTGTGGTCCTTGAATCTCATCAAGATGTATTTTACTCCCACTGATTCTTTTGAAAATAAATTCCTTTTCAAGAAAGAATCTATTTCGAGCAACAATTACTCTATTTTCTTTTGGGAGATAAAATTGATATCCTTTAGTTTCTTTAGGATACCCTACAAATATGCATTTATCCGATTTAGGTGCAAGTTTATCAGATAATAAACGCTTTACATAAACTTCACAACTCCAAATCTTCAGAAATAACAAACTAGGTTGTCTCCCAGTCCATATCTCATATGGCGTTTTCTAAACCGATTTAGATGGAACTCGATTTAGTATGAATGCAGCAGTCTCCAGGGCATAACCCCAAAAGGAGATTGGAAGATCAGTTTGACTCATCATTGATCGAACCATATCTAATAAAGTCTGATTTCTCCGTTCAGATACACCATTCCATTAAGGTGTTCCTGGTGGAGTTAATTGGGAAATAATTCCACAATTTTTAAGATGCTCGTTAAACTCGTGACTTAAGTATTCACCACCTTGATCCGATCGAAGTGTTTTGATACTTTTGCCAAGTTGATTTTGTACTTCATTTTGAAATTCTTTGAATTTCTGGAACGATTCAGATTTGTGTTTCATCAGATACAGGTAACCATATCTGCTGAAATCATCTGTAAATGTAATGAAGTACTAAAATCCTCCTCTAGCATGTGAATTCATTGGTCCACATACAACAGTATGTATTAGGCCCAATAAATTAGTTGCCCTTTCATTTTGTCTCTTGAAAGGCGCTTTAGTCATTTTGCCTAATAAACAAGAATCACATGTTTTGTAAGATTCTAAATCAAACGATTTTAGAAGCTCATCATTATGAAGCTTTGTTATGCGTTTCTCATTTATATGGCCCAAACGACAATGCCAGAAGTAAGTCTGATTTAAATCATTGGATTTCAATCTCTTAGTATTTATATTATAGATAGACATGTTTGAAGATCCACGAAGATTTAGAGTATAGAGCCCATTCGATAATGAAGCATCTCCATAAAATATGCCGTTTTTATTAATGGAGCAAATGTTATTCCTAATAACAAATTCAAAACCTTATAAATCCAAATAAGAAACTGAAATAATATTCCTACTCATAGCAAGAACATAAAAACAATTGTTCAGTTCTAAAACAAGCCCACTGGGCCAAATTAATTCAAAAGTTCCTACAACTACTGCAGCAACTTTTGCTCCATTCGCAACTCATAGGTCCACCTCGCCTTTTGCCAAGGCTCTACTCCTTTTTAGACCCTGCACATTTACACAAATGTAAGATCCACAACCAGTATCCAATACCCATGAATCAGAAGTAGATAAATTAATTTCAATAACATAAATACCGAGCGTGAGTCTCACTGTCCTTCTTTTTCTTTGCTTCCAAATAGAGCTTGCAATTTCTTAACCAATGTCCTTGTTCTCCACAATGGTGGCAAGCTCCCTCCTTTGGTGTCTTGGCCTTAGGTTTGGGCTTGAACTTGGACTTTGCCTTTTCCTTACCCTTACTAGCCATGACCTTGCCCTTTTGGTTGTTCTTTTTGCCTTTCCCTTTTTGAACCATTAGAACACTAGGAGTATTCTTCTTAATGTTCAGTTCAACTTGTTTTAGCATCCCATGCAATTCAGTAATAGATTTCTCCATATTATACATGTTAAAATTCATGACAAACTGGTCATACTCAGCAGGTAAAGAGCCCAAGATCAAATCCGTGGCCATGTCATGATTAACAGGAGCACCAAGTTTATCAAGATGATCTAGATAGCCCTTCATTTTAAGGACATGAGCACTTACCGAGGTGCCATAAACCATCTTACATGCATTTAACGCCTTGTGAGTTTGAAATCTCTCTTGTCGTGCTTGCTCTTGGAACATTTCCTTGAGATGCACAATCATGTCATATGCCTCTACTTCTTCAAACTGTTTTTGAAGTTCAGAGTTCATGGTTGCTAGCATGAGACAAGTAACATCGTTGGAGTCATCTTTGTGCTTACTATATGCATCTTTTTCAGCTTTTGAGTCGTTATTTGCTGGAGCAAGGGGAATAGGATTTTCAAGAACATAAAGCCTTTTTTTCTTGATTAAGAACAATTCTTAAGTTTCGTGCCCAATCAAGAAAGTTAGTCCCACTAAGCTTGTCTTTCTCAAGCACAGATCGCAATGAATTATTCCAACTGTTTGTTGCCATTATCTACATACAAAAATATGCAAAGTAATTAATTTTTGAGACTTTAACAAAAAACTCTCACTAAAAGCATTTAAACTTTTTGAAACTTCAACATTTTGATGTTTCGTAGTGTGGATATATATATATATATATATATATATATTTATTTATAAATATTTTATTTTAATCATAAGTAAGCTTTGGCTTTAATCTTATAATTAAATAAAACTCAAATTTTAAATGAGATAGACATTAAATGTCCCGGCTAAAAATATCCCATATAATGCCCTAGGCCCAAAACCATTTTGATAGCCCAATTAAGTCAAACCATATCAAATATATGGAAAACTATTTTCCATCTTATATCACTCAGATAATCAAAAGCATCCTACTTTGGTAGGAATGACCATATGATGATCCAAGTAATAACAAGTGTTTGATTTTGGAAGGCATTTAACACTTAAATTTTTTTTCTTAAAAAAAAAAATTGATTGTAGTAAGCAGGAAATAAACATATCAAATATGCATGCAAGACATAAATAAAAGTGACATAGCATGGCCCATAACCTATGTTGATCATCACGAGCAAAGTGAAGATCAAGGTGGTCAATCTAGGTATATGAACTCCTTAAGCATTCTCTAATGCCATGAGTATACTCCTCCTTGGTTGTAAATGTTGGCTGCCGTCTTCTTTTATATTGGATAGTAAAATTAAAATAATTCATATTCTAGGAAAGCAGTACAATTTTACAACAATGAAAAATGACACGCAGGCCGTATTTAAAAAATTACAACTTAAAACAACCATAATGTAACCAGCCAATCACATTGGGATAAAACGGACCATGCTATGCACTATTCAAAATAATCCTCAACTACAATCAAAACCACTAACGAATAACACACAACGAACAGTTAGTTGGGGTTCCAAGGGGCAACGCCCCTGGCGGAGGTCTCGCTGGCCGGTCAGCGGGCGGGGGTCAAAGGGGCAGCGCCCCCGGAAGGAAAAATGATTTTTTCCTTCTCTCATTGAATGAGATTTTGCCTTCCGATTTCCGAATATTAATCAAATTAACGTTCGGACCCCTTAGTAACCATCGCCGTGAAAATTCATATTACAGACAATGTGCGTTTTTTTAATTATATTTATACAGATAACATATTATCATGGCCGATTAATACAAACAATTCGCAAATATAGAACGACGGATAGCATGCTTACGATACCATATCATATTAGAACAGACCAATTTACAGACAATCTGCAACTAATCTGGTCTGATCAGGCAACTAAGGCGCACATATTAAACCTAATTCAGGCAGTCTGCATGCTAAGTATTCTAAAATCATAATCATGCGAACATGCTGATACATACCGTTTAAATTCACATATACATATCATACATGTATTCAACAATACGATTAACACAGATGAATTAACCTAATCGTTTAGCAAGTTGCTCTGATACTACTGTTAGAACACTAGGAGTCCTAAACACGGAAAACATCCATGAATCCCTCCCGAGGACCCAAGTGAACGATTAAGGAGATCTAAGGTTTAAGAATTACCTCTGGTTACTGTAATCGAAATCCTTCGATTCTGATTGCGCTGTTATACGTTTAATCCGAACAATCACCAGACGCTGCAGTATGCAAACGTCCTCTATCGGATACACACCGCGAACTCACTCGATACCCGAGGAGTGCTAGCACCTAGGGTTTGAGAAGTTTTTTTTTCTTCTAGTAGAGAATGGCACGAATGTTCTCAATCGAAAAATTGGACTATTGAAAAGACGGCTAGGGTTTTCTTAAAAACCCCCGAACCTCTTAGAGTCCAACCCTAATAATATCATATCATATTTTAATTTAAATTCAAATTAAATTAAAACTGATATGATAAGATTCTGCCATTATCTCGGTAATTTAACTAATTAATTTACCGAGTCAGATTCTTATAATCAGGACATCATCCAGATACATCGAATGTGGACATATTTCCAGATTCATTGTATCTGGTAAATTTTCTAAGTACGATTAACTTATACATATTTCCAGATTCATCGAATCTGGTCACTAGAAAAATAATCAACAAGTTCGCTTATTGTGTGACCCTATAGATTCATTTAACACTGTCAGTGTGCCTAAATCATATTTAAATGGCCCACAAGTTATAAGCGATTTCTAGCAAAACATTATAACTATCCAGGTTAAATGAAGATCGGTGATCTGTTTGAACCAAACCATAATTTTTATATTTAGTCCTTTTGTCACACGATATCCAGATTAAGCATAAGGCACGGAGCATGTCATCCTTATTAAGCTTAATCAATTATTTCTTAATTTCATAGAAGACTGTTCAAACAAATGATATCAATATCTTAGATTGATATATTTGAGCACGGCCATGCATTTTTAACAGTCTAACTTGTCAAAGGGCCCATGGATATCTCTCCCATAATTGAGAGGGACAAATTCCTTCACAATCAATCATATTCCTCTCCTTGATTTATTCTATATCCAACAGTAGTCTAATTTATTATCTGGTTAAAGACAACTTTAGACAATGTCAAAATATAGAATTTATCAAGTAGGAAACTATGATGAATTTAGGTCGAAGGACTTTCAATATTATTATGGCTAGAAAGTACTTATGACATATTCCGTGAAGTACTCTCACAGTGGGTCATGTCCAATACAATGTTCTCTAACATTTTTTTATGTCTTGACTCGACATCACAAATATCCATGGCCAGTAAAACATAGCCATCAAGTCACAAACATACTAATCTTAATTTATTATTATTCTAATAATAATAATCGATCAGGGACAGTTTTAGAATAGTCATTGTATTCATTGTAGGGTTTTACTATCAAGTCACGTACTTGATGACCACAAAACAAAACTCACTATTCATAGAAAGGAAAGCCTCATATTATTATATAAAACATAATGACAATAGTATAAGTACAAATTGACTCTAGGGCATATTCCCAACAAAGACAAGGGAAAAAGATCATAAATCTAGTTTGTTTCATCAAGAAAAAGGAACAAGAGATTGCATGAGTATGCACCTTCCTGTGTAGAATGCAGAGAACTCATTCTTACCTGGCATGACATATGGCATGGATATGCAACAAGTTATGCATATCAATTGAAAGCATACAAGTTTAAGTGTTCAGCACTGCTTGAAAAACACAGTTGTGCAACGGTGAGTACACTAAAAGAAAATGATACTTTGGCGACAAAACTTTTACTAGGAAAAAACATTTGTCGCTAAAAGATACACTTTTGTTTAGTGACAAAAATTTTTTTTGTTATTACTGATTACAACCTTCAATGATAAAATTTTTATTTCCTAGCTAATACATAAGCAGTAGCGATAAAATAACTGTATTAGCAAAATTTAAAGTTTTCTTGCTAATAATGCATCATTAGCAACGAAAATTTATTTCTTAGATAAAAATAATAAATTTCATTTGTAACAACCCACAACTATAGAGCCCGATTGATTGCAAATGTTACCTCGTCTAAATGATAAAGGGTCTTTACAGTGAAAACTAAATAAAGAAAATAACCGAGACTTAAAAAGAATTAATACTAAATTAAAACTGTACAAAGTCTTGAATAATACATCAAATATCAAATACAAAATAACATCTCAAAATAATCAAACAATATCATTCGTAAACATCATCCATAAAGTAAATAGATTATTGGAATTCGAGGACTCCTTAAACACAAAAAAACACCTTCAGATGATCTAGGACCCATACTAAATCAATCGATAGGGACTAGATAGGAGATCATACCTCAAAGACATTCTACAATCTTGGATGATCCACAGGAAATTTTGTCTGTTCAATTTCCAATCATAGGCACAGCCTCTATGAACACCCTCTACATCTAATACGTGATGAACAATAGAACTGAAAGCCCTGGAGTGCTAGCACCTAGGGTTTTAGAGGTTTATTTTTTTTGGAAGTTTTCTTTTCATAAGAATAATCAAGAGAGAAAGAGACATAGTTTTCTTAACCTCCTGAAAACGAAGTAGCGATTGTATATATAATTAGAAGAATGACAGCTAGTTTTATTTTTTTAAATAGATAAAACCCCAAAACTGTCTAATATTCTTCTGATAATCAAATTCTCTCGGGATCATATCATATCCTACTTAAAATCAAATTAGAATAGATATGATTATATTCTCAGATAATCTTGGTAGTTTACTAATTAAGTTACCAAGTTGATAGGAGGTAAAATCATCACTATTTTTCCTAATTATTTGAGGTTAAATTAAGATACTTTTGATGTAATAACTAGACATATTTCTTCCTATTTGAAATTTTACTTGTAGAAAGTGTTTTTAATAAATTTGGGTAAATTTGAGTTGATTTCGAGCAAAAATGGGAAGTTTCTAGAAGGCACCTAATGCCAAATCCAGTTAAGGCACCAAGCGCCAAGTCCAATTTGGAACAACAGTACAAACAGAGCAAAATTCAAAGGAAAAATGGAACAACCTAGAGCCAGGTGGGTCGACTAGATCCAGCACCAGGTTCACTCTGGAGAGGCACAATCCTGTGCATTAATGTGGTTTTTTCCTAAGGATTTTGGTATATTTCGAATCCTACTCAGCCAAGACTCCTCAAGCAATGAATTTTAGTATCAAAGAAGCCTATATAAACAAGGAAAATACAAGAGAAAAGTAGTGAATCCAAGAATCAAAGTTGCAAATCACTCAAAGAATGAGAGATTCACCATTCAAGAAGGGTTGTTTAAGAGAGTCTTCGAAGGAGAAGAAGGAGGCTTGTCTATGAGTGCTTTCTTTTACCTTTATTTTCTTGTTCTGAAACAATGATATATTCAATGTTTTTATTATAATTTAACATTATTTTAGGATTCATGATTTTGCGTTAATTTAGTTCTTTGATTAATTTTCTATCATCTTTGGTATTTGATTACTTGCTATAATTGGTTTTGATGCGATTCTAATTGATTTGGAAAACAATGTTAGGAGTTCATTGCATTAATTTCATATTTGTCAAATCTTAATAGAGTTGCGAAATGAAGTTAAGATTAAAAGATTAAAATGATCAAAGATCAGTTGATTTCGCCTAGAGCATAGGGTCATTAGCTAATTTCATATTTATTATGAAGAATTGAGGTTAATGCATCTGTTGGTTATGTTATCTTAATTGGGAAATCTGCTAATTTAATCAAAAGATAGTGCTTCCATGGATTAGGAAAGAAGTGGGTTTATATAAGTGGATTTATGACTTGGGAAACGATTAAATTTTACTTTATATTCTTTCATGATGTCAAGATGATGATTACTTGAGATAATTCCTAGATGATTCAATATTGATTATCATGTGTTCTAGGATAATTGTCTAAATTACATATTCCTATATCCTTGAGTTGTACATATGTCTTTATTTTTCTTTTTATTACTTTATCAATTTATTTCGTCGGTTAAACAATGAATGAAAAGTGATTAGTGTATACTTATTCCTTTGAGGATCGATACTCGTTAATTCCTTATACTATGCTTGTGATAAGTGTACCTACTCATATGTGTATTTTGAGATTAATGACTTAACTAAAACTTAACTAAGGGATGGATTTAATGATTTTTATACACTCGAAATTTACACATCAAGTTTTTGGTGTCACTGCCAAGGAACAATATCATGAAAACGTGAGTTTTGTTGATTTAATCATGTTTAAATGTAAATATGTGAATATGTAGATATGTCCCTTGTATGAATAGGTCCATAGTTTGTTGTTTTGCATACTTGTAATTTAATGTCCCTATATGTTGTAATTTTTCTAACTTAATTTGTGAATATGTACTAACTGTCTAACTTGTAAATTCTATAATCTCACTATCTTCTATTTTCTATAGACCTTGCCCATAGTGTATGACCCGACAATCTGAAGCCGATATAGTATATCTTGATCTTGGGATCGAGAGAACCCTCACAAAGGTTCAAAAGGTTGTGAGCGAAAAAGTAAGAAAAGACATGGAGGTTAATCACCCCAACAATGGTGGTAATGGTGACAATGGTAGAAGGACTATGGACGATTTTGTGAAACCCGCAATCTTGGGTATAGGCTCGAGTTTTATGAGACCTAGGATAGAGGGTAATAATTTTGAAATAAAGCCTAACATAATCTAAATTATTCAAAACATGGTATAATTTGATGAGCTACCTGAGGAAGATCCTAATGCCCACCTTGTGAATTTTTTTAGAAATATGTGATACTTTTAAAATGAATGGTGTTTTTGAATATGCTATCAAACTAAGGCTTTTCCCCTTTTCTTCGAGAGATAGAGCAAAATCTTGGTTAAAATCTTTGCCAGCCGGATCCAACACCACTTGGAATGTTTTAGCTGAAAAAATTTTGGTAAAATATTTTCCCCTAACTTGAACATCCAAGCTTAGGATCAATATTTTTGCCTTCCAATAGTTAGAATCTGAAAATCTTTATGAGTGTGGGGAAAGGTTTAAGGAGATACTTAGAAAGTGTCCTCATCATGAGTTCAAGTTAGGCGTGCAAATGCAAATCTTTCATAGTGGTTTAAGTATTTCTACTAAGCAATTGGTTGATGTATCAGCAAAAGGCTCCATTAATTCTAAAACCCTGAAAGAGGTATTAAATTTGATTGAAAATCTTGCGACGAACAACTATGCATAGGGTAGTTCATGGTCAAGAGCTCGTGTTCATTGTATGCACGAAGTGGATGCAATGGTGACTTTGGAGGCCAAGGTGGTGGTAATGACACAAAAAATGGAGCAAAGAGTGATGTCTCCATCCCAAGGACAGGTAATGAATGTTAATTGTGATTTTTGTGGGGAAGGACATACAAACCATGAGTGCCAAAACATGGAGTCATCACAAGAGTCGTTAGAACAAGCCGTGTTTGTAGGCAATGGACAATAGGGTAATAATCCCTGTAGCACCACTTACAACCTTACAACCTAGTTGGAGGAGTCATCCTAACTTTTCATGGAACACCTAAAACCAATCTAGGTAGGCTTTTTCTAATTTCAAAAATCAAAAGACTTAACCTCCTTGTCTTATAATGCACCACCACCTAAGCTATCGCTAGAGGAGTTGGTTAACCAATTGGTAAGTGGTACGGAGATACAATTTCAAGGACTAGATACAACCACGAGAAATTTGGAGGCGTCCATGTGCAATCTTAAGAATCAAATTGGACAACTAGCCAAACTCCTTGGAGATTATCAAATAGGATCCGTTCCCGAAAATACTGAGACTAATCCTCGTGACCAGGACCATGGAAAATGATGATTTTGATTACTTTGGTTTTTTGGGACATCTCTTTAATTTTTATGTGTTTTCATTCATTTTTCTATCTTTTAAATTTTTAGAATGAATTCTCTTCATAATTTCATGTTTTAATTATTTTTTATTTTCATTAATTAATTATAAAAAAAATACTTTTTAGTTGGCTAGAGTTGACCTAGTGCCAGGCCCGAATTTTGGCCCAGGCACTAGGCCAGCATGTCCCAAAAAAAATGCACCGAGACAGAATGGGCCTGGGGCTAGGCCCAGTCCATGGACATGGCACCAGTCCGATTGGCTACAAGACAAGTAATGACCATTCTTGGCTATTTTTTCAAACAACTCTCATATCCCTCGTTTTTTCTCTCAACTCATCACCGAGTTTAACTTCAAAACACCACTAAGTCACTTTTTAAACCTCTAAAATACCTTCCAAACACAAAGTCCTCACTTTGTTCTTGAAATTTCAGATTAAAACTAGGAAAAATCTAATCTTTTCTTCCAAGACCCATTTTTCAATCCTTCCATTTGGTGCACAAATTCTTCAATCTTTTTGCATGTGATCATTGCCTATATATTGGAGATCATTTTGGTGTTGTGTTTTATTGGCTATATTGTAGTGCTTTGTGTTAAGGTGGTGGTTGTGTTAAATGGTGTTGTAATAATGAGACCGTTGAGGGTTGTATTTGCTTGTGGTGGAAAGAGTGATTTTGAAGGTGTCTTATTTTCTTTTATCCTACTTTTGTTCATCATCGCCTCTATATCATGTCTTGGAGACCTAGGGGGTTGGCACTTGGGGTTAAGAGAGCTAAAGATTTATCTTCGTCTATATCTTCTTTTGAGTCTCTACGTATGCAGCCTACCCAATTCTGTGACCCTACTTATCAAATCTGGTATCGCAATGACCAACGCAACAAAATCATAGTAGAGAAGATGTATAGGGCCTTCGTAGATAATTCCTTAGAGATGTCCACTATGTTTAGGCAACTGGGGTGGGAGCCTATCATTCGACTTGGGGAGTGCTTATTGACCGCTACACGTAAGAGAGTTTTATTGCAAGATAAGGGACAAGAAGAAAAACAACCTCCGAATTATTTCTACTATGGTTAAAGGGGTACCCATTGAGTTTGAGAGGGCTAGATTAGCCAGGATTTTGGGAGTATTTGATGAGGGACCATGGATAGCTGTGGACCATAATAATCAAAAGATTATTTCTGAGCCTACCTGGGATGTGAGTGCTGTGAGGATAAGGTTGCATATGTGGAGAAAGGGGCAAATAGGTCAAAATCGTTACTACTCCAATAATGACCTTGAGGCTCAATTGTGTGCGATAGTCTACATTTTTGCTTTTAATGTTTACTCTAAGGCTAGTGGCTTCAATGAGTATAGGATCCTTGACCTTTACATTCTTGTTAAGATGATAAGGAGTGAGCCTATTCCTCTTGGCCCTATTATTATTCAGTCAATACGAGAGGTTGTTTACTCTAGCATAGCTGCTAAGGCCCTCAAATTCCCCTTGGTTATTATGCATATCCTACGAGACTTTGGAGTGAGATTAGATAGAGAGCTTAGTGAGCCCACTACTGACCGATACTTAGTGACTGAGCATACTTCGGTTTAGTGTAGCTATCGTTATGATGAGAGGGAGAGGCGATACAAGAAGTCTTTTGAGGTCCAACACCCAGGGATGATAGAGCTTTCCCTTGATGAGAAGGAGGAAGAGGAGTACTCTACTTGACCTCACACTAGTACCACTGATTCTTATTCTTGTACAGATTTTGAGGCACGAGTAGAGGCCCAACTGGAGAGCTAAATGACTATCCTCCTCCAGTTATGAGATTCCATTGCTGAACTCCTTCGATGCCAAGATGTCCAAGAGCAAAAGTTGGCAACTTTGATCCAACAATCGACTGGTGCCTCCATAAGCAGAGCAGCTTGTGACAATGATAATGATGATGAGGATGATGATGAGTCTGAGGACTCTTGATTTACTCCTTGCACTTGCACTTTATTTTATTTTCTATTATTTCTTTTCTTTTTAAATTTTAATGACCTTTTCTAGCTTTTAGTTATCTTTTCTTTTATTTGGCTTTTCTTTTTCTTTTTCTTTTTCTAGATTTATGTTTTTTGTTTTTTGTTTCTTTTGTGTTTGGTACCCTTGTGACGTCTCTAATGACTAATCCTTATGGTGGATTCACACATGTTGGGCCTAATATGTAATTGAAGTATTTTCTTCTCTTCATTCTTTCTCTTTATTTATTTTGGTCTTTTGGCTTTGCTTTCATTGTTGTATTTTTTTCCATTGAGAACAATGTCCTGTATAAGTGTGGGGGAAGAGTTTAGGTATTGAAGATATTTTCCATATCATTTTTGTTTGTGGAATATTTCAAATTTTTTTTGGGTGATTTTCATTGTTTAGCAAAGTTGTAATTCTTTTTCTTACTTGGATATGAATTTTTGTCATTCATTTAGTGGATTTTTATGAAATTGGTTTATTGGATAGGATATTTTTTCAAGACTTGAGAATTTGAATTAATCTTGTTTATGCATTAGTGTTTGAGTATTATTTGACTCATCTAGTTTGAATATGGAGAATATGATGAATGTGGAAAAAGTTTGTTGGCTAACTCTTGTATTATGAGTTTAAACTTTGTTTAGCTTTGAGTTGTCATAAGGAATGTAAGGAGATAAAAAATCTTTGAGAGGAAAGATTGTGGAAAATTGTGGACAATTTTTGTGAGTTGAAAAATTAAGAAAAATAAGTTGATTGTTGTTTCCTCTTTAAAGATGAGAAAGTATTATTGTTGCTTGACGCCAATATGGAGAGTGAAGAGAAATCCACTTTCTTGAGGCTATGAATTCCTAAGAGCAAAATGGAGGAAAGATGTTGAAAAAAAAAATGATGAGTGATGACTAAAAGGGGGCCAATATGGTGTGTGAAGAGAAATCCATGCACTTGAGGCTATCAATTCCCTAAGTCATTGAAAAAATTGAGAGAAAAAGTGGAGTGATTTTCTTATATCATGACTTGAGTTGTGCAATTTATGGATTCATAATGCTTGAGTTAGTAGATGGCTTGATTTATGTGATTCATGTTATTTATATTTTTACTTAAAGGGTGAAATAATTTTTTTAGACTAAAGTTTTAACATGATTAATTTGACTTCAAGAGCATTTTGATGTCTTGTCAAATGTTTTAAAGCTTGAATTATTTTCAAAGGGTTTGATGAATGGCAAGAGTTTTATCTGAAGTTTGAAGAGAAGTTATAATCCTTGTTATGTCTCAAATTGTTAGAATAAGAACAACCTTGTGTTTTCTTGATGATTTTTTTTGGCTTAAGTGTTTTTGCTTGAGAACAAGCAAAAGTTTAAGTGTGGGAGTATGTGAGAGGGGCTAAAATCATCACTATTTTTCTAGTTATTTGAGGTTAAATTGAGATACTTTTGATGTAATAACTAGGCATATTCCTTCCAATCTAACATTTTGCTTGTGGAAAGTGTTTTTGACAAATTTGTGCAGATTTGAGTTGATTTCAAGCAAAAATGTAAAGTTTCCAGAATGCACCTAGTGTGAGGTCCAGCTAAAGTGCCAGGTGCTAGGTCCAATTTGGAACAACAGTACAAATACAGCAAAATTTAGGGGAAAAATAGAACACACCTGGCGCCAGGTGGGTCAACTGGACCCAACGCTAGGTCTGCTCTAGTGAGGCAAAATCTTGTGCACGAATTTGGTATTTTCCAAAAGATTTTGATATTTTTCGAATCATACTCGGCCAAGACTCCTCAAGCAATGAATTTTAGCATCTAAGAAACCTATATAAATAAGGAAAACATAAGAGAAAAGTAGTGAATCCAAGAATCAAATATGCAAATCACTCAAAGAATGAGAGATTCACCATTCAAGGAGGGTAGTTCAAGAGAGTCTTTAAAGGAGAAGAAGGAGGCTTGTTTATGAGTACTTTATTTTACTTTTATTTTATTGTTCTTAAACAATGATGTATTCAATGTTTTTTTTTTTTTTTGTAATTTGACATTATTTTGGGATTTATGATTTTGTATTAATTTAGTTATTTGATCAATTTTCTATCATCTTTGGTATTTGATTACTTGTTATCATTGGTTATTGATGCGATTTCTTCTAATTGACATGGGAAACGAAGTTATGAGTTCATTGTATTGATTTCATATTTGTTAAATCTTAATGGACTTGGGAAACAAAGTTAAGAAAAAAAGGACTAAAGTGATCAAATATTAGTTGATTTCGCCTAGAGTATAGGGTCGTTAGTTAATTTCATGTTTATTATGAGGAATTGAGTTTAATGCATCTGTTGGTTTGATTGGAAAATCTACTAATTTAATCAAAAGATAGTGCTTCCATGGATTGAGAAAGAAGTGGAGTCTATACAAGTGGATTCATGACTTGGGAAATGATTAAATTTTACTTTATATTCCTTCATGATGTCAAGATGATGACTACTTGAGATAACTGCTAGATGATTTAATATCACGTGTTATAGGATAATTGTCTAAATTACATATTCCATTATCCTTGAGTTGTCCATATGTCTTTATTTTTCTTTTTATTATTTTATCAATTTATTTAGTCGGTTAAACAATAAAAAAAAAGTGATTACTGTGTACTTGTTTCTTTGACGATCAATACTTGTTAATTCCCTATACTATAATTGCAATGAGTATACTTGCTCGTATGTGTATTTTAGAATTAATGATTTGATTAAAATTTGACTAATGGATGGATTTAAATTTAATAATTTTTATACATCCAAAATTTACGCATCACAATCTAGATACAAAGAATCTAGACGCTCCTTAGATATATCAAACCTAGCTGTTTTTCCAGATATGATGAATCTAGACCTTTTTTTTAGATACAATTCCAGATACATTGAATCTAGATACCAAAAAAATTACCTAATTGTTAGTTTAATGTGTGATCCTATACATTCATTTAATACTGATAGTGTGCCTAAAATATATTTATACGACCCACAAATTATAAGCAATTTCTAACAAAATTATAACTATCTAGGTTAAAAATGAAGATTGGTGATCTCTTTGGACCAAACCACAATTAGATATTTAGTCATTTTGTCTCATAATATTATAATTAAGTATAAATTATGGAACATGTCATCCTTATATATCTTAATAAACTATTTCTTAATCTCTAAATAAACTGTTCAAAATAATATTAATATTCCCTTATTGATATATTTGAGTATAGTTATGCATTTTAACAGTTAACTTATCAAAAGGACCATGGATATCTCTTAAAAATGAGAGGGACATATTCTTTCACTTTCATTCACATTTCTCTCCCCGACTTATTCTATATCCAACGGTAATCTTATTTAATTATCTAGTTAAAGATAACTTAAGACTATGTCAAGATATAGAATCCACCAAGTTGGAAACAATGATGAATTTAGGTTAAAGGACACATAATATCATAATTTGGAAGAGAAGTACTTATAACATGTCCCATAAAATACTTTCATAGTGGGTCATGTCTAATATAATGTTACTTAATATTTATTTATATTTTGATTTGATATCCTATATATCCATGACTAGTAAAAAATAGCCATCTTGTCATAAGTATATTAATCTTAATTTATTATTATTCTATCAATAATAATTGATTACGGAGATATTAAGAATAGCTATTCTACTTGCTATAGGGTTTTACTATCAAGTTATGTACTTTATGACCATAAAGTAAAATACACTATTCAAGGAGATAGATACCTCACATTTATTGTGAAAATACTGAATGACAAATACAATTTTTTTTAGGGCATATCCCCAACAAAGATAATATCCAGGTACAAAATATCAAAGCCAAGATAAAAACCATAAACTCCTGAAATCTTACTTCTAAGCATGATCTCCTCTAAAACTTGAATTAAATAGGGTGTGAGATAAAATCTCAGTAAGTTTAGTATGTGTATTGTGAGAATTTCAGATAAACTATTTTCGTGATGCATGATACAATTAGCAAAAATGGATATGGAGTAATACTATATCATATTTCCAATAAAGAATACACATGAGAATTTTAATGAACAAAATATATATACATCATTTACTTTATTTTTGAGAAAAGGAGATTATTTCTCACCAACATATTTTATTAACATCAAATACATTATCCATATGGAGCTTTACCGTCATGATCGCCACATACGATCAAACATAACAACACATATCTCAAAATCCCAGTTTCGAATATCAAATTTAAATTACGCATTGTGATCTCACAATATCTACCGATAGAATCTCGTCCCATCAATTATAATACTTGGAAGGATCTCTGTCCAACCAAAAATATCAACACCATAGGATTCCCATCCTATGAACATGATAATAAAAACATATGATTAACTCAGTGCATACACCATAATTAATCATACAACAACCATCATAATGATTGGCCCTACAGCCTAGATACCCCATGTCTGCCCTCTATTTTTCACAGTGAAAAATGTGTTGTTAGATAAGGACAACTAAACATTAAATACTATTACTTCGCGAACAAAGATACCATAGTCCGGTTGTGGCGACCTACTAGATAGTGTTCTCAAACTCGTGCAAAGTTAATATTAACATGGCACAAAGTCTCATGAATAGATAAAATGCAATGTCATTTTAAATACCAGCTTAATACCTTTTGAAAACATCTTGCAAACCGTCTAAAAAATAAGCTGATATACAATACACTCCTAAGTTTAATAATAAACTCCATAGATTCAAAATCAAAACGCAATATTTTACCCATCACAAGATTCCATAAATATCCCAAGATTTCATAAATGCACAGTTTATATATACCATAATGAGATTTCATGATATATGAAACTAATGATTTCAAAGCATGTTATGTATTTCGCAACTCATTTATGCATGTGAATTCATAATTCTATATGCCCAATAAAAGTTAATGCAAGCTTTTATACTCAACATATTATGTATATGCAATTTCTCCAAAAATATAGCATATTTAAACATTTCAAAAGCAATAAATCACTATTTATTTCACAATAGAGCAATATGCTCCCAATATTATAATTTCTCAAACAAGGATCATATATAAATAATTAACAAAATATCATTTGCATAAATACATCATTTCATGAATTAATATTTCTTGAGTAAATAAAAAAATTTGTTTCAAAAATAAAAAGTGTACAAATAAATATTTATTCATTTAAAGCATTTATCATGATAAAAATATCTTGCATATATTCCTAGATTGAGGAAATTAAGAAATATGGGGACATACCTTAAGTCTAAGCAAAGTATAGCAAAATCCATTTTAGATTTGGAGATTATATCCTTTCTCACCAGCAAACTCTAACATAAAAATAAATAAATAAATATCAATCTCCTATAATAAATCCTACACTTAATAGAATTCCTTCAAAATAATCATGAACTCAGATAATTCTTATCTCACAATCTAACTCTCAACAAGTCATAATATCAAACCACCTATAGTCTTCAAAACTCGAACTCAAATAAGAAGTAATTAAGGCAACACAACTTATCACCAAAATTCAACAACACAACTTCAATACAACATGTTAACATCAAATTCATAGAAATCCCCCACTATCAAAATCATCAATGCCTGTTTTTACTTAAGAACATAAAATCTATCTAGCAAGGTGTGTGTGTGTGTGTGTGTGTGTGTGTGTGTGTGTGTGTACACATATATATAGAAAACATGAATTTAGCAAGAAAGATGAGCTCAAAGCTCTTACCTTCTTGAAGAAAACTTTAAATAACTTCAATTAACAACTTCAAAACACTTAAATATTCAGTAACTAAGCAAGAATTAAAGAGTTTAAGTGAAGAGAATGAAAGAGGCAAGAAGAGGAGAGCGACGGTTGAGAGAGGAGAGACTAGAGAGCAAAATAAAAATTTCTCTCTGTGTGTGTATGGTGGCCAAAACTATGAGGCTAAGGTCTGGGAATTTTTAGCTCTTATATGTTAAATCAGTGTTTTAGATTGAATAGCTAGTTTTTTGAAGTAATTTTGGAAGGATATGATTTAATAAAAATCAAGGATTGAGATTAAAACACATCAATAGTGGAGATTAATAGGTAGGTGGCGGCACTAAGGAGGATATTATAGTAATTTTGCTCATTTAAGGCACTCTTTTAAGAGCTCAAATGCTAGGTTTGAAGGAGAGTTTTTATTGTGATAATTCATTAGAAGGGTTAAAGGGTAATGTAAACATTGATGCATTCCTTAGATGTCCATTACATTCATGTGTCGATAATTTAATTAATATGTCTAAAGAGATGCTTGGGAACAAGGTCCATGTGTTTAGTTTTGTTGGCATTCATAATCTTTATGAACCTTACCCTTTTCTAAAACCTTTCTTCTTTCTACATTCGTCATGCCAAAATTTTCCATTGAACATTAATGTATTTTACAAGAATTTGATGAGGAAGCATGATGAGTGGAAATAGTTTGTATCTTTGTATAAGGTTTGTTTTGAATTTAGGTTTATTTACGTGTTTATGTCATTGCTTTGTTTTATCTAGTTTAGTTTTTAGTTGTTAGGTGTTATTTCCCCCCAAATTAGGAAAATATTTTCCATCTTAAATATTGGGGAGTGAGTTATGTTTTTATTTGTTTTCCTAGGATTTCCAATAGTCTTTTGATTTAATTTGGTTTCTCTTGTTTTGGTGTGTTTTATTTTCTTCTGTGCTTTTAGGTGTGTTTTGTTTTGCAGGATTAAATAAATTCTTCTTGGACAACCTCTTCTCTTTCATCTAAGTTTAAACATTTTAAGGGAGCTTATTGTACTTGGGAGGATTGCTTAACTTTCTACCCCTTTATTATTTTTTATCTTTTTGGGGATACTTTATTGTCTTAATTTTTGGCCAATAAGGACATTGTCCAATATAAGTATGGGAGAGTAATTTGGTGATATTCTTTGTCCAAATTTTTATTAATTTTCATGTTGTTTCTTGAAGTTTTGAGAAAAAAATTGAAAGCGAAATTGCAAATTTTGATTATTATGGTATTGTCATTGTTTTATTTTTGGCATGAAAATTTAGTTTAAGACTTAGTTGATTGAGAGAAAAAAATGTGTTGGAAAAAAATAATGCAAAAAGGGATGTATGTGCCTATTCTGGCAAGAAAAATAAAAGAAAAAAATAATGAGAAAAAAAATAAAAAACTGGGATGAGAGAAAATAAGTGTGTGAAAAAAAATGTTTTGAAAAATTAAGGGGTCAATATAGTGAGTGAAGAGAAATAGACTCACTTGAGGCTATGACTTCCCAAGAAAAAATGGTGAGAATGCCTCGATTTTGCTACTCAAATTGTAGTAGTTTGAAATTATAGAACTTGATTTGATTATTATTTCTAACTTATATAAATCACAATATTTGCATTCTTGCCTTCAAGAATAGGGTGAAATACATTAAATGGGTATTAACATGTTTAACTTACCCTCAAGGGCCTTGGTGATATCTATCTTAATACATGAGTTTGCATGAAATTAGCTTGATTATTATCTTAAGAAAGATAATAGCCTTACTATATTATCCATGTTCACAAAAATCATTTTGGTTAATAAGCTATTTGCTGGGTGTGTTAAATTCATGTTTGCTTGGGAGGGGGGGGGGCGAATGTGATAGGGCCTAAATGTACCTATATTTTCTTAGCTATTTGAGGTGATTTTGTGATGTTTTTATGCAATCGCTAGTCAATTCCCTTATATTTTGATATTTTTCCTGTAGTACAGTTTTTCTTTGATTTTATGTAGAAATTGAAAATTTTGGAGCTTAATTTTGTGATTTCAGACTGATCTGGTGTTGCCCTAAGGAGTTTGAACTGGCCTTGGCTTAATTTTGGAAAACAGGGCCAAAACAGAGCAATTTCAGAGGTGAACAAATGATGCAGTGTTAGCAGAAATTTTTTCAACTTTTGGTAAGACTCTTTTGGGAACTGATTTGGGAACAAATTATGATTCTTGTATGCATTTTTTGGCAATCTAAACTCCTATAAATATAAGAGAATAAACATTGTACAAAGTAGTTTTTAATTTTTCAATATAATATCTTTAGAAAACTCCCAGAGAAACACTAAAATTAAGGAGAATCAAAGGAGAATTCTTAGAGAAGAAAATGAGGTTGATCAAGAAGGTTTCAAGGAAGAAGAAGAAGAAGGCTTACTTGTCTATAAGTGGTTTCTTTTTTTTTTTTCTTTTTTTTTTCTTTCATAATTTATTGACAATTTGAGTTTATCATATTTTAACTATATTGGAGGGTTGAACCCTAAGTTTACTTTCTTGGATTATATTTCTTTTGATCTAGTGATTCCAAATTCTAAATATTTGATTACTTAAATTTATTGCTTTGTTGAATTAATTGGTTCTTTTCTAATTAACTCAAGAGAGAAGTTAGGAGAGAGGTGCCAACTAATTAATTCAATACTTGTTATCTTATAATTAATCTGAGAGAAAGATTAAGGGTAAAGATTAGGTAATCAAAGAGAGATTAATTTCACCTGAATATAGAGTTATTGATTTCTTCCATAAAAACTGTAGTGTTACCTAGAGATAGGGACATTAATTGTTTAATTGAGTTAGTCTTAATGCTTCTTGGATTTAATTAGGGAGGTAGAGATACCCTTTGATTAAACTATGAATAGAATTTTATAACTCGAGAGAGAGTGGAATTTATCTTGAACTTATTGGCATTTGAATTTGGACTTAATGGATTTAAGAAATTTTCTTTACTTGACATAGATTTGGAGGATTTCTTCATTACATGTCTTTTCTTCTTATTCTTATTCCTTGATATTCCTTGTGACTTTTCTTGGGTGAACTTGATTTATTCTCTAGTATATTATGTTAGTAGATTATTTGCTTTGTTTTCTTTACTTTATTGGCTAAACAATAAAAATTTGGGAAATGTAAGGTGGGAGTCTAAGTTTTTGTAGATTCAATACTTGGTATTCCCTATATTATATAATAGGTATACTTGCCTGAATATATGATTTTAGTGGTTAGCATTTTAAGTAAAAATTGATTGATTGTGGCTCCTTGTTGTTAATTTTTCCAACACTAAAAAACATGCATGAAGGGGGAACCTATGAATACCTCATTTTCTGAGAGTCTAAGGGGGAGCCACCCATGAAAATCAAGGAGAGATTTAAGGAGGAAGAAGCAACCAAAAAGAAGATTGCAAAGTAGAAGAGAAGCCTTGTCTATGAGTTTTTCTATTCTTAATTTTGTGATTTGATTTTGTGGATGTTAGATTTATTTGATTTGAGTTGTAATTAAAGGGTTGTACCCTAATTTACTCTTGTATTAGATGTTTATTTGATTAATTGATGTCTATTTTGAGTAATTTGTCACTTGGGTTTAGATTGATTGAATTAGTTGATTGGGTAATTCTCTTATGTTGAACTTCATAAATGACGCATGAGGTGGGTTCCCTTTTATGTTAATTCAATAAATTCATTTTCCTTTGATGAATTTGAGAAAGGATTGGAGGGGTTTAGAACTTGGTGAAAGTGAAGTTTTGGGGTCACATAAAGTTAGGGATTCTAGGGTATTTTGGTTTATAATTAGATTTCCTCGAGTTTATGCATCCTTGGGTTTGATTTGTATGATAAAGATATCTATGGATTGGGTCCAAGGGTATGAGATTCATTACTCGAGAGTGAGTGAATTTTTCTTTAATTTGAAAATCTATCCAATGCTTGAATTTGATTTCAATTGATTGAGCAATGTTCTATAATTGAGTATTCTTAGGGGAATTCTTGTTTAATTACTTGGCCAATCTCATTTTCTTACTTGAATCTTGCATTGTGATAATTTAGTCTTTACCTTGGAAATTGGGTTGATGTATTTTGTGTGGTACTTTTTTGTCCTTAATTAGTCGTAGTAGTTATTTTTACTTCTTATTTGTTTGATTGAACAATAGAACTTGGGTGGAGTAAGGGTAGTTAGCGTACCATTCCTTAGAAGCCTCGGTACTTACCAAAAATAGCATTCGAGTCAAAAATTCCAAGACTGTCCAACAAGCTAGAATTTTTGGTCAATGTGTGTTTTTACAAAGAAAAAAAATGTGTTCTTTGAAGCTTACTTCTTGAAGCTTTGTTAAAATACAAGAAAAATAGAACGGGGAAGCTTTGGACTCCAAGATTTTTAGCATTCTCTTGAGTTTTCTTGGAGGGGAAAGAATGATTGAAAAAATAAGTGCCTTTTTCGATTGGATGAAAAAGGGAAGGCAAAGGAGTTTGATGATTACCTGGGGGACTTCTTGTTCAGGCTTTTACACAGCAAATGATAGTACTTCTTGTAATACCCCACAACCTACGTACCTTAATAAGGGCGGGGACGTTATCCTAGTTTTAGGAAAATGGGTCTTTATAGGTAGGTAAAGAGAAAATTTAAAGAAACAAACTAAGTTCAAACTTATTACATCTTGATCAATACTTACACAAGTCTGAAAATTATCAAAATGAAATCCTCCGAAGAAAAATACATCTAAAACAAAAATAAAATCTTGAGTCTCAAGGTAAGGTCAACATTTAAGGTATAATCTTCCTGAAATTATGATATAAAGCATTGTGAAAAATACTTTCCAGTAAGTCCTGTGTGTACTCAAGTCAATTTGAAGGATGTTTCATGTATGCAGCTTTGAACAAGTCATGAGAAAAGATTGCAAGTTATAACAATTTATTTTTGAACATAGAGTGGTGTTTTATAAGTGTCTCTCAAATAAAGTGCACATTTAAAAAAAAAATTACTCTAAAATAAAAAGGTGACTATGAAACCCTACATCATAGTTAAAACTATGAAACTCTACATTATAACTAACTACTATGAAACCCTGTATCACAATACAACTGGGCAATTGGCCCACTGGGTGAGATACTCCCCCATCTTTACACCCTAACTTGTTGGCTATCCATTTCTGAGAAACAATCCACCTAGACTTAGTTGCTAGCTGATAGGGGCTAAATGTACCTATATTTTGAAGGTCATTTGTTATGGTTTTATGATTAAATAACTATTGATTCCCACTAAATTGCTATCTTTTGTGTAGAAGTGGCTAAATGGAAGAAGTATTGAAAAGATGGAAACAAATGCCCAAAATTGGGACAAACAGTGTTAACCTAGCGCCCAGTCAGGAGTCACTTCGGGAGGAACAGAGTAAAACAGAGGGATTTGAAAAGCATAACTAGAAGGACCTGACACTGGCTGGTCTTCTTTAACTGGTGCCAGTAGTAACTGTGCATGTTGGCGGGATTTCCTTTCAGATCAAAATTTGGCAATTGCAAGTAGGATTTCTTTGGAAACTAAATTAGACATGCATTAGGACTCTTGTATTGCCTTTTTGGCAATCTAAACTTCTATAAATACAAAAGAATAATATTGTACAAATTAAGTAGTTTTCAGTTTTTCAATGTAATATCTATAGAAAACTCCAAGAAAAACACCAAGATTAAGGACGATCAAAGGAGAATTCTTGGAGAAGAAGAGAAGGTTGATCAAGAAGATCTCAAGGAAGAAGAAGAAGGCTTACTTATCTATGAGCTGTTTCTTTTTCTCTTTTTTTTTGTAATTTATTGACAATTTGAATTTATCATATTGTAATTTTATTTGCGGGTTGAACCCTAAGTTTACGTTCTTGGATTAGATTTCTTTTGATCTAGTGATTCCAAATTCTAAATATTTGATTAGTTAAATTTATTGCTTTGTTGAATTTATTGGTTCTTTCCTAATTAACTTGAGAGAGAGAGATTAGGAGAGAGGAACCAAAAAATTAATTCAATACTTATTATCTCCTAATCAACTAGAGAGAGAGGTTGAGAGTAAAGACTTGATTATCAAAAAGAGATTAATTTCACCTAGAGATATAGTTATTGATTTCTTCCATAAAGACTTTACCTAGAGATAGAGATCTTAATTGTTTAATTGAGTTAATCTTAATGCTTCTTAGATTTAATTAGGAAGGTAGAGATACCCTTTAATTAAGCCAAGAATAGAATTTCATAACTCGAGAGAGTGTGGAATTTATCTTGAACTTATTGGTATTTGAATAACGACTTAATAGATTTAAGATATTTCCTTTAATTGACACATATTTGGAGGATTTCTTTATTAAATGTTTTTTCTCCTTATTCTTATTCCTTTCCTGGTGACTTTTCTTAGGTGAACTTAATTTATTCTTTAGTCTATTATGTTAGTAGGTTATTTATTTTATTTATTTTATTTTATTGATTAAACAATAAAGATTTGGATAAAATAATATGAGAGTTTAAGTTCCTGTAGATTTGATACTTGCTATTTCCTATACTATGTGATGGGTATACTTGCCCGTATGTATGGTTTTAGTGGTTAACATTTTAATTAAAACTTGATTGATTGTGACCCCTTGTTATTATTTTTTTCCTACACTAAAAAGCATGCATCAAGTTTTTTGCACTGTTACCGGGGATGGGCACTATCGAAAACACTCAATTTTTGTTTATTTAGCCTTTGTTGTATTTGTGAATGTCACTAACTTTAGTTTTTAGGTACTTTATGCATATTTAGGTCTTTGTATTAGTATATGCTTTTGTATTTTTGTATTTTTTTTAATTTTTACAATTTTTATTTTTTTATTTGATTTTTGTTTTTCTTTAAGTGCAAGATTGACAATATCTTGGACAATTATTCATGGGTATAATATCAAAGGAGCTATAATGATGATAGATTTTCAAGGTTGCAAGTGCACATTGATGCTATTAGTAAGACGTCACTATAAGCGTAAATAAATTCTTTTATTGCCAATACAAATTCATCTGTTAAGTGGCACGAAGAAGTTTCCCAATGATTGAGCTATCAAAGAACACTACAAGTTGAGATCATTGAGGAAATTCAAGGAAGAATGTCATCCAACACATCAAAATTAGCACAAAAATAGGGGACGTGTTACAGTAATGGGACAGCACCGGATGTATTGGAGGATAAGGCAGTGTCAGTTCTCCTCCAAAAAAATGCAACAATGTTTTTTTAGCCATTCTTAGAGAAAATTGGAGAACAATTGTGTCCCTTGAGTACCTTTCAAATCATGAAGCCTAATAATACCATTGATGATGTGTTAAGTTTAACTTGCCTCAGGATTTGGTTTTTTCAATAATACATAATAAGAAGTCCTTGGAGGATTTAGGAAAATTTTACCCTCTATGCTATCACATAAGAGGTAACTTGATATTTATAGGTATATTGAAAAGTAACGATTTCTTGATCTCATCTTTAAAAGCTTAAATGCTAGGTTTGAAAGGTAGTTTTTATTGTGACAATTCATTAGAAGGGTTAAAGGGTAATGTAAATATTGATGAACTCCTTAGATGTCCATTGCATTCATGTGTCGGTAATTTGATTAATATGTCTAAAGATATGCTTGGGAATAAGGTCCATGTGTTTAGTTTTGTTGGCATTCATAATCTTCATGAACCTTACCCTTTTCAAAAACCTCATTTCTTTCTATTTTCATCATGCCTATTTTCTCCATTGTGTGTTGTTTTCTTTATCTAGGTTTGATGAGGAAGCATGATGAGTGAAAAGAGTGTTTTTCTGTATTTTGGGTTTATTTTGAAGTTGGGTTTATTTTGATCTTTATGCCATTGTTTTGTCTAGTTTGGTTTAATTTAGTTTTTCTAGTTCAGTATCTTTTTATCCCTCCCAATAAGGAAAGTATTTTCCAATTTAAGGCTTAGTTTAGTTGGACTGTTTTGTAGAAGTAAATGTGGAGGTAAATGGGACATTTACCTCATTTGGTTGGATATAAATGTGGAGGGGAAGCAAATTAGGAGGGGTACCACTCCCCATCCACATTAGCATTTCTTCTCCTCCCAATTTGGAGGGATTGAGAGAGAAAAAATAAAGTGGAAGTAATAATGACAACATTGACCACATTTTTAACATTAAAAATTTTAATAAAATAGATAATAAGGATAAAATAGTAAACTAAATTAATTATTCTCTCTCTTCTTCAATCTCCTTCCCTTTCTATTTTCACTCCAACCAATTAGAATAAGAATAAATACATTAACTTCCCTTAATGAAAGTAAAATATGCCACTCTTCCTCCTCTTTCCTCTCTCCCTTCCCTTCGCGAACCAAAACAAGCCTAAGTGTGGAGGAGTGAGTCGTGTCTTTATTTGTTATCTAGAATTTTTAGTGGTCTTTTACTTTAGTATGCTTTCTTTTGTTTTGGAGTTTCTATTTTGTTATTATTTTCTTTGAGCTTTTATTTGTGTTTTGTTTTGTAGGTTGGAATATAGTCTTCTTGGATGCCCTTCTCTATTCTTCCATCCCAGTTTCACATTTTTTGGAGCTTATTGCACCTGGGGAGTATTGCTTAATTTTCTACGTCCTCTATTCTTTTTGGTCCCTTTGGAGATACTTTATTCAGCATATTTTTGTCCAATGAAGACATTGTCCAGTTTAAGTATGGAGGAGTAGTTTAGTGATATTCTTTATCCAAGTTTGTGTGGTGTTTCTTGAGCTAATTTAACACACATATTGTGAAACCCCACCTAAAACCAACCTAGAGTAAGGGGGTCGGGAATGCATATCATATTATTTTGCATGAATATATATGTTTTTGAATGATTTTATGTGCTTTAGAATCGTGGATTACATGTTTAAATGCTTAGTTATACTTATTGAGTAGGAGGGGTAAAATGATAATTTTGCTTGAGGTCAGAATAGGGAGATAACTTGAGCAGTGGATAAGAAAAATATGTGGGTGAGGAAATAAGAACAAGAGTTGTTGTGGTTCAGTGGTTGGAGCTTGGTGAATTAATTTCTAAGGTCATGAGTTTAAATCCCATCATTTAAGTTTTATCATGATTATCTTCATTTAGTTTGAATTTTTGTTTTCTTGCATTCCATAAAAATAGGAATGTTGTCTTAGGGGAGACATGAAGAGAATGTCCTAATCTTATCCTCATGTCCTAAAAAGAATTCTAGAGGAATTCTTGTCCTATTTATTACCTCTAGCTTGTCCTATCATCTTTATAATTTAAATATATTAAATCTCTTCTCTTGAATTCCAAAAAAATTCTGGGATAATTCCTCCTCCTTGAATTTCAAAAATCAGCTTTGGGGGATAGGGAGTTGGCCGAAAATAGGAGGGTAAATAGGAAGGGTTCCAAGAGAAAATCAATCACTATGAAAAGACCTTCAAATCTACCTTCATGTTGTTCATATTTTAGTGGAAAGAAATCTGGAAATTTTCCAGAATTGTTGCAGACCCTTTCTTCGAAAATTCAGGCCATAATCCCATTCATTTGCTACCAAGAAAATGGTCATTTCATATGGCTTGGAAGTTGGAAAAACTGTGCAAATTTCGGATTGCACAAGACAGCACCAAACTAGAAAAAAAAATTCTGGGCATTTCGCAGCTTGCAATCAAGGAAATGAAGCTGTTTTTAATTCATCTTCAAGCCAGCAAATCTCTTCTGTATTTGTCCAGAAATAAGGCTGAAAAACCAACCTTGGAAGACCCTCAAACACCCCAGAAGAACCTCTGAAAATCGAGCTAAGGGTGTGCAAAATTCTGCACCAAAAATTCTGCAATCTTCGAAAATCCTGAACAACTTGAAACCAGAATTTTCCAGCCTTGCTTCCTTCTAGCCTAAGGCCGAAAATCATCTTCAACCTCTGTAAAAATTGAACTTTCTCAGCTGTAGACTGAACACCATAAACTCCACTCTTACCTTGAGCATAAGGACTCCATAGCTGCACCACAAAACACTCCTAAGATCACTCCATTCAAACTCTTTTGAACTTCAAATAATTTCAGCATTTTACTCCATTAAAATCACTCTTGCATTAGGCTAATTAACCAGAATTTCTTCTACCTTCATGGACTGAATTTCGGCCAGCCTTGAGCAACATTAACCTTCAATCATTTCCGGAAAAAACTCCATGTTCAGCCGGCACCATTGGAAGACATAGAAACCTCTCTTGACCAAAACACCATAGCTAACCTCTTACCTTAAACATCTCCACTATTTTCTCCATTTAAATTTCAAAAAAATCTGATCATCCTCTCTCCTTCTTGCTGAAAACCGAAACCCTCATTCATTCCATACCATTCGGCCAGCCTTCTACCAAAATTCGTGCAGCATTCTTCCAAATTCTCTCCATTTTCACCTAGAACACCAAGAACACACACTAACCTTCTTCAAGCCTAACCCTACTCTAAACACCTCCAATCACTCTCAGATACTCCAAATCACTTCCATTTAATCCCTAAACCTTATTTCTGGTATTTATAATGCAAAACCTCGCAAACAAGAATTTTCAACCGGATCAAAATCAACTTTTTCTTGAAGGTCTCAAGAACATCAACAAAGTAAAACAAGAACAACTTTCTTATTCATCTTCTTCCATTCAATTCTTAATACACATTTTTAATGCTCTCTCTCTCTCTCTCTCTCTCTCTCTCTCTCTCTCTCTCTCTCTCCTCTAACCGAAATGGTTGATCAAACCATCAACCATGGATGTTGTTTCGTTGGACCATTCAAGACACTCCATCGCGTGTGGACCTTCTTTTGTCTTCATCAAAGTACTCGACAATCAAGTATTCATTCTTAAATCTCTCTTATTAAATTCTGAAATCATGTCTCTTAGGTGTTGATAGGGAGATGGAATATGATTGGGAGATTGAGTATATGCATAAAGGGATTGGGGTTAGGACATGATGATTGTTGTATATGACTAAGATATATGTATTTCCCTTTCGAATCAATGTATGTTCTTCATGCTTAATGAATTTTATGGATATTTGAAGCATGATTAGATATTATGACACCAAAGGTGATTAGGCTTTTATGTTCTTATTTTTCCATGGAAACCATGATTGATGATTATGCTTAGTAGGGTTTTGGCCATGTGATGGTATGCGATAGTTCAAGTGTATGTTCATGAATGGAATGGTTTATTGTTTGATGATGGAGAATGTGATCATGAATCTTTTCTAGCACTAGGAAAATCATGATAAGAGATTATTTTCTTATTCTAGGTTATATTCATTAACAAAATTTATTACAAAAAAATTAGAATTACTACTATATTTTCCTTCAAAATTCGAAACACTAGGGGATTTGGATTGGAATATTTAATTAGACTATTCATATTTTTATTAAACAAAAATTTAATAAAATTTATTTATTCTTAATTTTATTTATTACTAATTAATTATTATCTATTAAAAAATTAATTAATTAAAAAATTATTTAATTTATTATTTATTCATAATAAAGCTATTTTTAAGTTATCATTTATTAAAATTAGTTAGGACTTAATATTATTTAAAAATTCAAACCTTAGTTTATTTGTTATTAATATCACCCAAGAATTATTATTTAGGTCTATAATTTATTAGCAATTATTTTAGAACCCCTAGTTTTTTTGACTTATCCAAGTAGCCCTATTTTATAAAATTCTTTAGCATCTAGCCCTAAAGCTTAGGACATTAAGGTCATGGCTAGTCATGGTTGTAACTAGTTGAGCTAAGAAATTATTTATGTAAGGCAGGTATAACTCAAGTGTAACCTTATGTTTTGTGTTTACCCCAGGCGGGGTTAGGTCAGCATTGGGAAACGGTTGAGTTGAGCAAGCAAAGAATCAGGTAAGCTCCTGCATGGAGTTTTGTGAAGACCAAAAGTTATTGTGGCAAGCAAATGCAATGTATATGGACATTTATTTGTAAAGGCAATTAAGGACTGTTTTTCCTTTTTATTTCAGTCAAGCAAATCATTTGAAAATTGAACAAGCAATTTTACACAAATCTAAACTTTTTCTAAAACCCAACTTGACTAGACTTTTGGAAACCCTTAATTACTATTTCCAAATAGAGCAAAGTTTGATCAATTTTCTCCCAAGTGGAACAATCAACGTTGAGTACTCAATAAGAGTAGACCACCAGGACTAGTCTTTGAAGGGTTAGGGTTAGTCTCTCAGTAGGTGGCCACCTCTGAGGGGTGAGTCCTTCCTGGATAGGATGCCAATCCGGTAGATCATACCGGTCCGAGCTAGCAAGTTTTAGTCATGTGGACTGTATGTTCCGAAGTGGACAACTGGTAAGTTTGGGTGTAGAGATGGAGGAGTATCTCATCCGATAGGCCGTACACCTACCTTTTGTCAGCTTGCACAAAGTGTGGCATTCTGACTATTATTTAGTCATGGGGCCCAACGTGTGGTAACCTATGGCTACCCATTTGAGTGGTTGTATTTATTGTGTGCATGTATGGTTTGAAAAGCGAAACACCACTCTTTATTTTCAGCATTTATTTATTGCTTGCTAACACCTTTTCCTTATAAAACTTTTACAACTTGCATACACGAATTATTTTACCTGAAACACTCAAAACACACACGGGCTTACTGAGATTTTTATCTCACCACCTTTTATGCCATATTTTCAGGAAGATCCTGCTGTGGAGATCATTAGCTAGAATGTTGCCTGTGCTTGAAGACTCATGCTATTTACTTTAAGTGTTGTTTGAGAGATTGTTGCAAACAATTTATTTTGGATTTGTGCCAGTATTTATCTTTTGGGTTGTAATAAATTTAATTTTAAAGTCTTTTGTTTTATTTTATTTTCATGTAACCTAGTTATAAAGACCCCTTGTCCTTTGGACGGGGCGACATCCCCGGCCCTATTGGGCCTAGGTAGTGGGGTGTTACACACACACACACACACACACACACACATATATATATCTGTGTGTGTGTGTGTATAAAAGCCCACCTAAAGCCAACCCTAGAGTAAGGGGGGTCGGGATGCATATCATATTATTTTACATGAATATATATATTTTCGAATGATTTTATGTGCTTTAGAATTATGATTTATATGTTAAAAGGCTTAGATATGCTTATTGAGTAGGAAGGGTAAAATGGTAATTTTGCTTGAGGTCAAAATAGGAAGATAGCTTGAGGATTAAATAAGAAGAATATTTGGGTGAGAAAAAATAAGAACAAGAGTTGTTGTGATTTAGTGGTTAGAGCTTTGGAATTAATCTCTAAGGTCATGAGTTCAAATCCTATCATTGAAGTTTTTATCATGATTATCTTAGTTAAGTTTGAATTTTTGTTTTCTTGCATTCCATAAAAATAGGAATGTTGTCCTAGGGGAGACATGAAGAGAATGTCTAATCCTATCATCATGTCCTAAAAAGAAATCTAGAGAAATTCTTGTCATTTTATTACCTCTGGCTTGTTCTAACCTCTTCACCAATTAAATTTATCCAAATTCATGTTTTTAATTCCAGAAAATTCAGCAAGGATTCTTGGTCTTAGAATTTTGAAAATGAATCTTGGAGGTTGGAGAATTGACTGAAAATAGGAGAGGAGTTAGGGGAGGTTCCCAAGGGAAATCAATCACCATGGTTGAACCTTCAACCTCAACTCCATAGTGTTCATATTCTTTATGGAAGAAATTTGGAAATTTTCTAGATTTTGAGCATTCTAGCTTTCGAAAAACTCAGCCATATTTCCTACTCATTTTCTATCAGAAAAATGGCCAATTTATTCAGCTTGAAGACTGAAATTCCCGTGCAAAAAATCGGACTGCACAAACTAGAAAAAAAAAAACTGGGTAGTTTTCGCTGCATAGCAGCCTAGAAACTGAGCTATTTTCTTTTGTCATCAACTCAACAAAATGCCTCTATTTCTCCTCCATAAAAAATGGTGGGAACCAGCCTTAAAGGACTCTCAAACACCTCTCAAAAACCTCTACAAATAGGGCTGGAATATTGCAGGAAACTGCATAGAAAATTTGCAGCAAACCTTCAAAACATAAGCACCATGAAACTAGAAAATTTCTAGCTTTGTTCCTTCAAGCCTTGGCCGAAAACCACCTTCAAACCTCTGTAAATTAACCCTTGTTTAGCTATGAACTAAACACCATTAACCCCTCCACTTACCTTGCACATTTGGACTCCATAACCAAACCTCAGATATCTCTTACAATCACTCCATTCAAATTTCCAGCATTTGCTCCATGAACACACCTTTGGACTAGGCTTCATAACCAAAAATTCCTCTACCATTGAGCTCAGAATTTCAGCCAGCCTTAAAGCTCCATCAATATTCATTCATTTCAACAAAACACAGGAGTCCAGCCGGCTCCATTGCAGTTCCAAGAAACCTCCATCAATCAAACACCGTTAACATATCTTCTACCTCAAACCACTCCTCAAATCTCTCAATTTGAATTTCAAACAACTAGATTTTCTCTTCCTTTCTAAGCTGAAAATTGAAATCCCTGAACTCCCTCAATCATTCGGCTAGCACTCTCTAGAAATTCGTCTAGAATTTTTCCCCCAAATTCTCTCCATTTTCACCGAGAACACCAAGAACACACACTACCTTTTTTCAAGCCAAAGACCACTCTAAACACCTCCAATCCCTCTCAAAAACTCCAGAATACTCCTACATACTCCCTAGAATTCATTTCTAGAATTTATAACATCGAATCTTGAAAACAAAAATTGGCATTTAGATCAAAACCAATTTTTTCCCTTGAAGTCTCAAGAACATCATCAAGGTAACCAAGAACAACTCTTTTGTTCATCTTCTTCCCTTCAACCTTTAACATATCATACTAATGCTCTCTCTCTCTCTCTCTCTCGATCGATCGATCGATCGATCGAAATGGTTGTTACAACCATGGCTGTTTTTCTCCTCCTCTCTTGGACAATTCAAGATTCTCAAGCGCGTGGACCTTCTTAAATCTTCATCGAAATAATCATCAACCAAGTATTACTCCCAAACCTTTTTTTTTAATTCTAAATTCATGCCTTTTAGATGTTGATAGGAAGGATAGAATATGAATGGGGGTTTGAGTATATGCATATGTATGAAGGGGTTGAGATTAGAACATGAGAATGGATGATCATGATTAAGCTATATGGAATTCCTTGAGAATCGATGTATGTTCATCATGTCTTAAGAAATTATGAATATTTAAGCATGCTACATGTTATGACACCTTTGGTGAATGGGATTATTATGTTCTGATTTTCATTGAAGCCATGAGTATTGTGAAACCCCACCTAAAGCCAACCCTAGAGTAAGGGGGTCGAGATGCATATCATATCATTTTGCATATATATATATATATATATATATATTTGAATGATTTTATGTGCTTTAGAATTATGATTTATAGGTTAAATGGCTTAGTTATGCTTATTGAGTAGGAAGGGTAAAATGGTAATCTTGCTTGAGGTCAAAATCCGAAGATAGCTTGAGGATTAAATAGGAAGAATATTTGGGTGAGAAAATAAGAATAAGAGTTGTTATGGTTTAGTGAGTAGAGTTTTGGAATTAATCTTTAAGGTCATAAGTTCAAATCTCATCACTTAAGTTTTTATCATGATTATCTTAGTTAAGTGTGAATTTTTGTTTTCTTGCATTCCATAAAAATAGGAATGTTGTCCTAGAGGAGACATGAAGAGAATGTCCTAATCCTATCATCATGTCCTAAAAAAAATTCTAGAGGATTTCTTGTCCTTTTATTACCTCTAGCTTATCCTAACTTCTTCACCAATTAAATTTATTCAAAATTTATCCAAATTCATGTTTTTAATTCCAGAAAATTCAGTTAGGATTCTTGGTCTTTAAATTTTGAAAATGAATCTTGGAGGTTGGAGAATTGACTAAAAATAGGAGAGGAGTTAGGGGAGATTCCCAAGGGAAATCAATCACCATGGTTGAACCTTCAACCTCACTCCATAGTGTTCATATTCTTCATGGAAGAAATCTGGAAATTTTCCAGATTTTAAGCAGCCTAGCTTTCGAAAAACTCAGCCAAGTTTCCTACTCATTTTCTGTCAGAAAAATGGCTAATTTATTCAGCTTGAAGACTGAAATTCCTGTGCAAAATCGGACTGCACAAAAATTGTGCAAACCAGAAAAAAAAATTCTGGATAGTTTTTGCTGCATTACAGCCTAGAATTGGAGCTGTTTTCTTCTGTCATCAACTCAGCAAAATGCCTCTGCTTTTTCTCCATAAAGAAGGTTGGAAACTAGCCTTAAAGGACCTTCAAACAAATCTCAAAACCCTTTGTAAATTGGGCTGGAATGTTGTAGAAAAATTGCACAGAAAATTCAACAAACCTTCGAACCATGAACATCATGAAATTAGAAAATTTCCAGTTTTGTTCCCTTCAAGCCTTGGCCAAAAACCACCCTCAAACCTCTGTAAATTAACCCTTGTTCAGCCATGAACTGAACACCATTACCCTCTCCACTTACCTTGCACAATTGGACTCTATAACCACACCTCAAATTCTTCCTACAATTACTCCAATCAAACTTCCATTTGAATTTCAAAATTTCCAGCATTTGCTCCATGAAAACACCCCTTGGATTAGGCTTCATAAGCAGAAATTCCTCTGCCATTAAACTCAGAATTTCAACCGGCCTTAAAGCTTCATCAACTTTCATTCATTTCAACAAAACACAGAAGTCTAACCGGCTCCATTGCAGCTCCAAGAAACCTTCATCAATCAAACACCATTAACATATCTTTTACCTCAAAACACTCCTTAAATTTCTCCATTTGAATTTCAAACAACCATATTTTTCTCTTCTCCCCCTAAACTAAAAACCAAAATCCCTAAACTCCCTCAATCATTTGGCCAACTCTCTTCAACAATTTGTCCAACATTCCCCCTAGTTCTCTCCATTTTCACCAAGAACACACACTACCTTTCTTCAAGCCAAAGACCACTCTAAACACGTACAATCCCTCTCAAAAACTCCAAAACACACCTACATACTCCCTAGAGTCCATTTCTAGAATTTATAATATCAAATCTCGAAAACAAATATTGGCATTCGAATCAAAACCAAATTTTTCCTTGAAGTTTCAAGAACATCATCAAGGTAACCAAGAACAACTCTTTTGTTCATCTTCATCCTTTCAATATTTAACATATCATACTAATACTCTCTCTCTCTCTCGGCCGAAATGGTTGCTACAACCATGGCCATTTTCTTTCCATCTGTTGGACAATTCAAAACTCTCAAGCGCATGGATCTTCTGAAATCTTCATTGAGATAGTCATCAACCAAGTATTTCTCTTTAAATTTTCTTTTGAATTCTAGATTCATATCTCTTGGTTGTTTATAGGAAGGATAGAATATGAATGGGGGATTGAGTATATGTATATGTATGAAGAAGTTGAGATTTGAGTATAAGAATGATTGATCATGGTTAAGCTTTATGAATTTCCTTGAGAATCGATGTATGCTCTCTATGTCTTAAGAAATTATGAATGTTTAAGCATGCTAGATGTTATATCACCTTTGGTGAATAGGATATTATGTTCTTATTTTCATTGAAGCCATGAGTATGATTATGCATAATAGGGATTTGGTCATGTGATAGTAGGATGGATTTAAGTTTATGTTCATGAATAGAATAGTTTGTTGATTGCTGTTGGACTATATGCTCATGAATCTTATTAGAAATAGGAAAATTATGATCATAACTTTGTTGATCCTACCTTATTTTGATTAGCAAATTTTATTACCATAATCATGTGTGCCAATAAGATATCGAAGTATGCGTTTAATTGCACTTAAATGTGATTCCTTTGGACAAGATTGAAATTGAGCACAAAGACATACTGAAAACGTGATATCTGGTTAACTAGCAGTAAGATATAGTAGACTTCCAATCATACCTCTATATTTACGTTCATCTAACTTCTTACCCTTTTCATCTTGGTCAAGTTTTATGGACGTACTCATAGGTGTGCTGATTTCTTTTGCTTCATTCATTCCAAATCTTTTGAGCAACTATTTGGCATACTTTGCTTGGTTTATAAAGATTCCGTCTTTAGTTTGCTTAATTTGAGGTCCGAGAAAGAAGTTCAATTCTCCCATCATACTCATTTCAAATTTTTGCTGCATAGTCTTAGCAAACATCTTGCATAAAAAGTCATTAGAAGCGCCAAAAATAATATCATCAACATAGATTTGAACAATTAGTAAGTCACCAAAACTATCAGATTTGATGAACAATATATTATCAATTAAGTTTCTAGAAAATCCTTTTGAGATTAGGAAACTACTAAGCCTTTCATACCAAGCTCTTGGAGCTTGCTTTAATCCATAGAGAGCTTTAGAGAGTTTGAAACATGATTTAGAATAAGCTCATGAGTAAAACCAGGTGGTTGCTCAACGTACACTTCCTTTTCAATAATACCATTTAGGAAAGCACTTTTGACATCCATTTGATAGAGCATAAAATTTTTAAAGAATGCAAAGGAAAGTAACATTCGAATTGATTCTAGTCTAGCAATAGGAGCGAATGTTTCATCATAGTCAATGTGTTACTCTTGATTAAATCCTTGAGCTACTAATCTAGCTTTGTTTCTAATTATAGCCCCATTTTCATCAAGTTTATTTCTAAAAACTCATTTTGTTCCAATAACAGGATGATTATGCAGTCTAGGAACAAGTTTCCAAATCTGATTTCTATCGAATTGATTTAACTCTTCTTGCATGACAATAATCCAAAATTCATCATGTAATGCAATATCAATGCTACTAGGCTTAATATTTGAAAGAAGAGCAAAGTTATCGATAAAATACCGTCGAGTTTTAACTCCTTGGTTTGGATCTCCAATAATTTGCTTCTTTGGATGGCCTGATTTGTATTTCCAATCTTTCGGCAATTAATGATTTGTAGAATCTTCAATTTGTTCTATCTCTTGTTCATTTTGCAATTCTTCAATCTCCTCCTTTTTTTGCATGAGTATCTAATGATGGAGCTTTAACCTGATCTAACTTAACTTCAATTGAATTTCCTACATCATTGGCATCTCCTTTTGAAGTATAAATGTTAGATTCATCAAATACAATATGCACAAATTCTTCCACACAAAGAGTTCTTTTATTGTATACTCTATAAGCTTTCTTATTGGAAGAATATCAAAGAAATGTGGCCTCATCGGACTTACTATCAAATTTTCCAAGATTATCTCTTGTATTTAGAATAAAACATTTACATCCAAAAACTTTCAAATAAGAGATAGAAGGAGTTTTATCAAATATAAGTTCAAACAGAGTTTTTCTTAAAAATGGTATTAACATAACTCGGTTTATTGTATAGCATGCTATGTTAACAACTTCCGTCCAAAAGTATTTTGGAAGAGCATTTTCACAAAGCATTGATCTAGCCATTTCTTGCAAGGTCCGATTTTTTCTTTCAACAACACCATTTTGTTGAGGAGTTTTAGCTAATGAAAAATTATGAAAGACTCCATTTTCATTACAGAAGTGAGTAAATTTGCTATTACAAAATTCTTTGCCATTGTCACTTCTAAAAGAAATCAATCTGCATCCAATCGAGTTTTGGACGTACTTAATCAGTTTTGAAAATTCAGTAAATGCTTCATCTTTTTGTCCAAGAAATAATGTCCAGGTAAATCTATAGAAATCATCAACAATTACATATGCATATTTTTTACCTCCAAGACTAGCAGTCCTCATAGGTCCAAATAAATCCATAGGAACTAATTCAAGTGGGTTTGAGGTAGAAATCATTTTCTTTGGTTTAAAAGAAGTTTTGATTTGCTTCCCAAATTGACATGCATAACAGATTTTGTATTTATCAAATTTCATTTTTGGAAGCCCCCTAACAAATTCTTTTGAGGATAGTTTGTTTAACAAATCAAAGGATACATGACCTAATCTTCTATGCCAAAGATAACCATTATTGTCATGAATGGATAGACATCTAATTCCATTAGCTACAAGGCCATTAAGATAAAACACATATACATTTCCCATGCGTTTGGCAATAAAGATGGTTTCGAGATTTCCACTGTCAAGTATAGAGCAAGAATCTTTTTCAAAAATGACTTTGCAACCATTGTCACAAAGTTGGCTAATGCTGAGCAGGTTATATTTCAAATCATCAATAAGTAAGACTTGCTTTATAAATGTTAAGGAACCTTTACCAATATTACCAATGCCGAGAATCTTCCCTTTCTTCTTATCTCCAAATGTAACAAATCCTTCATTAGTGGTCTGAATATCTTTTAACAAAGCTGCATTTCCAGTCATATGTCTTGAACAACCACTGTCCAAGAACCACTTGGTGAAGCTTAAAATCGTGCCTATACATGAGAAGAAGAGATGATTTTTGGTACCGACACATTCTTGGGTCCAAGAAGGTTAGTAACATTTTCCTTGATTTTCTAGAAAGTAGCTCTACCGAATTCCACTTTTCTTTTAACAAGACATCTTGAAACTATATGTCCAGGTTTTTCACAATACGTGCATGCCTTGTATATGCTGTGAGAAGAAGTAGGTTTAACATATTGCAACTTGTTCTTTTAGTAGTTATCCTTGTGTTCATATAACATATTGCAACTTGTTCTTTTAGTAGTTATCCTTGTGTTCATATCCTAAGCCACTTTGATTTACCGCTAAAATAAATTTGGGCTTGCAAATTTTGTCTTTATCCTCATGTTTATATCCTAAAACACTTCGATTTTCGGCATAAACAAATTTGGGCATGCATATTTTGTTTTTATCCTCATGTTTATATCCTAAGCCACTTCGATTACCAAAATGATGTTGAGTTCCGAGAAGTTTTTCCAGATTGCTTTTACCATTTGTAAATTTTTCAATCAATTGGTAAGATCATTTACTCTATTTTTCATATCATCAAAGGTGCTAACCATGCATTCAAGAGTTTGAACTTTATCTCATAGGTTTTTATTTTCCAGAGATGCATGATGCAAAGTTGTCATGATCACATCTTTTTCAATTTTATCACATATATGTGTTTCAAAGGATATTTTGTAGTCATTTAGCAAAACTTCATTTTCTTTCATTAGACAATTAACCTTTAACTTTAAATCTTTATTTTTTCTGGACAATTTTTTTAATTCGTAAAACATATCACATAACAGCTCATTAGGATCAACATGCTTTTCAGTCATAGATATATGCGAATTTGACATGCATTCTGATATTGAAAAGTTTACCTTATTTTCCAAAGCCATGAAGCAAATGTTGGCAGGTTCTTCCCTCATCTTTAGATTTATCATCATTTAAGTCCTAAGCTCCCATCAATCCTTTACCTCTTTTGACCTTCAGGTCTTTCTTTTTCTTAGATGTTTTTCCTTCCTTGCCTTTTGCAACCGGACAATCTGCAATGAAGTGATATGTACTTTTACATTCAAAGCATTGAGGTTTGAAACCGGAGGTTTGTCCTTTCTTTCTTATAAGCTTTCTTCCTCATTTGTAGTTTCCTTTGTTAAACATCCTTCTAAATTTCTTTGCTATCATTGCCAAGTCATTACTATCCATTTCCATGCCTTCACTGCTTTCCGAAAGACTTGTTTCTCCATCTTCATTTTCAACCTTTAGAGCAATCCCTTTTCTGCCTCTATCATGATCATCAAATTCATTGAATCTTTTAAGCTTCATCTCATGAGTTAAAAGAGATCTGATCAACTCTTCAGTAAGTAAGGATTTTAAATCCTTGGATTCTTCTATAGCAAGAGTTTTAGGCTACCAGCTTTTTGGTAAAGCATCAAGAATTTTCCAATTTTGTTCCCCAAAGGAATAAACTTTTCCGTAAGCTTTCAGACCATTTGAGATATTAGTAAATCTTGTGAACATGTCAATGATGCTTTCATTTGGCTTCATACAAAATAATTCATAATCATGAATAAGTAGCCCTAGTTTCGATTCTTTAACTTGGTTAGTCCTCTCATGGGTGACTTCTAGCAATCTCCACATATCATGGGCTGAATCACAACTACTAACACGGTTGTATTCAGTCGCATCTAGAGCACAGCACAAAATGTTCATAGCTTGAAAATTTAAAGTCATTTTCTCATTGTCTTCCACACTATACTCATCATTCTGTTTAGGTATTTTTATGTCATCAATCATCTTTGATGGAATAAAAGGACCATTCTCTATTAAACTCCATAAATCGAAGTTAATAGAACACACATAAATTTTCATTCTATTTTTTCAGAAAGTATAGTTGCTTCCATTAAACAAAGGAGGACGATTTGTTGAAGACCCTTCAACATATGGAAGAGAAGATGAGCTTGCCATTAAGATCTTTTCTACAAGGTTGTTAAACCAAGAATATGTAGACCTTGCTCTGATACCAAATGAAAAACCTTAGAAGGGGGGGGGGGGGGGGAGGTGTGAATAAGGTTTTTGGCAAGCAAAAAAAAAAAAATTCCGATTGTCTAAAATGCTGAACAATGATGATCACCAAGATGCTTGAACTAACTTTATAGATGCATAGAAAGTTATCCAAGCACTCGTAGATGTTTAATCACATTTAGATAGTGAAAGAACACAAAAACAGTACATGAACTACTGAAATAAAATGAGACAAGAGATGTATAGTGGTTTGATCAACAATGATCTATGTCCACTACCTTAAGCCTCACACTTAAGGATTTTCAACCCTATTTCATTAACCTCACTTAATGAAACATGTTCACATACAAGAGAGGATCACCTCATTAGGTTTTCCACAACCTCTCAAATACATCAAGGATCACCTCACTAGGTTTTACACCACAACCTTTAATATACACAACACAAGACTTACCCCTATGAGTTTTACACCACAACCTTGAACATTCAACAGAGAATTGAAAATCAATAGAACAGAAATAAGCTCACTTACTCGAGCAGTTATTCTCTCGGATACAAGGCTCAAAATTCTTTTATCTTTGATACACAATCAACTCACTTTGAAGATAGATAAAAGGAGATTTTTGAAAATATTGTGCAATAATGTTTCTAAGATAGATGTTTCAAAAGCCTTACTTCTAATCTTACTTTAAGGGCTATTTATAGAGCTAAAAAGTGGAGTGCCAACGGTCATAAAAAAAACGGCTACAAATTTTTCTGTTTAAACTCATCTGAGTTTTGGACTCGGGTTTTGGACGAAGATGCATCCAAAAGTTAAGTCCAAAATGGCACATTCCTGACAAAAATTTTTCAACCCAGTTTACAGGATTTTGGATGAACCTTTTGGATTCAAGCTGTTCTATCCAAAATTTTGTGAATTTAAAAAAAAAACTTTGAAAATCATCTCATTTGAAGCTTCAAGGTAAAGTCAAATGGATCGAAAGATAAGAAGACATAGGAATTAATAAATATACCTTAATAACACTTTCTAGTCTATCATTCTTCATAAAGAGCTTCCATGATATATAACTTCTCATACTCTGATTTTCTCAATTGATCTTTTAATCTTGAAATCAGCGATGAAGAGGTTGTCAACAATTCTTTTCTGAAGACTTTAGAAGAATAAAGATTAAACATGTCCTATCACAAGAAATTAATAAGTTAGTCCATATCAACGTCTGTCATAAATCGAAATATAAAAGAAAACCCTTAGGGGTAGCAATAATAATAATAATAAATAAAATATTAATGACCTTGTAGACCATGGTTTAAACTTTTACCTATATTCATAAATATTATTTATATTAAAATTTGTTTGTTATTTATTAAACGAAAATTTAATATAATTCATTTATTATTAATTTTATGTAATACTAATTATTTATTATCTATTAAAAATTAATTAAAAATTAATTGTAATTTATTATTTATTTATAATAAAACCATTTTTAAATTACCATTTACTAATATTTAACAATTAAACCCTAGTTTATTTATTAGCAATAGTACTCAAGATTTATTATTTGAACTTATAACTTATTAATAATTATTTTACAACCCCTAGTTATTTTAGCTTATCAAGTGAGATTATTTTATAAAATCCTTTATCATCAAGCCTTAAAGCTTAGGACATTAGGGTCATGATTGTAATAAGTTGAACTAGGATTATTTATGTAAGCAAATATAGCTTGAGTATAACCTTATGCCTTGTGTTTGCCTCAGGCAAGGTTAGGTCAACATTGGAAGATTTTTTAAATTGAGCAAGCAAAGAATCAGGTAAGCTCCTGCATGGAATTTTGTGAAGACCAAAATTATTGTGGCAAGCCAAATGCGATATACATGGACATTCATTTTGTAAAGGCAATTAAAGATTGTTTTCCTTTTTATTCCAGTTACACAAATCACTTGAAAATTAAACAAGCAGTTTTACACAAAATGCTAAACTTTTTCTAAAACCCGACTTTGACAAGAATTTTAGAAACCCTTAATTACTATTTCAAAGAAAATCATTGTGTGATCAATTTTCTTCTAAGTGGGACAATCAACGTTGAGTACTCAATAAGGGTAGACTACTAGGACTAGTTTTTGAAAGGTTAGGGTAAGTCTCTCAGTAGGTGGTCACCTCTGAGGGGTGAGTTCTTCCTGGATAAGATGCCAGTCCGGTAGGTCATGCCGGTCTGAGCTAGCAAGTTTCAATCATGTGGATTGTGTGTTTCCGGAGTGGACAACTGGTAAGTTTGGGTGTAGAGAAGGAGGGGTATCTCACTCAGTAGGCCGTACACCTACCTTTTGTCAGTCTGCACAAAGTGTAGAATTCTGACCGTTATATAGTCATGGGCCCCAACATGTGGTAACCCATGGCTACCCATTTGAGTGGTTGTATTTATTGTGTACATGTATGGATTGAAAAGCAAAACACCACTTTTTATTTTCAACATTTATTTAATGCTTGCCAGCACTTTCTCTTATGAAATTTTTACAACTTACATACATGAACTATTTTACCCGAAACATTCAAAGCACACATGGGCTTACTGAGATTTTTTTCTCATCACCTTTTATGCCATGTTTTCAGGTTGATCTTGCTGTGGAGATGAATAGCTAGATTTGTTGCCTATGCTTTGAAGACTTTATGTTATTTTTCTTATGTGTTGCTTTGACAGATGGTAGTAATCAATTTATTTCGGATTTGTTCATGTATTTTTGGGTTGTAATAAATTCAATTTTAAAGTATTTCTTTTATTTTCTTTTGTGTGACCTAGTTATAAAGACCCTTTATCCTTTGGACGGGGTGACATCCTCGGCCCTATTGGACCTAGATAGTGGGGTGTTATATGTATATATATATATATATATATATATATATATATATATATATATATATGGAAAAACTGACAATTGGAAATATTGGAAATTTTCAATTTTTCAAGTTTTAAAATTTAAAATTTTTTTGAAATTTAGGATAATATTTTCGATTTTTTCATGAAACATATTTTTGGCATGGGATTGTTTGCATGTGATGAGGTTATGATTTTCATGTTAACTTTGGATATAATTTGTCACTCAATTAGTTGAATCAATTTTGAGTAAACTTTGCATTAAGTTCAGTATTGCTAAGTTTTGAAATTTTAAGTTAACCTTGATTATGCTTTAGTATTTTTTTTTTTTATATTCTATTCCTTAAGTTTGACTATGGATAATATGATGAAATATGGAGAAATTTGTTTATTAATTCTTATTTCATGGTATTTAAATTTGCTTTAATCTTGAGTTGTTAATATGGTTAGTGAGGTCCAGGAATGCAAAGCAGATGTTCTCTGGCAAAAAAAAAAAAAAAAAAAAACGTTTGAAAATGGAAAAAATGGGTGAAAGAAAAACATTGCTTTTATCTATGGAAAAAAAAAAGATCTATACTAAAAAAGGGGGTTAATATGGAGAGAAGTAGCAAGTATTTGTTAGTGTTGTGCCATAGAGGTAATCACTTGTACTTTGTATATGACACATTTGTTTTATAATACAATGCATTATTTATCTTTCAATTTGTTTTCTTTACTTTCATGTAAAATAATTATTAGATAAAGTCCCTAATACAACACTGTGTGAAGGAAATCATGATGTGAGATTCCTACTATACTATATAGTGTTAATACTCAAATAATCCCTAGTCATAGTATTAATGAGATTGGACTTCATTAATGTGTTAAGACTAGCACGTGTTAGACTTCCTGATTTGATCATGCAATGGTTCTCATATCCATGAGTATTGAAATACTCAAAGTTAACACGTGGATACTTGTTAATAGAACAAGTACATTGGATGACCTAACTATAGATAATCATATGGATAACTATTTAGTACCAGTGATAAAATCTCGTTATAGCAAATGTGTAAGTATCCTTAGACTTGAGATCTCCAAAGTACTTTGTTTGTTGAGCATTGTACTTTGATTCCAATTTCTGGAGCCAAATCGTGGGCCGCCTATGGAATGGATATTAGGTACAATGTAAGGTAAACGGAAGTAGTTGAGAGGGTTAATAAAGGTTCACCACTCCTAATAGTATGGGCGAATATCTCACGGCCACTTGTTGGAATTCTTACTCGTGAAATCCTTGGCTAAAGTGATTGTGTATTGGAAACAATTCCAATTGATGTACATGTGGAGTAGTGGATTCCTGGTACAAGTACTAATATATTTGTTGGAATATATGCCCTCTAGACTAGTTTTCTAATATAATTATCGAATTTATTCTAAACATTTGTTTGTAAATTTACATTTTATTTGTGCACGATTTACTTTTGGAAAGGACCTATTGTATTTAAATAAGTTATCCATGTAAATGGTGGTCTTTCGAAGTAAAATATGGATCACGGGTTACTTAATACAAAAATGTTTGTTCTTAACCGATTGATAAGAATAGGAATCTCATTATGTATAGGTTATTGTGTTATGAATTCCAAATGGGGAATGGCTTACATTTAGCCAATGAGTAGTCCACTCACTTCATAACATGAGCGTATTTCGAATATGTAGAATATGATATGTAATAGTGGTTTCTAAAAGTACTATTTAGAAGAAACATAGACTATTATTGCTACAGCGTAGACTAATATTCTACTGCTTGAGTATGAGTTGGTGGTCTAACGAAGTTGGAAGAATGTACTTTGATATGCTGTAATTGAGGTTCTTTCGTATAACTGATATACTTGTATGTTGGGTATATGCGACTAGTTAGTTAAGACAGACTTGTACAAGATAGCTTCTACACTATATTGCCCCTTGTGACTGTTCAAATGATCTAAATATACAGGGCCTTGGGGAACATGACTTGCATGTTTGCTTTAGGATAACTCCCTTGGAAAGTGGAAATATTCCAGGAGTCATGGATAATTAGACTAGAGATCTAAGGATGGTATATGTCTATAAGAGAGGTGTTAGTACACTCTTCCTCTCTAAATGCACAGCGATACATTGAGGAGTATTATAATAATTATACTTGTAGGTCAAAAACTTTAATCCTTGGGGTCAATATTTTCTTATGGTGATATTAGAAAATATTTAAAATGCACAATATAGCTATTTATATAGTAGAGGTATTTTGATCATTTTAGTAGCCAAGGTAATGTATCTTTTGGTCCTCGGAATAGCCTTTAAGTCCTGATAGATTTAGGTTAAGGAATTGGTCTTGATAATTATGGGTTATATTTTATTTTATTTAAGTAGTCTAATTTATTATTGGACTAGAATAAAATAAAATGTCTAAGAAATAGTATATATTTTATCTAGTTTAATTGGTTAATTAATTATTCAAGACCCAAGGCCCAGATTGAATAATTAGAAAATTAATCTAGGTATAAACTAGATAAAAGGCTTGATATTTTATATTGGTATATTTAGGCTTGTTAATTATTTATTGGGCTGTTTAACGAAGTCAGAAAATAAATAATTGAGACTTATTATTTATGAGTGTTCAAGCCCAAGAGTAAATAATTTTATTTGACCCAAGGAATAAGACCAAGGGTAAAATAAAAAATTTTAAAATAATAATAATAATAATAATAATAATAATAAAATTAAAAAAAAAACAACATAGGATAGATCCCATATTGTTTGGTTTGAGAAGATAACAGAAAGCATTGTACTTTTTGTTTCATGCCGTTGGTCTTTCTCTCTCGGTGAAGACATGAAAAGAAATGAAGAGGAAATGAAGTGGTAAGCTCTTTGATTTCATTTTTCTCAGAAGCTTTGATAGAGGCTAAAGAGAAGCAAGCCCAACATTCTATAAGCCTTCACTGGCAGAGGAAAAGGCATCATTTTGAAAGCTTAAAAGTTTTGTGTGAATGAGACGAAGTCGACCTTTACAAGGTTGTGATTCAGTAGCTTCAAGCATCCTGGTACAGACATCTTCTTCAGTGCCAATAAGGTAATTCAAGCACCGAGGTAAATTTTTTCGTTCTGTAAGCATGCTTTCAATTTTATTATTTTTTATTTTTGGTCCCGTACCAGGCGAAGTTGTTTTTATTGCAATAGTTAATATTCTTTGAATATTTTGCATGAAAAATAATAGTAAAGGAAATTTACAATTAGACAAGACCATTAATTAATTAATGTGTTTAATTCTATTATTTGAACACTTAGGTTAAAAGAGTAGAAAAGCATGACAACATTTACAGTTTTCTAGCATGCTTATTTCTTTTTGTACCCTATGTGCATGTTTTCTTAAAGACCAAAGTCTTTGGGAATTTTTGACAAAGAAAAATATTTTTCTTAAATCAAATGATTAATTTTAATTCGAATAAAAATTAATTCTTGGTTATTTTCTCAAAGGATTTTATCCTTGACATAGAAAATATTTTGAATTTAGATATTTTTGTGAATTAAAATAGAAAACCATTTTAATTTAATTTTAACAAGAAAAATTATTTTTGTCAAATTAAACTTGAGATCAAAATCTCTCGAAAGTTTTATTGGAAATTTTTGAAATTATTAAGTTTATTAACTTAAATAAAATTAATCCATGGAAAAATTTCTCAAAGGGTATAAACCTTGACATAGAAAATTTTATTGGTTTAGCTATTTTATTTTTGAGTTAAAAGAAAACTTAATTGAAATTTTCAAACGATATTTTCCAAGAAAACTCATATTTTAAAATACTAAGTGGGAGAAGGTTTCCAACAGCCCCACGGCTTCCATCACGATCCCCATTAGAGATCGTGGATCTTCTCGCGTCACCCTAGGAGTGAACCCGTATAGAATGGGGATACTACAAGGATCTAGAATTAATGGATGGATGTAATTAATAACTCGATATACGTGCTATGATTAGCCAGCCCATGTTAGAGGTTACAGTGCTAGAAATGTCCACAGAAAATGAGAAGAAACAATCATCCTACGATGGAGTTATCTTCTAGATCATTACCTCAAAGGGAAATTAATTTGTGGTAGTTAATACACTTAGCTTAGGACACTGTTAATCTTCCCAAGAAACTATGTCAGTTTTTCTAACAGCTAAATTAATCATATTAAAGATAATAGTAATAGGGTTAACTATTATCAGATTTAATATGAGGATAAAGTCAAAGATTATTTTATTTTTCACAAACTGAGTTTTTTTTTTTCAGAAATAGTTGGTGGATGTTCTTTTAGTCCTTTAGCCGTTATTCTCCGTGAGAATAAGCTAACAGGTCCAAATTATGTGGACTAGAAAAGGAACTTGAACATAATACTCATTGTTGAGGAATGGGATCCATCCCGTGTTGTTTTTTTTTTTAATTTTATTATTATTATTTATTTTATTTTACCCTTGGTCTTATTTATTGGGCCAGATAAAATTATTTACTTTTGGGCTTTAACACCCATAAATAATAAGTCTCAATTATTTATTTTCTAGGCTTTATTAAACAGCCTAATAAATAATTAACAGACCCAGATAGACCAATATAAAATATTAGCCCTTATATGTAGTTTATACCTAGATTAATTTTCTAATTATTCAATCTGGGCCTTGGGCCCTGAATAATTAATTAACAAATTAAACTAGATAATATATATATACTCTCTCTCAGACCTTTTATTTTATTCTAGTTCAATAATAAATTAGACTACTTAAAAAAATAAAATAAAACCTATAATTATCAAGACCAATTCCTTAACCCAAATCTGTCAGGACTTAAGGGCTATTCCAGGGACCAAAAGACACATCGCCATGACTATTAAAATGACCAAAATACCCATGCTATATAAATAGCTATATTTTGCATTTTAAATATTTCTTAATATAACCATAAGGAAATATTGACTCCAAGGATAATGCTGCGTTGGCAAAGTCTTCGACCTACAGGTGTAATGACTAAAATACCTCTCTACACATTACCATGCATTTAGAGAGGACGAGTGTACTAACAGCTCTCTAATAGACATATACCATTCTTAGACTTCTAGTCCAATGATCCATGATTCCTGGAATGTTTTCACTTTCCAAGAGAGCTACCCTAAAGTAAACATCCAAGTTATGTTCCCCAGGGGCCTGGATACTTAGATCATTTGAATAGTCACAATGGGCGATATAGCGCAGAAGCTATCTTGTACAAATTTGTCTTAACTAACTAGTCATATATATCCAACATACAAGTATATCGGCTCTACGAAAGAACCTCAACAACAGCATATCAAAGTACATGCGTTCAACTTCGTCAAACCACCAACTCATACTCAAGCAGTAGAGTATTAGGCCACACTGTAGCAATAATAGTCTGGGTTTTTTCTAAATAGTACTTTTAGAAACCACTGTTATAGGTCCTATTCTACGTATTCGAAATACGCTCATGCTATGAAGTGAGCGGACTACTCACTGGTTAAAGGTAAGCCATTTCCCATTTGGAATTCATAATACAATAACCTATACATAATCACTTACTTGAAGGAAGAAATGGCGAAAATGATGAAACTGAAAGCATTCTTATAGAACGAAAAAATTTACCTCTATGTTTGAATGACCTTATTGGCACTAAAGAAGATGTCTGTACCAGGATGTTTGAAGCTACAGGATCAAGACCACGTAAACGTCGACTTCTGAGAAAAATGGGTTCACTAGGAAAATGAAATCAAAAGAGCTTCCCACTTGATTTCCTCTTCATTTCTTTTCATGCCTTCACCGAGAGAGAAAGACCAATAGCATGAAACAAAAAGCACCGTGCTTTCTGTTTTCTTCTCACGCCAAACAATACAAGATCCATCCCGTGTTGTTTTTTTTAATTTTATTTTATTATTATTATTTTTAATTTTATTTTACCCTTGGCCTTATTCATTGGGCCAAATAAAATTATTTACTCTTGGGCTTGAATACCCATAAATAATAAGTCTCAATTATTTATTTTCTAGGCTTCATTAAATAGCCTAATAAATAATTAACATACCCAAATAGACCAATATAAAATATTAGAACTTTTATGTAGTTTATACCTAAATTAATTTTCTAATTTTTCAATTTGGGCCTTGGGCCCTGAATAATTAATTAACAAATTAAACTAGATAAAATATATACTCTCTTTCAGGCCTTTTATTTTATTTTAATCAAATAATAAATTAGATTACTTAAATAAAATAAAATAAAACCTATAATTATCAAGACCAATTCCTTAACCCAAATCTGTCAGGATTTAAGGGCTATTCCGGGGACTAAAAGACATATCGCCATGACTACTAAAATGAAGAAAATACCCATGCTATATAAATAACTATATTTTGCATTTTAAATATTTCTTAATATCACCATAAGGAAATATTAATTGTAAGGATAATGTTGCGTTAACAAAGTCTTCGACCTACAGGTGTAATGACTAAAATACCCCTTTACGTATCACCGTGCTTTTAGAGGGGGGGAGTGTACTAACACCTCTTTAATAGACATCTAGTATCCTTAGGCCTATAATCCAATGATCCACAACTCCTGGAATGTTTCCATTTTACAAAGGAGCTACCCTAAAGTAAACATCCAAGTCATGTTCCCCAGAGCCCTGGATATTTAGATCATTTGAACAGTCACAAGGGGCAATATAGCACAAAAGTTATTTGTACAAGTCTGTCTTAACTAACTAGTCGTATATACCCAACATACAAGTATATTAGCTCTACGAAAGAACATCAACTACAGCATATCAAAGTACATGCTTTTAGCTTCGTCAAGCCAGCAACTCATACTCAAGCGGTAGAGTATTAGTTCACGTTTAACAGTAATAGTTTGGATTTTTTTCAAATAGGACTTTTAAAAACCACTGTTATAGCTCATGTTCTATGTATTTGAAATACACTCATGCTATGAAGTGAGTGGCCTACTCACTGGCTAAAGGTAAGCCATTTCCTATTTAGAATTCATAGAACAATAACCTATACTTGATAGGATTCTCATTTTCATCAATCAGTTAAGAACAAACATTTATGTGTTAAGTAATCTGTGATCCATACCTTACTGTGAAAGACCACTATTCACATGGATCACTTATTTAAATACAATGGGCCCTTTCCAAACGTAAGTTGTGTGCAAATAAAATATAAATTCACAAATAAATTTTGAGAATAAATTTTTTTTTATTAATAAATTTGATAATTACATCAGAAAACTAATCTATAGGGCATATATTTCAATTATCTTCCACTTCCACTTTAAGACTAAGAAATCTCGTAGGTGCCCACCCTATGGGGTCTAAGTGTCTCTTGAAGACTTTCTCAGCTAAAGGTTTGGTGAAGGAATCTGCTAGATTGTTCTCTAAGGCTATTTGTTCCACCACGATTTCCCATCTCTGAATGAAATCTCGGATCAGGTGGTATTTCCTTTGGATGTGCTTCCCCTTCTTGTGGTTCCTGGGTTCTTTAGATTGTGAGACTGCTCCAGAGTTGTCACAAGACACCACAATCAACCTATCTATGTGTGGCACAACTCCAAGTTTTGAAAGGAACTTTCAGGGCCAGACTGCTTTCTTGGATGCTTTCGAAGCTACCACATACTCAGCTTCCATGGTTGAGTTAGCAATAAAAGATTGCTTGATACTCCTTCGTGAAATAGCTCCTCCAGATAAGGTGAAGACATATCCAGTAGTGGTTTTCAATCAAAATAAAAGTAAATTACATTTACTCCCCAAGTGGAAGTAAAAATTCCCCTTCCCTCTCCCTTTTTCCCTCCTTTATAAACCAAATATAATGTAAATGAAATGCTCCTTATTACACTAAATGTATTATTATTTCCATTACATTCATACCCATCCTATCTTTTTCCTCTCGAGACTTAGGACAGTCTTTAGAACAAAAAGACAACCCATGTCTGCAAGGGATTAGAACTCCCTTACATGAGTCCTTACTAAACTTGGCCAGCATCTTGTTAATGTATGTCATTTGGGATAATCTTAACATTCTCTACTTCCTATTTCTAAGAAGCTTAATCCCGAGAATGTAACTGGCTTCTCTCAAGTCCTTCATACTAAATTGACTAGATAGCCAAACCTTAGTAGATGACAATGTTCTTACATTATTTTTAATGAGTAGAATGTCATCCACATATAGGACAGAAAAAATAACATTTTTTCCTTCTAATTTCCTATATACGCATGGTTCATCATTGTTTTGAATGAAATTGTAAGACTTTACAGTCTCATCAAAACGAATGTTCCATGTTCTAGATGCCTACTTAAGTCCATAAATGGACTTCTTAAGCTTGGAAACCATATGTTCCTGGCCTTTAGCAATAAAACCTTCCGGTTGAGACATATAGATGTCTTCGTTAATATGGCCATTAAGAAATGTCGCCTTGACATCCATTTACCATATCTCATAGTTAAAATGACATACAATAGCAAAGAGGATATGGATAAACTTAAGCATGGCTACCGAGGAAAATGTTTCCTCATAACAATTCCCTCTTTCGAGTATAACTTTTCGCCACAAGCCTAGCTTTGAAGGTTTCTACCTTCCCATCCGCTCCCCTCTTCCTCTTGTATAGCCACTTACATCAAATGGGTTTTATCCCTTCAGGTGAAGCTATAAGATCTCAAACCTAATTGAAGTACATAGACTTAATCTCAGCTTTCATTACTTCTTGCCATAGATTTGCATCAGTAATAGCCTCATGGGATCTTGTTCCTGATGGTCAGAGACTAGCTCGAAAGCCTCTCCTGTCCATCTTTCTGGAACTCTAGATACCCTATCACTATAACAAAGCTCTGTTTGTACAGGTTCTTGAGACTATGCCTCTTCTTGTTCCATAATCGGGTCTGAAGAAATTGATTCCGAAGATAACTTCTCTTTGATTTCCAACCTTATTGAATCTTTAGTGGAAGTACTTTGATCATCCTCCAAGTATCTAGCATTAGTACTTACCAATACTTTCTACTCTTAGGGATAATAAAAGTAACCTCATTTTGTCCCTTTCTGGATACCCAACAAAGTAGCATAATTCTGATCTTGATTCTAGTTTATCTCCCTTGATCAATACATAAACTGGATAGCCTAATATCCTGAGATGATTTAGACTCGGCTTATGCCCAGTCCATATCTCATAAGGCGTCCTAGGTACTGACTTGGAAGGCACCAAGTTCAGAATGTATGTCGTTGTTTCCAAGGCATATCCCTAAAAAGAGACTGGAAGAATAGCATGAGACATCTTGCTTCAGACCATTTCTATTAATGTCCTGTTCCTTCTTTTAGCTACTCAATTCTACTGCTGTGTATTCGGTACAGAGAGTTGGGATACTATCCTATGGTGTACCATATAATCCTTGAACTCACTGAGGAAGTACTCTCCACTACGATCCAATCGTAATGTTTTGATCAATTTACCTGTCCGATGCTCCATTTCAGCCTTAAACTCTTCGAACGTGTCAAAAGAGTCAAACTTGTATCTCATCAGGTAGACATAACCAAACCTTGTATAATCATCCATGAAAGTGATGAAGTACTCAAAACCCCATCTAGCTTATGTAGACAAAGGACAATATATCAGCATGAACAAGGCTCAATATCTCCTTAGCTCTATCAGCCTTTTTGGTGAATGACCTTTTGGTCATTTTTCCCATAAGACGGGATTCACACTGAGGCCAACTTTCCAATCTTAATGAGCCCAATGGCCCATCATAGATTAACCCCTGAATCCTGGTTGAGTTAATATGACCCAACCTTAGATGCCAAGGATATGAGTCATTGACACTGATATTTCTCTTATTACTTAAAAGTTCAGATTGAGTATTATTTATTTGATTGTTCATAGGATTTAAAAAAAATAAGTTTTCATACATGTGCCCTATACATAAAACTTCTCCATTTCTACTGATAGTAATACTAGAATGGAAAAAAACAGAATATCCATGATTTATTAGCTTTGCAACTGAAATCAAATTCTGTCTAAAATCGGATACATATAAAATATCATAATAACTACTTTATTATGATAGAGATTGTGATATGACATTCCTACTACACTGGAATGTGGTTGTACTTAAATTATCCATAGTCATAGTATTAATGAGATATGACATTATTAATGCACTAAGACTAGCACGCATTATCCTTCCTCATTTGATCTAGCGGTGGTTCTCACATCCGTGAGTATTGTGATATTCAAAGTTAACATATGGATGCTTGTTACTTGAGCAAGTATATTAGATAACCTAACTATGAGATAATCACATGGATAAATATTTAGTGCGAGTGCTAGAATCTCGTTATAGTAAATGTGCAAGTATCATTAGATTTGAGATCTCCAAGGTACTTTGTTTGCTAAGCATTGTACTTTGATTCTAATCTTTAGAGTTAGATCGAGGGCTGCCTATAAGATAGATATTAGGTACAATGTGAAGTAAATAAAAGTAGTTGAGATGGTCAATAAAGGATTTACCACTCCTAATAATAGGAGCGAATATCTCAAGGCCACTTGTAGAAATCATTACTCAATAAATTCTTGGCCAAGAAGACAATCTGTTGGAAATAGTTCCAATTGATATACATGTTGAGTAATGTATTCCGGAAACAAATGCTAAAATTTTCGGGTCAGAATTAATTAATATTCTGGAATGAGTTGGCATTAATTCCATACACTAAATTGAATAAGGTATTATAAGGTGAAAGGAGTTTTTTGAACTAACGTTTTGCTATTGAAAGGTTTGTGTCAAGCTGCTTGACTGTTGGGTGGTCATTGTTAAATGCCACTCATGATCTACTAAATATGGATTTATTAATTAAAAAATTAATAAATTTAATCCTAATTAAAATTAGTAAATTAATTTAATTATTAAAATGATTATTAATTCTATTGTGATAGAATTAATTTATATTAGCTACCAATTGACTAGAATACCTAATAGGTCATACATAATAGAGGAATTGGGACTCAAAATATTATTTGATAATATCATGGGGTTAATTTGTGAGAAGAAATAATGTTATGGGGTGAATTATAAGTAATTATAATTCTTAGGGCCAAATTGTAATTAGCAAGACCTTGTGGGCTTAATAGAAATTTGGAAATCGCAAGTCTATAATGAAAGGACAATAAAAGCTCAATTATTATTTTGATTCCTAAAACGTTTAGGAAACAAACAAAAGGGTTTGTTCCAGTTGACCTACATTATATATATATATATATATATATATATATATATATATATATAGGGACACACACACACACGTTTTGGGCATTGAGTAGATAGGTAGATTTTGGAAAACACACTGTAGATTTTCTTTCTCCCTTTTCACAAGAAAACACAGTATTTCTTTTCTTCCTTTCGGAAAAGAGGTTCTTTTCTTCACTAGTTAAATTAATCATATAGCCACCAAACATTATTCTACTAGCATAGATTTTGGTGGTTCTTGAGTACGTTTTTTATGTGGATTAATATTAGACAAATTCCTATTCTTGAAATTTGGTGGCTTGATTGGATTGACTTTTAAAGGAGATTCACAATGAAGGAAAACTTTAAAAGCTATGTTTTCAAGGTAATTAAAAATTTTTTCCCTCTCCTAATCTGTTTAATTACATACGAGTGATCTTTTTGAGTGGGTTTCATTTTAATTTTCCACTGCGTGTACACCGATTTGTATGATCGAAATCCAATAGTGGTATCAAAGTCTTCTTGTATGTGTTTTATGGGGTTTATTATTGTTTATTATTGTTTCAAAATAAATTTGGCATTATGAATTTTTTTCATGAATATTCTATATTTTGTAATTGTTTCAAAATTAAGTATTGGTCAATGAAATTGTTTTACGTTTATTTTGAAGTTTGAAAATTTTATTTTCTGTGGAACATATTTTGGTGTACAGAAAATTATTTGATCATCAATTGTTTTAGAAATAATTATTTTCAAAATCCTATAATCAAAGATTGTTTTAGAAATTGTTTCAAAATTTTTCCAAAAGAGAAAAAAAAAATGGAATTTTGAATTCTTTAGGAAATTGTTTCTTAAAGAAAAGAATATAAGAGAGGAAAACAGCTTTATGGAAATTGGATTGGAAATTGTTTCCAGTTTAATTGTTTCAATAGAAAATTGTTCCAAAAAAGGAATTTGATTCCTTAGGATTTGTTTCCACAATTGTATGCGGAATTGGAAAGAAAAGTTATGCCTTTCGGGTGGCTTATTGTTAGCGAAAGGAACAAGAAAAAACTAGAATATCAAAGTTAAAAAGAGAAAACAAAATGAGGAAAATTGCTTTGCAATTCATGTCGTTGACTTTGTTGTTAGCAATTGCTTTTATTCTCACAAGCCCGCACCAGCTTACAATTTTGAAATTGTTTCAAAATATAGAAAATTATATTTTCTAAAATTCTAATTTTAGATTTTATTTCCAAAATAGTGATTTTCGAATTGTATGTTATCTTTTATTTGTCTTATTTTATTTTAACCATGATTTTGGCATGTTGGCTTGGTTATGGACTTAGACCAATTAATTTTGATTAATTAATATTGTCATGCATTTTATTACTTTGTTTTGAATAAATAGGGCCTGCATATCGAGCTTTTCTCTATAATTCTCTTGTAATTTCTCTTCTCATGTAATTTCCCTTGAATGTAACTCAAGGTTTCTACATTAGGAATTTATGTAATTATATTACATTGGTTACATAGGATTAACAATTATTTTTTGAATTTATGGCGATGGCGACCAAGACGAAGCACGAAAATGGTACGACTTTCTTCACAAAAACATGCATGAACATATAGGTTTGGCCAAATTAATTTCCTACTCCGTTTAAGGAAATTAATCTAGAAAAGTCCATAACCAAACTATGTAATTGAGTCTATTACAATTATGTCAAAGTGTTGCAAGCGATGAGGCTGCTAATTAAAATCTAAAAAATAATATTAAATCTAAAGCCTTCCATTAATATAGCATTAACGAGACTTCTTTTTCAAAATTAGGTTGTTGGGCATACCCAAGCTTACTCGACATCAAGCATGTCCAAGCTATGGCATATGATTTCGGATTAATGTGTTGGATTTAACTAATATCTTTATCCTGGTTGGGTATACCCAGGCATAAAGAATATTAGAGGCTAAGTTGGGGTACTACTAAGGGTAGAACTAAGTGTTTTTAGATTAAAAGATGTTAATCACCTAATGATCTGATAATTACATTTGATGTAATTGGCATTGGATACCTACCATTGAACTTAAAATTGGTTTGTTGGACATGCCCAAGGTCATTCTTAAAGAATTTGGATACCAGTCCACTAGAAAAGCTTCTAACAGGCTTTCCTAAGTCAATAGTGGAGGCTATTGATTTGAGAAAAATAGTGGGTTAAATACGCGTTTAATTAAAGACTTAATTAAATGCATTTCATGTGCATATACATAGTCTAATATCTCTTATCTTTCATCCAGGTCATTTGCATCATGACAACAAATTTGAACTTATGTAGTATTTTGAAAACAAACAAACTCACTAAATCAAACTTCTTGGACTGGGATAGAAATTTGAGAATCATTCTCAAATTGGATCTCAAATTGGAAAGGTTGCTCTACGTGTTTGGTGCTTTATTTCCACCACCACCAGCTGATGATACTCTTGCTGAAGAGCATGAAGTCCATAAGAAGCATAAAAAGGACAGTGACATTGTTAGGATTTTTCCCTAGAAGCAATCATTTGTACAATGTATTTTGCATATTAAAACAATAAAATGCATTCTTTATCTTTCAATTTCTTTGTTTCATATGTTTATGTGTATAAACCTATTAGATAAAGTCCCAAGTACAATACTGTGTTAGAAAAATCATAATAGAGATCGTGATGTGAGGTTCCTACTACACTGAATTGTGTTTGTACGTAAATTATCTCGAGTCATATTATTAATGAGATGGGATATTATTAATGCACTATGATTAGCACGTGTTATGCTTCTTGATTTGATCAAGCGGTGGTTTTTACATCTATGACTATTGCGATATTCAAGTTAACACAAGAAAATTTATTATTTGAATAAGTACATTGGATGATCTAACTATAAGAAAATCACATAGATAACTATTTAATGCCAGTGATAAAATCTTATTATAGCAAATGTGCAAGTATCTTAAAACTTGAGAAATCCAAGGTACTCTGTTGCTAAATTTTGTACTTTGATTCCAATTTCCAGAGTCCTCACAAGACCGCCTATGGGATGGACATTAGGTACAACGTAAAGTAAACAAAAGTAGTTGAGAGGATCAATAAAGGATTTACCACTCCTAATAATAGGAACGAATATCTCAAGGCCACTTGTAGGAATCATTACTCAAGAAGTCCTTGACCAAGGCAACTATGTTTTGGAAATAATTCTAATTGATACACATGTTGAGAAATGGATTCCGAGAACATGTACTAAAATATTCGAGCCATAATTAATTAATATTTTGAATGGAGTTGGCATTAATTTCATACTCTAAACTGAATAAGATATTGTATGGTAAAAGGAGTTTATTACACTTACGTTTCACTATTAAAAGGTTCATGTCAAGTTACTTAACTTTCTAGAATTTTGGGTGGTCATAATATATTACTAGATACCGCTCATGATCTACTAAATATGGATTTATTAATTAGATAATTAATAAATTTAATCCTAATTAGAATTAATAAATTAATTTTAATTATTAAAAAAGATTATTAATTCTATTATGATATAATTAATTCATATTACCTATCAATTTACTAGAAAACCTAATAGGTCACACACAATAAAGGAATTGGTACTTAAGACATTATTTGATAATATTATAGAGTTAATTTGAGAGAAGAAATAATTGTTATGCGCTAATTATAAAGTGTTATAGTTAGTTAGGGTTAATTGTAATTATTAAATCCCTATAGGTGAATTATAAACTTGTTATAATTCATGGGATCTAATTTCAATTCTTGAAAAATCCCAAGCGCATTAAATTACTATTGTTTCTAAAAAGAATTTAGGAAACACAGTTTCTGTACGTGAAAAGGCTTCAAGACTTAATTGTTTCCTACAAAGATTTAGGAAGTATATAAATATATATATATATATATATATATATATATATATTGTATATACCATGTGAAATAGGGTGTTGTTGATTTTGTGAAAATCCCTACACCTTCTATTTTTTCGTTTTCTTTTCTAGAAAATTGTTTTCCCTTTCTTCTCTCCAAATTAATCCTAAAGCTACCATTTATTACTTACTAGCATAGGTGGTTTTGGTGCTTAACTCGAGTACAATTCCGTGTGTAGATTACTACTAGAGAATTCCTATTTTTGGAATTTGGTGGCTTGATTGGATCGACTTTTGAAGAGGATTTACAAGGAAGGAAAAATTTTAAAGTTGCATTTTTTTAGTTAATTAATTTTTATTTCTTCTCATAATCAGTTTAATTACATATGAGTGATCCTTTGCGTTGATTTCATTTTAATTTTTCGCTGTGTGTAAATTGGTTTGCATGACCGAAATCCAATAGACACAATATCTTGTATCATGCTAGCATCAATGATCACTGAGCTTCAAAAATAGCATGAGCATATGGATGCTCATACTATTATCTTCCATCCAAGAGAGCTTTTTGATAAGAAAGCAAGGACGGGGAGATATGAGATCTCTAAACAGTTATTCTGTTCTAAGATAGTAGAAGGCACTTCAATGGCTACTCATGGACTTAAAATGCTAGGGTTAATTGGGAAGCTTGGATCATTTAAGTTCAATATGGATCACAAATTAAGTACAGACTTAATTCTTCAATATTTGCCAGTTAATTTTTTCCAATTTATGATGAACTACCAAATAAATAAGATTGAGACCACTATACCTGAGTTGATCAACCTTCTTAAAATTGTAGAGTCTTCTATGAAGGAAGAAAATAATGCAGTCTTATTGCTTGATTCTTCTTTCAAGAAGAAAAATATTTCTAAAAAGAAGAAGAAGAATCCAACTAAACCTAAAGGTGGAATGAAAAAGAAGGAGACAGGACCAAAGGTCCATGTCACCATTGTGAAAAAATGGACCATTGGAGTCACAATTACAAAAACTACTTGGAGACTGTTAAAGAAAAGAAGAAGAATGAGAAGCTTGCAAGCACTTCTACTTCTACTCCTGATATGTTTACGATTGAGATCGATACTGCCTTTAATAATAAGATATGGGTATTGGATACCGGATGTGGATCTTATTTGTACAATAATTTGCAAAGACTAAAGAGCAATAGGAAGCTGGAGAAAGGTAATGTGGATCTTCTACAGCAAATAGAGTAAAGATTGCTGCACTTGTTGTGGGGGCTTATCATCTACACTTGCCTTTGAGATTAATTCTAGAACTGAAAAACTATTATTATGTACTAGTTTTACTTAAAAACATTATCTCAATTACTTGTTTAGATTTACTTGGATTTCATTTAAAATTTAAGAATAAAAGTTGTTCTTTTTTATTAAATGATATCCATTATGGTACTGCAACTTTGATGAATGGTTTATATATTTTAGAAATGAAAAATTAAGTTCTCAATATAAACAATTAAAGGCCAAGAAAAGATAACACAAACCCATCTTACTTATGGCCTTATTGTTTAGGTCATGTAAATGAGAATTGCATTTTTAAGTTACATAAGTGCGGTGACTTAGGCTTATTTGTTTTCGAATCATGTAAGACTTGTAAATCTTACTTACTAGGAAAAATAACTAAAACCTTTTTTTCTAGGAAAGGGGAAAGGGCTAAGCAATTATTGGAAAATACATACTGATGTATGTAGACTAATAATATTGCAAACAAGAGGGGGTTATCAATACTTCATAAACTTCATCGATGATTATTATCGATTTAGGTATTTGTATTTCATGAAATACAAATTTGGAGCCTTTGACAAATTTAAAGAATTCAAGAATGAAGCAGAGAAACAACTTGGCAAAAGTATTAAAACTCTAAGATCCAATCGAGGAAATGAATAGTTAAGCCAAGATTTTCAAGGTTATCTTAAAGATAATGAGTTATTATCTTAATAGACTCCACCATATAAACCTCAAAATAATGGTGTATCTGAGAGAATGAGTTGAACCCTTCTAGACATGCTACGGACTATGATGGCTTTTGTAGACTTACTAAAATTATTTTGGGGGTATGCATTAGAGACTATTGTTTATATTTTAAATAGAGTTCCGTTAAAAAATGATTGACACTACTCCATTTGAGCTATTTTGGTAAGAGACTAGAGTTATCTCACTTAAGAATATAGGGTTGCCCTGCCTTTGTTAAAAAAGCCACCGTCAGACAAACTTAAGAGTAAGTATGATAAGTGTTTCTTTGTAGGATATCCAAAAGAATCTTTTGGGTATTAATTCTATCTATCTTTCGAAAATATATTGTTGTTTTGAAGCACACCATCTCCTTAGAAAAAGGAGTACATGTTCAAAGGGGATAATGGGAGTAAAATTGAATTTAGTGAAGTTCAAGAAAAACAAAAGAACATAGATTAACCATGTGATCGCACATCTATTGAGAGAATAGATAATCTTCGTCTACATAAAAACCTCGTAGGTCGAGTAGGATACGTGTGACACCTAAGAGACATGAATTTATCATAAGTGACTACAATAACGTATCACTCATAGATGAAGATAAGCCTACTACTTATAAAGATGCTCTAAATAGTTCAGAATTTGACAAATGTCTTGAAACCATAAAGTTAGAGATGGATTCCATGTATGACAACTATGTATGGACCTTGGTTGATTCATCCAAGGGAATGAAACCTATAGGGTGCAAATAGATGGTAATATAGTTACCTATAAAGTATGACTGGTTGCAAAAGGCTATCGTCAAAATCTATTAGGATACTCCTAGTACTTGCCACTCATTATGATTATGAAATTTAGCAAATGAATGCAAAATTAACTTTCCATAATGGAAATTTGACTAAGAAAGTGTGCATAATACAACCTGATAGTTTAACATCCAATGATGGCACAAAAGTGTGCAAGTTACAAAGGTCCATTTATAGATATAAGCAAGCTTCTAAGAGTTAGAATATCCGTTTTGATGAAACAATTACAGTTTTGGTTTCATTCAAAACATGGATGAACCTTGTGTACACAAGAAGTTTAGTGGAAGAGAAATTGTTTTCCTATTACTTTGTGTAGATGACATACTGCTAATAGGAAGTATTGTCTATACTCTTCAATAAGTTAAAATGGTATACTGATACCATTTTCCAATTTGATAGTGATGACTACAAGTTACAATCATGCTACGTGTTAAATTTGAGTACTATCACTTGATTTATGAAATCATTGATAGGAAAGAAGTAAAAGATAGATACAGTTCTCACTGATCAGAACATAATTGATTAACTTACAAAGGCATTATCCCAAAAGTAACATGATGATCATGTTTAGTTTTTTTATATTAGATACATTAATGATTAGGTCTAATGTAAGTGGGAGATTGTTAAGACTGTGCCCTAAAAGTAATCATATACAATGTACTTTGCATATTAAATTAATAAAAGACATTCTTTATCTTTCGGTTTTTTTGTTTTATATGTTTATGTGTATAAAACTATTAGATAAAGTTCCAATTACAACACTGTGTTAAGAAAATCATAATAGAGATCGTGATGTGAGGCTCCTACTACACTGGAATGTGTTTGTGCTTAAATTATCCCTAGTCATAGTATTAATGAGATAAAACATCATTAATGTGCTAAGACTAGCACGTGTTATACTTCTTGATTTGATCAAGCGGTGGTCCTCATATCAGTGAGTATTGTGATACTCAAAGTTAACACGTGGATGCTTGTTACTTGAACAAGTATATTGGATAACCCAACTATGAGATAATCACATGGATAACTATTTAGTGCCAGTGATAGAATCTCATTATAGCAAATGTTCAAGTATTCTTAGACTTGAGATCTCCAAGGTACTTTGTTTGTTGATCATTGTACTTTGATTCTAATCTTTGGAGTCCTTACAAGACCGCCTATGGGATGGCCATTGGGTACAACATGAAGTAAACAAAAGTACTTGAGAGGGTTAATAAAAGACTCACCACTCTTAATAGTAGGAGCGAATATCTCAAGGCTACTTGTAAGAAGCATTACTCAAGAAGTCCTTGACCAAGGCGACTATGTGTTGGAAATAGTTCCAATTGATACACTTGTTGAGTAATAGATTTAGAGAACGAGTACTAAATTATTTGATTCGGAAGTTATTAATATTCTAGTAGAAGTTAGTACTAATTCCATACTCTAAACCGAATAAGATATTGTATGGTGAAAGAAGTTTATTGTACTGACATTTTGCTATTCAAAGATTTATGTCAAGCCACTTAACTTTTTGAACTTTTTGGTGGTCATGATGCATTGCTAGATACTGCTCATGATTTGCTAAATATGGATTTATTAATTAGAGAATTAATAAATTTAATCCTAATTGGAATTAATGAATTAATTTAATATTAAAAGGATTATTAATTCTATTGTGATAGAATTAATTCATATTTGCTACCAATTGATTAGAAAACCTAATAAGTGACACACAATAGAGGAATTGGTACTTAAAATATTATTTGATAATGTCATGGGGTTAATTTGTGAGAAGAAATAACTTTATGGGGCAAATGAAAGTAATTATAATTCTTGGGGCCAATTTATAATTAGCAAGACCTTCCGGGCTTAATAGCAATTTGAAAATCCCAAGCCCATAATGAAAGGACAAGAAAAGCTAAGTTATTATTTTAATTCCTAGAATGTTTGGGAAACAAACAAAGGGTTTGTTCTGGTTGACTAAAAAATATATATACATATATGTTTTAGGCGCTGAGGAGATAGATGGTTTTTGGAAAACACATTGTAGCATTTCTTTTTCCCCTTTTCACAAGAAGAGACAGTTTTTCTTCTCTTCCTTTCGAAAAGGAAGTTCTTTTCTTCATTAATTAAATTAGTCATATAGCCACCAAATATTATTCTACTAGCATAGATTTTGGTAGTTCTTGAGTACGTTCTTCGTGTAGATTAATATTAGAGAAATTCCTACCATTGAATTTTAGTGGTTCTATTAAATTGACTTTTGAAGAGGATTCGCATGGAAGGAAAATTTTAAAAGTTGCATTTTCAAGGTATTTAAAATTTACTTTCCCTCTCCTAATCTGTTTAATTACATACGAGTGATCCTTTGAGTGAATTTCATTTTAATTTTCCGCTGCGTGTAAACTGGTTTACATGATCGAAATCCAAAATCTCTACGATAACTTAAAAACTCTTAGCTTAATTATTCGCCTTCTCGATCGGATTTTAGAGTTTTGATATTCTTACCAAGTTGTTTTTCTACTTCAGTTCTATATTCTTTGAACTTGTCAAAGGCTTTAGATTTATATTTTATTAAATACAAATACCTAAATCAAGAATAATTATCAATGAACGTTATGAAGTATTAATAACCCCCTCTTACTTACAATGTCATTGGTCCACATACGTCACTAATTAAATTAATCATATAGACACCAAAAATTAGGTTCGATTTTCAATTTTTTTAAAAAAAATCAAAAAATAAAAAAAATGAATTATATTTTTTAAATTTAAAATATATAATTAATATTAAAATGTTGTTCATTAATTAATTTGTTATTTTAATAAAATATGATTTAAAAAAAATCTGTTCAATTTTGATTATTTTGGTTTAGTTCGGTTTGGTTTTGTCCAAAATAAAGCTATTAGTAATTGAGTTTAAGATCTCCATCTTTACAATTTGTATCCGTGATCATAACTTTCTGCTAAAATGTTTGGCCTAAATATTTAAAATATTTGGATTTTAATTTATATTACATTTTATATTAGATTTGAATTGTAATTTATATTAAGCTTTACTTGTTTGAGCTTAAATTTATATTAGGTTAATGGATCTACTAAAGAGATATTCGAATTATTTTTAAAATAGAAAAGAACCAAATTATTTCGGTTCGGTTCTATCGATTTTCTTTAAATTTTGGTTCAGTTTGATTTTGGAAAAAAAAATAAAAACAAAAAAAAAACAAATTTCAAAACCGAAAATTGAACCAAAAACCGAATGAACACCCCTAATTAGTTCCAATAATTGCTTAGTCCTTTCCCCTTTCATAGAAAATGAGGTTTTAGTCATTTTTCCTAGTAAGCAAGATTCACAAATCTTATATGATTCAAAATCAAATGAGCCTAAGTCATCACACTTATGTAACTTAAAAATACGATTCTCATTTACATGGCCTAAACGACAATACCATGAGTAAGATGGGTTTGTGTTATCTTTTCTTGGCCTTTTATTATTTATATTAAGAACTTGATTTTCCATTTCTACAATATATAAACCATTTATTAAAGTTGCAGTACTATAGTGGATATTATTCAATGAAAAAGAACAACTTTTATTCTTAAAATTTAAATAAAATTCGAGCAAATCTAAACAAGCAATTGAGATAATATTTTTAAGTAAAACTGGTACATAATAATAGTTTTTTGTTCCAGAATTAATCCAGAAGGCAAGTGTGTTAGTGTTATGCCATAAAGGTAATCACATGTATTTTGTACAATGTACAATTATTTAATAATACAATGCATTCTTTATCTTTTAGTTTGTATATTTATACTTTTGTGTAAATATATAACTATTAGATAAAGTCCCAAGTGCAACACTCTATTAACGAAATTATGATAAAGATCATCATGTGAAGTTCCTACTATATTGTATAGTGTTCGTACTTAAATTATCTCTAGTCGTAGGATTAATTAGATAGGACATCATTAATGCACCAAGACTAGCACGTGTTATACTTCTTGATTTGATCAGGCGGTGGTTCTCACATCCATGAGTATTGTGATACTCTAAGTTAACATGTGGATGCTTGTTATTTGAACAAGTACAATGGATGACCTAGCTATGAGATGATCACATGGATAACTATTTAGTACCAGCGATAGAATCTCATCATAGCAAATGTGCAAGTATCCTTATAATTGAGATCTCTAAGATATTTTGTTTGCTAAGCATTGTACTTTAATTCTAATCTCTAGAGTCCTGACAAGACTGCTTATGGGGTGGATGTTGAGTACAACGTAAAGTAAATAAAAATAGTTTAGAATATTAATAATGGATTTACCACTCCTAATAGTAGGGGCAAATATCTCACGGTCATATGTACGAATCACTACTAGAGAAGTCCTTGGCCAAGGCGACTATTTACTAGAAATAGTTGCGATTGATATACATGATAAGTAATGGATTCCGGGGAAAGTACTAAAATATTTGGGCCAAAATTAATTAATATTCTGGAGGTAATTGGCACTAATTTCATATTCCAAACTAAATGAGATATTATATAGTGAAAGTATTTTATTGCGCTGTTGTTTGCTATTGAAAGGTTCAAGTCATGCCACTTGACTTTCTGGACTTTTGGATGGTTATGATGTATTGCTAGGTGCTACTCATGATATGCTAAATATAAATTTATTAATTAGAGAATTAATAAATTAATCTTAATTAGAATTAATAGGTTAATTCTAATTATCAAATATTATTAATCCTATAGATGTTTGGATTAATTCATATTATATTGCCAATAGACCAGGAAGCATACTAGGTCACATACAATAGAGGATTAAGAACTTAAAATGTTATTTGATAATATAATTGGATTAATTGCGAGAAGAAGAAGTTTCGGTGATATAAGTGTTTGTAAGCTTCTCATTCTCCTTCTTTTCTTTAATAGTTTCCAAATAGCTTTTGCAGTTGCGCCTCCAATGGCCTGTTTTACCACAATGGTGACATAGGCCTTTAGTAGCTGTCTTCTTTTTTTTCACACCATTTTTATGTTTAGTTGGATTTTGCTTCTTCTTTTTAGAAACATTTTTCTTCTTAGAAAAAGAATCAACTAATAAGATTGTATTATTTTCTTTCTTCATTGAAGACTCTACAATCTTAAAAAGGTTGTTCAACTTAGTTATAATGGTCTTAATCTTATTCATCTGCTAGTTCATCACAAATTGTGAAAAACTAATTAGCAAAGAATGAAGAATTAAGTCTATATTTAATTCGTGATCCATAGTGAACCCAAGTGATCCAAGCTTCTCAATTAATCCTAGCATCTTAAGTCCATGAGTGGCCACTGAAGTGCCTTCTACCATCTTAGAATAGAATAACTGCCTAGAAATCTCATATCTCTCCATCCTTGCTTGTTTATCCAAAAGCTCTCTTAGATAGAAGCTAATAGTATAAGCGTCCATATACTCATGCTGTTTTTGAAGCTCAGTGGTCATTGACACCAGCATAATACAAGTTGCTCTGTCACTGTCCTTTTTATATTTCTTGTGGACTTTATGCTTTTCAAAAAGAGCATCATCAGCTGGTGGTAGTGGAATTGAAGTATCTAACGCGTAGAGCAACCTTTCCTATTTGAGAATTATTCTCAAATTTCTATATCAATCTAGGAAGTTTGATTCGGTGAGCTAGTTTGTTTCCAAAATACTACATAAGTTCATATTCGTTGTCATGATGCAAATGACCTAGATGAAAGATAAATGACATTAGACTATGTATATGCACGTGAAATGCATTTAATTAGGTCTTTATTTAAACGCGTTTTTATCCCACTATTTTCTTCAAATCAATAACCCCCACTATTGACTTGGGAAAGCCCGTTAGAAGCTTTTCTTGTGAACCGTATCCAAATTCTTTAAAAATGACCTTGGGTATGCCCAACAAATCAATCTTAAGTTCAATGGTTGGTACCAGATCGTAATGTAACTATTGGATCGTTAGGTAATTAACATATTTTAATCTTAAAGCACTTAGTATTAACCCAACTTAGCCGCTAATATTTTGTATACATGGATGTGTCCAACCGGGATAAAGATATTAGTTAAATCCAATCCATTAATCAGGAATCATATTCCATAGCTTGAACATGCTCGATGTCAAGTAAGCTTAGGTATGCCCAACAACCTAATCTCAAAAAAGAACTCTCATTCTTGCTTTATTAATGAAAGACTTTAGATTTAATATTATTTAAGGGATTATAATTATTTAATTAGTAGTCTTATCATTTGGCATGCAAAATATCAACACTTTAACATAATTGTAATAGATTCAATTACATGACTTGGTTATAGACTTTTCTAGATTAATTTCTTGCAGCAAAGTAGGAAACTAATTTTGGTCAAACCTATGTGTTCATGCATGTTTTTTTGAGAAGAAAGTCTTAATATCTACTTGCTTGGCCTTGGTCGCCGTCTTTATAAATTCAAAAAATAATTTCTAATCCTATCTTACCTATGTAATCTAATTACATAAATTCCTAATGAAGAATTCTCAAGTTACCTTCGAGGGGAACTAGATAAGAAGAGAAATTATAAGAGAATTATAGAAAAAGGCAGGATACGCATACCCTATTTATTCAAAACAAAGCAATAAAATGTATAACACAATATTAATTGATTAAAATTAATTGATCTAAGCCCATAACCAAGCGAACATGCCAAAAGCATGCTTAAAATAAATTAAGCAAATAAATATACATCAAATAAAATTTTCCAAAATCATTATTTTGGAAAAACAAAATAAAAGTACATGAAATATAAAATTCCAAAATTATTATTTTGGAAAGGTAAAATAATTAGTTTCAAGATCAAAATCTTGGAAAGCTATTAGGTCTATTTTGAAATAGGAATACTTCTTGTGGGTAAAAAGTAAAAGAAAAAAAAATTAATACCACCCCCAGGCTGCCTAGGACTTTGTTAGGCTGCTTGGGAGGTCCCTGGTTCTAGGCCGCTAGGAAGCTGCCTAAGCAACCTAGGCAGCCTATGAAAGGCCTAGGCTACCTAGGTTGCTCCTTGGGTAGTCTAGGAAAGGTTCTATAGGTTGCTTGGCCACTGGGTAGCTATATTTATTTTTTTTTTGTTCTTTCCTTTTTTTTTCGTTGTTTCAATCCAAATTTAGAAATAATTTTCTTATTAGATTTGGTTTTTGAATAACATGTTAATCTCTATTAACAATTTGGTATGATCACAATCACATTGATTAAAACAAAATTTCCAAAATCAAAATATTACAAAAACAATTTTCATGAACCCAAAACATAATTTTGAAATAATTCAAAATTTAGAATATTTATGAAACAATTTCATAATGCTAATTTTAGTTTTTTTAAAAAATTAAAATAATAATTAAACCCATTAAACACATACGAGATGGTCCTAATACTACTGTTGGATTTCGATCAAGCAAACCAATTACACGCAACGGAAAATTAAAACAATATCCATGCAATATGATCATTTGTATGTAATTAAACGGATTAGAAGAGGGAAGAAAAAAATTAGTTATCTCGAAAATGCAGCTTTTAAAATTATTCTCCATGCGAAATCCCCTTCGTAAGTGATCAAATCAAGTCACCAAAATTCCAAGTGTAGAAATTTCTCTAACTGTATCCACATGAAGAACAATACTCAAGAGCCACGAAAATTTTCTGCTAGAAATATGATATGGCGGCTAGGGTTTAATTTGGGGAAGAAAATAGGAAAATTGATTTTACAAATTAAAAGGAAGGCTTCCGTGGTTTCCTAAAGGAGAAGAACGCTTCATTTGTTCCAAAAAAAAAAAAAAAAACCATCCTTTCCCTAAAGATTTCATGAAGCAGTATTTAGACTTTTCAAATTATGGGCTTGAGTTTATATAATTGCAATTAGGCCCCTTGAATTATAACAAGTTTATAATTCAACCACAAGCTAATTAAATAATTACAATTTCACCTAACTAATCATACTAATTTATAATTAACATATAATTAACATATAATTATTATTTTTTCTAAAAAATTAATCCCATAACATTATCAAATAATATCTTGAGTATTAATTCCTCTATTGTGCGTGACATATTAGGTTTTCTAGTGAATTGGTAGCTATTTTGAATTAATACTAATCGTTATAGAATTTATTAATTCGAGAATTAATAAATTCGTATTTAGCATATCATGAGTGGTATCTAGTAATACATCATGACCACCTAAAAGTCTAGAAAATTAATTGGCTTGACGTGAATATTTCAATAGCAAAATGTTAGTATAGTAAACTCCTTTTACCATACAATATCTCATTCAGTTTAGAGTACAGAATTAATGTCAACTCCCTTCAGAATATAAATTAAATTTGGCTCGAATATTTTAGTACTTGTTCTCGGAATCCATTACTCAATATGTGTATTAATTGGAACTATTTCCAACATATAGTCACATTGGCTAAGGACTTCTTGAGTAAAAATTCATACAAGTGGCATTGAGATATTCGCTCCTACTATTAGAAGTGGTGAATCCTTTATTGACCCTCTCAACTACTTTCATTTACTTCACATTGTACCCAATATCTATCTTACAAATGACCCTCAATCTGACTCCAAAGATTATAATCAAAGTACAATGCTCAGCAAAAACAAAGTATCTTAGAGATCTCAAGTCTAAGGATACTTGCACATTTGCTATAATGAGATTCTATCACTGGCACTAAATAGTTATTCATGTGATTGTCTCATAACTAAGTCATCTATTGTACTTCTTCAAGTAACAATCGTCCACGTGTTAACTTTGAGTATCACAATACTCATGGTTGTGAGAACCACCGCTTGATTAAACTAAGAAGTATAACACATGCTAGCCTTCGCGTATTAATAATGTCTTATCTCACTAATACTTTGACTAGGGATATTTTAAGCACAAACATAGTTCAGGTAGTACAAATCTCACATCACGATCTCTACCATAAACATATGAAACAAAGTATGAAACAAAGAAAATGAAGGAATACAGTGTTTTACTTGGGACTTTATCTAATAGTTTTATACATATAAACATATGAAATAAAGAAAATGAAGGAATACATTTTATTAAGATTGATATTAGGTACAATATGAAGTAAACAAAAGTAGTTGAGAGGGTCAACAAAAGATTCACTACTCCTAATAGTAGGAGTGAATATCTCAAGGGAAAAAAAATTTAAAAGCCACATTTTGAAGGTAACTAATTTTTCTTCTCTATTCTAATCTGTTTAATTACATACAAGTGATCCTATTATGTATATTTTGTTTTAATTTTTTGCTTTGTATTAACTGAATTACATGATCGAAATCCAACTGAAAAACCTTAGAGAGGGGGGGGGGGGTTGAATAAGGTTTTTGGCAAGCAAAAATAATTTTTCTGAAGAGTCTAAAATGCTAAACAAGGATGATCACCAAGATACTTGGACTGACTTTATTGATGCATTAAAAGCTGTCCAAGCACTTGTAGATGTGTATCCAGATTTAGCCAGTGAAAGAACATAAAAACAGTACAAGAACCGCTGAATTAAAATAAGACAAGAGATGTATAGTGGTTCAATCACAATGATCCATGTCCACTACCTTAAGCCTCACACTTAAGGATTTTCAACCCTATTTCATTAACCTCACTTAATGAAACAGCCACATATAAGAGAGGATCACTACACTAGGTTTTGCACAACCTCTCAAATACATCAAGGATCACTCCTATGAGTTTTACCACACAACCTTGAACATACACACAACAAGGATCACCCCTATGGGTTTTACCACACAACCTTGTACTTACAACAACACAAGGATCACCCCTATGGGTTTTACCATACAACCTTGTACTTACAACAACACAAGTATCACCCCTATGGGTTTTACCATACAACCTTGCACTTACAACAGAGAATTGAAAATCAACAGAATAGAGATAAGCACACTTACTTGAGCAGATATTCTCTCATATACAAGCCACAAAATACTTTTATCTTTGATACACAATGAACTCACTTTGAAGCTAAGATAAAAGGAGATTTTTTAAAATATTGAGCAATAGTGTTTCTAAGATGAATGTTTCAAAAATCTTACTTGTAATCTTGCTTTAAAGGCTATTTATAGAGCCGAAAAGTGGAGTGCTAACGGTCATAAAAAAACGGCTATAAATTTTTCTGTTTAAACTTATCCGAGTTTTGGACGAAGATGCATCTAAAAGTTAAGTCCAAAATGGCACATCCCTGACAGAAATTCTTCGACCCAGTTTATAGGATTTTGGATGAACCTTTTGGATTCAAACTGTTCCATCCAAAATTATGTGAATTTTAAAATCTTTGAGAAACATCTCCTTTGAAGCTTTAAGGTGAAGTTAAATGAATCAAATGATAAGAAGACATAGGAAATAATAGATATACCTTAATGACACTTCCTAGTCTAATATTCTTCATAAAGAGCTTCCTTGATATATAACTCCTCACACTATGATTTTCGCATTTGATCTTCTAATCTTGAAATCAGTGTCGAAGAAGTTGCCAACAATTCTTATCTGAAGACTTTAGAAGAATAAATGTCAAACATGTCCTATCACAATAAATTGACACGTTAGTCCATATCGACGTTTGTCATAAATCAACACCCAAAAGAAAGCCCTTAGGGCTAATAATCTCCCCCTTTTTGAGTGATGACAAACATGACACAATTGATATGTAAATAGAGAGAATATGTTGAACAAATAAATGTAATCTTACAGTATAGGTCTCATAGAGATCTTATGATAAAAAATCTGTAAACAAATCTCAATGATCCTAAAGCATATCATATATCTATATAAATATTCAGAGTAATTTGATAGAGATTAAATGCTAAAATGCTCCCCCTAAATATATGCTTATGTGACAATTTCGAACATAAGAGGGATGAGAAGAAGTAACGATTTATTCATCCAGAAAGTATGTCCAAAATCGTTTTAGAAGAACGTGTGTTTTCAGAATATCATTTGGATAGGGCTTTTAGATGTCCAAAACATTTTTCAAAAACTGCTTATAAGAATATTTGTTTTGGATACAATGTTTCTGAGTCCAAAACTCCCCCTGACTCAATGCACCAAAAAATTTTATCACAGAATTTTGTTTCAAGGATACAATTATCATTCAGAAATCTATGTTATTGAATAAAATTGAACTTCACAAACTGAGGAATTTTCAGAAAAATTTTGTGAACAATGAATCAGAAATTTTCATCACAGTGATTTAATTGCGCAACTGTTCATATAAATGGTTCATGCAGTTCATGCAGTTATTTTGGAATTCAATAATTGTTTATACAGTAATTTTATGATTTCAATTTCCATAGCAGTTACTTCGCAGATAAAAAAACCATACATTAATAGTCCAATTTCAATTCATCAGTTATATTGAATTCATATCAGATTATTATGCAGAACCCATAACATTTTATTTTGGATATCAACATGTACATCAAATTCATATACAGTCGTAACATACAGACTTTACATTTTCTATCAGTTACTGCATACCAACAATTTCATACAGCATATATGCAAACTATAACATTTCCAAACCAACATATTTCTTTCTTCCTAGTGAATGCAAACAGCATCATGTCGACAATTATGCAGACCTTAATATTTTCACAGACCAACATTTTACATTTTTACAGCAGTATTTTCACAGATTTTTACATTAACTCCCCCTTAATATTCACTGTCATTTTCTCTCTCTTTAGATCATCAGATAACCCATAATATTCTTACTACCCCAATAATATTTTTCTCTCTCTTTAGATCATCAGACAATCCCATAATATTCTTACTGCCCCAATAATATCTTCAGACACATTCCCCATAGTATCTTTAGACACATTTCTATTTTCCCCCCTTTGTCATCAATAAAAAAGAAGCATAGCAAACGGAGAAATATTATGCAGTTAATAGACATTAGATAGACAACAGGTAGGATAGAGAATTTAACTTAAATAAGTATTAGTAATTATCCAAAGACAGAAATGTAAATGACTGAAAATAAATTGTTCAACGGGTGCAGAAAGTAAGTTGTTTATCAGCCCATTGTGCTGCCCAAGTAAACAGTCTAGGAAATATTGATCATTTCAGACTTGGATCTAGCCCCCTTCCTTGAAAACTGACCAGCAATTCTGTTAGACTTGCACTTTACAACCACATACTTTTGTCTTTTGCCAGAAGGTTTGGGCTCGGGAGAAAGAATAGGAATATCTGTCTTCTGAACGGGAGAAGGCTGTGGAGATGGTACAAGAGAGGGTTCAGGAGAAGGAACCTTGACATCTGCAGGTGGTTCAGCCTTGTCCTCTGAAGATTGTTCATCCTTGTCATGATCAGATTTAGAGGCAGAAGGCTTTGCAGAATTTTCAATGACAAAAATTTTGTTCTCTAAGATTTTGATTTCTGGGCTAAGAGATTCCATTTTCTTTGCAAAATAACTGATTGCACTCAGAATATTCTCAGATAGGCCAAAGTCAGGAACAGTTTCTTCCTCCTCAATTTTTCTTTTGGTCCCTGACTTCCTTTCTTCCTTGATCTTTATCAAATTTTCCCTTTCTTTTCCAACAGATTCTCTAAACAATTTCCATGAATTTCCCTCCCTAACATACCCCATCTTTTCAAAGGAGTCATAGCTGTAAACATTTATTTTTGAGGGATCACAAGTAACAGAATTTAAATCAATATTGAAAAATCTGAAGACTTTGGTCAATAAATTTCCAAACGGAAGAGCCTTGCTAGAAGTATTTCTAGACTGCAACATTAACTTTGTTGCTAGAAATCCAAAGTTAATCTGTCTCCCCTCAGCTAAGGCTAACATGACCACCATTTGAAGTATGCTAATAGAGGTCCTATGACCGGAACTGGGTACAACAATGGTAGATACCATATGATGAAGGATTCTACCCAATCCATTCAACCATTTATAACTGCGATTTCCAAAGTTTTCAAAGCTTTTTCCACCAATAAACAACTTCCCAAAATTTTTCAGATTAAAATTTTCATTTCCTTCAGGAAATTTGTTCAACTCAAAATACTGAAACCCAACATCACGAACATCACATATTCTATTCAGCATTCTATGGTCGAATTCAAAATCTTTTCCTTTCACCCTTGTTACATACCACCTAATCATGAATCCTCCCTCTGTTTCTTCCAGTTTACCCTTTCTCAAATTTGCATAAAATTCCCAGACTAAAGAAGTGTAGAGTTTCTCATCAATTGATAGCAAACTTCCCCATTCGACATGATCAAACATATCCAGAATATTCGATAAGTTTAGAAAAGCTGAGTGGTTTACTCGATAACCAGAAATAATAGTTCGATTTCTAGAGACCCAATCATTGTATTCAGATTCACATTTTGAGTCGAGAAATCGGGATACCTGATTTGCAGAACTCAGTTGTTCGGAGGATGATTCAGACGAATCATAATGAGAAGCCGAGAAGTGAGGCTGAGGAGAAGCTTCTTTAGCTTTGCTCTTTGATGAACCGGAAGTCACTTTCTTTTTCACGGGAGATTATTTATGTCCCTTCTTTGGTTTTGGAATGGTAGATTTAGTTTTTGCCATTGAAAGATTTAATCTTTTTCAAGGCTTTTTTCAGAGAAGAAGAGCACGGAGGAATTATTTTGGAAGAAGAACAGTTTTAAGGGTTTTGAATGAGAGAAAAACCAGAAAGCTTTGAATGTCTATGATAGTGTGAGAACAAAGTGCCTTGGAAACATATGTTTTTTGAGAAGTTTTGAAAAACGCACAAACCATTTTTTTGAAACTCGAAATTTGGAATAAAAGAATATTAAGCATTGATTTTGGAACAAGACCAGGTCCGAAATCAACATCTAAATGAGTGTTTTCCTGAAATGCATTTTGGATGTAGGAATTGGATTCTAGCACTGTGTCCAAAACAAAGAACAAGGTATTTTGGATGTAGAACTTTGTTTCCAAAACCATTTCTCTTTACAAATCCTGCATAAGAAAGACTTATACCACATGGTTAGTTTTCAAATTCTTGTAATTCCCAAACCTCTTCTTAAGTGTTTAAATCTTTCCTCAGCTAGAGGTTTAGTGAAGATATCTGCTAGTTGTTCATCCGTTGAGACATATTCAACACATACATCTCCCTTGAGTACATGGTCTCGGATGAAGTGATGTTTGACTTCAATATGCTTTGTTCTCGAATGCTGCACTAGGATTTTTTGTTAGATTGATAGCACTTATATTATCACACATTATAGGTACACAATTAAAATTTAGATTAAAATCTTGCAGAGTATTCTTCATCCATAAGATTTGAGCACAACAACTTCCTGCTACAATATATTCAGCCTCAGTGGTGGATAATGATACGCAAGCTTGTTTTTTATTGTGCCATGATACCAGTGAGTGTCCAAGAAATTGACAATGGCCACTAGTACTTTTTCTTTCAACTTTACACCCTACATAATCTGCATCAGTATATCATATAAGATCAAAAGTGTTAGTATGTGGATACCATAATCCAAAATCATGTGTCCCAATTAGATATCGAAGAATGCGTTTAACTGCACTTAAATGTGACTCCTTTGGACAAGATTGAAATTGAGTACAAAGACATACTGAAAACATAATATCTGGTCGACTAGCAGCAAGATATAGTAGACTTCCAATCATACCTCTATATTTTCATTCATCTACCTTCTTACCCTTTTCATCTTGGTCAAGTTTTATGGACGTACTCATAGGTGTGCTGATTTCCTTTTCTTCATTCATTCCAAACCTTTTGAGCAACTCTTTGGCATATTTTGCTTGGTTTATGAAGATTCTGTTTTTAATTTACTTAATTTGCAGTCCGAGAAAGAAGTTCAATTCTCCCATCGTACTCATTTCAAATTCTTGCTGCATAATCTTAGCAAACATCTTGCACAAGGAGTCATTAGTAGCGCCAAAAATAATATCATCAACATAGATTTGGACAATTAGTAAGTCACCAGAACAATCAGATTTGATGAACAAGGTATTATCAATTAAGCCTCTAGAAAATCCTTTTGAGATTAGGGAACCACTAAGCCTTTCATACCAAGCTCTTGGAGCTTGTTTTAACCCATAAAGAGCTTTAGAGAGTTTGAAAACATGATTTGGAAAAAGCTCATGAGTAAAACCTGGTGGCTGCTCAACGTACACTTCTTCTTCAATAAAGCCATTTAGGAAAGCACCTTTGACATCTATTTGATAAAGCATGAAATTTTTAAAGGATGCAAAGGCAAGTAACATTCGTATTGATTCTAGTCTAGCAACAGGAGTGAATGTTTCATCATAGTCAATGCCTTCCTCTTGATTAAATCATTGAGCTACTAATCTAGCTTTGTTTTTAATTACAACCCTATTTTTATCAAGTTTATTTCTAAAAACCCATTTTGTTTTAATAACAGGATGATCATGCGGTCTAGGAATAAGTTTCCAAACCTGATTTCTTTCGAATTGATTTAACTCTTCTTGCTTGGCAATAATCTAAAATTCATCATGTAATACAATATTAATGCTGTTAGGTTCAATATTTGAAAGAAGAGCAAAGTTGTCGATAAAATACCATCGAGTTTTAACTTCTTAGTTTGGATCTCCAATAATTTGCTCCTTTGGATGGCCAGATTTGTATTTCCAATCCTTTAGTAATTGATAATTTGCAGAAACTTCAGTTTGTTTTCTCTTTTGTTCTTTCTGCAATTCTTCAATTTCCTCTTATTTTGCATGAGTGTCTAATGATGGAGCTTTAACCTGATCTAACTTAACTTCATTTGAATTTCCTACATCATCGTCATCTCTTTTTGAAGTATAAATTTTAGATTCATCAAATACAACATGCACAGATTCCTCCACACAAAGTGTTCTTTTATTGTATACTCTATAAGCTTTCTTATTGGAAGAATATCCAAGAAATATAGCCTCATCGAATTTGCTATCAAATTTTCCAAGATTATCTCTTGTATTTAGAATGAAACATTTACATCCAAAAATTTTAAAATAAAAGATAGAAGGAGTTTTGTCAAACATAAGTTCAAAAGGAGTTTTTTCTTTAAAATGGTCTTAACATAACTCTGTTTATTGTATAGCATGCTGTGTTAACAGCTTCCGCCCAAAAGTATTTTGGAAGAACATTTTCACAAAATATTGATCTAGCCATTTCTTGCAAGGTCCGATTTTTCCTTTCAACAACACCATTCTGTTGAGGAGTTTTAGCTGTTGAAAAATTATGAAAGACTCCATTCTCATCACAGAAGTGAGTAAATTCGCTGTTACAAAATTCTTTTCTATTATCACTTCTAATAGAAATCAGTTTGCATCCAATCGAGTTTTGGACGTATTTAATCAGTTTTGAAAATTCAGTAAAGGCTTCATCTTTTTGTCCAAGAAATAATGTCCAGGTAAATCTGGAAAAATCATCAACAATTACATATGCATATTTTTTACCCCTAAGACTAGCAGTCCTCATAGGTCCAAATAATTCTATATGAACTAATTCAAGTGGTTTTGAGGTAGAAATCATTTTCTTTTGTTTAAAAGAGGTTTTGATTTGCTTTCCAAATTGGCATGCATCACAGATTTTGTGTTTATCAAATTTCATTTTTGGAAGCCTTCTAACAAGTTCTTTTGAGGATAGTTTGTTTAACAAATCAAAGGATATATAACCTAATCTTCTATGCCAAAGATAGCTATCATTGTCATGTACGGATAGACATCTAATTCCATTAGCTACAAGGTCATTGAGATAAAACATATATACATTTCCCATGCGTTTGGCAGAAAAGATGGTTTCAAGATTTCCACTATCAAGTATAGAGCAAGAATGTTTTTCAAAAATAACTTTGCAACCACTGTCACAAAGTTGGCTAATGCTGAGCAGATTATATTTTAAATCATCAATAAGTAAGACTTGCTTTATAAATGTTAAGGAACCTTTGCCAATTTTACCAATGCCGAGAATCTTCCCTTTCTTCTTGTCCCCAAACGTAACAAATCCTTCATTTGTTGTCTGAATATCTTCTAACAAGGCTACATTTCCAGTCATGAACAACCGCTGTCCAAGAACCACTTGGTAAGGCTTAAAGACCGTGCTTATACATAAGAAGAAGAGATGATTTTTGGTACCCACACTTTCTTGGGTCCATGAAGGTTAGTAACATTTTCTTTGATTTTCCAGAAGGTAGCTCCACCGGATTCCACTTTTCTTTTAACAAGACATCTTGAAACTATATGTCCAGATTTTTTACAATACGTGCATGCCTTGTATGTGCTGTGAGTAGGTTTAGCAAACTGAAACTTGTTTTTTTTGTAGTTATTCTTATGTTCATGTCCTAACCCACTTTGATTTCTCGTTAAACTAAATCTGGGTTTGCAAATTTTGTCTTTATCCTCATGTTTATATTCTAAGCCACTTCGATTTCCAACATAAACAAATCTGGGCATGCAAGTTTTGTCATTATCCTCATGTTTATATTCTAAGCCACTTCAATTTCTAGCATAAACAAATCTGGGCATGCAAGTTTTGTCTTTATTCTCATGGTAATATCCTAAGCCACTTCGATTACCAAAATGATGTTGAGTTCCGAGAAGTTTTTCCAGATTGTTTTTACCATTTGTGAATTTCTCAATGCAATTGGTAAGATCATTTACTCTAATTTTCATATCATCAAAGGTGCTAACTATGCATTCAAGAGTTTGAATTTTATCACATAGGTTTTTATTTTCCAGAGATGAATGATGCAAGATAGTTATGATCACATCTTTCTCAATTATAGCACATGTATGTGTTTCAAGAGATATTTCGTAGACATTCAACAAAACTTCATTTTCTTTCATCAGACAATTTACCTTTAACTTTAAATCTTTATTTTTTCTGGATAGTTTTTTTAATTCATAAAACATATCACATAACAACTCATTAGGATTAACATGATTTTCAGTCATAGATGTATGCGAATTAGACATGCATTCTGATGTTGAAAAGTTTACCTCATTTTCCAAAGCCATGAAACAAATGTTGGTAGTTTCTTCCTCATATTCTTCATCTCCAGATTCTTCATTTAAGTCCGAAGCTCCCATCAATCCTTTACCTTTCTTGACCTTCAGGTCTTTCCTCTTCTTAGACACTTTTCATTCCTTTCCTTTTGCAACCGGACAGTCTGTAATAAAGTGATCTGTGCTTTTACATTTAAAGCATTGAGGTTTGAAGCCGGAGGTTTGTCCTTTCTTTCTTATAAGCTTCCTTCATTGTTTGTAGTTTCCTTTGAACATCCTTCTGAATTTTTTTGCTATCATTGCTAAGCCATCACTGTCCATTTCCATGCCTTCACTTCTTTCCAAAGAACTTATTTCTCCATCATCACTTTCAGCCTTTAAAGCAATCCCTTTTTTGCCTCTATCATGATCATCAGATTCGTGAAACCTTTTAAGCTTTATCTCATGAGTCAAAAGAGATCTAATCAACTCTTCAGTAGGTAAGGATTTCAAATCCTTGAATTCTTCTACAGCAAGAGTTTTAGGCTACCAGCTTTTTGGTAAAGCATCAAGAATTTTTTGGTTTTGTTCCCCAAGGGAATAAACCTTTCCATAAGCTTTCAAACCATTTGAGATATTAGTAAATCTTGTGAACATGTCAGTAATACTTTCATTTGGCTTCATAGTAAATAATTCATAATCATGAATAAGAAGCCCGAGTTTTAATTCTTTGACTTGATTAGTCCCCTCATGGGTGACATATAGCAATCTCCACATATCATGGGCTAAATCACAACCACTAACACGGTTGTATTCAGTCGCATCTAGAGCACATCACAAAATGTTCATAGCTTGAAAATTTAGAGTCATTTTCACATTATCTTCCACACTATACTCATCATTCTGTTTAGGTATTTTTATGCCATTAATCATATTTGATGGAATAAAATGACCATTCTCTATTAAACTCCATAACTCAAAGTTAATAGAACACACATAAATTTTTATTCTATTTTTTCAGAAAGTATAGTTGCTTCCATTAAACAAAGGAGGACGATTTGTTGAAGACCCTTCAACATATGGAAGAGAGGATGAGCTTCCCATTAAGATCTTTTCTACAAGGCTGTTAAACTAAGGGTATGTAGACCTCGCTCTGATACCAAATGAAGAACCTTAGAGGGGGGAGGGGGGTGAATAAGGTTTTTAGCAAGCAAAAATAATTTTTTCGATGAGTCAAAAATGCTGAACAGTGATGATCACCAAGATACTTGGACTGAATTTATTGATGCATTGAAAGTTGTCCAAGCACTCGTAGATGTGTATCTAGATTTAGACAATGAAAGAACATAAAAATAGTACAAGAACCACTGAATTAAAATGAGACAAGAGATGTATAGTGGTTCGATCTCAATTATCTACGTCCACTACCTTAAGCCTCACACTTAAGGATTTTCAACCCAATTTCATTAACCTCACTTAATGAAACAGCCACATATAAGAGAGGATCATCACACTAGGTTTTACACGACCTCTCAAACATAACAAGGATCACTCCTATGGGTTTTACCAAACAACCTTGAATATAAAAATAACAAGGATCACCCTTATGGGTTTTACCACACAACCTTGTACTTACAACAACACAAGGATCACTCCTATGGGTGTTACCATACAACCTTGCACTTACAACAGAGAATTGAAAATCAACAGAATAGAGATAAACACACTTACTTGAGCAGATATTCTCTCATATACAAGCCACAAAATACTTTTATCTTTGATACACAATGAACTCACTTTGAAGCTAAGGTAAAAGGAGATTTTTTAAAATATTGAGCAATAGTGTTTCTAAGATGAATGTTTCAAAAATCTTGCTTGTAATCTTGCTTTAAAGGCAATTTATAGAGCCAAAAAGTAGAGTGCTAACGGTCATAAAAAAACGGCTATAAATTTTTCTGTTTAAACTCATCCGAGTTTTGGACTCGGGTTTTGGACGAAGATACATCCAAAAGTTAAGTCCAAAATGGCACATCCCTGGCAGAAATTCTTCGACCCGGTTTACAAGATTTTGGATGAACCTTTTGGATTTAAACTGTTCCATCCAAAATTCTATGAATTTTAAAATCTTTGAGAAACATCTCCTTTGAAGTTTCAAGGTGAAGTCAATGAATCAAAAGATAAGATGACATAGGAAATGATAGATATACCTTAATGACACTTCCTAGTCTAATATTCTTCATAAAGAGCTTCATTGATATATAACTCCTCATACTGTGATTTTCGCATTTGATTTTCTAATCTTGAAATCAGTGTTGAAGGAGTTGCTAACAATTCTTATCTGAAAACTTTAGAAGAATAAATGTCAAACATGTTCTATCATAATAAATTGACACGTTAGTCTATATCGACGTTTGTCATAAATCAAAACCTAAAAGAAAGCCCTTAGGGCTAACACCAACATAATTACTTCTAGGGTACAATCCTAACAGTTCCAACTAATTAATTCAATACTTGTTGTCCTTGAATTAACTCGACAAAGAGGATAAGGGTAAAGACTAGGTAATCAAAGAGGGATTAATTTTACCTAGAGATATGATTATTGATTTCTTCCATAAAAACTTTAGTGTTACCTAAAGATGGGGACATTAATTGTTTAATTTAGTTAATTTTAATGCTTCTTGGATTTAGTTAGGAAGGTAGAGAGATACCATTTGATTAAGCTAAGAATAGAAATTTCTAACTTGAGAGAGAATGTAATTTATCTTAAACTCTTTGGTATTTGAATTAAGACTTAATAGACTTAAGATATTTTCTTTACTTGACATAAATTTGGAGGATTTCTTCATTACATGCTTTTTCTCCTTATTCTTATTCCTTAATATTCTTTGTAAATTTTCTTGGGTGAACTTGATTTATTCTCAAGTATATTATGTTAGTAGGTTATTCATTTTGTTTTCTTTATTTTATTTTATTTTATTTTATTTGTTAAACAATAAATATTTAGGTAAAGTAAGGTTGGAGCTTATGTTCATGTATATTCGATACTTGCTATTTCTAATACTATATATTGGGTATACTTGCTCATATATGTAGCTTTAGTGGTGAGCATTGTTGGAATGTATGCCCATTAAGACTGTATTTCTTACATAATTTTGATTGTATTAATAAAAATTTTTATTCTTATAAATTTTTTATGTATTTGAAATTTAATTTTTGCGCAAGTTTGTTGGAAAAGACCCATGGTGTTTAAGTAAGTGATCCATGTGAATAGAGGACTTTTACAGTAAGGTATGAATCACGGGTTACGTAACACATAAACTATTATTCTTAAATAGATGATGAGAATAAGAATCTCATCATAATAAGGTTACTATGTTATAGATTCCAAATAGGAAATGACTTACATTTAACCAGTGAATAGTCCTATCACTTCATAATATAAGCGTATTTTGAATACGTAGAACTGCACCCATGGTAGTGGTTTCTAAAAAGTACTACTTGGTAAAAACCCAGACTACTATTGCTATAGTTTGGACTTATACCCTACGGCTTGAATACGGGTTGGTGGTTTGGTGATGCTGGAAGCGTATACTTTAATATGATATAATTGAGGTTCTATCATAGGACCAATATACTTATATGTTGGGTATATATGACTAGTTAGTTAAGATAGACTTGTAAAAGAAAGCTTCTATGCTATACCGCCCCTTGTGACTGTTCAAATGATCTAAATATCCAGGTCTCTGGGAAACATGACTTAGATTTTTGCTTCAGGGTAGATCCCATGAAAAGTGAAAACATTCCAGGAAGTCGTGGATCATTGGACTAGAGGTCTAAGGATGATAGATATCTTTTAGAGAAGTGTTAGTATACTCTTCCTCTCTAAATGTACGACGATGTGTAGAGGGGTATTTTGTCATTACACTTGTAGGTCAGAGACATTGCTACATCAACATTTTCCTTGAGGTTAATATTTCTTTATGGTGCTATTAGAAAATATTTAAAATGATAAATACAATTATTTATATAACAGTGGTATTTTGGTTATTTTAGTAACTAAGGCGATCTGTCTTTTGGTCCTTGGAATAGCCTATAAGTCTTGATAGTTTCGGGTTGAGGAATTGGTCTTGTATAAAATAGATTTTATTTTATTTAAGTAGCCTAGTTAATTTATTGGGCTAGAATAAAATAAAATATCCAAATGGAGAATTAATTAATTAATTTAGTGGATTAATTAATTGTTCAGGGCTTGGGCCTGGATTGAATAATTAAATTAACATGTGCCTAAACTAAAATAAACTACTATATTGGATTGGTTTATTTAGGTTGTATAATTATTTATTTATTAGGCTATTTAATTGGTCCTAGTTTAAATAATTAATTTGGCCCAATAGCCTAGACCAAGGGTCCAGTAGATTAGGCCCGAGATTGTTAAGTATAGGCTAGTCGGTTTTTAGAAGGTGGTTAAAGAATTGAACATGTAGTTCAAATCTTTAAAAACTCCTGAATGATAGCTCAGTGGATAGAGTTTGAAGCTATCAGCGTTTGAGGAGGAGTTGAACTTAGCGTGATTCCTAGTACCAGAGAAAAAACACAGAATACATGTGTCTTTTCACATCTTCTATTCTCTCTAGCATTGCTATGTGTATTAGATTGATACAGATACAGATAACCATTCTTCTTGATATTTTTCTTTAACTGTTAGTTAAGAGTTTGAAAAGACCAGTCTTTTTATCCCATATTTCTTTCACTGGCATTTCAGGCTGTAGTAATATTCTGAAAGGCTAGGAGTATACATGAGTTCGTACCAAGAAGAAGCCGGAGGCTTACTGGTTGGGATCTAAAAGCATTACAGAATGCACCGGTACCAGTTTAACCAACCCCTGAGTAGCCAATACAACTAATTTTGAGAAAACGTAAAGGTATAGTACCTCTTCCGCTACACGTTTTAAATGCTTTTGTGTGTACGTTTTTGCTATATTCAACCTTTAATTGGAATCAGAGCATGCAAGTTTAATGGCAAACATAGGTAGAATCTTAGTAAATAAAACTGGCCAACGACTGTTTTGATGTCATGCATGTGATCCTTCGTATTTTGTAGTATGTGATAGATATGCTGTAAGCCTCGTGGTTGAGGCATAGGATCTACATACTCTTCTGGCTTTCATAGTTGATTAAATCGTGTAAGCCTGTAAATAAAGTCATAGGCATTTGTTTGCTTTTTATTGATTTCTATTGAAATCTGCAATCAAAATGAGCCTGTAAATGCCACTGAAAGATGAAGAAGAAGATGAATAGTGAACAACCTGAGAAGCTATGTCTGATTTAGAAGTTGCAACTGGATTCTGTGAGGGAGGCCACTAGGAGAGCCAAGCTGAGCTGCGACTAGGCTATTCAAGCCGGCCGAGGCAAGGCCTAGCCTCCCAAGGCACTGCTAAGGCCTTCCAAGGCTTGGTCACAAGCTGGATGGGTGGGTCATGGATGGGCGGTCAAACTCAGGATCATAATCTAGTGTGGCGGGTGCATGAAGACCAGTAGGAATTTTTAAAAAAAAATTCCTTGTAATTTAATGCAGTTTTTCTTTTTCATTTTGGGTTCCATTCCAGGTAAAATTATTATTTTTTGCATAGTTAATATTCTTGGAATATTTTACGTGAAAAATAATAGTAAGAATTTTAGGATTAAATAAGATCATTAATTAAGTTAATTAATGTGTTTAATTCTTTATATGGATACTTAGGTTAAAATAATAAAAAAGCATGAAAATAGTTTATAGTTTTCAAGCATGCTAGTTTCTATTAAGTAACTTATGTGCATATTTTCTCAAGACCAAAGTCTTGGGATTTTTTTTTTTTTTACATGCAGAAACATTTTTTTAATTAAATGGTTATTTTAACTGAAAGGCAAAAATTAATCCTTGGTTATTCTCTTAAAGGATTTTATCCTTGACATAGAGAATATTTTGGATTTAGATATTTTGTGAGTTAAAAGAAATTATCATTTTAATTCTTTTTACAAGAAAATTATTTTTTATCAAACAAAAGTTTAGACCAAAGTCCCTTTAAAGTTTTAGAATGAATTTTTTGAAATTATTAAGTATTTAACTAGGTAAAATTAATCTATACAAAAATCTCTCAAAAGATTTTACCTTGACATAGAGATTTATGGATTTAAATATTTTATAATAAGTTGAGGGATACTTAATGGGAAAATTTCAAAAAGATATTTTCTTGAAAAAAACCCTTATTTTAAAAGACTAAGTGGGAGAAGGGTTCCAACGGCCCCACAATTTCCATCACAGTCTTCATTAGGAATCATAGATCTCTTCGCGTCATCTTGGAAGTAAACCCATATAGGATGGAGATTCTATAAGGATCTCGATCTAATGGATGAACATAGTTGATGCCAAGAACACGTACTGTGATCGTCCAGCCCACATTGCAGATCATAGTGTGAGGATTATCCATAGGAAATGAGAAGAAAAGACCATCCTCTCGATAGAGTTATCTTCTAGATCATTACCTAGAAGGGTAGTTGATTAATAGTGGTCAACACACTTAGCATAGAAAACTATTAATCTTCCCAAGAAACTATATCAGTTCTCTTAAGAGCTAAATTGATCATATTAAAGATAATAGTAATAGGGTTAATTATTATCAAGTTTAATATGAGGATAAAGTTCACAAATTATTTGCTTTTCCCAAACTGAGAATTTTTTTTTTTTTATTTTCGATTTTCAGAAATGGTTGGTGGGGGTTCTTTTAGTCCTTTGGCTGTTATTCTCCCTAAGAATAAGTTAACGGGACTGAACTATGTTAATTAGAAAAGGAATTTAGACATAATACTCACTATGGAGGAGTATAAGTATGTCCTTTATGAAACCTGCCTTGTAATCGAAGAGGGTTCTACCGAAGAGGAGTAAGAGACTATAAAAGTATGGAAGAAGGCTAACGAGATGGCTTGTTGCTACATATTGGCCTCCATGTCTAATGTGCTCTAGTCCAAATATGAGTTTATGGCCACTACTTATGACATTACCATGTCATTAGTCACAATATTCGCTGACAAGAGCCAGCCTACAAGGTAGAAGGCGTTTAGAACGATCATCAATACCAAGATAACTGAAGAAGCACTAGTCAGGGAGTATATACTTACTATGATTGCTACTTTCGAGGAAGCAGAAGTCTTGGGGGCAGTGATTGACCCCGAGCACCAAATGGATATGGTTCTCGAATCTCTGCAAAGATTTTTTACTCAGTTCAAGTTAAACTACAACATGAATAAGTTAAACATAAGTTTAACAAAGTTAATGAAAGAGTTCCGGGTGGCAGAAAAGGTCATGAAGCTACAGTCAAAGGCTATGATAGCTAAGGCTTCTTCTTCGAGAATTAGTCCCAAGCCCAGAAAGTTTAAGAAAAAGAAGGGTAATGCAAGGCCAAGTCCCAACCCAAAGACAAACCCAAGTGCAAGTGCTTTAAGCATGAGAAGAAGAGATATTGGAAAAAAGAATATTCAGCTCTTCAGGCCAAGAGAAACCCCACAGGTAATGTGTTCTATCTAGAGTCAATATCTATGGTTGGATTAACTTCCACTTGGATTGTTAATTTTGGAGCCACTGATCATATCTATAACTTCTTACAGGGTTTAGGAAGATAAAAAGACTCTAGAAGGGCGAACATAAATTACGTATAGGAAATGTAGCATAAGTATGGGCTCAGGAAGTGGGAGAGCTGAAACTTAAATTTAATTGTAATAAAATAGTAATTTTGAAGGATATTTTATATGTACTAAGTTTTAAACAGAATTTAATTTCAATTGCAAAACTAATAAATCATAGTTGTTCTGTTTCTGTCCATTTTGGTATTACTATCAATAGAAATGGAAAAATTTTATGTATTGGGCACTTGTATGGAAATATATTCTTTATAAACCTTATAAACAATCAAATAAACAAAGCTCAAAGTGAGCCTTTAAATAAGAAGAGAAAAACCAATGTCAATGACTCATATATTTGGTATCTAAGGTTGGGTTATATTAACTCAACCAAGATTCAGAGGTTAATCCAAGATGGGCCTTTAGGCTCATTAAGATTTGAAAGTTGGCCTCAGTGTAAATCTTGCCTAACAAGAAAGATGACTAAAAAGTCTTTTACCCAAAAGGCAAATAGAGCCAATGAGATATTGAGCCTTTTTTACACTGATGTGTGTGGTCCTTTGTCTTCACAACTAGAGGGGGGTTTGAGTATTTCATCACTTTCATAGATAATTGTACAATGTTTGGTTACATTTACCTAATGAGGTGCAAGTCTGACTCATTTGACAAGTTCAAAGAGTTTAAGGCTAAAGTGGAGCATCGAATAGTAAACTGATAAAAACCTTACAATTGAATCGTGGTGGAGAGTACCTCCATAGTGAATTCAATGATTACATGGTGCATCATATGATAGTATCCCAACTCTCTATACTGGGAACACCTTAGTAGAATGAAGTAGTTGAGAGAAGGAATATGATATTGATGGAAATAGTTCAGAGCATAATGTCTCATACTACTCTTCCAATTTCTTTTTGGAGATATGCAATGGTAACCACGACAGATATTTTGAACTTGGTGCCTTCTAAGTTAGTACCTAGGACCCTCTAGGAGATGTAGACTGGGTGTAAGCCAAATTTGAATCATCTCAGGATATAGGGTTGTCCAACTTATATACTGATTAAAGGAGATAAGGTAGAACTAATATCAGAATTATGCTATTTTGTTGGGTATCCAAAAAGAACTAAGGGTGATTACTTTTATCATCCAAAGAAGCATAAAGTACTGGTAAGTACTAATGTAAGATACTTGGAAGATGATTAAAGTACATCCATAAAAGTTTAGTTAGATTGGAACTCGATGAGAAGTTCTCTTCTGATTCAAATTCTTTAACCTGATTATTAAACAAGAAGATGCACAGCCTTAAGAACCTATACAAAAAGAGTCTCGTTACAGTGGGAGGGCATTTAGAGTTCCAGAAAAGTGGACTGGAGAGGTCTTTGATCTAGTCTCCAACCATCAGGAATTAGATCTCACTAGATACGAGGAGGCTATTGTTGATGCCGATGCAAACCTATGGTATGAGACAATAAAAGCCAAGATTGAGTCTATATACTTCAATCAGGTTTGGGATCTTATAGCTTCACCTGAAGGGATAAAATCTATTGGGTTAAGTGGATACACAAGAGGAAAAAAGGTGCAGATGGGAAGGTGGATACTTTCAAAGCTAGGCGTGTGGAGAAAGGGTATATTCAAAAAAAGGGAATCGATTATGAGGAAACCCTTTCTCCGCTAGCCATGTTTAAGTCCATCCATATCCTCCTTGCCATTGTATGTCATTATAACTATGAGATACAGCAAATAGACATCAAGACGGCTTTTCTTAATGGCCATTTTAGTGAAGATATCTATATCTCCTAATCGGGAGGGCTTTATTGCTGAAGGCCAGGAATATATATTTTGTAAGCTTAAGAAATCTATCGATTGACTTAAGTAGGTGTCAAGAGTGTGGAATACTCATTTTGATGAGACTGTAAAGTCATACAGGTTCACTCTAATATGTGATTTTTAGTGTAGAAAATATTATCAACTAAGTCTACAATCAATGAAGCTTTAATTAAAATGCTAATTAATAAAACCACACATACGAGCAAGTATACTCATATATAGTATAGAGAATAGCAAGTATCGAATCCACGGGAAATTAGGCTCTCACCTTCTTTACTCAAATCTTTATTATTTAGCTAATAAAACAAAGGAATAGAGGAAAATAAAACACTAACAGAATACTAGAGAAAAGGTCAAGCCACATAAGAAAAGTTACAAGAATAATCAAGAAGTAAGAATAAAGAGAAAAACATGTCAATAGATAGAAATCCTTGAATTCAAAATAATGATTGACTAGCTATTCTCTTAATTAATTATTACCTTGGCATTATGAAGGATTAAAGTAGACCCATTTCGTTTGCAATCCATGGGATCACTATCTTCTAGTTAAATCAGTGAATATATTTTATCTCAACCAATTTACCCAAAAGATGCATTAAAATCAATCCTCACATAAATCCCTATATTCAAGGTGATTTAAAGCTTGAAATTGGCCAATGACTCTATATTCTAGCAATCATAAACTAATATTTGATTACTCAAGTTCTTGAAAATTAACTCATTTTTCAAGTAAGCTAAGAGATAACTAATATTAAATTAATTAAATTGACACCACTATCAACCTCTTTTGCAAGCAAGTCAACAAGAAAAATCAATCAATCAATCCCTTAATTATTAAATACCAAGAATAATAATCAATTAATAAAAAAACTAAAATCAATACAAAATTATGAATTCAAAAGAATACCCCATAAAGACAATTAAAATATTAGTCTCAAATTGTCAATAAATTACGAAAAAGAGAAAAAGAAACCACTTATAGACAAGTAAGCCTTCTTCTTCTTCCTTGAAACCTTCTTGAGCAACCTCTTCTTCTTCTTTAAGAGTTCTCCTTGATCCTCTTAAATCTTGATGTTTGTCTAAGAGTTTTTTAAAGATATTACATTAAAGAATTGAAAACTACTTTGTACAATATTATTCTCTTGTATTTATAGGAGGTATAATTGCCAAAAAGTGCCTACAAGAGTTCTTTTCCATGATTGAAAGAGTTCCCAAAAGAATTCTAGCAGAAGTTGCCAAAATCTAATCTGAAAGGAAATTTGCCGCCTTAATCCCGCATTGGGCCACCGCTGGCTCAGCCCTTCCCGGCCAGTGCTTGCCATGCCCAACGTACTCTATTTTTTAGTTTTTTGCTTTTTCCCCTGTTCCAAGCTAGGGCCGGTGATGGCCGTGCACTGCAACAGCGACAGATTTTTTTATATTTTTTCCTCAATTCTACACAAAAACTCTAAAATACCTTTCCAATTGCAAAATATCAAATATGAAGGAATATAACTAGTTATTACATCAAAAGTATCACAAAAGAACCTTAAATAACTAGGAAAATATAGGTGAATTTAGCCCCTATCACATTTCCCCACACGTAAACTTTGCATGTCCTCAAGAAAATAAGAATAAAACACTAAGCAAATTGCTTAAGATAAAACAATTCTTCAATTTATCCTTAGCAAATTCATCCATAATAAAGGAATAATGTTCTTCCAACCTTAAACACAAACTTTTCAATCATTCAACCCTTTTAAAACCTTTCAAACTCAAGCATTAAACCAAATAATCCCAAGGCTATCAAAGTTAAGTTAAACAAGCTTATATCTAGTATAAGAAAATTATTCCATCATTTAAACAAAATGCAGACAACACAAATTATACAAGTCAAACAATTTAGTCCAATTCCAACATTATGAACTCAAATTTACACTACTCAAGTTAATGAAATAAGGAAAATACTCCACTCTTTTTTTTAATGACTTAGGGAATTAATAGCCTCAAATGAATGGATCTCTCTTCACGTACCACATTGGCCCCCTTATAGTCATTATCTTTTTTCAATAATTTTCTTTTTCTTTATTGCCTTCGGGACAGCCTCAAGAGAATGCACCAAACACTACTTGCTACTTCTCTCCATATTAACCCCCTTTTATCAAAATGTCTTTTTTTTTCTTTTTTATCTCAAAAGATGAAAGAAAAAAAATTTTCAACTCCATGTTTTTTTAGCTCACATTTTTTTCTTTTCACTCAATTTTTTTATTTCCTCATATTCATTATTCACAACTCAAAGTCTAAATCTATAATACAAGAACTAATCAACAACTCTTCCCATATTCATCATATGATCCACATTCAAACTTAAAGAATAAAACAAAACTCAAACACCAAATATAACCATGGCTAACTTAAATTCTCAAGACTTAGCAAAATCTAACTTAATACACAAGTTTACATTTTAAATAAAAATCCAACCATAATAAATGAAAAATCTATACCCAAAGTTAAAAAGAAAATCATTACTTCATTATAGACAAATAAGCTCAATTTAGCTCCACAATTTCCAAAATTTTAAAATTTTCAACAAAAGTGTTTCTGAATTTTTCCAAAGTATCTCGATACCAAGAAAACACCAAGATAATTGATAAAACTCAGATAACAAATATCTCTAAACTACTCCCCCACACTTAAACTGGATAATGTTTTCATTGACAACAAATTAACACAAGAAAGCATCTCTAAAGAGACCAAAAATGATAAAGGAGGTAGAACGTTAAGCAATATTTCCCAAGTGCAATAATACTCTAATAAATATTAAAAATTAGACAAGAATAGAGGAGCTTGTTCAATAAATCTTTATTCAAACATGCAAAATTAGACACCCACAAAAGAGCAAAGAAAAGAATAGCCAAAATAAAACATACAAAAAATAAAACACAAGAAAGACTAATAAAACTCCTAATAATAAACAAAATGACCCATTCCTCTATACTTAAATTGGGACATAGTCTCCTTATTATTAGGGGAAAAAATAGACACCTAACAAAACTAAACATAAAATAAAGATACAAATTCTTTCTACTCATCATGCTTCCTCATCAAACCTTTTTAAAAGAAATTAAATCTTAAAGTGGAAGATATGCATGATGAATGTAGAAAAAAGAAAGGTTTTTTAAAAAGGTAATTTTCATAAAAATGATTTTTCTCAGCAAAGCAAAACACATAAACCTCAATCGCTTGCATTCCTATAGACATATAAATGTTTTTTTTCAACATATGAGTGCACATGGTAGTAATGAATGCATCAATATTGAATCACAAATTAACCCTTCAAAAGAATTTTCACAATAAAAATTCATATTTAAAATTAGTAATTGAGTTCTTCAATATGGGATCAAGAAATCATTACTTTGAACCACATTTACAAATACCAAGTTACCTCTATTTGAATGGGGCGAGGGGTAGAATTTATTAGCATACTCCAAGCATTTCATATGATGTAGCATTGAGAGATCCAACTCCTTAAGGCATGTTAAGCTCAACACATCATCATTTGGACCATTGTTCTCCAATAATTGAGAGGAACCTAAAAAATCATGTAACAAAGAGAAATTAGAATTATTAGTACATAGAGTATAATTGAATACCTCTCTTACCATAGTTTGCGATTTTCCCTCATAGCTTTTCTCTTCTCCATAGTTAATTATATGGGCCAACATGAGCTCATGAGTCTCCTTAACAATCTTAGCTAATTGTGTCCTTTGATCACACAATCGTTGGGAAGATTCTTTATGCCACTGAACAGATGATTTTGTATTGGCAACAAAAGAATTCACTAATGCTTCTAATGACGTCTCACTAAAATCATCAATGTGAGCTTGTAATTTTGCCAATCTATCATTAGTGTAACTTTTTTTTTATTTTGTGCCCAAAAATAATTGTCCATGATAATGTCGACCTCACACTCAAAGAAAAACAAAAATCAAATCAAAAAGAAAAATAAAGAATAAAAACAATTAAACAAATAAAAAAATCATATACTAATAAAAAAAACTTAAATATGCACAAAGTACCTAAAAAACAAAAGTTAGTGATATTTACAAATACAACAAAGGCTAAATCAACAAGACTCGAGTATTTCCGATAGTGTCCATCCTCAGCAACGGCACCAAAAGCTTGATACGTGGTTTTTAGTGTAGAAAATATTATTAATAAAGTCCACAATCAATCAAGCTTTAATTAAAATACTAACTACTAAAACCACACATATAGGCAAGTATACTAATAGGGGTCAAAATCATCACTATTTTTCTAGTTATTTAAGGTTAATTTGAGATACTTTTGATGTAATAACTAGGCATATTTCTTCCTATTAGACATTTTACTTGTAGACAGTGTTTTTGACAAATTTGTACAGATTTAAATTGATTTCGAGAAAAAAGTGGCAAATTCCAGAACACACCTAATGCCAGGCCTGGCAAGTGGACCTGGTGCTGGGTCCATTCTGGTCCGAGCAAAGAAAAAACAGAGCAAAAACTCAGGGAAGAACAGAACAAACCTGACGCCAGGTAGGTTAACTAGACCCGGTGCTAGGTCCACTCTGGAGGCAGAAAATTTTGTGCACGAATTTAGTAATTTTCCAAAAATTTTGCTATTTTCTGAATCCTACTCTTCCAAGACTCCTCAAGCAACGAATTTGACAACAAAGAAGTCTATAAAACCAAGAAAAAACATAAAAGAAAAGTAGTGAATCAAAAAGCAAAAATTCCAATTGCTCAAAGAAGGAGAGATTCTCCATTTTAAGGAGGGTTGTTGAAGAGAGTCTTCAAATGAGAAGAATGTGGCTTGTCTATGAGTGCTTTCTTTTACCTTTGTTTTCTTATTCTTAAACAATGGTATATTCAATGTTTTATTTGTAGTTTGACATTATTTTAGGATTCATGGTTTTTGTGTTAATTTAGTTATTTGATCAAAAAAAATTTTGTTTTTATCATCTTTGGTATTTGATTACTTTCTATTATTGATGCAGGTTCTTCTAATTAACTTGGAAAACGATGTTAAGAGGTCATTGCATTGATTTTGTATTTTTCAAATCTTAATGGACTTGGGAAATGAAGTTAAGATTAAAGGACTAATGTGATCAAAGACTAGTTGATTTTACCTCGAGTAAAGAGTCATTAGCTAATTTCATATTTTTGAAGAATTGAGTTTAATGCATGTTTTGGTTATGTTGGTTTGATTGGAAAATCTGCTAATTTAATCAAAACATAGTGATTCCATGGATTGGGAAAGAAGTGGAGTCTACATAAGTAGATTCATGACTTGGAAAATGATTAAATTTTACTTTATATTCCTTCATGAATCCAAGATGATGATTCCTTGAGAAAATTTCTAGATGATTCATTATCATGTATTCTAGGATAGTTGTCTAAGTTGCATATTCCTACATTCTTAAATTGTACATATTTTTTCATTTTTTTATTACCTTATCACTTTATTTGATCGGTTAAACAATGAATGAAAAGTCATTAGTGTATACTTGTTCCTTTTAGGATCGATACTCATTAATTCCGTAAATTATGCTTGCGATGAGTATACTTGCTCATATGTGTATTATAGGATTAATGTTTTAATTAAAACTTAACTAAAGTATAGATTTAAATTTGATGATTTTTATACATCCAAAATTTATGCATCATATACCATCATATAATATAGGGAATAGCATGTATCAAATCCACAGGAACTTAGACTCCCACCTTACTTTATCCAAATCTTTATTGTTTAGCTAATAAAACAAAGGAATAGAACTAACCTAATATGCTAGAGAAAAGGTCAAGTCACACAAGAAAAGTTACAAGAATAATCAAGAAGTAAGAATAAGGAGAAAAGACATGTAAATAAATAGAAATCCATGAATACAAAATAATGATTGACCAGCTATTCTCTCAATTAATTATTATCTTGGCATCATGAAGGATTAAAGTAGACCCACTTCATTTGCAATCCACGGAATCACTATCTTCTAGTTAAATCTGTGAATTTATTCTATCTCAACCAATTTACCTAAAAGATGTATTAAAATCAATCCTTACAAAAATTCCCATATTTGAGGCTATTTAAAGTATGAAATTAGCCAATGACTTTATATTCTAGTCATCATCAACTAATATTTGATTACTCAAGTTCTTGACAATTAACCTCTTTTCAAGCAAGTCAAGAGTTAAAAAATATGAAATTAATTAAATTGACACCACTATCAACCTCTTTTGCAAGCAAGTTAACAAGAAGAATCAATCAATCAATTCCTTAATTAAAACAAATAATCAAATGCCAAGAACAATAATCAATTGATCAAGAAACTAAAATCAATTAAAAAAAAATCATGAATCCAAAAGAATATCCACTAAAGATAATCAAAACATTAACTTCAAATTATCAATAAATTACAAAGAAGAAAGAAAAAAAAAAGCCACTCATAGATAAGTAAGCCTTCTTCTTCTTCCTTGAAACCTTCTTAAGCAACATCCTCTTCTTCTTCAAGAATTCTCCTTACTTCTCCTAAATCTTGGTGTTTCTCTAGGAGTTTTATAAAGATATTACATTGAAGAATTGAAAACTACTTTGTACAATGTTATTCTCCTATATTTATAGGAGTTATAATTGTAAAAAGTTTCTATAAGAGTCCTTTTCTATTGTTGAAAGAGTTCCCAAAAGAATCCTAGCAAAAGTTGCCAAAATCTGATCTGAAAGGAAATTCGCTGCCTTAGTCCCATGTTAGGCCAGCACCAGCTCAGTACCGGTCGTGCTCGATGTGCTCTATTTTGTTTTTGCCTTTTTCCCCTATTCCAGCCTAGGGCCGGTAACGGCTGTGGTTGCCGACTGTGCACTGCAACGGTGACAGTTTTATCATCTTTTTTCCTCAATTCTACACAAAAACTCCAAAATACCTTTCCAAAGGCAAAATACCAAATATAAAGGAATATGGCTTGTTATTACATCAAAAATATTACAAAAGAACCTCAAATAACTAGAAAAATATAGGTGAATTTAACCCCTATCACACTCAGAACGAGAATGAACTATATGTCAATAGGAAATTGGATGGCATAAATGTGATGTTTCTTGTACTATATGTGGATAATATTCTACTCATTGGCAATGATGTAGGGATATTGTCATCTACTAAGATTTGGCTATTAAGTCAATTTAGTATAAAGGACTTGGGAGAAGCCAGTTATATTCTCGAGATTAAGCTTCTTATAAATAGGAAGTAGAGAATGTTAGGTTTATCCCATGCTATATACATTGACAAAATGTTGCCAAGTTCAGTATGAACTCATGCAAGTGAGCATAATCCCTTGCAAACATGGGTTGTCTTTTTCTTTGAAGGATTATTCTAAGTCTCAAGAAGAAAAAGACAGAATGAGTAGGATTCCCTACGCTTCGGTTATAAGAAGTCTCATGTATGCCATGTTGTGTACTAGGTCAGATATCTATTTTACTATCGACTTAGTTAGCATATATCAGTCAAACCCCGGGGATATTCATTGGCAAGTTGTAAAGTATATTTGCAAGTACCTCAAGGGAATGAGAGATCATATGCTGGTTTACAAAGCTGATGACTTGGTTCCTATAGAATACATAGACTCAGACTTTTAGGCGAATAAGGGTGAAAGAAAATTCACTAGTGGATATGTCTTCACCTTATCTGGAGGAGTTATTTTATGGAGAAATATTAAGTAATCCTATATTGTTGACTCAACCATGGAAGTTAAGTATGTAGTAACTTTAGAGGTAGCTAAGGAAATAGTCTGGCTCCAGAAGTTCCTCACAGAACTTGGAGTCGTGCCATAGATGGACAAGTCGATTACATTGTATTGCGACAACACAGGTGCAGTTTCGCAATCCAAAAAACATAGGAACCACAAGAAGGCAAAGCATATATATAATACCCCATATTTTCATAGTGCAGTGAGCTTATACTTTATGGGATGTCGCCCCATCTGATTGCTCAGACAAGGGGTCTTTACAACAAACTTTGCTCAATAGGCAGAAGAAATATTTTTTTTAAATAGAAAAGTACAAGAATTTGGCTTCTGATACATACACTTACAGGTACAACGAGTCCAAGATGTAGCATGAGCCTCTAGGAGTCCACTGCGCTTCTATTGCACCTCTAATCCTGAATTTGTTTCAAAGAAAATAACACACATGTGAGTGAAAATCACTCAATGAGTCCTGTGTGTGCTAGTACTTTAGAAAAGAGATAGAGTACATAAAACTCTTACAGGGAAAACATTTCATTTGGTCATTGGAAGCAATTCCAAAACTCTCTAAAGAAGAGTTTATTCAGACCTCAATCATTTTTGGAAAACTGTGTTTCAATTTCAAATCATTTAGTGCATACACCAGGTATTCAAGTTAGTGCTTACGTCAGGAATTCAAGTTAGTGCTTACGCTAGGTATTCAAGGATTGTAAAGTTTAAGAAATCAAGAATTCAAGATTCATATTGTTCATCATGTTTCCAAATCCAAAAAGAGCTCATACTTGAGCATATCAGGAAACCATTTTTCTATATTAAGAAAAATACTGTTGGGGCAAAATATTATTTTTCCAAATTTGATCCCACTAACTTGCAAGTCAGTTAATAATTTCCATAGGCTCCACACAACCAATCAATTTATTCCATAGACACATCAGGCTAATAAAATAATTTTTGGGAATCAAAATGTTGTTTTCTAAAATCAATCTCATATTGAGAGATCATTTTCCAAAACTATGTTAAAATAGGATAAAGAGTTCTTTTCTCACATCAAAACAAGTTTTCAAGAGTATTCAGGTCTTTTTGCCATACTCGATCACAAAAGTCATTTCCAAGGGTATTCGGGTCATTTTACCCATACCCGATTTCAAAAACACTTTTCGAGAGTATTCGAGTCATTTTACCCTTACTCGATTTGAATATATTCACAAAAATTTCAATAACAATATTTCGGTCATTTACTGAATACTCGAGTTCCAAAGGTTTTCATAAAACATTTCAATAAGAACATTTGGATCTTTTTCCAAATACTCGATTCCAAAAGGAACTCATTTGAAGAAATCCAAAATTCTAATCACAAACGAGGATTAAATTCAAAGGTTCCAAACATATTTTCATAAAATGTTCCAATCAGGGCATTCCAGTCAATTTATGAATACCCAATTCCAAAATTTACCATTTTCTGAAAATCCCAAATATATAATCCAAAAGGACTAAATTTACAAAATTCATGCTTTAATCATCCAGTAAGATTTCCAAGCTAATTATGATGTTCAATCGAGCCCAAAATGGCATAAAATAATTCTTGCTCAGATAAACCTTAAACATATTCAAGGATTTTCAAAATAGTATAAAACATAACATTTCATGGAAAAGTGAAGCACACTAACTTTCAAAGGATTTTAGAAATCAATGAGACTCACCTCGTGTCCTAAGCAACTCATTCCGTTCACGGTCGTTCGACCACCATTTCTATCATTTTCACCATTCTATTGGCTATTTACTGATAAACCTATACCAAATATCATTTTCGAATCAAATTGTATTTAGCCAAAAAATAGCCGACGTACTCGACGTTTAGCCGACGTTCAACCTACGTTAGCCGTCGGGGCCAATGATTAGCCGATGGGTAAGGAAAACGCTTAACTTTCGTTCACGTCGTTTGATCAATTCTTTCATTTTCCTTTTTCCACAACATTTCTCCCTTCATATACAAAGGTTTCACTTCATATTTTCCCTTAATTTCATCCAAAAACACACAATTAATCATCCTTAAATTCATCTATTTTCGGACTACTTTTCTGAAATTTCATTAGTTTGACACATCATTATGTTTTGCACATAATTTTCAATCCACAACTCTGATTTGGCTCCATGATATGCCAAATTGATCGTAAGATCTTAAATTTAATTCTACATAGGCCTTATTCAGAGTTATGGTTTCTATAACACATTACTAGGCAAAAACAGCCGCAATAGTTTTGCCTCAAACCTACTATTCATGCTTTTCTTTGTTCTCCTTTAATCTTTAACACCTTAGAATCATTAATTTCATTCAATTATCCTTCAAATCATATTTAATTCTATGATTCTCAGATTGCAATGGCTCACAAAGATCACACTTATCCAACACAAATTCACTTTTCCTAATCAAAAGCTAGTATTATTCATGTTTCCTATCAAGTTACTACCAAGTAACTTTCATTTTTACTCTACTTGGATCATCATATTTCCAACTGAAAAGTGTTGGGAATATGCCCTCTTAGACTAGGTTTCTAATGAAAATATCGAATATTTTATTAAAAGAATTTATTTTCGAAAATTGATTGTGAATTCATTTTCTTTATTTGTGCATATTTTCATTTGGAACAGACCCATTGTGTGTAAATAAGTGATCTATGTGAATGGAGGTCTTTCATAGTAAGGTATGGATCATGGGTTATTTATACACATAAACAGTTATTCTTAATCGATTGATGAGAATGAGAATCTCATCATGTTTAGGTTATTATGTTATGAATTCCAAATAAGGAATGGCTTATCTTTAACCAGTGAGTAGTCCACTCACTTTATGACATAAGCATATTTTGAATACGTAGAATAGGACCTGTAGTAGTGGTTTCTTAAAGTACTATATGGTATAAACCTAGACTACTATTGCTACAGCGTGGACTAGTACTCTATGACTTGAGTATGAGTTGGTGGTCTGACGAAGCTGGAAGCATATACTTTGATATGCTATAGTTAAGGTTCTATTGTAGGGCTAATATACATGCATGTTAGGTATGTGTAACTAGTTAGTTAAGACAGACTTGTACAAAATAGTTTCTACACTATATCGCCCCTTGTGATTGTCTAAATGATCTAAATAACCAGGACCCTAGGACACATGACTTGGATGTGTTCTTTAGGGTAGCTCCCTTGGAAAGCAGAAACACTCCAGGAAGTCGTGGATCATTGGACTAGAAGCCTAAGAATGGTAGATGTCATTTAGAGAGGTGTTAGTATACTTCTTCCTCTCTAAATGTACGGCGATGTGTAGAGGGGTATTTTAGTCATTTTACCTGTAGGTCGAAGACTTTGTTAATGCAGCATTGTCCTTGGGGTCAATATTTTCTTATGGTGATATTAGGAAATATTTAAAATACAAAATATAGCTATTTATATAGTAGGGGTATTTTGGTCATTTTAATAGGCAACGCGATGTGTCTTTTTGGTTCTCAGAATAGCTCATAAGTCTTAATTATTTTTGGATTGAGAAATTGATCTCAATTGAGAGGGTTTATTTTATTCGGGAAGTCTAATTTATTATTAGACTCGAATAAAATAAATGGAGAGAAATTTATTGTCTGGTTTAATTGGTTAATTAATTATTCAGGGCCTAGGTGCAGTTTAAATAATTAGGAAATTAATCGGGACTTAAACTAGAGGAAAATAATTAATACTTAATTATTTATTGGGTTATTCATTTAATTAAATCCCAAGAAATAAATAATTAATGTTTAATTATTTTTGGTTCATTTGGGTTCATTAATTATTTATTGAGTTATTTAATTAATCCCAAGGAAAATAATTAATATTTATTATTCTGGGCTTTTCGGGTCTAAGAAAAATAATAAATATTGTTTTGGCCCAATAGCCTGGACCATAGGATTTTTCCGGACACAGTTCAGAAAAGTTTAGGGTGAAGTCAAAATTTATTTTGTTAATAATATTAAGATATTAAATCCCGAAAATATTATTTTTATCAAAATAATTATTTTTTATTTCATGACTCTTGGCTTTTTGTGTGAAAAAATAAAATAAAAGAAAAGGGAAAACAATAAAAATATTTTTCCAAAGTCTTTTGGCTCTCTCCCTCTCTTGTGCCTTTTCTCCTTCTGGCTTTTGGTTTTTGTTTTACATTATGAATCCAACGAAAGCCAACCGAGGAGTTGGGGGTGGAAAAAAAACCTGAGAGATTTTCTTCATTCCATTTCTGTGTTCACCAACTAGATTAGGCTGTGGTCATATTCTGAGAATTGAAGAGCCAAGCATTAAGGATTTATCGGAGGAGAAGAAAGAGCCGGACAAGTTTTGCACCGGAAGCTTGGTCTCACGGAAGAGAAGGAAGCTGTTTCTTCAGGTTCAAACCATTCTTCTTCAATCTTCAAGGTTTAAGGCTCCAAGAGGTATGTTTTTCAAGCCTCCATGTTGTTGCCATGCTCTGTTTAATGTTTATTTTCTCCATTTTCATTCACCATATGCATGCTCTGTTCTCTGTCAATTCCTTCAAGAAGAAGCCTTCAAACCACCATAATTATTCAGCTCTTCCTCACTCAAAACATCATTCAAAGGCCCTTAGGCATCCAACACATATACAAGCATATATAAAGTTCATGCACAAAGCTCACAAACCCTAGCTTTGATCCGAAATCAATACATGAAAGTCATGTTTTCATGTTAAAATTCATATCATCATAATCATCATTCACCCAACAACAACTTTAATTCAAGCAAGGTAGGTTTTTACCTTATATTTGAGGCTATTTGGTGTGATTTTGCTCCAAGAACACACACACACACACACACACACACACACACACACACACTTCTTTCTTTCTGTCTCCTTTTTCTTTTCTCTTAGTTTTCTTCCTCTTGGCTCACGAATTTTTGGCAGTTTTATAGCCTCTCTTGATCGCCATTTATCACTCAATCTTAGCCCTCCATTTCTTGTTGTGGTTTAATTAAATGGTGGATGTATTTAGGTGTGTTCCAATGAAATTCTTCCACACCAACCACTTTTATTTCCTTCACAAAAAATTTTCCTTTATTTCTTCTTGCAAGGCCAACAAAATTCAGGCTATATTTCAGCCTCTCTACCTCCATTCTTATGGCTAATATATTAAGGAATTAGTGAGGTCAAAATCTTATAAATGAAGCTTGTGAAAATCTTGCTAAATAAGCTTAGTAAAAATATTTATAAACATTTATCTCAACTTATCACAACCAATTAAATAGAACCACTTGGCCCCATTAACCAATCACTAAATGACACTTATTTTCATCCACCAATTATATTATGCCGCTTGTTTCAATTTCAATTGCACTTTAGAATTTTTCTCGGAAATAACTAAAATTTTGGTCCAACACGGAAAAATATTTTATTTCACCATTCAACTCCAAAAATTCTACTGAATCCATTGGTAATTCTTCAATTCCTTCTCTATTTGGTTAAATTTGGGATCAAAGTTGCGGGCATAGTCAAAATGACGAAAATACCCCCGGTGACCCGGATAGCATAATTCACATCAAAACGTGCATTTCGTTACACTGATCAATTTCTCTTCTCAGTGTACTCTCAAATTCTTATTTTATTAATAATAGTAGCCTTTCGAAGATTTAGGGTATGGGTAGAACAAATCCAATAATTACATCCAGGTCCCGACCAAATATTATCATACTAAAATATTCGTTTCATTATACCGATTAACTTTTGTTCTGTCTATTGATACAAATTCTCATCTTATTACAAATAATAGCTAGTCAAAGATAAAAAGGTTAGATATTACAATATAGAGAGGAAGTACCATCTGATCCTGGAATTTATTCAGAGATGGGAAGTCAAAGTGGAATAGATAGCATCAGAGAACAATCTAGCAGATCAATTCACCAAGCCTTTGGCTGAGAGAGTCTTTAGAAGATACTTAGATGCCATAGGGGTGGACACCTATAAACTTATATAGTCTTCGAGTGCAAGTGAGAGATTATTGGAATGTATGCCCACTAAGACTGTATTTCTGATGTAATTTCGATTGTATTAATAGAAGTTTTTATTCTCAAAAATTGTTTATGCTTTCAAATTTTAATTTTTGCACAATTTTGTTAGAAAAGACCCATTGTATTTAAGTAAGTAATCCATGTGAATATAGGACTTTTACAATAAAGTATGGATCACGAGTTACTTAACACATACACTATCATTTTTAAATGGATGATGATAATGGAAATCTCATCATGATTAGATTATTGTGTTATAGATTCTAAATGGGGAATGGCTTACCTTTAGCTAGTTAGCGGTCATCTCACTTCATAACATAAGCATATTTCGAATATGTAGAAATGAACCTATAGTAGTGGTTTCTAAAAAGTACTATTTGGTAGAAACCTAAACTAGTACTGCTACAACGTAGACTTAGACCCTACAGCTTGAGTATGGGTTTGTGGTTTGGTGAAACTAGAAGTGTATACTTTGATATGTTGTAGTTGAGGTTCTATCGTAGGACTAATATACTTGTATGTTAGGTATGTGTGACTAGTTGGTTAAGATAGACTTGTATAAGATTACTTCTATGCTATGTCACCCCTTATGACTGTTCAAATGATTTGAATATCTAGGGCCTTGAGGAACATGACTTGGATGTTTGCTTTAGGGTAGCTACCTTGGAAAGCGGAAACATTTCAGGAAGTCATGAATTATTTCATATTGCAATAGTATTTTGGTCATTTTAATAGCCAATGTGATGTGTCTTTTTGGTCCTCGAAATAGCCCATAAGTCCTTATGGTTTTGGGTTGAGGAATTGGCCTTATATAAAATGAATTTTATTTTATTTAAATAGCCTGATTAATTTATTGGACTATAATAAAATAAAAAATTTAAAGAGTGAATTAATTAATTGGTTGAGTGGATTAATTAATTATTCAGGGTTTAAGCCCAGATTGAATAATTAAATTAACCTGGGCATAAACTAAAATAAACTACTTTATTGGATTGGTTTATTTTGGTTGTGTAATTAATTATTTATTCATTCTATTTAATTGCTCATAGTTTAAATAATTAATTTGGCCCAATAGCCTAGACCAAGGGTCCAGTAGGTTAGGCTCGAGTTTGTTAAGCTTAGGGCTAGCCAATTTTTAGTAGGTGGTTAAGGATTGAACGTGTAGTTAAAATTTTTAAAAACTCTCGGATGACAACTCAGTAGATAAAATTTGAAGCTATCACCGTTTGAGGAGGTATTGAACTTAGCGTGATTCCTAGTACTAGAAAAAAACACAGAATACGTGTGTCTTCTCTCATTTTCCATTCTTTCTAGTATTGCTCTATGTATCGGATTGATACAGATACAGAGTGTAACACCCCACTACCTAGGCCCATCAGGGCCGGGGATGTCGCCCCGTCCAGAGGACAAAGGGTCTTTATAACTAGGTCACATAGAATAAAATAAAATAAAGACTTTAAAATTAAACCTATTACAACCCAAAAGATGAATACTGGAACAAATCCAAAATAAATTGTTTGTAACAATCTCTCAAAACACTACATAAAGGAAATAACATGAGTCTTCAAAGCATAGGCAACAATCTAGCTAATGACCTCCACAGCAGGATCTTCCTGAAAATATGGCATAAAAGGTGGTGAGATAAAAATCTCAGTAAGCCCGTGTGTGCTTTGAGTGTTTCAGGTAAAATAATTCATGTATACAAGTTGTAAAAGTTTCATAAGGAAAAGTTCTGGCAAGCAATAAATAAGTGTTAAAAATAAAGAGTGGCATTTCGCTTTTCAAACCATACATGTGCACAATAAATACAACCACTCAAATGGATAGCCATGGGTTACCACACGTTGTGCCCCATGACTAGATAACGGTCAGAATGCCACACTTTGTGCAAGCTGACAAAAGATAGGTGTACGGCCTACCGGGTGAGATACTCCTCCATCTCTACACCCAAACTTACCGGTTGTCCACTTCGGAACACACAGTCCACAGGACTGAAACTTGCTAGGTCGGACCGGCATGACCTACTGGACTGGCATCCTATCCAAGAAGCACTCACCCCTCAGAGGTGGCCACCTACTGAGAGACTTACCCTAACCATTCAAAGACTAGTCCTGGTGGTCTACCCTTATTGAGTACTCAACGTTGATTGTCCCACTTGGGAGAAATTTGATCATAATCTGCTTTACTTGGAAATAGCAATTAAGGGTTTCTAAAAGTCTTGTCAAAGTTGGGTTTTAGAAAGGGTTTAGCATTTTGTGTAAACTGCTCGTTTAATTTTCAAATGATTATTTGTCTGGAATTAAAAGGGAAAACAGTCCTTAATTTCCTTCACAAAATAAATGTCCATACACATCGCATTTGGCTTGCCACAGTAATTTTTGGTTTTCACAAAATTCCATGCAGGAGCTTACCTGGTTCTTTACTTGCTCAAACTCAAAAGTCTTCCAAGTCTGACCTAACCCCGCCAGGGGTAAACACAAAACATAAGGTTACATTCGAGCTATACCTGCCTTACATAAATAATTTCTTAGCTCAACTTGTTACAACCATGACTAGCCATGACCCTAATGTCCTAAGCTTTAAGGCTAGATGCCAAAGAATTTTATAGAATAAGTCTAGTTTAATAAGTTAAAATAACTTGGGGTTTTAAAATAGTTGCTAATAAATTATAGACTCATTTAATAATTCTTGTGTGCTATTAATAAATAAAAGAAGATTTGAATTTTAAATAATATTAAGTCTATCAATATTAACAAATGGTAATTAAAAAATAGCTTTATTATTAGTAAATAATAAATTACAAATATTTTATTTATTTATTTATTATTATTTTTTTAGATAATAATTAATTAGTAATAAATAAAATTAATAATAAATGAATTATTTTAAATTTTAAATTAATAAATAATAAATAGATTTTAATATAAATAATATTTAGGTATATAGGTAAAAGTTTGAACTAAGGCCTACAAGGTCATCAATTAATTCTAAGATTTTATTTATTATAAATGATTTATTACTATATATATATATATATATTATTTTTAACAAAAGATCTCATTTATTTGATAAAGAAAATATTAATATTTTAATTAATAAACCATTCCAAATCTTCCTAGAGTTTCGAATTTTATAGAGAAAAATATAGTAGTAATTCTATTTAAAGTAACAAAATTTTGTTAATAAAAATAGCCTAGACTTAACAAGGAAATACTCTTCCACCATGATTTTCCTATTGCTAGAAAAGATTCATAAACACATTCTCCAACATCAAATAATAAGCCAACCCATTCATGAACACATGCTTGACTTCACACATACTATCACAAGGCTAACTTCCTTCTAGGCATAATCATCATTAATGGCTTCAATGGAAAATAGAAACATAAGAGCCTAATCACCTTTGGTGTCATGATCTCTAGCATACTTCAACCATCCATAAAATTCATTAAGCACGAAGAACATATAATGATTCCAAGAAGACAACACATACAACTTAGCCTTATACAACAATCATCATGTCTTAACTCCATCCCCTTAATTCACATGCATATACTCAACCTCCATTCATACTCTATCTCCCTATCAACACCTAGGAGACATGATTTCAGAATTTAAAAAGAAAGGATTTAAGAATAGATACTTGATTGTCGATTGCTTTGATGAAGACAAAAGAAGGTCCACGCGCAATAGAGAGCCTTGAGTGATCCACCGGAAAAAAACAGCCATGGTTGATGGTTGATCAACCATTTCGGTATAGAGAGAGAGAGAGAGAGAGAGAGAGAGCATTAGGAGAGTATATTAAGAGTTGAATGGAAAAAGGATGAACAAGAAGGTTGTTCTTGATTTACCTTGTTGATGTTCTTGAGACCTTCAAGGAAAAAGACTAATTTTGATCCGTTTGAAAATTCTTGTTTGCGAGGTTTTGTGTTATAAATCCCAGAAATGAAGTTTAGGGATTAAATAGAAGTGATTTGGAGTATTTGAGAGTGATTGGAAGGGTTTAGAGTAGGTTTAGGCTTGAAGAAGTTTAGTGTGTGTTCTTGGTGAAAGATGGAGAGAATAAGAGAAAAGGCTCACAATTTTCTGGAGAGCTGTTGGCCAAATGGTTTGGGGTGGATAGGAGTTTCGGTTTTCATCTTTTGGGAGAGAGAGTGATCAGATTTTTTTTTTTTTGAAATTTAAATGGAGGAAGTTGTGGAGTTGTTTAAGGTAGGAGGTTAGCTATGGTGTTTGATTAAGAAAGGTTTCTATGCTCTTCAATGGTGCCGGTTGAACTAGCTACCTTTGTTGAAATGAGTGAAGTTTGTTCAGGTTAGAAGGCTAGCCGAAATGCAGTCTAAGATGGCAAAGAAAATTCTGGTTTATTAGCTTAATACAAGAGTGTTTTCATGGAGCAAAAATCTGAAATTATTTGAAGTTCAAAAAGAGTTTGAATGGAGTGATCTTAGGAGGGTTTTGAAGTGTGGTTATGGAGTCCATGTACTCAAGGTAAGTGTGAAGGTCATGATGTTCAGTCCATGGCTGAACAAGGGTCAATTTTATAGAAGTTGAAGGGTGATTTTTGGCCTAGGCTTGAAGGAAGCAAAGCTGGAAAAATTCTGATTTCAAGGTTCAAGAGTTTCGAAGGTTGATGAAGGATTTTTGTGCAGAATTTGCTGCACTTCTCCAACCCGATTTGCAGCTGTTCCTTGAGGGGGTTTGAAGGTCTTTCAAAGGTGATCTTCCAACCTTATTTCTGGAGAAAACAGAGATGTTTTGCTGGCTTGAAGATGGACTAAAACAGCTTCGTTTTCCAGATTGAAAGCTGCGAAATGCCCAGAATTTTTTTCTGGTTTTGCACAGTTTGTGTAGTCCGAAAATTGCACAGATTTTCCAGCCTTCAAGCCATATGAAATGACCATTTTCTTGGCAGCAAATGAAGAGGTTTACTGGCTGAATTTTCGAAGAGATGGTCTGCAAAAATTCTGGAAAAGTTTTAGATTTTCCTTCACTAGAATATGAACAACATGAAGGTGAATTTGAAGGTTCTTTCATGGTGGTTGATTTCTCTCGGAAACCCTTCCTATTTCCCCTCCTATTTTTGGCCAACTTCTCATCCTCCAAAGCTGATTTTCGAAATTCAAGGTGGAGGAATTATCACAGAATTTTTTTGGAATTCAAAAGAAGAGATTTAATGGATTTAAATTATAAAGATGTTAGGACAAGCTAGTGGTAATAAAAAGGACAAGAATTCCTCTAGAATTCTTTTTAGGACATGAGGACAAGATTATGACATTCTCTTCATGTCTCCCCTAAGACAACATTCCTATTTTCATGGAATGCAAGAAAACAAAAATTCAAACTTAGTTAAGATAATCATGACAAAAGCTTAAATGATGGGATTTGAACTCATGACCTTAGAAATTAATTCACCAAGCTCTAACCACTAAACCACACTAACTCCTGTTCTTATTTTCTCAACCACATATTCTTCTTATGAAATCCCCAAGCTTTCTTCCTATTTTGACCTCAAGCAAAATTACCATTTTACCCATCCTACTCAATAAGCATAACTAAGCATTTTAACCTATAATCCACAACTCTAAAGCACATAAAATTATTCAAAAACATATATATTCATGCAAAATAATATGATATGCATCCCGACCCCCTTACTCTAGGGTTGGCTTTAGGTGGGGTTTCACACAGAGAACCATTCTTCTTGATACTGTTCTTCAATAGTTAGTCAAGAGTTTAAAAAGACCAGTCCTTTTGTCCCATATTACTTTCACCGGCATTTCAGGCTATGGTAATATTTCGAAAGGCCAGGAGTTTGCGTGGGTTCATGCCAAGAAGAAGTCGAAGGCTTACTGGTCAGGATCCAAAAACATCATAGAGTGCATCGGTGCCTGTTTAATCAACCTTTGAGCAACCAATGCACCCAGTTTTAAGAAAAAGCAAAAGTATAATACCTCTTCCACTTCGTGTTTTAAATGCTTCTGTATGTACATTTTTGCTATATTCAATCTTCAATTATGTTAATTAGAATTTGATTGATTGTGACTCATTTTTGTTAATTTTTCTAATACTAAATACCATACATTAAGGGGGAACCTATAAATACCTCATTTTCTGAGAGTCTAAGGGAGAGCTACCCACAAAAATCATCAAATAACACTTTGGAAACACAAGAAAGTGAGGAGAAAATTAAGGAGAGATTTGAGGAGGATGGAGCTACCTAAAAGAAGATTGTAAAGTAAAAGAGATAGCTTGTCTATGAGTTTTTTTGTTCTTACTTTTGTGATTTAATTTTGTGGATGTTGGATTTATTTGATTTGAGTTGTAATTAAAGGGTTGTACCCTGATTTACTCTTTTATTAGATGCTTATTTGATTAATTGATATCCATTTTGAGTAATTCATCACTTGGATTTTGGTTGATTGAATTAGTTTATTGGGCAATTCTCTTATGTTAAACTTGATAAATGATGCATGAGATAGGTTCCCTTTTATGTTAATTCAATAGATTCATTTTCCCTTAATGAACTTGAGAAAGGATTTGGGGGATTTAGACCTTGGTGATAGATAAAGTTTTGGGGTCACCTAAAGATAGGGATTCTAGATTTTTTTTTTTTTTTGGTTTATAATTATATTTCCTTGAGTTTATGCATCCTTACGTTTGATTTGTGCGATAAAGATATATATGGATTGGGTCCAAAGGTTGGAGATTCACTACTCGAGAGAGAGTGAATTTTTCTTTGTTTTCAAGATCTAGCAAATACCTGAATTTAATTTCAATTGAATGAGTAATGTTCTATATTTGAGCATTCTTGAGGGAGTTCTTGGTTAATTACATGGCCAATCTAATTTTCTTACTTGAATCTTGCATTGTGATCATTTAGTCTTTACCTTAGAAATTGGGTTAACATATCTTGTGTGGTACTCTTTTGTCCATAATTAGTTGTAGTAGTTATTTTTACTTCTTATTTGTTTGATTGAACAATAGAACTTGGGTGGAGTAAGGGTAGTTGATGTACCATTCCTTAGAATCCTCAGTACTTACCAATTACACTCTATACTAAAATAATGTTTATACTGGCCCAATTTTATGTTTATGTATGTGAGTTAAATTGGTATTTTATTTTAAAACTTGGTTGAGCATTGGATTCATTTTCTACCCAATCATAGCATAGCATTAGCACAACCCTGCATAATAAGTTTTTGGTGCTGTTGTCGGGGATCGATGCGTTAATATTCCACAACAATTGAATTTTATTGATTCAATCATTTTTATCTTGTTCATATTGTTGATTTTGATTCTTTTTAGGTAGTTGAAGAATTTTTTATTTTAGGATATTTTGATTTTAGGAGTTTTGCTGTCATTTTGTTTTGCTTTATTGATCTCTTGTGAATAATTGTATATAATTTTGACTATATTTCCTCTTATTTCATAGCTTACTTATTCATTAATCTTTGATTTTAGTTGTTTTATTATTGGATTATTGATAGTTGAGTTTAGCATTGATTTATTTTATAGGACAAGTTTCTTGTGCATACATTAAAAAATATTGTGGTAAAAAGTTGGCTGAGTTTGATAATGAGATAGAATAAAATTTTTGAAAGTTGTGTAGGGAACCACCACAAAAAAAAAAAAAGTTTTGAAAGCTTTAGAAGAATTAGACACTTCAAGTGAAATTGGTGTGAAAATGGAAAGTTAATCAAAGTGGTAATGGTAATGGACATGGTAATGGAAGAAGAACAATTGGTAATTATGCTAGACTTACTCTTTAGGGTAGCAATTCAAGCATTGTGAGACCTCGAATGGATGCTAATAATTTCGAGATTAAATCTAATTTCATCCAAATGATTCAATAACTTATTCAATTTGATGGTTTATTAGATGAGGACCCTAATGATAATTTAGCAACTTTCTTGGAGATTTGTGACACACTTAAGCTTAATGGTGTATTGGAGAATGCCATACGGTTGAGGCTGTTTCCATTTTCTTTAAGAGATCGATCTAAATCTTGATTGAAATTGTTACCATCCGATTCTATTACTACTTAGGATTAATTAGTTGAAAAAATTCTTGCTAAATATTTTCCCCCTACTAGAGTGACTAAGCTAAGGAATGATATTTTCTCATTTTCCTAATTAGATGTTGAAACCATTCATGATGCTTTGAAATGGTTTAACAAGTTGATTCAAAAATGTCCTCAACATGGTTTTGATCTTAGTTTGCAAATGTTGACTTTCTATAATGGATTGAGTTTTTCTGCTAAGCAAATGTTTGGTGCTTCATTAGGAGGAACTACTTCTTCAAAAACCCCAGAAGAACTTTTAATTTCATGAAACATATTTTATTGAACAACTATTCTTAGGGAATGCAAAAATCAAAAGATAAAAGTTAAGGAATGTATAATGTGGAAATGATGGTAACTTTAGAAGCTAACTTGGAAGCACTTACAAGGAAAGTGGATAAGATAAATACGAATTCTACTACATAGGTCATGATGTGTGATTTTGTGGGGAGAGGACACCTTAATCATGAATGTCAAGGAATGGGAGCTAGGAATAAACAACAAGTTGAGCATGTGGATTGCATAAGGAATGGAAGACAAAATCACACTTCTTTTGGTAATACTTACAATCCAAATTGGAGAAATCATCTAAATTTTTCTTGGAACAATCAAGGATGAAACCAAGAAAGACCTTAAAGAGTTCAAACTAACTATTCTCCAAGACCCTAAGCTCCTCTACCATTTCGTACATCACAACCTCCACCACTTTTACAAGCGCAATCAAGGCCATCATTAGAAGACTTGGTTGCTAAGTTGGTAACTTCCACTGATACTCACTTCCAAGGTGTTGAGGCATCAATAAGAAACCAAGAAGCGTCAATTTGCAAACTCAAAAGCCAAATTGAAGAACTTGCAGAGATACTTGCTAAAAAACTATGAGAACCATGACTGGGAATACTGAAGGCAATCCACGTGATGAATGTGGAAAAACTTGATCTTTTTCTACTATGATTCTCACTTGAATAATTGCTTTGTTTTAGATGTTTTGGTTTTGTTATGTTTTTAATAAGTTTTATTGCTAATAAGTCTTCGTTAGACATTTTACCTTGCTTAGTTTGTTATGTTTTGAGGCATTTCCTTTGTTATGCCATTTTTTTGTGAAGCCTTATGATTATATATATTTCAACTAAATTTGTTTGTCATTGTTTTATTTGCTTTATTGTTATATATATATATATATATATATATATATATAAAATATAAAAAGTGCATTTTTGCATTTTCTAGAAGTGTACGGTGATGTGGCTATCATAGTCTACAACGGCATGGCCTTCAATACTGCAAAAAAAAAAAAATGAAAGTCCTATGAGTCAACAGTGCAATGCAAGTCATGCATGATGTCGCCGTACATTTTGCTCAGACATAAACGATATCATTTTACTCAAAAGATCACAGTGCTTAAAGTCTTTCATGGCACCATGTCGGTCATTCCGCACGGCATCGTGCATTTTTTCATAATTATAACGACATCATTTTGATTTCAGGTTTCAGAGTTCTGTAGCTCGGCGACAATTTGCAGGTCATGCGCCATGGCACCGTGTATTTTTAAAACTCAGAAAAAAATAAAATAGATTCCTTTCTGTCATTTTCCCCAAAACCTTTAAAACCCTTCGACAACGATACTCTATTCTCTCAAATCCTTCTTTGCCATGCGATAATCTTTCTCATCCATTGTTCCAATCACTCCATACATTAATCTTACCCAAGAAATTCCACCCTTTCTACCGATTTAAAACATCTTACTATTTCCCTCTTCTTTAATCTACTATTTTAAATCATATTTGTTCACTTCTTTTCACACCTTTTTGTGATTTTTTATTATATAAACCTTGAGTAATTGACTATACAGTAGTTCATTAAAGGAAATCAGTGTTGATTAAGCTTCATTTGCATAGGGGAATCACTGCCGCCAACAACCAATTGAAAAATAATTTGGAAACTTATTGAGCTACTTCTAGTGAAATCTAAATATCGAGAAATCTAGGTTCTATTTTGAATAGCTAACAGTAGAGCTTAAGAATTGTTAAGCTTGTTGGTTTTATTAGTGATTTGTGAGCTGCTTTATTTCTTCTAAATTTTGTGAACTGGCTTGTCCTCTCTTTATGCTATTCTGCTTGAGTTGGAATTATATTAAGCTACAGTTGATTGATTAGATTATGTTGAGATTATATTTGGATTGATTTTGTTAAGTTAACTGAATTGATTGGGTGGTGACTTGTTAAAGTTTGAGCAATCAAGTAGTTATACGCTATTAAGTTACATGTGCTATTTGTCATCTAATAGTTGAATGTTGAGTTGTCACTACTTTGTTATTTTCCTAGTGATGTGTTTAGATTTCAGTATAAAAATCATATAAAAACTAAGCACATTTCCAATCAAGCTTAAATTAAAACATTAATCACAAATTACACATATGAGCAAGCGTACTCATTATTAACATAGCATAGGGTTCAAACGAGTGTCGACCCTCAATGAACAAGTATGAATTAATTCATTTTCTTTCATTGTTTAACCGACTCAATAAAGTGAAAAAGAAATAAAAAGAAAAATAAAATAAAATAAAAATATATGCATGTCAAGGACGTAGAATTATGTAACTTAAACCATTGTTTTGACAAACATGATCTCAAAGTACCTAATCATTATCAAAACTAATTATTCCCTTGGCATCATGAAGGATTAAGATCGATTCACTTCTTTGGTCAATCCATGAAATCACTATCCTTAGAGAAATTAGCATCACTTGGTCTGTCTCAACTAACTCACCTAAAAGAAGTATTAAACACAATCCTTGATTAAATTTCCTTGGTCTGGCAAATTTAAAGCATGAAATTAATCAATGAATCCTTGGTCTAGTAGACATCAATTAACCTTTAATTACTCAATCCTCAGCAATTAACCCCCTTGGTCTAGCAAGTTAACAACCAATAAATATGAAATTAATCAATTGCAACTACCATCAACTTCTTTGGTCTAGCAAGTTAATGAAAAGAAATAACCAATTAATCTCATAATATGCACAAGTAATTAATACCAAGAATAACAATCAATTAATCAAAAGATCAAATAACTCTAACTATCATGAATATCTAAAACAATGTCAAATTACAATAAAATAATTAATATATCATTGTTCAAGAAAAAGAAAACAAAGTAAAAGAAAGCACTCACAGACAAGCCTCCTTCTTCTTCCTTTGAAAACCTTCTTGCACAATCCTCCTTGAATTGAAGAATTTCTCCTTTGATTTGAGTGATTTCTATGATAATCTATGAATTCTCCCATTTTCCCTTGTATTTTCATCTATTTATAGGCTTAGGAAGTGCCTAAACTCATTGGTGTAAAGTTCTTAGCCAAGTAGAAGTAGGAAGATACTAAAATTCTGCAAATTACCAAAAATCGCATGCAAAAATCAAAATCCTGTCTGTTCCTCAGAGTACAGCCGGCGTCGGTTGTGTTTTATTTTTTCCGTTGTTCGCCGATTTTTTCTTGATTTCCACGCACTGTTGTCCAGAGTGCAACCAGCGCCGTCTTGGCTACTGGAGCTGGCACTGGTTTGGTTCTGTCCTGGCCTGTTTCAACAATTATTTATCGCCTCGAATTTTGTGTATCAGCATATGGCCGGCGTCGGTTCCACTGTCCTGTGCGACGCCGCCTTGGTTCTGTTTTGTGACATTTTTGCTTTGTTTTACCTCTAAAATCTGAAATAATGCACAAAATACCTTTCCAATGGTAAAATCTCAAATATGAAGAAATATGACTAGTTATTGAACATAATATATCACAAAAGAACTTTAAATAATTAGGAAAAACATAACTAATTTAGCCTATATCACCTAGATTCTGAAATTAAATTACACTATATATTATTGAGCTAAAGTGAGCTATTTGTTAGTTGAATTCTAAGTAGTGATTGATAATTTGTGTTGATGATTGCATACTTCTGTTGAGCTGCTTGAATTGGTTTGGATATTGTATGGCAATTTGGTTGGATGATAAGAATGATTTGATTTTTTGATTTGTTGGACTAGTGGAGGTGATTGAACATGTGACAAGTAGTGCTGTGAATTTGAGAAGAAGATGAGTTGATTGTAATTGATATTGGTGATTTGAGTTGTTCTTCTATGATATTTGTTGAAGTGTGATTACACTTGTTGGAGGCATTTTGAGCTGGGTAGAGTAAAGGGTCTAAGAAAGTGAAACCATTTTCTATCTTCCATTTTTTTTTTATTGTTCCTTCCTTTATGTTTCTTTTTTTTTCCCCCTCCTTTATTTTTCCTATCCTATTCCATTCCATAATGGCACTTAAACATATTGCTACCAAGTAGCCTCCAAAAAAAAGAAAAACAGGTAAGGCCTTTTCATCCTACTAACATCTTTCTAACCATTCCGCTAGATTAGTCACTGAAGAAAACAGAGAGTAGTTTGAGAAGAAGGATGGGAGGATTGTCATTATAGAATGGATTGTTGACTTAGCTTTAGATCATGACTTGAAAGTTAGACAATTATTCAGGTAGTTGTTCGGGGGCCTATCTTGGGTTTGAAAAGAGTACACCATCCTACTTTAGTCAAGGAGCTGCATGCGAGTATAGAGGCTAAAAAGCAAAATAATCTAAGGAATATTAACACCACAGTCAAAGGAGTTTGCATTTTCCTGACTAGAGAGCTACTTGCTATTTTAGTATTGATAGATGAAGGAAACTAGGTAGAGATTGACACCTATGACAAAAAGGTGGTGTCAGATCCAGAATGGAAGGTTGAGCCAGCCAAGACTGAGTTGTATCTCGTATATCAGCTAGCTTGGTAGGCAGAAGTTTTACACGTTACTGACTTACCTGCTCAATACAAATTAGTGGTATATTTATTGGGTTTCAATGTTGCCCCAAAAGGAAAATAGTTTTAATGAGGATAGCTTAGTGAACATTTATATGCTGCACAAGCTTATTCACTCGCGGAACCTTCCCCTAGTTAACCTGATTATCTCCTACTTACGAGATATAGTTTATTCCACTGATTTCTCTAAGGCTTTTGAATTTCCTATTATCATCATCAAGATTGTTCAGCACTTCTATATGCCAATAGAGGGTGAAATAACTGCTACTACCACCACCAGTGATATAGTGATAGATAGGATGTTAGGCAACTGTGGGTATAGCTATAATGAAGATGCTAAGAAATGGATAACTCTTAGTGAGTTCAAAGAGCGAATAGGTTAAAGGCAGCAGCATCCATCTCAGTAGCAATTCTCACACATAGAGTCCTCCAGAGCTCAGAGAACCAATATATGACAACCCGTAGCCACTGTTGGTTTTCATACTGAGATGCGCACGAAAATTACCATGCTTACCAACAACATATATACATTCTAAGACACAATGGCATAGCAGAGTCAGATTATTGAGCAACAGCAACAAATGATGGGTAACATAATGGGACTCCTGGAAAGGCAAGGTCAGATATCTAATGGCTCTGAGAAGTAGTTATAGATGGTCAGGACTGAGCTCAAAAATATGGGAGTAAGATTAGACACTCTCCGTACTTAGCAGTATACTTCAAATACTTTCTTTCGTACTATGTGGAATAGATTGAAAAGATATAGCTATTGGGACCAGATAAGCCTAAGTAGAGTGCACATGGATGCCATTGGCCATATTAGGGATATGATTTATTTTGTTCTTGATGTATATGCTCATTCAGTACTTTGTTTTAATTCTGTTTTATTTCATTTTAAACTTATTCAGCTTTTTTTTTTCTTTTTGGATGATTGTAGATACTATTTTTTTAGAACATTGATTCTTTTCAATTCCAATGCAAAATCTAAGCTTCTATTCACTTGGATAGTACTACTTTCATTTTTTCCTCATTATTATGTTTAGTCCCATTGCATACATTCACATTAAATATTTTGTGGCCAATGAGGATATTATCGAGCTTAAGTGTGGGGGAGTGATAATTGCTCATTACACGTATATTTTATATATCATTTGCACTTCAAAGTTTCTAAAATACATTTTAAGATTGCTACTGAATCTCTTATTTTCTCCTTGTTTTATGCAGGATAAAAAAAATTGAGATTATGTAGGATAATCATTTGCTACTTACATATTATTTGCACTTTAAAGTTTCTAAATACATTCTAAAATTGCTACTTAATCTCCCATTTCCTTCTTGTTTTATGTGGGATAAAAAAAAAAGTTGAGATTAGGCAAGAATTTGAGGGAAAAAGATTGAAAAAAGAGCTAAACCAAAGAGACACGAAACCATCGGGCTCAAACTACCACCGTACAACTTCTAAATTTTAGAATTTAACATTTTGGGAGTTGATGGTGCCATGCCCATCACTTGCCACATTGTCGTACGTCATCGAGACGTAGAAAATGCAGAACATTCGAAGCTCCAAGGCACCGTGCCTGTCACACTTGTTGTCGCCGTGTAGTATTCCAACATGCGACAATTGCAAATCTCACGACATCATTTAATGCCAAGATTAAAGGATCAAAGCATGCATAGTGCTGTCTAGATCACCTTTCACAACGTCGTGCAATATTACAAAAAACCCCCTGTTCTGCAAAATTTTAGAGATTCAAGAGGGAACCTAAAAATACCACATTTCTGAGTCTAAGAGAGAGCCGCCGATGAAAATCATCAGAGAATTCTTTGGGAACACACGGAAAAGAGGAGAAGAGAATATCAAGGAGTGATTTAAGAAGGAAGGAGCAACCTATGCCAAGTAAAAAAGAAGCCTTGTCTATGAGCTTTTCTATTCTTACTTTTGTGATTTGATTTTGTGGATATTATATTTATTTGATTTGAGTTGTAATTAAAGAGTTGTAGCCTGATTTACTCTTGTACTAGATACTTATTTGATTAATTGATGCCCATTTTGAGTAATTTGTCGCTTGGGTTTTGATTGATTGAATTAATTGATTGGATAATTCTCTTATGTTGAACTTCAGAAATAATGCATGAGATTTATTTCCTTTAATTCAATAGATTCATTTTCCCTTGATAAACTTGAGAAAGGATTTAGAGGTTTATAACTTGGTGGCAAATGAAGTTTTGGGGTCACTTAGAGATAGGGATTATAAGGTTTTTTAGCTTATAATTTGATTTTCATGAGTTTATTTATCCTTAGGTTTGATTTATATAATAGAGATATCTTTGGGTTTGGTCTAAACATAAAAGATTCATTGCTCGAGAAAAAAGTGAATTTTACTTTATTTTGGAAATCTAGCTAATACTTGAATTTTATTTAAATTGATTGAGTGGTGTTCTATATTCTAGTATTCTTGGGTGAATTCTTGTTTAATTACATGGCCAATCTCTTTTTCTCACTTAAATCTTGCCTTGTGAACTTTTAATCTTTAACTTGGAAATTGGGTTGATGTATTTTATGTGGTACTCTTTTAGCATTAATTAGTTATAGTATTTATCTTTACTTCTTATTTTGGCTGGTTGAACAATAGAACTTGGGTGGAGTAAGGGTAGGTAACGTACCATTCCTAAAGATCCTCAATACTTACCAACTATACTCTATACTATATTATAAGTATGCTTTCCCGATGTGTATATGAGTTAAATTGGTATTTTATTTTAAAACTTAGTTGAGCATTGGATTCATTTTCTACCCTATTAAAGCATAGTACTAGCACGAACCCTGCACAACAAAAAGGATTTGGGGGATAAGATCTTTGTGATGGATGGAGATGTTTAATTTCCTATCGATAGGGGCTTTACAATTTTTGATTTTAGATTTGTGGGTTTTTGATTTTAATGTTCATTAGGTTTAATTTGTATGATAGAGATATCTATGGATTAGGCTCAAGGATAGGAAGCTTATTACTTGAGAGAGAGTAGGTTTTTGCATTTGGGGCCCCATACCAATGCTTAAACTTTGATTTAATTGATTAGGTAATGGTTGATGCATGATTATCATTAGGGGGATTCACTTTAATTACATTGCTAATCTCATTTTCTTACTTATATCTTACTATTGTGATCTTCAAGACTCTATCTTGTGATTATGTTAATGTATTCATGTTGTGCTCATCGATAATTAGTCATAATGGATAATAGTTAGTGACTTTATTTCTCTATTTAGTTGGTTGAACAATGAAATAAGGGTGGAAGTAGGGATAGTTGAGGCAGTTCTTAAGGATTCTTTGATACTTTTCAATGCAACTCTATATTACATGATTGGTATACTTACCCAAATTTGTGTGTTATATGAGTTAATTTGGTATTTTAATTTAAAACTTGATTGAGCGTTGGATGTATTTCTCTATCATACAAGCAAACAAAAAGAAATATTAGAACTATAGGCAGTTGAAAAGATAATGAAGCATGTGTTAATAATTTTAGTTGCTCGTTCTACTTCATCTTTTGGAACTAGTGCCCAACCCAAGAAGCTCAAGAAGAAGAAGGACAAAACAATACAGAGGCCCAGTCTAAGAGGTCGAAGCTTGGTCGGTCCAAACCCAAGGGCAAGTGTTTCAAATGTGGCAAAAAGGGATATGGAAGAAAGATTATCCAAAATTTTTGCCCAAGTCCTCATCAGGATTTACTCTTTATTTAGAGTTAATATTGATGATTAGATTATCATGCACTTGGATTATTGATTTTGGAGTCACTGACCATATCTGTAACTCCTTATAAAAGTTCAGCAAGATAAGGAGACTCAATAGAAAAGAGTATGAACCTCGAGTGGACAATACAGCAAGAGTATGGGTGGAAGCAATAGGAGACTTGGAGCTCCTATTTGATTATAATAGTATTTTAGTCTTAAAAGATATTTTATGTATTTCTAGTTTTAAACAAAATTTAATTTTAGTTTGACAATTGATTAATCAAGGTTATTTTGTTTCTTTCTATTCTTGTATTTCAATTAGTAGAGATGGAAATATTATTTGTTCTAAACACATGTATGGAAATCTCTTTTATGTTTACCCTATAAGTTGTCAACTAAATAATACTAAAATCGAAACTAATAATCAGAAGAGAAATGTGAGACTAAAGACTCGTATTTATGGCAATTAAGATTAGAACACAAATTCTATTTGGATTTAGAGGTTAATCTAAGATGGGCATTAGGGCACTTTGAAATTAAAAAATTGGCATCAGTGTGAATATTATCTTATGGGTAAAATGACCAAAAGTTCATTTACAAAAAAGGCAGAAAGAGCCAAGAAAATACCTGATTTAGTTCATATTGATGTTTTTGGTCCTATATCTATATTAGCTAGTGGAGGGTATAAATATTTCATCACTTTTACAAATGATCATACCTGTTTTAATTTTGTTTACTTGATGAGGTGCAAGTCTGAATCCTTTGATAAATTCAAAAAGTTTAAGGCTGAAGTGAAGCGTCAAACAGGTAAACTAATTAAGAGGTCAAGATCAAATCGTGGTGAAAAGTACCTCCTTGGTAAATTCAAGGACTATCTGGTACATTAGGGAATAGTATCTCAATTAACTTTTTCCTAGGACTCTTCAGTAGAAGGAAATAGCTAAGAGAAGAAATAGAACTTTGATAGAGATGATCAGAATCATGATAAGTAATATAACTCTTTTTATTTCTTTTTAGGGATATACTCTGGAAATAGTAGTATATATTTTGAATTTGGTGCCTTCCAATCAATACCTAGGACACTTTATGAGACACAAACTAAACATAAGTCAAATCTAAATAAACTCAAGATATGGGTTGTCTAGTGTATGTACTGATTAAGGAAAGTAAGCTAGAGCAAGATCAGAATTATACTACTTTATAAGATATTCAAAACAAATAAAGGGTGGATACTTTTATTATTTCCAGGAGTATAAAGTACTTGTTAGTACTCATACTACGTATTTGGAAGATAAACAAAATGTGTCTACTAAGGTTTTAAGTAAAGCAGAATTAAAAAAAAAATTATTTAATGCTTCAACTTCGGATATACCAATTGAGGAACCTAAAGTGACACAACTAGATGTTCCTATACAGATCGAACTATGTCATAGTAGGAGGATATCTAGAGTTTCAAAAAAATAGACTAAAGAGGCTTTTGACATAGTCTCTAACCTCCAGGAACAGAATAAGATCCTACTAGATACAAAAAGACAATAGTTGAGGTAATGCAGAGAAATGGCAAGAGGCAATAGATATTGAGATTGAGTTTATGTATCTCAATTAGGTCAGGAATCTTATCACTGTACTTGAAATGATTAAACCCATTAGATATAAGTGGGTATACAAGAGAAGAGAGGTACAAATGAAAAATTAGAAACTTATAAAGCAAAGTTAGTAGCAAAAGATTAAAATCAGAAAAGATGTATTGATTATAAGGAGACTTTTTTACCAATAGCCATACTTAAGTTCATCTGCATACTCTTAGCTATATCATGTCACTATGACTATAAGATGTGGCAAATGGATATCAAGACAGCCTTTCGTAATGACTATCTTAGTGAAGACATCTACATAGCCTAGCCTGAAGCTTTTTTACTAAAAGCCAAGAGTACATAGTCACCAAGTTGAAAAAGTCTATTTATGGACTTATATAAGCATTATAGTATAGAACCTACATTTTGATAAGACTATAAAGTCTTATAGTTTCATAAAAAAAAAAATGGATGAACTATGTGTGTATAGGAAGATAGATGGGAATAATGTGTCATTTTTTACTTTATGTGGATAACATTCTACCCATTGGAATTGATATAGAGATATTGTCATCTATAAATATTTGGTTATCAAGTTAATTTATCATGAAATATATGGGAAGAGCTAGTAAGATTCTTGTGATAAAGCTTCTCAGAGATAGGAAGTAAAGAATGTTATTTCTATCCCAATTTTCTTATATTGACAAGATATTGGCTAACTTTAACATGAATTAATGCAAAAAGGATATTCATACCCTTTAGGATGGATTGACTTTTTTTTTCCAACTAGTGTCCTCAGACACATGAAGAAAAAGATAGAATGAGTAGAGTTCCCTATAATTCGACTATAGAAAGTCTTATGTACATTATGTTTTATACTAGGCTAGATATTTGCTTTATCGGAGGTATGATTAGTAGGTATCAATCAAACCCAAGAGAAGCTCATTAACAAGCTGTAAATCATATACTCAAGTACTTAAAAGGGATTATATGCTAGTCTATAGAGCTGATAAATTAGTTCCTACTGGTTACACTGACTCAAACTTCGAGGCATATAAAAATGAAGGAAAATCCCTTAGTGAATATATGTCTTCACTTAGTCTAAAGGAGATATTTTATGGAGAAGTATTAAGTAATCTTGTATTGTTGATTCTATCATGGAAATTGAGTATGTGGTAGCTTTAGAGACTTCTAAAGAAATAGTTTAGCTCCAAAAGTTCCTAACAGAAATTGGAGTGGTGCCACAAATAGACAAGCATATCATCATATATTGTGAAAATTCTAAAGTTATGCCATAATATAAAGAACAAATGAGTCATTGGAAGGACTAACACATTAAGAGGAAGTATCACCTAATTTGGGAGTTCATCTAGAAACGAGAAATAATAGTTGTTTAGATTTCCTCTACAAATAATCTGATAGATCCCTTTAACAAGCTTTTGACAAAAAAGGTATTTTGGAGAAACCTAGACGTTATAGGGGTAGGTACATACAGACTTTTATAGTCTCTTTCGTACAAGTGAGAGATTGTTAGAATGTATGGCTAAAATAGATTATGTATCTATATTTTGAATTATAATAAAATATTTTATTTATTAATTATTGTTTATTTACACATATTTGCATATCAAAGTCCAAGTATAACAAATTAATGACCTGTGTTGGGTCGTTCTTCACAATAAGGTATCGGTATCGATAAATAGAAAAAAAAGATAAGAGGCAATGTGTCCACCGCTATATATTTGATAGCTTCTCCTACAAAGAAACTGAAACCCCGGTTTAAACAAGAGGAGTACGCCAAGCTAATATGCCTTGGATGATCCACATCTCAAGGTCAGGCATTGATTAGCATGTTTTCCTTCCTATAGTTCAAGAGTTGTAGGAGAAAGAAAGGAGCTTCAGTTCGTATTGGAATCTTTCTTCTTTCTCAAGACCTTATCGAGTAAAGAAAGAAGTATAGAAATAAAAATGTTCATGTTTTACTGTTCAATTCACGACAAATATGGGATATTTGATATACAAAAAAAAAAAAAATATTGTTCTTGGTCTTTTGATGAAAATAGGCATTTCATCATGGTAAGATCATTATACTTTAGTTTATAATTGAGGAATGGTTTACCTTTAACTAGGAAGTAGTTCTCTCACACCATTAGTATAAATGTAATTGGAATATGTAGAACTAGACCTGTAGTAATGGTTTCTAATAAAGTACTATATTTAAAGAAACTAGACTATTATTGCTACAGCGTAGATGAGTACCTTAAGACTTGAATATAAGTTAGCAGTTTAGTTAAGCTAGGCTTATGCATTTTGATATATGATAGGCAAGGCATTTATGTGAGATCAATAACAATGTATGGTGAGTATGTGATTCTAGTTAATTAAGATGGACTAATACAATTAAGTTTCTATATTTCACTTAGTGAGTCAATTAAGATGGACTAATAATCTAAGTTCTTGAGAATTCTATTAGTATTGTATACTTTTGGGTAGCTCTTAGAGATAAGCAAGCGTATATTGGAAGTCATAGATTATCGGAATAGATGTCTAAGAATGGTAGATATTATTGAGAAAAGTGTCAGTACATTTTCCGTTCCTCAATGATGAGTATTACGTAGAGGTATTTTGATCATTGCATATGTAAGCCAAATACATTGCATTTGTAATATTATTCTTAGGGTTAATATTTTCATATAGTGATAAATAGAATATTTAAAATGATAAAATATAACTATTTTCTAGGAATTATTTTTTAATCATTTTAATAGTTACGAATAATATGTCTTTTGGTCCCAAAGTAGATCAAGTAACCTCAATAATTTTTTTACTATATAGGCTTACTAGATGAGATTACTATTGAAAGAATTATTCTAAGAGTCCAATAATTATTTATTTGGGGTAAGATAATATATTGTTCCAATTTAATTAAATTAGCTTATTAATTAATTGTCTTGAATAATTTTATATTGGGCCCAAGATGATCAATTAATTAATAAAAGAGCTTAATATAAGTTTTGAACTTATCACCCTGACCCACTAGAGAGTAAGAAAGATGGCAACCAAGGTTTTGGAACCCTAGGAAGTAGCCACAAATGAAAAGAAAAGAAATGTAGTTGTTGCATGCAATAGTGCAAATTCACGTAAGAACAGAACAATAGCTCTTCTTAAATGCCTCTATTGTTCTCTCTTTTATGCATAGCTCTCTTAAGTTTCTTTCAGTTAACAATTTTCATTCTAGATTCTATTATTACCGATAGATAGCCTGTATAAGTTTGAGAATACTCTGAAAGATTGAAAGCTAGCAATTCCGGTACGTGTTTAATGTGAAGGAGCATACGCTTGGTTAGTGTTCCCGTGGAACAAGTTTGTTACAAATTAAGAGGCTCCATTATACCCAACTCCGCTTCTAATAGTTTGTCCTACATACTATTGTTGGGAAATATGCCCTCTTAGACTAGGTTTCTAATATAAACATTGAATGTTTTAATAAAAGAATTTATTCTCAAAAATTGTTTATAAATTTACATTTTATTTGTGCATAATTACGTTTGGAAAAAACCTATTGTGTTTAATTAAGTGGTCCATGTGAATGGTGGTCATTTACAGAAAGGTATGGATTATGGGTTACTTAACACATAAACGTTTGTTTTTAACCAATTGATGAGAATGAGAATCTCATCTTGTCTAGGTTATTATGTTATGAATTCCAAATGGGGAATGGCTTACCTTTAGCTAGTGAGTAGTCCATTCACTTCATGACATAAGCGTATTTCGAATACGTAGAACAGGACCTATAGTAGTGGTTTCTTAAAGTACTACATGGTAGAAATCTAGACTACTACTGCTATAGCGTGGACTAATACTCTACGACTTGAGTATGAGTTGGTGGTCTGACGAAGTTGAGAGCATGTACTTTGATATGCTTTAGTTGAGGTTCTATCGTAGGACCAATATACTTGCATGTTAGGTATACGTGACTAGTTAGTTAAGACAAATTTGTACAAGATAGTTTTTTATACTATATCGCCCATTGTGGTTGTCTGAATGATCTAAATATCTAGGACCCCGGAAAACATGACTTGGATGTTTGCTTTAGGATAGCTTCCTTGGAAAGCATAAACAATCCAGGAAGCCGTGGATCATTGGACTAGAAGCCTAAGGATGGTAGATGTCATTTACAGAGGTGTTAGTACATTTCTTCCTCTCTAATGCACGACGATGCATAGAGAGGTATTTTAGTCATTTCACCTGTAGGTCAGAGACTTTGCTAACGCGGCATTGTCCTTGGGCTCAATATTTCCTTTTGGTGATATTAGGAAATATTTAAAATGCAAAATACAGCTATGTATATGACAATGGTATTTTGGTCATTTTAGTAGCCAAGACGATGTGTCTTTTGGTCCCTAATATAGACCGTAAGTCCTAATTATATACAGGGTAAGGAATTGGTCTTAAATTAAATTAAATAGAATTTATTTTATTTAAGTAGCATGATTTAATTGTTGGGCTAGAATAAAATAAAGGTCCACAGAAAAAGAGAATTAATTAAATTAGTTTGACGGGTTAATTAATTATTTAGGGCTTTGGCCCAGTTTGAATAATTAAATATTGACATGGGACTAAACTAATATAGTCTTGTTAATTGGACTAGTTTATTTGGGCTGGAAAATTAATTATTTACTGGGTCATTTATTTGATTCTAATTAGAATAATTAATTGGGTTCAAGAGGTTAAACTAAAAGTCCAATGGGCCAAATTAAAATTTTAGTTTAACCTAAGGTTTTATTTAGGTTAAACGGGAGAAAAAAAGATGTGCGTTGTTTTAAAAAAGATGTTTTATTGGTCAATATAGCCAATATCTTGTTAAATTGGACTAGTTTTCACCAAACGTAGGTTAGGCAGGCTATATATTTGAAGATCGAGAGGAAACTTAGCGTTCATATACATGCACAGACACAGTAGGAGGCTTGTAGGAATCGCACCAAAAGTTTCCACCAGTACACCTACTCTAGTTTTACATATTTCAGTCCAGCCAATTTTGAGAACAAGAAGAGGTAATAAAAAAAATTATTTTTTTTCCTTCACGCAGGAGAGCTGTGGTTTTTTTTTTTTTCTGTGGTTAGCCTGCAATTTCATCTTCAATAGGTATCAGAGCATAATGATTTTGTGCAAATATAGGAAGCACGTATGCTAGTTAATAAAATTGGACACATATATGTGATCAAACTATGACCTTTCACTGATTTTTTGGTATAGATAGGCTGCTTGTACACTTCTCGGATGGAGGTTTAGGTGACCATATAATCTGTTTTTTTTTTTTTCCCTTAGAAAATCATGTAAGCCCAATGTTAATGGGTATAGGCGGTTGATGGTTTTTATTTTAGGTTGAAATCAGAGAGCCAAGAAGAGGAAGATAGTTGCAGAAGAAAAAAAAACCAGAGAACTCATCTGCAAAAATTGCAACGAAAAAATGAAGAAGAGATGCACTGTTTGCCAAGCCAAGCCACCAGCATGGTTCTGTGCCTGGAGCCGCAGCAGCTCGGCTTAGCATGGCAACGGCTTGGTGGAATTACAATTTAATGCAAATTGCAATTCGTCCGAATCAATTGCACGCGGGTCGTCAAGCGGGTCAGCACGCAGGTCGCACTGGAGCGGGTTGAAGCGCGGGTTAGGATCTGGGATAGTCCATGAGGCGATTGTTCAGTGCGGCAGGTGTTGTGGACCGTAGTGCAGAAAGGCCACATTTTTGTGTGGCGGGTGCAGTGGACTAAGGAGAATTTTTTTTTTTTTCCTCTTGTAATTTTCTTGCATTTTCTTTTTTGTTTTGGGTTCCATACCAAGCAATGCTAATATTTTTGCAATAGTTAATATTCGTAGAATATTTTTGCATGAAAAATATTAGTAAGAGATTTTAGGATTAAATAAGACCATTAATTAATTAATTAACTGTTTAATTCTATTATTTGGGCACTTAGGTTTAAAAATAGAAAAGCATGAAAACGTTAACTATTTTCTAGCATGTTATTTATTTTTCAGTACCTATGTGCGTGTTTTCTCAAAGACCAAAGTCTTTGGGAATATTTTTAACAAGAAAACATTTTTTTCTACAAATTAAATGGTTATTTTAACTTGAATAAAAATTAATCCTTAGATGTTTTCTCAAAGGATTTAATCCTTGAAATAGAAAATACATTGAATTTAGATATTTTTGTAAGTTAAAAATAGAAAGCCATTTTTTTTTTTTTTTGCACAAGAAAAAATTATTTTGTCAAATAAACTTGAGACCAAAGTCTTTAGAAAGTTTTAATTGGAAATTTTTGAAACCATTAAGGTTTTAACTTAAATAAAATTAGTCCATGGAAAAATCTCTCAAAAGATATAAACCTTGACATAGAGATTTTAATGGATTTAGATATTTTATTTTTGAGTTAAGGAAAAACTTAATGGAAATTTTCAAAAGGATATTTTTTCAGAAAAATCCTTATTTTAAAAGACTAAGTGGGAGAGGGATTCCAACGACCCCCACGGCTTCCATCATGATCCTTATTAGAGATCATGGGTTCCCTTGCGTCACCCTGGGAGTGAACCTGTATAGGATAGAGATACCACAAGGATCTAGATCTAATAGAAGAATGTAGTTAATAACTCGGGACACGTACTATAATCGGGCAGCCCATGTTAAGGTTATAGTATGAGGTATGTCCATAGGAAATGAGAGAAAACGGCCATCCCCTCAATGGAGTTATCTTTTAGATCATTACCTAGAAGGAAAATTAATTTGTGGTAGTTAACACACTTAGCTTAGGAACCGTTAACCTTTACAAGAAGCTATGTCAGTTCTCCTAAGAGCCAAATAAATTATATTAAAGTAACTATTATCAGTTTTGATATAAGGATAAAGTGCACAAATTTATTTTGTTTTCACAAACAAAATCATTTCTTTTATTTCCATTTTTTCAGAAATGGTGGGAGGTTCTTTTAGTCATTTGGCCTTTATTCTCCGCGAGAATAAGCTAACGGGTCCAAACTATGTGGACTGGAAGAGGAACCTGGACATAATACTCATAGTTGAAGAGTAGAAGTATGTCATTTATAAAACCTGCCCTGTTATCGGGGAAGGTTCCACCGCCGAAGAGCGAGAAGCTGAGAAGACGTGGAAGAAAGCTGACGAAATGGCATGCTGCTATATGTTAGCCTCTATGTCTATTGTACTCCAGTCAAAACACAAGCACATGGCTTTTGCGCATGATATTAGTCAGTCACTAGCCACTATGTTCGCGGACAAGAGCCGGCCCGCAAGGCAGGAGGCTATTCGAACTATAATTAACACTAAGATGACTGAGGGAGCATCAGTGAAAAGCACATGCTCAAAATGATTGCTACTTTCGAGGAAGCAAAAATCTTAGGGGCTGTCATTAACCCCGAGAACCAAGTGGACATGGTTCTCGAGTCTCTACCGGGTTCCTTTATTCAGTTCAAATTGAATTACAACATGAACAAGTTAAACATGAGTTTAACTGAGTTGATGAAAGAACTCCAAATGGTGGAGAAGGTCATGAAGCCTCAGTCAAAGGCTATGATTGCTAAGGCTTCTTCCTCTAGAATTGGGCCCATGCCCAGAAAGTTCAAAAGGAAGAAAAGAAACGTAGTGGCCCAGCCCAAGACCCAGCCTAAAGATAAACCCAAGGGCAAGTGCTTCAAATGTGGAAAGAAGGAACACTGAAAAAATGAGTGTCCAGATCTTCAAGCCAAGAAAAATCCCACAGTGTAATGTTTATATCTAGAGTCTATATCAATGGTTGGATTAACTTCCACTTGGATTGTTGATTCAGGGGCCACTGATCATATCTGTAACTCCTTGCAGGGATTTAAAAAGATTAGAAGACTCAAGAAGGGCAAACATGGGCTACGAGTAGGAAATAGAGCACAAGCTTGGGCCCTTGTAGTGGGAGAGTTGGATCTTATTTTTTATTGTAATAGAATAGTGGTTTTAAAAGATATTTTATATGTACTTAGATTTTGACAGAATTTGATTTTAATTGTGAAACTAATAAATTAAGGATATTCTTTATCTTTCCATTCTGGTATTTCTATCAGTAGAGATGGAGAAATTTTATGTACTAGGCACATGTATGGAAATCTATTTTTCTTAAACCTTATTAACAATCAATTAAATAATGCTTAATCTAAACTTTTAACTAGGAAGAGAAAGATCAATGTCAATGACACATATCTTTGGCATCTGAGGTTGGGTCATATCAACTCAACTAGGATTCAAAAGTTGATCCATGATAGGCCTTTGGGCTCATTGAAATTGAAAAATTGGCCTCAGTGTGAATCTTGCCTAATGGGAAAGATGACCAAAAGGTCATTTATCCGAAAGGTGGACAGAGCCAATAAGATATTAAGTCTTGTTCACACTGATGTGTGTAGTCCCTTGTCTACACCAGCTAGAGGGGGTTTGAATACTTCATCACTTTCATGGATAATTGTACAAGATTTGGTTATATTTACCTTATGAGACACAAGTCTGACTCCTTTGACAAGTTTAAGGAGTTTAAGGCTGAAGTGGAGCGTGGGACAGGTAAATTGATCAAGACTTTACGATCGGATCGTGGTGAAAAGTACTTTCTTGGTGAATTCAAGGACTATATAGTACATCATGGGATGATGGAAATGGTCCGAAGCATGATATCTCATGCTACTCTTCCAGTGTCCTTTTAGGGATATGCCCTGGAAACAGCGACATACATTCTGAACTTGGTGCCTTCCAAGTTAGTACCTAGGACTCCCTATGATATGTAGACTGGGCGTAAGTTAAGTCTGAATCATTTCAGGATATGGGGTTGTCCAGCTTATGTACTGGTCAAGGGAGACAAGTTGGAACCAAGATCACAATTATGCAATTTAGTTGGGTATCCAAAAGGAGCAAAGGGTGATTACTTTTATCATCCTAAGGAGCAGAAAGTACTGATTAGTACTAATGCTAGATACTTAGAGGATGATCAAAGTACTTCCACTAAAGGTTCAACTAGGTTAGAACTTGAGGAGAAGTTATCTTCGGTATCAACTTCTTCTGACCCTATTATGGAACAATAAGAGGCACAGCCTCAAGAGCCTATACAAATGGAGCCTCGTCGTAGTGGGAGAGTGTCTAGGGTTCTAGAGAGATGGACTAGAGGCTATTACTGATGCCAATGCAAATCTTTGGCATAAAGTAATGAAAGCCGAAATTAAATCTATGTACTGCAATCAGGTTTGGGATCTTGTAGCTTCACCTGAAGGGATAAAACCCATTGGGTGTAAGTGGATATACAAGAGGAAGAGGAGAGTGGATGGGACGGTGGAAACCTTCAAAGCTAGGCTTGTGGTGAAAAGGTATACTCAGAAAGGGGGAATCGATTATAAGGAAACATTTTCTCCGATAGCCATGCTTAAGTCCATCCGTATCCTCTTTGACATCGTATGTCACTATGACTATGAGATATGGCAAATGGATGTCAAGACGGCATTCTTAAATAGCCATCTTAGCAAAGACATCTATATATCCCAACCAGAAGGCTTTATTGCTAAAGGCTAAGAACATATAGTTTGCAAGCTTAAAAAGTCCATTTATGGACTTAAGCAGGCATCGAGAGCATGGAACATTCGTTTTGACAAGACTGTAAAGTCTTACAGTTTTATTCAAAATTAGGATGAACCATGCGTGTATAAGAAACTTAAAGGCATTAATGTGGTTTTTCTTGTCTTGTATGTGGATGACATTCTGCTCATTGGAAATGATGTAGGGTCATTGTCATCTACAAAGGTTTGGCTTTCTAGTCAATTCACTATGAAGGACTTGGTAGAAGCCAATTATATTCTCGAGATTAAGCTTCTTAGAAATAGGAAGCAGAGAATGTTAGGATTATCCCAAGTGACATACATTGATAAGATGCTGGCCAAGTATAGCATGGACTCATGCAAGTGAGCTCTAATTCCTTGCAGACATGGGTTGTCTTTTTGTTCAATGGACTGTCCTAAGTCTCAAAAAGGAAAAGATAGAATGAGCAGGATTCCCTATGCTTTGGTTGTGGGAAATCTCATGTATGCCATGCTATGTACTAGGCCAGATATCTGCTTTGTCGTAGACTTGGTTAGCAAATATCTGTTAAACCCTGGGGAGATTCATTGGCAAGCTGTAAAGCATATTCTCAAGTACTTCATGGGAATGAGAGATTATATGCTGGTTTACAAGGCTGATGACTTGGTTTCTATAGGATACACAGACTCAGACTTCTAGGCAGATAAGAATGAGAGAAAATTCACTAGTGGATATGTTTTTACCTTATCTGGAGGAGTCATTTCATGAAAGAGTATCAAGTAATCTTACATTGCTGACTCAACCGTAGAAGCTGAGTGTGTGGTAACTTCGGAAGCATCCAAGGAAGCAGTCTGACTCCGGAAGTTCTTTTCAGAACTTGGAGTTATGCCTCACATAGACTGGTTAATTGTGATGGATTGCGATAACACTGGAGTAGTATCGCAATCCAAAGAACCCAGGAACCACAAGAAAGGGAAGCACATCGAGAGGAAGTACCACCTGATCCCGGATTTCATCTAGAGACGGAAAATCGTGGTGGAACAAATTATCTTAGAGAACAATCTAACAGATCCATTCACCAAGTCTTTGGCTGAGAGAGTCTTCAAGAGACACTTAGACGCTATAGAAGTGGGCACCTACGGACTTACTTAGTCTTAGAGTGCAAGTGGGAGATTATTGGGAAATATGCCCTCTTAGACTAGGTTTTTAATGTAAACATTGAATGTTTTAATAAAAGAATTTATTCTCAAAAATTGTTTGTGAATTTACATTTTATTTGTGCACAATTACATTTGGAAAAGACCCATTGTGTTTAAGTAAGTGGTCCATGTGAATGGTGATCTTTCACAGTAAGGTATGGATTACGGGTTACTTAACACATAAACGTGTTGGGTATCTCATGCATATCATATATAGTGTAGCAAAAAAATAAAATAAGATACCATCCCAAAATCCGTATATATATGGAAAACAAGACATAAAAAGAACAAAGGTAACAACTTTTTACCTTTCTTTGATCGTGTGAAGAACAAAAATTTTCTTTTTCAAGTCGAGGCGCGATCCAGCAATCCTCTTGATCAAACACCATAAGAGTTGAATATCCAACCACTATAATCACAGTGTGTGATTATCTCTAACAGAAATCCACATGGAGGATCATACTCAAGCACCAAGATGTTTATGTGCTAGCATGAACAAGATGGTGGCTAGGGTTTTTTTAGTTGCTCAAGAACCACGAGAGAGAGAAAGAGAAAAGGATTTTTGGAAGCTATTTCATGTGTCTAACACCTTAGGAATTTCGCGCATATCCTATATGTCACGAAAATATTACCAAAAACTGAGAATTCTAAAATAATTAGAATTCTCTAATTGTAATTGAAAACATCAAGTTTTCACGATTATAATTTAGCCCATAAATTATAACTAATTATAATTTGGCCATAACAACTTTTCTTTCTCGCGATTTACCCTACTATGTTATTAAATAACATCTTGAGTATATAATCCTCTATTATGTATGACCTATTAGGTTTCCCAGTCAATTGGAAGTGAATATAAATTAATCCAAACGTCTTTGAGATTAATAATCTATAATTAATTAGAATTAATCATGTTGATTCTAATCAGGATTGGTTTATTAATTCATCAATTAATAAACCCATATTCCCAGATCATGAGCGGTATCTAGCAACACATCATGATCACCTAAGAGTCCAGGAAATCAAGTTACTTGGCATGAACCCTTCAATAATAAACTACAGTGCAATTAACTCCTTTCTCCATACAATATCTCATTCGATTTGAAGTACGAAATTAGTGCCAACTTCCTCTAGAGTATATTAATTCTGGCCCGAATATAATAGTACTTGTACCAGGAACCCACTACTCTAGATGTATATCAATTAAAACTATCTTCAATACACAGTCGCCTTGGCCAAGGACTTCTCGAGTAGTAATTCCTACAAGTGGTCGTGAGATATTCGCCCCTATTATTAGAAGTGGTGAATCCTTTATTGACCCTCTGAACTACTTTCATTTACCTCACAATGTATCCAATATCCATCCCATAGGCGGCCTTCGATCTGGCTCTAGAGATTGGAATCAAAGCACAATGCTCAGCAAACAAAGTACCTTGGAGATCTCAAGTCTAAGGATACTTGCACATTTGCTATATTGAAATTATATCACTGGCACTAAATAGTTATCCATGTGATTATCTCAAAGCTAGGTCATCCACTGAATTTGTTTCATTAACAAGCATCCATATGTTAACTTTGAGTATCTCAATACTCATGGATATGAAAACCATCACCTGATCAAATCAGGAAGTCTAACATATGCTAGTCTTAACGCATTAATGATATCATGTCTCATTAATACTACGACTAGGACTATTTAAGTACTAACACTATACAGTGTAGTATGAATCTCATATCATGATCTCTATCATTATTTCCATAACACAGTGTTGTACTAGGGACTTTATCTAATAATTATTTTACACAAAAGTAAACAAAAGAAACTGCAAGATAAATAATGCATTTTTATTAAAATAAAATGTGTCATATATAATGTACAAGTTCTTGCCTCTAGGGCATAATACTAACAAAACATTTATTCTTAACTAATTGATGAGAATGAGAATCTCATAATGTCTAGGTTATTATGTTATGAATTCTAAATGGGGAATGGCTTACCTTTAGCTAGTGAGTAGCCCACTCACTTCATGATATAAGCGTATTTCGAATACGTAGAACAGGACTTGTAGTAGTAGTTTCTTAAAGTACTCTATGGTAGAAACATAGACTACTACTACTATAGCATGGACTAATACTCTACGACTTAAGTATAAGTTGGTGGTCTAATGAAGTTGGAAGCATGTACTTTGATATACTTTAGTTGAGGTTCTATCGTAGGACCAATATACTTGCATGTTAGGTATATGTGACTAGTTAGTTAAGACAAACTTGTACAAGATAGTTTTTATACTATATCGCCCCTTGTGATTGTCTGAATGATCTAAATATCCAGGATCCTGGGAAACATGACTTGGATGTTTGCTTTAGGATAGCTCCCTTGGAAAGCAGAAACAATCCAGGAAGTCGTGGATCATTGAACTAGAAGCCTAAGGATGGTAGATGTCATTTAGAGAGGTGTTAGTACATTTCTTCCTTTCTAATATACGGTGATGTATAGAGGAATATTTTAGTCATTTCACTTGTAAGTCGGAGACTTTGCTAACGCGGCATTGTCCTTGGGGTAAATATTTCCTTATAGTGATATGATAAAATATTTAAAATGCAAAATATAGCTATTTATATGGTAAATATATTTTGGTCATTTTAGTGGCCAATGCGGTGTGTCTTTTGGTCCCCAGTATATACCGTAAGTCCTAATTATTTACAGGCTAAGGAATTGGTCTTAAATTAAATTAAATAAAATTTATTTTATTTAAGTAGCTTGATTTAATTATTGTGCTAGAATAAAATAAAGGTCCACAGAGAGAAAGAATTTATTAAATTAGTTTGGTGAGTTAATTAATTATTCAAGGCATTGACCCAGTTTGAATAATTAAATATTGACATGGGACTAAACTAATATAGTCCTGTTAATTGGACAAGTTTATTTGGGCTGAAAAATTAATTATTTATTGGGCCATTTATTTGGTTCTGATTAGAATAATTAATTGGGTTCAAGAGGTTAAACTAAGAGTCCAATGGGCTAAATTAAAAATCCAGTTTAACCTAAAGTTTTATTTAGGTTAAACTAGAGGAAAAAGATGTATATTGTTTTATTCTTCCTCTCTGAGAAAGGAAAAAAGATGGCCTCTTTTCTCTCTGGAATAATTCATTAGTCTTGTGAATTTTCACCAAACGTGGGTTAGGCAGGCCATATATTGAAAGATTGAGAGGAAACTTGGCATTCATATACATGCATTGACGCAGTAGGAGGCTTGTAGGAATTGCACCAGAGGTTTCCACTAGTGCACCTACTCCAGTTCTGCATATTCTAGTCCAGCCAATTTTAAGAACAAGAAGAGGTAATAAATTTTTTTTTTTTTTTTTTTTGTTCTTTGGCTTTTTTTTTTTTTTTTTTTTTTGCTGTGTTTGGCTTGCAATTTCATCTTCAACTATAAAAGTAAGTACCTAGATTATTATTGAGAAATTAATTTTTAAAACCTAACTTCTGCTGCTTTTTTAGTTTCTCGCGATTCTTCACATTTGATATGAAGCTTGAGATGGCCCTTCTAGAAGGCAACTCTTTAGGTAGGTCGAAGGGCATGATGTCTACATAATCCTCCAGCGTCGTTGCCATGACATTTGGTAACTCTTGGTAAATATTTATCTTGACTTCCACTAATGTATCTAGAAATGTCATTCCGCCTTATCGTAAACTATCTTTAAGTTGTATAGCCGACAACCACACTTTTCCCTTATTGAAACTATCAGATTGATTAACAAAAGTATCTATCACAAAAATGGGGCTTGTCTTATCATATACAATGATCTCACCCAAGTGAGGCATTATAGTAACTTTAGAAAAAGAAGAAAGTCTATCTCAACAAATTACATCAAAGTCATTAAATGGAACAATCGTAAAGTTGCATTTACCTTCCTATGAATCGACAATAGGGAACACATTAGTTATACCCATAATAGATCTAGCTTCGGAGTTAACTTCCTTTTTCGCAAGGGACTTTCTACTAACTCAAGTTTTAACTTGGGTACCATATTTTTTGACACAAAATTATTAGTATAAAAAACTTGGGACTTGATTTATAAAGGCATTAATATACATCAGTTCGTGTTATGTTAGAGGAACGACCCGTACAGTGAGTGCATTCAACAACTAAAGTGGGTTAATATGAACTTTAGAACTTGCACTCAAAACATCATAACTAGTCTCACTAGTACTAGTACTTCCCTTTATGACCACCAATGTATTAGCCATCTCCTCATGCTTTAGACAATTTTGTGTAATAGGGGGGCATATGCAAATTAAGTAGCCCGAACCAGAGTTCTTGTTGAACTACTCACTTTTGGACGTTCTCTCACCAGCATGGGGTTTTTGTCTTTTTTTTAATTTCTTATTCTTGGCCTTAGCATGATCCTTTTATGAGCATTTTCCTTGTCTATTCAGACATTAGCAGCTACAGAAGCCTTGAAATCTACCAAAGAGTCAACTGCAACGATAGCCTAGGCAACGTTCTTCACATCCTGCAGTCTTATCTCTATCTGTACCTAAGGCTAAAGTCCTACCATAAAATTAAACAACTTGTCCTCCTTAGACATTCTAGTTATGTCAACAAAAAGGCACTAAACTCTTAGACATAATGATGACTAGTATTTTAGTGCTCCAACTTTCACAAAGACTCACGAGCAAGCCAAGAGGTATTAGTGGGAAGGAACTATTTCCTCAATTCATCTTTTAGGCTATCCCGCATCTTAATTTTAGGCTTTTCCGAGTAGGCTTCTGAAACATTGGTCCTCCTCCATAGTTTTGCATCACTTGACATGTGTGTACTCATTATAGATACATTCTCTTCATTTGGAATATAGATAGCTTTGAAGTACTGTTCTATATTTTGGATGAAGCTTTTAAGTTCCTTCATACTTTGAGCACTGCCAAATAGAGTAGGCTCTGGGATTGTAATTTTCTGCACCATGGGGCCATTGCTAGCACTAGTTATGCTACCACTTTGTTTAGGGCCACTATTTATTGTCAACTATTTGAGGGGGAAAAAAAGCATCACCAACCCCGAACCAACCAGGCTCTGATAACAAAAATTGTCATAGGGTTAATGCAAACCTGCAATAACTCGATGCACCAACACTTGCCAATAAGACTAGTTAGCTTTTACTAATATTTGTTTAAGTGAACTCACAAAGGAACAAGTATAAAATGAAACTAGCAACAACACATGAAGTATATAGGCAATAGCCCAACATTGCATTCACTATATAGCATACAAGGAAATAATTGCAAGTATACAATACTAGTAGACTAGTTCCATACTCACTTAGTCTAGTTAAGCTCAAAATACAAGTATTTATAGACAAAGGGATGAGTTGTTACATCCCAACCAACATCGCCACTATCTCATTAACCCATAACTGGAAGTGTAGCATTGCTTAGGTGCCAGGTTGGTAATTGTAACACCCTATCTACATTCGTAACCCTAAGTGGGTTGAGAATGTCATCTCATCCAAGAGATAAAGGGTCTTTATAACAAAAGAATAAATAAAAACTCAAAATGTAAAAGAAAGACTAGCTAAAACTTTTTACAATAGTTCAAAAACTTATACAAAGTCTCCAATAAAATAAATATCCATCAAAGAAGAATTTCAAAAATCTAAACATAATGCATATTAAAGCAAAAGATCTCAAATGAAACTCGCAACCATGGTAGTATTTGAAATTCCTTGAAAATCATAGTTAAATGAGTATGAGATATAAATGTCAGTAAGCCTAGTGTGTGCTTATTTCTAAATAAAGTACACTTATGATGTATAAAGAGTAAAATTCTAGAAAGAACTAAGTGAATAAATCATGCCATCAACAAAATCATTAACTTATATCTTGAGAGATGCACACAAGTGCTTGTGAAGTTGATGTGAGTAGGGAAGCACCAATTTTTAGCTCCAAAAATGAAACCACAAGCTCAAGGATTTTTTCACTCAGAGCATGCACAAAAACAAGAGATTTAGATAAAGAATGTTCAATTAGAAACAAGTACAACTCTATCCCTTGATACCCATGAAATTAACCCTTCAAAGATGTGGTTTTCTAGGCTTCAAACAACTTAATGAAGGCTTTAATTTATGGCATAGATCTAGTAAAACAAGAACCTATAGTTGGTCAACCAACTTTCTACCAAATTCACAAAAACAAGAACACTAGATACAAAAGTAACTAATACTTTTGAGATGTGGTGAATCTAACCTATTTCAAAGACACATTAACACCTATTCTAACAAGAGATTAGAACTCTAAGAATAGAAATTTGATAGCACTCTTACTTAAAACTAACAAGAACACTAGGGAACTTTGCATCTAGGATTAGAGAAGAAGTTTAGATTATCCCTTGAAGTTTAAAGACTAGATTAAATATGGGATTAATTTTTTTGATTTGGTCTCGATGGTTATGGGAATCCCCAAGAGGATTACCCTCAAATTTCTCTTAAGAAAACTATATTTAGAACCATGGTTTTCTATCTCTGCAAGTTTCAAAAGTTATTTTTTACATTGGCATAAGAGAGCATTTATACTAGGCAAATTCTAGATAAAAGATGGCCTGAGAAATTTGTTTTTGGCCAATAAAAACAAAGCACAGAAAGTAAAGCTGACTAGAGGTTCACAAGATAGGTAGCGCTGCTTAGGTCATGTTAAGTAGCGCCACTCATTTGCGGCCTTCTTAAAATTTTACCTTGAATGGCACCGCTTGGAATGATATAGGTAGCGCAGTTGTCCCTTAGAAGTTCTATAGTAATGGCCCCCTCAGCTTGGGTGATACCATTTAGCTTGATATAGGCATCACCGCATAGTTTCATAAATGCAGCATCAAATTTTGAACTCCTTTTAGCCCTTCTTTCACCAACCATTTCTTCACAAATCTCTTGGCTCTTGGCTTGTTGGATTTATTAGCCTAGAATAAAATCTCTTAAACATAGATTCTACCGAAAGAGCCGTGAAATATGACTTAGTCCTCTTTCTCCCTTATTTGAATTGGCCTTTATGCCTAAGACAATATCTATTATATTCTTCTTCTTTGAAATGATTCATCCTTGAATCAATACCAACAAAATAATTCAAACAAGAACATTATTGTGGAAGTAAAATGTTATGTCTTTGCTATTCACCAGTCTCTTTGTCTTTTCTTTTCACTTTCCACACTCTCTTTCATTTCTACCTCTACTTTCTTTCCTTTTATCTCTTTTTTTGCTTTTCTCTCTTTACCACCCACATACTCATTTTGACTCTCATTTCTTTTGATTTCATATGTTTTTGGAGCTCTATTCTCTTCCCCTTCTCTTTTACTTCTTCCTCACTTGCAAATCTCTCATTTTCCTCTTCAGTTTTTTTATTTCTCTCTTTGATTCTTCTTTCTCATGTTTTTTGCTCTTTTGTTCTCCTTTCTCTAATTGCTTCCCCTCTTATTTTTCTCTCTCATGATTTTGTTTCTCTAGCTCCCCTTTTGCTCTCTCATCCTCCTCTTTTCTCTCATTCTCTTTTGCCTCTTTCCCACCCCCCCCCTCTTTTCTCTCTTCCTTTCTTCTTACCATATCTTCTCTCATTCTTATCTTTTGCCTCTCATTTTCGTTTCTCATAATCTTTTCTTTTTCTCTCAAAATATTTTGATATATTATAGCCTCACTAGAGGATAAGGGAAATAGAGTGATTTTATTTCTGTCATTTTTCAAATAATAAGTATTTTTCTTCCTTTTGTGGACTATTTTTTTTTATCAAATATCTATGGTCTCTCCAATAAGATATGCTCCCACATGCATAAGAAATATGTCACAAATCACTTCATCCTTGTACTTTCCAATGTTAAATATAATCTCGGCATGTTTATTCACTTTTACTTTAGCACGATTATTCAACTATTGAAGTAATGTAAAGTGTAGGGTTTTTCAAGATTTTTATTCTTAATTCCTCTACCAATATAGTACTAATCACATTTTTAAAACTTCTCTCTTAATAATGATACTGTATAGTTTTTGCTTGATAAGGTACCTTGAAAGGAAAATATTTTTCCTTTGCAAATCTTCTCCTTCTTCTACTCTCTCACAAGTAATCTCAAACTTTCTAGCCATTCCAATTAATAAACAGGTTGGTTCAATCACAATCCCCTTTTACTTCCTATTTCTTCTTCCTCAAACTCACAATTCAAAAACTCACTATAGTTTTCCCCTCCAGATGAGATGTTATCTCGGTTATTTATAACACCATCTTTTTATTTGGATACTCTTAGAAGGAATGTCCATAACCTAGACATTTGTAACACCTGATATCCCTATATCTTTATGATCCCAACAAGATTTTTCCTTTATCCTTTCTTCTTTCTTCTCTAGATTTGGTGTCTTCCTGCAAAGTTGGACTAGATGGCTTATTCACACTAATTTCACCTTGTTACATTTTCTTATACACTATTTCTAGCCAACTCTTCTTCTTCTTTTTTTATTTTAGAGCTTCCTTCTCCAATTCATGTTTTGGACTTATTTGCTCCTCAACAACTTCAACACCATCATGCATAATTTTTTCTTGCTCATTTTCCTCCAACAATCTTAATGGATGTGATTTGTCCTTTAGAAAGAATAGTATATTTGAAAACTCCTTCATTGCCCTATTTATCAGGGTCAATTGATCCATATCAACTTCTCCATCATCATCAAGCTCCTCATCTTTTTCTAGTTCTAGTGATTTCTTTTACTTAACCTTTTCTTTTTGAAGTTCTACATGCCCATGGTCTCTACATTGGATTTGAATCTTTCCCTTCTCCTCTTTTTTCACTTTTTTGCAACATATTTTCTCATTCTTCTCTTTTTCTTGTTTATCTTTTTCTTCAAGTGTCACCGTTTATTATTTATCAAGATACTCTATCACACTTCTAAGGGCTTTACTCATTTTCTCAAATTCAAGATCAAATTTGTGATACAACTTAGAACATCGAATGGCAATACGTCCATAGCCCTATAATCTTTACAAGTGATCTTTCCACTACTCCTTTGCTCTTTTTACTTATATAACTTTGAGTACTCTCTCATCTACACAATCTAGGGCACTCACTTGATGTATGACCATACCTCAATTAATGTGAGCACTCATAATCAAGTCTTTTTTGCATCCCTTTATTTGATAATTGTTGTGCTCCTCTCCTATACACTACCTTATCCAATTCATTTTCATCAAACTTAAAGTATCCTCCCCCACTAGAACTCGACTTCTCATTATAATCATTCATTTTCCCACGAATCCTTTTAGGACTAAAGCTATCATATTATTTTTCATTCCCCCAATAATCTTCTTCATATCCACCTACCTTCTTTCACTTGTGCTTGGCCCTTTATCACAGACTTACCTCTTACCTTGTACTTTCTTAGAATATTGATTCCAACTAGCCGTGATGTATTCCTCCCTAAGATGGACCTACAAAATTTGAATAGAAAACATAAGATATGTTCCTTACCTCACTCCCTCACATGTTTAGCAATTAACTTTGAAAGTCATTCTTCACTCGTGTTTGTACTCTTCTTGACTTTTATCACAATGGGCTTACATTTTTATCATTTACCAAACTCTTTCTTTTCTTAATTCAAGTGCTTCCTAACTCTCCCTAACTTAAAGTTTTTAAGTCTACTAGTTTAGTTAACCAAATCCAAAGAGATAAGAAGAAAGCATTTCTAGAGATAATTTGTTAAACACTTGGTAGGCAACAAGGGTTTAACACAATTGAATACGAATTCAAGTAAAGAGTTGCTATTTAAACTTAATATTTTCAAGAAAGAAATATAGCAACAACCACTACATAAAGCACCACTGGGAATCAACTAGACAAGTTAGTAAGAGGTAGTATTAAAGATAGATACCACTAGGAATCAAGTACACTAACTAATGAAAGATAGAGTTAAAAAAATTATCAATGTTCTCCCAATCCTCAAATATCACAAGAAGTTCAAATTCCAAAACTACAACCTACCAATCACAAGAACTATAAAATAAAAGTTTATTAAAAGTGAAAGATGCAACTTAATATCTCATACAAATAATTATAAGGTCACTTGTGCATTTAATCAAACCTTGGTAAACAACTATGAATGTTCATGAAATCAAGATGTTCCTAGTAAGTGATGCTTCCACAAACTCAAGGAAATAACTTATGAGAATCAATCCTTCATTCTAGGCCCAAAAAAAAAAAAGAAAAGAAAACACAAATATTTTCAAATTTCATAAAAGAAAATTAATATAAATTAAGGTAGCAACTATTGTTTCCAAACTAAAGTGAAGTTCAAAGAGAACAAAGTCTCTTATAGCATCAAGAAAGATCTGCCCAACCAAGAACATTCTTCTAAGTAAAGAAACAAAAATATTTCATGGACGAAAACTTTGGAAGTCTTATAAAAGCAAGTTCAAGTATAAGATGTTTCATCAAACACCTTTGTGCACAACTTGACTGTAAACTTTGTTCAATTTTAACCTTGTTTTAAATTTACAATAAAAGAAATCCTTTTGCCAAATGATTCCTAAATAGTACAACAATTGCACACTAAATCCAAGGCAAAAGTTGAAGCCTTAACATTCAAAAAGTGCAATGAAGAAAGCTACAAAAATCTAAAAATTTTCAGAAACAACTCCACAAATTCAACATTTCTTTAGCTTTAATTCAACAAATTCTTTTGCTAAAAGGTTCCTCAAATATCAAACCAACATGTAGGCTCAATTTCATATCAAATCTATGGCAAAAGTTGAAGCCTTTGGCATTCAAAATTTGCAAGGAAAATAGCCATGAAAATCTAGAAAATTTCAAAAAGATTCTTGAATAGATTTTGTACTTTTTACAAGAAAAGTTATCTTGATTGGAAATCAAACAAAGCTAGCTCTGATACCAGTTTGATACAGCAGAGGAGCACCAATTTCTAGCTCCAAAAGTGCAACCACAAACACAAGTATTAAATCATCCAAAGCATGCTCAAAAGTAAGGGATTTTTATCTAGAATGCTCAACAAGAAACAAGCACAACTCTATCCCTTGATATCCATGAAATTAACCCTTCAAATATGTGATTTTCTAGGCTTCAAACAACACATTGAAGGCTTAAATTCGTGGCTTAGATCTAGCAAAACAAGAACCTAGAGTTGTCCAACTCTTTACAAAATTCATAAAAACAAGGACACTAGATGCAAAAGCCACTAACACCTTTGAGATGAGTGAATTTAACCTACTTTAAAAGCACCTTAACATCCTAATCTAACAAGAGTTTAGAATCCTAAAGATAGAAATTTGAAGGCACCCTCACTTATACCTAACAAGAATACTAGTAAACTTAGCACTTAAGATTAAAAAAGAAAGTTAGATTATCTCTTGAAATTTAAAGACTATATTAAAGGTAGGACTAAATCCTTTGATTTAATCTTGATAGTTATGAGAATCACCTAAAAGGATCACCCTTAATTATCTCCTAAGAGAACTTGGTTTGCAACCACAATTTTCTATTCCCACAAGTTTTAAAATTATTCTTTACAGGAGCATAAGAAAGTGTTTATGCTTGGCTAACCCTAGACAATAGATGACCTAAGAAATGTATTTTTTTTCTAATAAAAATAAAGCACAAAAATAAAATCGACTAGATGTTCGCAGGATAGGCAGTGCTGCTTAGATCATGTTAAGTATTGTTGTTTGCTTGTAGCCTTTTTTAGCTTTTACCTTGAATGGAACCATTCAAAATGACATAGATGAAATTTTTATCTATAAGAAGCTCTACAATAACAGCCCTCTCAGTTTTAATGGTGTCGTTCAGTTTGATGTAGGCAGCATCACTTAGTTTTTTAAAATGTAGCATCAAGTTTTCCTTTGCATTCTTGCACTATATTGCCTTCTTTGATATTTACTTAGCTCTTTATGTGCATTTGTAGATTCCATTAGTTCTTCTTGATGCTTCCTCGAAGTGCATTCCTTCATTTGACCCTTTAGCCTTCAATCTTTGGTTATATGTTGTCTTGATTTTTCATAAGGATTGTTGTCTTCTTTAGACTCCTTTTAACCCTTCTTTCATTAACCATTTCTTTATAATCCTCTTATCTCTTGGCTTTTAGCTACGTTGGCTTGGAAAATTACTTGAAACCACTTGAACATAGAATCCACCCAAGGAAGCATGAGATGTGAATTAGTCTTCTCTCCCCTTTCTATGAATTAACTTTTATGCCCAAGACGATTCTTATCTGAAGTGAAATGAACTGTGTAACAACCCACTACATATGTAGCCCAAACGGGTTGTGGATATCGCCCTATCCTTCGAACTAGAGGTCATTATAATGCAATTAGAAAACAAATGAATAGATGAATAAATCTCCAAAACTTAGATCTAGAATTAAAACTTTAAATAGAGCTATTACGATCCTGACATAGACTAAAGCCACTAAAGTAAAAATTTCCAATCATCTAAGTAAAAGTTAATAATAAATATTGTATTAAGACTATCACTATTACAAAAGATAATTCAAACTCCATAGTCTTAATAAGCACATATTACTCTAAAAGCATGGTTAGAAAATCGTGTGAGATTAAAATAGTCTCAGTAAATACTAAAGTGTGATTTGTGACAATTATAAGGTATGTCATGATGCTTCTGTAGAATCATTTTGAATGGATATGAATAAATTCCAAATGCATTCATGCATTTTTAAATAAATATTATTTATGGGAAAAAATCTGATAAAGGATAATTCATTTATAGTGCTAAAATAATTTTTGTTAGGTAAATTATTCACAATACAATCTTAGAACGTTATCATTATTTTTATTGAGCTTTAAAATATAACTTTAGCTAAAATATCAAGACACATTATATAACTAATTCAGTATCAACACAAGACCACCATACGACGATCACTTCAATATCATTAAGCTACCACTATTTAATAATCACTTCCATATCAATAAGATACTACCATGTAATAATCACTTTAGTATCGTTATGGAACTACCATAAGACGATAACTCTTCTCTATCCGGATGTCTCATGTCTGTCATCCAGCTTCTCTTGGAAACAAAATTGCTAGCTAATGACCTAGCTCAGTGTCTAGTACTGTCGCCTCATTCGGAAAGAGACAAATTTCAAAAGACTACCGATCTACTGGAAGTCTCTCTCAATCTAACGTGAGCTAATACTAGGGTTTTATCCATTGAATACTCAATGTCTAAACACCATTTAATTGGCTCAAAAATAATTACTATTGTTAGTGTTGTGCCCTAAAGGCAATCATTTGTATATTGTATATAACACATTTTATTTTAATAAAAGGCATTATTTATCTTACAATTTCTTTTATTTACTTTTCTGTAAAATAACTGTTAGATAAAGTCCCTAGTACAAACTATGTTAAGGAAATCATGATAGAGATCATGATATGAAATTCCTACTACACTGTATAGTGTTAATACTTAAATAGTCCCTAGTCGTAGTATTAATGAGATAGGACATCATTAATGCGTTAAGACTAGCATGTGTTAGACTTCCTAATTTGATCAGGTGGTGGTTCTCATATTCGTGAGTATTGAGATACTCAAAGTTGACACATGGATTCTTATTAATGGAACAAGTTTATTGGATGACCTAGCTTTGAGATAATCATATGGATAACTATTTAGTGCCAGTGATATAATCTCAATATAGCAAACATGCAAGTATCCTTAGACTTAAGATCTCCAAGGTACTTTATTTGCTGAGCATTATACTTTGATTCCAATCTTTAGAGCTCGATCGAGGGCCGCCTATAGGATGGATATTAGGTACATTGTAAGGTAAACGAAAGTAGTTGAGAAGGTCAATAAAGGATTCACCACTTCTAATAGTATGGGCGAATATCTCACGGCCACTTATAGAAATTACTACTCGAGAAGTCCTTGTCCAAGGTGATTGTGTATTGAAAATAGTTTCAATTGATATGCATCCAAAGTAGTGGGTTCCTAGTACAAGTACTATTGTATTTAGGCCAGAATTAATTCTGGAAGGAGTTGGCACTAATTCCATACTCTAAACTGAATGAGATATTGTATGATGAAAGGAGTTAATTGCACTGCAATTTATTATTGAAGGGTTCATGTCTAGCCACTTGACTTCCTGGACTCTTGAGTGATCATGATGTGTTGTTAGATACCACTCATGATCTGGGAATATGGGTTTATTAATTGATGAATTAATAAACCAATCCTGATTAAAATTAATAGGATTAGTTCTAATTAATTATGAATTATTAATCTCAAAAATATTTGGATTAATTCATATTCGCTACCAATTGACTGGGAGACCTAATAGTCACACACAATAAAGGATTATATACTCAAGATGCTATTTGATAACATAGTAAGATTAATTGCGAGAAAGAGAAGTTATTTTGTCCAAATTATAATTAGTTATAATTAATGGTCTAAATTGTAATTGTGAGAACTTGATGTTTCCAATTACAATTAGAGAATTCTAACTATTTTAGAATTCTGAGATTGAAGTATATTTTGAGCAGGATTTCGTGTTATATAGGAGATACAACACACGAAACCCTAGCCAAGTGTAAGACACGAAAACTCCAACCCTAGCAACACAACCTTCTCTTCTTCTCTCTCTCTCTCTCATTGCTCCTGAAGCAAATAACCCTAGCCGCCATCTTGTTTCTGCTAGCACAAAAAATCTTGATGCTTGAGTGTATCCTCTATGTGGATTTTTGTTAGAGATAATCACACACTGTGATTATAGTGGTTGGACGTTCAACTCTCATGATGTTTGATCAAAAGGATTGCTGGATTGTGCCTCGATTTAAAGAAGGAAAATTTTGTTTTCCACACGATCAAATAAAGGTAAAAAGCCGTTACTTTTGTTATCTTTATGTCTTGTTTTCCACATATATGTAGATCCTGGGATGGTATTTCATTTTATTTTTCCACTGCGCCATATATGATATGCGTGAGATACTGAACAACTATTCCCTCAAGGAATAATTCCAATTCCATTTTCCAAAATTTGTTCCAGCCTAGAATTCAATTTTCAAATTTTTTTCTGACTAAAATCCAAAATCATATTTTCCATAGAATACCCAAGTAAAGTTTGCATATTCATTTTAGTAAATCTATTCAAGGTATAATATTTTTTTATTCGCAATTTGCCTTGTAAACAAAATAATAATTGGAGATATCACAACTAAAGTTCATGCTATGATTTTTGCAATATTTTACATGCATAAATTTAATATTCATATGCTTTTCACAAAATTTAATGCATGGAACCATTCATAAATATAATGCCCATGAGAGGACATTACAAAACTATTTATGTATAAGCATATCATGAGTATATGTACTTGTTCAGTAATACACTTCTCAAACAAAGCCATTTTTCCTAAGATGGTATATTTAATGATTCATTTCACAATATAATTGAATAAGCCTCTCAACTTTTAGCATTTTTCCAAAATGTCATGTTCATGATGCATTCCACAATGTATTTGTCATGAACATAATTTGTATCATGAATTTTTGAGTAAAGGGTATGTGCATAAATATGTCTTACATAAATTATTAGTAATATACTGCATGAACTTACAAATCCTATAAATCATTTTTGCAAAAGAGAGTTCATAAGGTGCAACTTACCTTAGTCCAAGCTAGCAATTTTCTCAACTTAATTCAATTCATTGCTCCTCCTCTGTCTAACTCCAACAAATCTACCCCATACAATATATATAAATCAATTCACTATTTACATGTCCCATATAAAATTCCAACCAAGAAGATAGGGTAATTAGGGAATTACCAAGGCCCTAAATAAATCTACACACTTTGCCAAAAAACTTAATTCTAGAGGTTATGAATATTCCTTACACAATTCCATTAGCCTTCTAAGGTAAACAACAAATTCATATAGTATAGAACTCTACAATTTTTCCACTTATACGAATGAATAAGTAAAACCCTAATTACTATACAAAACCCTAATTACAATAGTTAATCACAAATTAACTTATAATTTTCATAGTCATAAGTCTCAAGATGTCAGTGGGTCAATACTAAGCACACCAAACAAATTATGCAATGAAAATAGTTTTGCAAGAATTAAAATTCTGCTTACTGTTTCATTTGCAAAAAAGTGGCTATTTTAGAGTTTTATTACCCAAAATTAGATAATTTATTTCCAGTCGTCAAAGCTTTCATGAAAATATTTTTAATCAACTTAAAAATCTCTTAAAATTTAATTAAGTCAAATTATATCCATTTATAGCCAAATTTTCATACAAACGCACTTTTCATTCCAAAATCAAAACTCTAGCCATGATAGAGAAACAGGGTTATAAAGATCACATTAATTACCTAAGCAAACTATAACACTTTTAAATAAATTTTTTTATGTTGATACCTTAACATGTTAGGTGAATTACCATATAAATATCTCTCCAATATCACACTTAAAATGGGTCAAATAAGTTTTATAAAAAGCTCTGCCGTAACAGCAACCTGATCAGGCAGTCCTATGTGATCATTTTTAAAAATTCATTTCTCTCAATCCATAAGTGATTTTTTAGTGATTTATGTTCTCAAATTTTCTTAAAATGTTAAATTTTATACAATGTAAATTTCATGGTCAGACTTATACAAAAATAGTTTTTTTTTTTTTTTTGTCCAAAATGACCTCTTGATAATGGATTTTTTAACATTTTGCTCTATTTTATGGCAAAAATCATTAGGCTCAATTTTCAGAGATTTTACCTTACAAAAACCATACCAAAAGGTTTTCAACACACCATCGAATACTCAAGAATTCAACTGGTAGCAAAACCTTTATCAAAATCATGCTTACAAAATTTATCACCATAACGCCAATGCACAACTAGCATACTCTCTGTTTTAAACACACTAACTTCACACCCAACATCAAACTCATTTCATGCTATTATCCTCGCACATATAGCAGTACATAACCCCACAAGATTCACCTCATTTTCCCCAAAAAGTCACAAGCCAAAATAGCCTTATACATCAAATACATTTTCTGGACAGATTGATTACATTTTCGGTTTTCACACAAATAAGATGGAAAAATAATTTCTTTTCACGAAAGGCTTTACTTTCACATGCTATAACATGTCCTTATCCTAAACACACCATCCCTTTGTCAACTTTTCACACAAAAATAGCATTGAAGTAAAAAATTCCAAGAATATCCAACAAGCTAGAATTTTGGATCAAGGTGTTTTTAGAAAAATGTGTTCATTGATGCTTACTTCTTGAAGCTATGTTAAACTACAAAGAAAAATAGCACTGGTGAAGTTTTAGACTCCAAGATTTTTAGCCTTCTCTTGAGTTTTCTCAAAAGGGAAAGAATGAATGAACAAATAAGTGCCTTCTTTATTGTATGAAGAAGGGAAGGAAAAGGAGTTTGATGATTACCTGGGGGACTTCTTGTTCAAGCTTTTACGCCGCAAATAACAACCCTTCTTGTAACACCCCACAACTTATGTACCATAATAGGGGCGAGGATGTTATCTCATCTCTAGGATAAGGGGTCTTTATAGGTAGGTAAGGAGAAAATTTAAAGAAACAAACTAAGTTCAAACTTATTACATCTTGATCAATACCTATACAAGCCTCAAAATTATCAAAATAAAATCCACCAAAGAAAAATACATTGAAAACAGAAATAAAATCTTTAGTCTCAAGGCAAGCTCAGCTATTAAGGTAGAATCTTCCTAAAATTATGATATAAAGCATGGTGAGAAATACTTCCCAGTATGTCCTGTGTGTACTCATGTTAATTTGAAATATGTTTCATGTATACAGCTTTGAACAAGTCATAAGAAAAGATTACAAGTTATAACAATTTATTTTTGAACATAGAGTGGTGCTTTTGAAGGCATAGGAAGCGGGAAAACACAGGGCATACAACGGAAGCAAACATAAAAAAAAACTAGAAAAACATAACAGGGGATTCCAAGACAGGGCTGGCGCTGACTCTGGCTAGCCTAGCCGGCGCCGGTTGCGCCCTATCCAAATCCCGAGGTTTTAAAATTTTTACCTCTCCTTCTGGTTCTCAAAAGTGGCTAAACCGGAACGTGCGCAACCGAGGTAGGTGTGCTAGTAGAAGCCTCTGATGTGATTCCTATAAGCCTTCTACTCCGCCTTTGCATGTATGTGAACGCCAAACTCTCGGTCTTCCAATATATGGCCTACTTAACTACCGTTTGGTAAATAACAAACAGGTTAGGGAGTTTTTCTAGAGAGAGAGAGAGAGATGACTGGCCTTTCACAGAGAAGAAGTCATCTCTGAGAGTGTGTTCTGTAACAACAACGTTGTTTCCAATCCTCCTATTTAACCTAAATAAAACCCTAGGTTAAACTGGACTGGGCCATTGGACTCTTAGTTTAACCATTTGGGCTTGATTAATTATTCTAATTAGAACTAACCTAATGGCCCAACTAATAATTAATTTTTCAGTCCAAATAAACTAGTCCAATTAATAAGCCTATAGTTTAGTCTCAGGTTAATATTTAATTATTCAAACTGGGCCAAAGCCCTGAATAATTAATTAACCCACTAAATTAATTTAATTAATTCTTTCTCTCATGGACTTTTATTTTATTCTAGCCCAATAATTAAATTAAGCTACTTAAATAAAATAAATTCCATTTAATTTAAGATCAATTCCTTAGCCTGTATTTAATTAGGACTCACGATCTATACTGGGGACCAAAAGACACACTACCTTGGCTACTAAAATGACCAAAATACTCTTGCCATATAAATAGCTATATTTTGCATTTTAAATATTTTCTTATATCACCATAAGACAATATTGACCCCACGGACAGTACTACGTTACCAAAGTCTCCGACCTACAGGTGTAATGACTAAAATACTCCTCTATACATCGTTGTACATTCAGAGAGGAAGAAGTGTACTAAAATGACCAAAATACCCTTGCCATATAAATAGTTGTATTTTACATTTTAAATATTTCCTGATATCACCATAAGGAAATATTGACCCTAAGGACAGTGTTACGTTAGCAAAGTCTCCGACCTACAGGTGTAATGACTAAAATACTCCTCTATACATCGCCATACATTCAGAGAGGAAGAAGTGTACTAATACCTCTCTAAATGACATCTACTATCCTTAAGCTTCTAGTCCAATGATCCACAACTTCCTAGATTGTTTTTGCTTTCCAAGGGAGCTACCCTAAAGCAAACATCCAAGTCATGTTTCCTAGGGCCCTGGATATTTAAATCATTCAGACAACCACAAGGGGCAATATAGTATAGAAACTATCGTGTATAAGTTTATCTTAACTAACTAGCCACATATATCCAACATGTAAGTATATTGGCCCTACGATAAAACCTCAACTATAGCATATCAAAGCATATACTTCCAACTTCGTCAGACCACCAACTCATACTCAAGTCACAAAGTACTAGTCCACGTTGTAGCTGTAGCAGTAGTAGTCTAGGTTTTTACTATATAGTACTTTTAGAAACCACTACTATAGGTCATATTCTATGTATTTGAAATACGCTTATGTCATGAAGTGAGTGGACTACTCACTGACTAAAGGTAAGTCATTCCCCATTTAGAATTCACAACATAATAACTTAGACATGATGAAATTCCCATTCTCATCAATTAGTTAAGAACAAAAGTTTATGTATTAAGTAACCCATGATCCATACCTTACTGTGAAAGACCTCCATTCACATGGACCACTTACCTAAACACAATGGGTCTTTTCCAAATATAATTGTGCACAAATAAAATTATAAATTCACAAATAATTTCTGAAAATAAATTTTTTTATTAAAACATTCGATTTTTTTTACATCAGAAACCTAGTCTAAGAGAGCATACATTCCAATAATCTCCCACTTACACTCTAAGACTAAGTATGTCCGTAGGTGCCCACCTGTGAAACCCCAGTTGAAACCAACCTTAGAGTAAGGGGGTTGGGATGCATATCATATTTTATTGCATGTTTAAATATATTTTTATATGATTTTATGTACTTTGGATTTGTAATTTGTAGCCTAGAAGGCTTAATTGTGTTTATTGAGTAAAAAGGGCAAAATGGTAATTTTTGCTTGAGGAGAAAATAGGGAGATAGCTTAAGGATTAAATAGGAAAAATATATTGGAAAGAAAATAAGAACAAGAGTTGTTGTGGTTTAGTGGTTAGAGCTTTGGAATTAATTCTTGAGGTCTTGGGTTCAAATTCCATCATTTGAGTTTTTGTATGATTAAATTTTATTTTTATTTAGGGAGGCTATTTTTGGCCTTGTATGATTTAGGGAAGAGTAGAGGTGTTGTCCTAAGGGAGTCATGATAAGAGTATCCTAATCCTACCCTTGTACCCTACAAAAATTTCTAAGGGAATCCATACCCTTCTTGATCCTTAGTTTTCCTTACTTCTCAATTCATTAAGTTGTTCAATTTATTCAAGCCAATTCTATTCCAGAAAATTTCAGCAAAGTGCTGTGGCTTTGAAAGTTCAAAAATGTCTAAGTGTAAGACATCTAGTGGGCCGAAAATGGGTAGGAGTTGTGGAAGGTTCCCAAGAAATTAATCTCCATGGTTGAACCTTCAAAACTCCACCCTAACTATGTTCATTTTCTTCATGAAGTAATCTGGAATTTTTCCAGCTTCTTGTTCAGTCCAAGTGTCAAAAATTTCAGTCATCATTCCCTCCCAAATGCTGCCAAAAAAATAGCCCTCTTGACCAGCTTGAATTCTGAAATTATAAGGCCAAAACCGGACTGCACAAATGCTGTGCAAACCAAAAAATTTTCTGGGCAAATTCGTAGCTTTGGTGAACCTACACCAAGCTGTTTCTTCCAGTTTTTCATTTAGCGCGTTAGCCACGTTTTTTCTCCATAAAGAAGGTTGGAAACTAGCCTTGAAAGACCTCTAAATGCCCCTTCAAATCCTCTGCAAACTGATTGAACAATGACAGAAAAATCTACCAAGAAATTCCAGCCAGCTTGCGAAAAAAACTGGGCAAAATTTCCAACTTTCTTCCTTCTTCAGCTCTGACCAAAACTTCACCATTTTTCTGTACAAACTTCCCTTGAACAGCCATGAACTAAGCTCCATCATCTTCTCCAGTAGTCTACTCGAAAAATAGTCCATGGCTGCCCCTAAAATATCTCCAACAATCACTCCAATCAAGCCATTGATTGGAGACCAAAATTCCAACAAACCTAATTAGTAAACTACCATAAATCAACCCTCAAACAACCAGAAATCCCTTCACCATTGTTCACCATATTTTCGGCCACCATTAAGCTTCTTCAAGCAGCTTTCATTCTAGCAAAATCCCTAGCCAACTCAACCGGCCATTGAAGCTTCCCAAAAGCTCTCTTCCATCAAAGATCTTCTTGCCATATTTTGTTTCCAAATTTGATTCCCTAAAATATTCTTTTAGGATTTCAAGCAACCAGCCTTCCTTTTCCTCTCAAACTAGAAAAAACAACTACCAAAACCTCTCAAACAATTCGGCCACTCCAATCCCATAGAATTTTGGCCAGCTTCAATCAAATCCTCTCCATTCTCTTCAACCTTCAAAAACACCTAGAATACCAAGAACACCTACTAGCATCCGTACACCTAATACCACTCCAAACTACTCCAATCTTCTTCAAAAACTCCAAATCACACCTACTCCACCCCTTGAAACCACTTCTGTAATTTTTAACATCAAATTTCGAAATCCAACTCTCTCTTTTGGATAAAAAAACCAGTATATTTGTGAAGGCTCAAGAACACCTTCAAGGTAAGCATGATCAATCACCCCACCTTCTCTCATCTTCAACTTCTAATGATTATATGTATATATAAACATGCTAATGGACTCTCTTTTCCTCTCTCTCTCTCTCTCTCTCTCTCTCTCTGGCCGAATGCTCTCTCTCTCTCTCTTGGCTAAATGGTTTCTTCAACCATGGCCATGGTTCCTTCTTCTCTCTTGGTCGGATCAAGTCTCCTAGGAGTTGGATCCCTTTGAAACTACTCCAAGGTAGTTATCAATCAAGTAAGCCTCTTCAACCCTCTCTTTAAATTCTAGATTCATGTCTCTAGGATGATATTGGAAGGAGATGGATTATGATTAGGGTTTGAGCATGTGTTGTTGTGATGAGTTGAGATTGAAGCATGAATAAATGTGTGTATAGGATGGAGATGGGATTGATACATGAATTGATTGTCTTGGCTGATTGTATGGCATTTTTAGGGTTTAATGCATGTCTCCATGTCGTGAGTAGTATATGTGATCAAACATGTTAAGATTATGTCACCTTTGGTGAATAGGGTTTATGTTCATATATGATTGTTAAAGCCATGATTATGTTTATGTTAGTAGAGTTTGAATCATGTTTTGGTAAACTTAGAATTATGCCTTTAATCATGATTTGGATGATTTGGTGAATTAGAGTGGAGTATATGTTCATGATTGTGGTTAGTAAGTGGAAATATAATCATGACCTTGTTGTCCCTAAGCTAATTTTATTTCATCAATAAAATGATTAATACTATGACTTCTTCTAGTAAGTTTTGAAAACGCTAAGAAAATGTGGATTTGGTCTTATATATAAAATAGTGATATTTTAGTCAAATAAATGATAACTTTTATTAAAGAAATAAAATATATAGATATTATATAAAATAATAATATCAAATAAAGCCTTTTACATAAGTAATCCTAATAAGTGAAATATTAATTTTGTAAGTCTTATATTCATAAATACTATTAAATTTATTTATTATCTTTTAATTAAAACCTATTAAAATTTACTTACAACTAATTTTGGTCACCAATTATTTTTTAACAATTAATTATCAATAGATTATTATTAGAAATAATTACATCTAGGTCCTAGGACCCTTAATCAAATAAACCCTAATTTACTTTTAGCAAGATTTAAGCTTTCAACTTATAGTACCTATTTTCCAAACCCTAGTTATTTTAATATCAAATTAGATTTATTTTATAAACTCTTTTATTTGTTATCTAGCCTTAAAGCTTGGGACACTAGGGATATGATGGTAGAAAGTTGAGCTAGTTTTATTTGTGAAAGTGAATCTTTGGCTTGAGTCTGATTATGGCTCATGTTTAACCCAGGCAGGGTTAGGTTAGCTGTTGGAGACCTTTACTTTGAGTAAGGATCAAGTAAGCTCCTGCATAAAAATTGTTTGATGCAAAATAATTATTATGGCAAGCCAAATGTAGAGTGTATGGTCACTCACTTCTGTAAAGGCAATTGAGGATTGTCCTCTTTCGCATTTTAGTCAAATAAATTATTTGAAAAATCAATAAACAGATTTACTCAAATCTTAAAACTCTTTCTAAAACTGATTTTGATAAAAACCTTGGAAATCCTTAATTGCCATTTTCAAGTGGAACTATGTTTTGTTCATTTTTCCCCATGTGGGATTACTTACGTTGAGTACTCAATAAGGGTGGACTGCTAGGATTAGTCTTTGAAAGGCTAGGGTAAGTCTCTCAGTAGGTGACCACCTCTGAGGGGTGAGTCCTTCCCGGATAATATGTCAGTCCAGTAGGTAGTGCCGGTCCGAGCTAGCAGTTTTCAATCAAGTGGACTATGTGTTGCCGGAATGAACAACTGATTTTGGTTGGGTATAGAGAATGAGGAGTATCTTACCCGGTAGGCCGATCACCTACTTTTGTTAGTCTGCACAAAGTGTGGCATTCTGACCGTTGTATGATTATGGAGCCCAACGTGTGGTAACCCATGACCACCTTTTGAGTGGTTGATTTTATTGTACATGTATGGTTGGAAAAGCCAAAACACCACTCTTGATTTTGACTGTTGTTTATTGCTTGCTAGTATTTCTCTTATGAAAATGTTATACCTTGCATCCATGAACTGTTTCCACTGAACACTCGAAGCACACACGAACTTACTGAGATTTTTATCTTATCACCCCTTTTACCATGATTTCAGGTCGATCCTGCTATGGGGATGAGTAGCTAGTGTTGTCCACCTTGGAAGAAATTTTATTATTTATTTTTATGTAATGCTTTGGGAGCTAAGAGTGAATAATTTTATTTCTGGACTTGTTTATGAATTCTTAGATTGTATAAGTTTTAAGTTTTAAGTATTGTTTTATTCCATTATTGTAAATGTGTGACCTAGTTATAAAGACCCCTTGTCATTTGGATGGGGCGACATCCCCGGCCCTGTCGGGCCTAGGTAGTGGGGTGTTACATCACCCCTATGACATCTAAGTGTCTCTTGAAGACTCTCTCAGCCAAAAGCTTGGTGAATGGATCTGCTAGATTGTTCTCAGAGGCAATCTGTTCCATCACGACTTCCGGTCTCTGGATAAAATCCCGGATCAGGTGCTACTTCCTCTTCTTGTGGTTCTGAGGTTCTTTAGATTGCGATACTACTCTAGTGTTGTCGCAATACATCACAATCAACCTGTCCATGTGTAGCACGACTCCAAGTTCTGAAAGGAACTTCTAAAGCTAGACTACTTCCTTGGATGCCTACGAAGCTGCCACATACTCAGCTTCCATGGTTGAGTCAGCAATGTAAGATTGCTTGATACTCCTCCATGAAATAACTCCTCCAGACAAGGTGAAGATATATCCACTAGTGAATTTTCTCTCATCCTTATCCGCCTAAAAGTCTGAGTCTGTGTATCCTGTAGGAACCAAGTCATCAGCCCTGTAAACTAGCATATAATCTCTCGTCCCCTTGAGGTACTTGAGTATATGCTTTACAGCTTGCCAATGAACCTCCCCAGGGTTTGACTGATATCTACTAACCAAGCCTACAACAAAGAAGATATCTGGCCTAGTACACAGTATGGCGTACATGAGACTTCCCACAGCCGAAGCGTAGGGAATCCTACTCATTATGTCCTTTTCTTCTTAAGACCTAGGACAATCCCTTGAAGAAAATGACAACCTATGTCTGTAAGGAATTAGAACTCCCTTGCGTGAGTCCATACTGTACTTGGCCAGTATCTTGTCAATGTATGCCACTTGAGATAATCTTAACATTCTTTGCTTCCTATTTCTAAGAAATCTAATCTCGAGAATATAGCTGGCTTCTTCCAAGTCCTTCATACTGAATTGACTAGACAACCAAACCTTTGTAGATGAAAATGACCCTACATCATTTCCAATGAGTAGAATGTCATCCACATGCAAGACAAGAAAAAACACATTAATGCCTTCAAGTTTCCTGTACACGCATGGTTCATCCTCGTTTTGAACAAAATCATAAGACTTTATAATCTTATCAAAATGAATGTTCTATGCCTTTGATGCCTGCTTAAGTCCATAAATGGACTTCTTAAGCTTGCAAACCATATGTTCTTGGCCTTTAGCAATAAAGCCTTCCGGTTGGGACATATAGATGTCTTTACTAAGATGGCCATTTAAAAATGCTATCTTAACATCCATTTGTCATATCTCGTAGTCATAATGACATGCAATGGGAAGAAAGATACAGATGGACTTAAGCATGGCTACCGGGGAAAATGTTTCCTCATAGTCGATTTCCTCTTTCTGAATATATCCTTTCGCCACAAGTTTAGCTTTGAAGGTTTCCACCTTCCCATCTACTCCCCTCTTTCTCTTGTATACCCACTTACACCCTATAGGTTTTATCTCTTCAAGTAAAGCTACAAGATTCCAAACCTGATTGAGATACATAGACTCAATCTCGGCTTTCATTGCTTCATGCCACAGATTTGCATCAACATCAGCAATAGCCTCCTCGTATCTAGTGGGTTCTTATTCCTAATGGTCAAAGACCAGCTCGAAAGCTTTTTCAGTCCACCTTTCTAGAACTCTAGACACTCTCCCACTACGGTGAAGCTCCATTTGTATAGGCTCTTGAGGCTGTGCTTCTTCTTCTTTCACAATCGGGTAAGAAGAAGTTGCTTCCGAAGATAACTTCTCCTCCAGTTCTAACCTAGTTAAACCTTTCGTGGAAGTACTTTGATCATTCTCTAAGTATCTAGCATTGGTACTAACCAGTACCTTCTGCTCCTTAGAATGATAAAAGTAACCACCTTTTGTTCCTTTTGGATACCCAACAAAATAGTATAATTCTGATCTTGGTTCTAACTTGTCTCCCTTGACCAGTACATAAGCTAGACAACCCCATATCCTGAGATGATTCAGACTTATCTTACGCCTAGTCCACATCTCATAGGGACTCCTAGGTACTGACTTGGAAGGCACCAAGTTCAGAATATATGCTGTTGTTTCCAGGACATATCCCCAAAAAGACACTGGAAGAATAGCATGAGATATCATGCTTCGGACCATTTTCATCAATGTCATGTTCCTTCTCTCAGCTACTCCGTTCTGCTGGGGTGTCCCCAGCGCAGAGAGCTGGGATACTATCCCATGATGTACCATGTAGTCTTTGAATTCACCAAAGAGATACCTTCATCACGATCCGATCATAAGGTCTTGATTAATTTACCTGTCCGACGCTCCACTTCAACCTTAAACTCTTTGAACTTGTCAAAAGAGTCAGACTTGTGTCTCATCAGGTAAACGTAACCAAACCTTGTACAATCATCCATGAAAGTGATGATGTACTCAAAACCTCCTCTAGCTAGTGTAGACAAGGGACCACATACAGCAGTGTGAGCAAGACTCAATACCTCCTTAGCCTTGTCCGCCTTATGGGCAAATGACCTTTTGGTCATCTTTCCCATCAAGCAGAACTCACATTGAGGCCAATTTTCCAATCTCAATGAGCCCAATGGCCCATCACGGATCAACCTCTTAATCCTGGTTAAGTTGATATGACCCAACCTTAGATGCCAAAGATAAAAGTCATTGACATTGGTCTTTCTCTTCCTTGTTAAAGGTTCAGATCGAGCGTTATTTAATTTATTGTTAATAGGGTTTAAGAAAAATAGATTCCCATACATGTGCTCAGTATATAAAATTTCTTCATCTCTACTGATAGAAATACCAGAATGGAAGGATACAGAATATTCTTGATTTATTAGTTTCACAACCAAAATTAAATTCTGTCTAAATCCAGGTACATATAAAATATCTTTCAAAACCACTATTCTATTATAATCAAATACAAGATCCAGCTCTCACACTGCAAGGCCCAAACTTGTGCTCCATTTCCTACATGTAGTCCATGTTCATCCTTCTGGAGTCTTCTAATATTTCTAAACCCCTGCAAGGAGTTACAGATATGATCAGTAGCTCCTGAATCAACAATCCAAGTGGAAGTTAATCCAACCATTGATATAAACTCTAGATAGAAAACATTACCTTTGGGGTTTTTCTTGGCTTGAAGATCTAGATACTCTTTTTTCCAATGTCCCTTCAGTCCACACTTGAAGTTATTGCCATTGGGTTTGTCTTTAGGCTGGGTCTTGGGCTGGACCGTTGCGTTCCCCTTCTTCTTCTTGAACTTTCTGGGCTTGGGCCTAGTTCTAGAAGATGAAGCCTTAGCAATCATAGCCTTAGATTGTGGCTTCATGACCTTCTCCACCATCTGGAGCTCCTTCATCAACTCAGTCAAACTCATGTTCAACTTGTTCATGTTATAGTTCAACTTGAACTGAGTAAAGGAACCCGGTAGAGATTCGAGAACCATGTCCACTTGGCTCTCGGGGTCAATGATAGCCTCTAAGATTTTTGCCTCCTCGAAAGCAGCAATCATCTTGAGCATATACTCTTTGATTGATGCTCCCTCAGCCATCTTAGTGTTAATGATGGTTAGAATAGCCTCTTGCCTTGCGGGCCAACTCTTATCTGCGAACATCGTGGCTAATGATTGGGTTATGTCATATCCAATGGTCATGTGCTCATGTTTGGATTGGAGTACATTAGACATGGTGACCAACATGTAACAACAAGCCATCTCATCGGCCTTCTTCCATGCCTTCTTAGCCTCAAGCTTCTCGACGGTGGAACCCTCCCCGATAATAGGGCAGGTTTCGTAAAGGACATACTTATACTCTTCCGCTGTGAGTATCATGTTCAGGTTCCTTTTTAAATCCACATAGTTTGGTCCCGTTAACTTATTCTCTCAGAGAATAACGGTCAATAGACTAAAAGAACCTCCCACCATTTCTGAAAAATCAAAAAAAAAAAAAAATTTCAATTTGTGAAAACAAAACAACTATGTGCACTTTATCCTTATTATCAAAACTAATAATAATCAATTTGGTTCTTAGGAAAACTGACATAGCTTCTTGGATAGATTAACAGTTTCCTAAGCTAAATGTGTTAACCACCATAAATTAATTTCTCTTTTAGGTAATGATCTAGAAGATAACTCCATCGAGGGGATGGTCGTTTCCTTTCATTTCCTATGGACATACCTCGCACTCTGACCTCCAACGAGGGACTGGCCGATCATAGTACGTGCTCCGGGTTATTAATTGCATCCCTCCATTAGATCTAAATCCTTGTGGTATCCACATCCTATACGGGTTCACTCCCAGGGTGACGCAAAGGGACTCACGATCTCTAATGAGGATCGTGATGGAAGCCGTGGGGCTGTTGGAACCCTTCTTCCACTTAGTCTTTTAAAACAAGGGTTTTCTGAAAAATATCCTTTTGAAAATTTCCATTAAGTTTTCCCTTAACTCAAAAATAAATTGTCTAAGTTCATAAAAATCTCTATGTTAAGGTTTATATCCTTTGAGAATTTTTTCCATGGACTAATTTTATTTAAGTTAAAAACTTAATGATTTCAAAAAAAATTTCAATTAAAACTTTCTAGAGACTTTGGTCTCAAGTTTATTTGACAAAACAATTTTTCTTGTGCCAAACTAAAACAAAATGGCTTTCTATTTTAACCTTACAAAAATATCTAAATCCAATATATTTTCTATGTCAAGAATTAAATCATTTGAGAAAATATCTAAGAATTAATTTTTGTTCAAACTAAAATAACTATTTAATTTGTAGAAAAATGTTTTCCCTGTCAAAAACATTCCCAAAGACTTTGGTCTTTGAGAAAACGTACACATAGGTACCAAAAATAAATAGCATGCTAGAAAACAGTAGATATTTTCATACTCTTCTATTTTTAAACCTAAGTGCCCAGATAATAGAATTAAACACACTAATTAATTAATTAATGGTCTTGTTTAATTCTAAAATCCCTTACTAATATTTTTCATGCAAAAATATTCATTGAATATTAACTATTGCAAAATATTAACTTCGCCTGGTATTGACCCCAAAACCAAAAGAAATTGCAAGAAAAATTACAAGGAAAACTTAAAAAAGAAATTCTTGGTCTACTGCACCCACCGCAATGAATCAGCCACCTATCTGAACTGTGGTTCACTGCACCTGCCGCATAGAACCAGGACCCACGAGAAAACAGTGCTGACCGGCCTTCCAGACCCTAGCCGGCACTGGTTCGGGCGATCTAGCCGGTGCCATTTCGATTCTGGACGGCTCCTTCCTGCAGTTTTTTTTTTCTTGCGAATTTCCTCTGCGAATTTCCCCTCTTTTTCTACACGGTTTCTGGTGCCATTGGCTCTTCGATTTCAATCTTAATGCAATGGAATCAACCAAAACCAACAACCGCCTATACCCATAAACATTGGAATTACACGATTTACTAAGAAAAATAGTAAATTACAGATTCCTATACCTCCACCCGCGAAGTTTAATAGAGAATCTATCCATACCATAAATAGTGAAGGATCACAATTTTAATTACACATATGTGTCCAGTTTTATTCACCTAGATGCATGCTCCCTATATTTTCACAAAACCTTCATGATTTGATACCAATTGAAGGCATAGGAAGCGGGAAAACACGAGGCACACAGCGGAAGCGAACATAAAAAAAAAAACTGGAAAAATACAACTGGGGATTCCAGGATAGGGCCGGTGCCGGCGCCGGCTCTAGTTGCCCTAGCAAGCGTCGGTTGCGCCCTATCCAAATCTCGAGGTTTTAAAATTTTTACCTCTCCTTCTGGTTCTCAAAAGTAGCTAGACCGGAACGTGCGTAATCGGGGTAGGTGTGCTGGTAGAAGCCTCTGGTGCGATTCTTGCAAGCCTCCTACTCCGCCTTTGCATGTATGTGAACGCTGAACTCTCGATCTTCCAGTATATGGCCTGCCTAACCACCGTTTGGTGAACAACTAACAGGCTAGAGAATTTTTCTGGAGAGAGAGAGAGAGAGAGAGAGAGAGAGAGAGAGACGCCTAGCCTTTCACAGAGAAGAAGCCATCTCTGAGAGTGTGTGTTCTATAACAATGACGTTGTTTCTAATCTTCCTGTTTAACCTAAATAAAACCCTAGGTTAAACTAGACTAGGCCATTGGACTCTTAGTTTAACCTTTTGGGCTTAATTAATTATTCTAATTAGAACCAATCTAATGGCCCAATTAATAATTAATTTTTCAGCCCAAATAAACTAGTCCGATTAATAAGCCTATATTAGTTTAGTCTCAGGTTAATCTTTAATTATTCAAATTGGGCCAAGGCCCTGAATAATTAATTAATCCACTAAACTAATTTAATTAATTCTCTCTCTCCATGGACTTTTATTTTATTCTAGCCCAATAATTAAATCAGGCTACTTAAATAAAATAAATTTGATTTAATTTAAGATCAATTCCTTGGCCCGTATTTAATTAGGACTCACGGTCTATACTGGGACCGAAAGACACACCGCCTTAGCTATTAAAATGACCAAAATACTCTTACCATATAAATAGCTGTATTTTACATTTTAAATATTTCCTTATATTACCATAAGGAAATATTGACCCCAATAACAGTGCTGCGTTAGCAAAGTCTCCGACCTACAGGTGTAATGACTAAAATATCCCTTTATACATCGTCGTACATTCAAAGAGGAAGAAGTGTAGTAACACCTCTCTAAATGACATCTACCATCCTTAGGCCTCTAGTCCAATGATCCACGACTTCCTAGATTGTTTCCGCTTTCCAATGGAGTTACCTTAAAGCAAACATCTAAGTCATGTTTTTCAAGGCCCTGGATATTTAGATCATTCAAACAACCACAATGGGTGATATAGTATAGAAACTATCTTGTATAAGTTTATTTTAACTAACTAGTCACACATACCCAACATGCAAGTATATTGGCCCTACGATAAAACCTCAACTATAGCATATCAAAGCATATGCTTCCAGTTTCATCAAACCACCAACTCATACTCAAGTCATAGAGTACTAGTCCACGCTGTAGCGGTAGTAGTCTAGATTTCTACCATATAGTACTTTTAGAAACCACTACTATAGGTCATATTCTACGTATTCGAAATACGCTTATGTCATGAAGTGAGTAGATTACTTACTGGCTAAAGGTAAGCCATTCCCCATTTAGAATTCACAATATAATAACTTAGACATGATGAGATTCCTATTCTCATCAATCAGTTAAGAACAAAAGTTTATGTGTTAAATAACCCGTGATCCATACCTTACTGTGAAAGGCCTCCATTCACATAGACCATTTACCTAAACACAATGAGTCTTTTTCAAACGTAATTGTGCACAAATAAAATTGTAAATTCACAAATAATTCAAATAATTTCTGAAAATAAATTCTTTTATTAAAACATTCAATTTTTTTTTTTTTTACATCAGAAACCTAGTCTAAGAGGGCATACATCCCCACAGCTTTATAAGTTTTTCTCAAATAAAAGTGTACATTTAAAAGGTGACTATGAAACCTACATCATAATTAAGGCTATGAAACTCTGCATCATAACTAAGTACTATGAAACCCTGCATCATAATACAAATGGGTAATCGGCTCATTGGGTGAAATACTCCCTCGTTTCCACACCCTAACTTACAAACTGTCTATTTTTGGGAAACAATCCACCTGGATTGAGTTGCTAGCTGATAGGGGCTAAACGTACCTATATTTTAAGGGTTATATGTTATGGTTTTCTGATCAAATAACTATTGATTTCAACTAAATTACTATCTTTTGTGTAGAAGTGATTAAATGGAAGAAAGATGGTGAAAATGCCAAAAATCTGGCCAAATAGTGTTGACCCGGCATCGGGTGGTCTACCTAGGCTAGCCGAGGGTCACTTCAGGAAGAACAAAGCAAAATAGAGGAACTTCAAAAGCACAATAGGAAGGACTCAATGCCAACTGGTCTTCCTTAGCCGGCGCTAATTGTTACTGTTCATGATGGCGAGATTTCTTTTCAAATCAAAATTTGGCAATTGCACGTACGATTTCTTTGGAAACTGAATTAGACATAAATTAGGACTCTTGTGTTACCTTTTTGGCAATCTCAACTCCAACAAATACAAGAAAATAATATTGTATAAAGTAGTTTTCAATTTTTCAATATAATATCTTTAGAAAACTCCTAGAGAAATGCCAAGATTAAGAAGGATCAAAGGAGAATTGTTGAAGAAGAAGAGGAGGTTAATTAAAAAGAGTTCAAAGAAGAAGAAGAAGGCTTACTTGTCTATGAGTTGTTTCTTTTTCTCTTTTTTGTAATTTATTAACAATTTGAAATTATCATATTTAAATTGTATTTGAGGATGGCACCCTAAGTTTATGCAACACTCCTACCAAAAGTAACAACAGAAGCATACTAAAATCAGGTGTCGCCTCGTCCAGTTACTGAGACAAGGGGTCTTTATAACAAAAAACCAAATGAGTAACCAAGGCCCAGACTGATACAAACTCTCATACTGATGCTCACACACACACATACACACACACACAACAAAGAATCTCATACATGTAATCTCCATACTACATCAATAATAAAGTACATAATCAAAAGAGAAATCGTCCGGACCTAGACTGCTGTCATTATGGTATTGTCCTTCTATTCGTAAGTCTGCTCAAATCTTACAAAATTGTAAAATAAAAGACATGTGTGAGTGAAAAATCACCTAATGAGTCCCGTGTGTGCCAGTACTTTACAAAACAGATAAAGTAAAGTAATATTATGTTTTTGCCCCAAAAAGGCACTACAGAAAAATTTTCTTTTCCTTTTTCCACTAAAATCAATTCCAAAACTCTCTAAGAAAGAGTTTATTTAGAACTCAATTATTTTTGAAAATTTGTATTTCAATTTCAAATCATTGCGCTAATTTCCACACAATAAGCACTTTTCCAACAGAAGGTCGGCCTTCATGCAAAGCAACAGAAGGTCGGCCTTCATGCAAAGTTCACAAGGCTTCATCTTCAGCGCCACGTCTCATTATGTTTAGACCACAGCCTACAACACTTAATCGTGCATCACCGGAAGGTAAGTACACCATAGCATACTACCGAGAATAAATAACAAGTATACCGCAATATACTAAGTGTACCACAGCACATTAAATCTTTTACTTACCACCATACAGGAGTCCCAATCCTGATGTTATTCACCATCGAGGCGGTAAGGATTCAAACGTTACTGGGTGTCCCTGCCTAGCATTTAGCGAATGACTCTCAACACAATATGCCCGCAGGCATAAGGTAATTGTCAGGTGCTAAACGGCTAGCCAAGACAATTCATCTCAATATCCTCTTACCCTGTTTGGAGTAAAACAATCCCCAGAACTAGCTAGGTTACTTGGGGTCGTCTATCTTTAATATGAGCTAGTACAAAGATCAAAATCCTTACTAAGTACTCAATGTTACCAATACCAACCCCTACTAACTGATCAAGCCAGAGGGTTATTTGTTCTCATAGGATTTTCAAATCAAATATTTTTTGGGCAAAATTTCATTTTCCATAAATTGATCCCACTGACTTGCAAGTCAAATAATTATTCTCATATGCTCCGCAGGGCCAATTAGTTCATTACATAGGCACATCAGGTCAATAAAGTAATTTTCGGGATGAAAATGTCATTTTTCAAAAGTCAATCTCATATTGATAGATCATTTTCCAAAACCATGTCGAAACAGGGTAAAGAGTTCTTTTCGCACATTAAAACAAATTTCCAAGAATATTCTAGTCATTTCACCCGTACTTGATCACAAAAGTCATTTCCAAGGGCATTCGGGTCATTTTACCCATACCCGATTCCAAAAAGACTTTCTGAGGATATTCAGGTCATTTAACCCTTACCCGATTTAAACAGTATTTACAAAAGCTCTAATAAGGATATTTCGGCCATTTACCGAATACCCGATTCCAAAGGTTTTCATAAAACATTCCAATAAGGACATTGGGATTATTTTCTAAATACCCGATTTTCAAAGGAACTTATTTCAAAAAATTCAGAATTCTAATCCTAAAAAATGATTAAATTCAAAATTTCCAACCATATTTCCATAAAGTGTTCCAATAAGGGCATTCTAGTCAATTTATGAATACCAGATTCCAAAAATTGCCATTTTTTGAAAATCCCAAGTATTTAATCCAAAAAGGACAAAATTCACAAAATTCATGCTTTAATCATCTGTTAAGGTTTCTAAGCCAATTATGATGTTCATTCGAGCCCAAAATGGCATAAAATAAATCTTACTCAAATAACCTTAAATAGATTCAGAGATTTTCAAAATGGTATAAAACGTAATATTTCATTGAAAAATAAAGCATATTAGCTTTCAAAAGGTTTTAGAAGCCAAAAGGACTCACCTCATGTCCTAAATGAGCTTTTACCATTCACACCGTTCAACTATCGTTTTTATCATTTCCAATGTGTTGTTGGCTGTTTATCGGCAAAATTACATCAAACATCGTTTTTATGCTTAGTTGGGTTTGGTCAAAAAGTAGCCGACGTGCCCGACAGTTAGCCGACATTCAGCCGATGTGCCCGACGGTTAGCCGACGTTCAGTTGTTGTTCAAGAAAATGCACAATAGTCGTTCACGTCATTTTTTCGTCGTTTGTTCAATTCTCACATTTTCCTTTTTCCATATCTTTTCTCTCTTCATGGACAACGAATTATCTCTATGTTTTGCATTTATTTCATCCCAAAATCACACAATTAATCTTTCTTAAGTTCATTCATTTCCTAACGGAAATTCGGAAATTTCCTTTCTTGACACACGATTTTGTTTTGCACATAACTTTCAATTCACAACTCCGATTGGGCTCTACGTTATATCAAAACGATCGTAAGACTCTTAAATTTTATTCTGTGTGAAACCTTTTTTGAGTTTAGATTTCTTTGACATAATACAAAGGCAAAAACAGCCCCAATAGTTTGTCCTAATTCAACCATTCACGTTATCCATTGATTTCCTTTAACTTTTAACACCTTGTGTACATTAAATTCATTCAATTTTCCCTTCAAATCATCTTTGATCCTTCAATTTTCACATTCCAATAACTCATAAAAGTCATGTTTATTCAACACGAATTCACTTCCTTCAATCAAAAGATAGCATAATTCATCTTTCTAACCAATTAACTTCCATTTTCATTTCACTTTGATCATCATCTCCTCAACCAAGATCAACCCTTCGAACAACCATGAATATTCATTCCTTCATCACACAAAATATTATCCGTAAATCTCCTAAGCAGCCGACACACATAATCACACACAAAATTCACAAACAAAGTTTATGTACCCTAGTTTTTTTTATCCAACATCAAAACATGAAAATTATGTTTCCATGTTAAAATTAACATCAAAATAATCACCATTCACCCAACAACAACTTTAATTCTTGCAAGGTAGGGTTTTACCTTGTAGTTAGAGCTCTTTGGTGTGATTTGCTCTAGGAATCTCTCAAGAACTCACACACTACACCAAGAACATATACTAGTCACCTTTTCTCTCTCTTTTTGCTAATTTCTTTGATTTCTTTTTCTCTTGTTTTTTCTCCCTTGTGGCTGTCGAAATTCTGGCTGTAAAACAGCCATCTCACTGCCACAATTCACTAGAATTTTTGTCCAAGAATTTTTTTCAATTAATTACATGGTGGTTTTCATGTAGGTGTGTTCCAACCATATAATTACACACCATTTTCCTTGATTTTCTTCCTTAATTTTTCTCTTCTATTCTTTCTTGTGGCTGCCAATTTTTCTGGCCACTTTTCAGCCATTCCACTATCATCTTCAGGGAGAAATATTGGCCACTTAAATTGATCAAGGCATTAATTAAATGGCTCCACAAATGATGTGTTCCAATCCTAATTAAACACACCATTCTTCTATTTGTTTTATAATTCCTTCATTCCATGAGTCTTGCATGAATTCTTCATGCAACCTCTCATAAGTTGACACTTCTTCATGACTACCAATCACAAAATGCCACACGTCCAAGTTTTTGATCGCATTTTTCAATTTTTCTCAAAAATGACCAAAATTGGGTTCGAAATGAAAAAATATTTTACTTTACCATTCAACTTCAAAAATTCCACTGAATCCATTGATAATTCTTACATTCTTCAATTCCTTCTCAGTTTGGTCAAAATCTCGGTCAAAATTGCCGGTACAATAAAAATGACGAAAATATCCCCGATAACCTAAATAACTTAATTCACACAAAAAACATGCGTTTCATCGCACTCCTCAATTTCCATTCTCAACATACCCCTATGTTCTTATTCTAATAATAGTAGTAGCCTTCCGAAGATTTAAATTACGGGTAGAACAAATCTAATAATTACATTCAGTTCTCAACAAAAAAATTATTATACCAAAATATTTGCTTCATTATACTGATCACTTTTTGTTCTGGCATTGATACAAATTCTCATCCCATTACAAGTAGTAGCCAATCGAAGGTTAAAATACAGTGTATTACAATCTCCACTCCTTACAAAAATTTCGTCCTCGAAATTGGCTTACACCTGGAATAATTCTAGATACTTCATCAACATCTTCACTTTCGTTTCTTAGGTCATATCTTGCACTAGATGATGATTCCATAACACTTTTACAAATGGAATTTTCTTATTCCGCAATTCCTTTTCAACGGATTCCAAGATCTTAATAGGCTTTTCCTCATGCTTCAGGCTTGGAGTCATCTCAATAGGCTCTACATTCAAAACGTGTGTAGGATCAACTACATACTTCCGAAGTTGGGAGACATGAAAACACGTTGTGAATACCTCGAAGCTCTACTGGCAACTACTACAAGAAAACTATGAATCTACCCCGAACTTTTGCCGCGGAAAATTCTACCCTGAACTTTTGCCACGGAAAATTTTCCGTGGCAATCCACGATGGATTTACCACGAAACAGCAAAAGACAAAGCAAATTGCGAGGGATAGAATACCATAGCAAATCCGTAGCTATTTGCCATAGAATTGCAATGGAAAAAATAGCAACTAGTGATGAAAACATATTCCATCATAAATCGGTAGCAAAAAAAAGTACCAAAAAATTGTGCCAAAAATTAGCCATCGATTAGAGATGAAAAAATTTTCGTGGCAAAATTATAACATTTTTCAATAAATGAAAAATGAGAGAAATATAGAATATTTCATCGCAGATCCGTAGCAAGTTGCAATAGTTGTATTCTATCGCAAATTCGTGGCAATTTGCCATGGAATAAGTTTTTAATAAAATTAAATATTTCCATAGCAAATCCCTAGCAAACTGCTAGGGATTTGCCACGAACAATTTGCCACGGCTTGTAGTCCGTGGCCAATCCCAAGCAAACGGCTAAGGCTTTGCCATGAATTTATTTTTTCTTCTTCTTTGTTCTAATTCTTTTATTATATTAATTTGTACTCATTGTAATTCGACACCATATGAAGGGCAAAGATCAAATGTTTTACAAACTTTTTGATTTGTTTACCTATAAGTTATTTACTCTTAAAATGAAAATTGGGGAAATAATAATTGAATGTGTTTTAAATTTTTATTTATTGTTTCCCTCGTAAATCCGTAGCAATTCAATTGAGTTGCCACGGAATTGGTCAACTGAGTTGATTCTGTGGCAAATTTGTAGCAATCCGCCACAGAATTACCACAGAAGAATAAAATTCTCAATTATTCCGTGGCTAATCCGTGACAGTCTGCGAGGGATCTGCCACGGATTTAATTTTTTACACTTTCTACCAATTATTTTATTATGTTAATTCATATTAATTCTAATTCAATAACTATTGAGAACAAATATGAAATTTTGTATTCCTTTATCTCCTTTTTGAAACACTACCTTATTGTTTATATTTTTGATAATATTCATATGTTACTTGTGTTTATAAAGTAAATTATATGTGTAACAAGAAGTAGTAAAATAGGCATGTCACTTATTTTGAAATATTTCTATGAGTCTTTTGAGTTTAATTTAATGTATAATGACTAAGAATATATTAAAAAATGTGTTAGGCACAATAGATATAAAAAAAATGTTAACTTTATTTTTATTTAATAGTTCCCTCGCAAATTTATGGCAATTTGCCACAGAATTGGTCAATTGAGTTGATTCTGACGGAAGAATAAAATTTTCAATTATTCCTTGGCTAATCCGTAGCAGTTTGCGAGGGATCTGTCATGGATTTGATTTTTTACATTTTTTGCCAATTTTTTTGTTATATTAATTCATATAATTTTAATTCAATACCAATTGAGAACAAATATGAAATTTTGTATTCCTATCTCCTTTTTTGAAACACTACCTTATTGTTTATAGGTTTCTATCATATTCATATGATAATTACTTGTAATCATGAAGTAAATTATACGTGTAACAACAAATAGCAAATATAGGCATGTCACTTATTTTGAAATATTTCTATGAGCCTTTTGAGTTTAATTTAATGTATAATGATTGAGAATATATCAAAAAAAAGTGTTAGGTAGAATAGAGATAAAAAGAATATTAAATTTATTTTTATTTACTGGTTCCCTCGCAGATCCGTAGCAATTTGTCACGAAATTGCCACAAAAGAATAAATTTCTCAATTATTCTGTGGCTAATCTATAACAGTCTATGAGGGATCTACCACAGATTTGATTTTTTATATTTTTTGCCAATTCTTTTATTATATTAATTCATATAAAAAAGATTGAAAATCATTTTTCTTTTTTTTTTCCTTATGATATAAGAGCGGATAATTTTAAATAAATTTTATATTATTACACGAGACCTTTTTAATGTACAATAAATCATTTGTTTAAAATCTATAAAATTAAAAGCAAAATGTGAGGTAATTTTAAAATATGATTTCTTCAAACTTCCTCTTTTGCTTGAGTGTTAGATTGGAAATTAATGTGTAAATATTTTAATGTGTATGATGGCACTTGAAAGGGTGAATAGGCATGACAAACATTTGCTTGAGTGTTAGATTGGAAATTTTGCTTAAATAAGTAATTTATTGATTTTTTAAAGAAATAATTATAATTTTGAAAATTTATTGATTGACCAAACTATTTTTTTTAAAAGTAATTTTATAATAATAATATTACCATCTAGGAATTTCTTGAATTTATAAATTTTGTATTTGAGAATTTTAAGGTAATATTGAGTTAAAAGCCATTTTGAAGAAAATTACTATTTTTGAAAACTCATTGGTCAGTAGGAGTTATATGAATGAGAAAGCATATTATGAATTTTGAAAAAATTACTTGGAAACATTCGTAAAGCTCTAAGAGTACTTTATGTAATCTAAATACTTTTAATTAAAATAAAAGCCCCTAGGTCAACTAATTGACCTCTTGGTCAATCTTGACTAGGTTAAATAAAGACCCAATCAGGACTTTCCTATAATACCCTAGCCTTGGCAAACAACTCTCCTATTTTCTTTCCATACAGCCGACAGCCTCTACTTCTCACCTTCCTCAGTCATTTTCTTCTATTTTTTTTTAGCAATCTAGATCAATATAAATGTGGGGAAGCTTGATGCTTTGATATCTTGAGCTGCCCAACTCTCCATTTCACTTGAGAAGGTAACAAACTTTACTTTTTTTTTTCCTCTCTAGTGCTGGCCGAATTTTCTATGTTCTTGCTGTTAAGTTTTTTTTCCCCCTGCAATTATTGTGATGTTTTGTTGAATAAATTGATGAAAACAGGTTTAGGGATGTTCATGGTAATATTTAGCAGCTTTAAGTTACATTTTTCTTCTTTGGAAATCAAGAAAACCTCTTCTCTACAT